>JASKUP010000023.1:15962500-17212500 GCA_030448955.1 Trichopoda pennipes
CGTTATTTTTAGATTGTAGTACATGTCCAATCCAATCAAATTTCAGCGTGTTTCTTATGGTATATAGAATATCAATATTTTCTTAGTTTAATTTTTAAAATGTTTTTCGCAAAATTTGATTCTAACATTTCTCCAATTTACGCCAGTAAAATTTATTTTGTTGCATGGTTTGAGTGGCTGCCAAACATAAAGTTAATGACGGCGTTTTTGTTTTGCTTGAAATTTGACAGCAGATGTCTATTTGCAAATAATACAGAGTTGAATTTTAATTAGCTACAAAGAAGTTTTAAAACGAAATGGATGTTGAATATTCAAGATCTTAAATAAAGCTAGTTACATCATTGTAAAAAAATCTGTTAATGACAGGTTGGCTTAAAAAGAAAGTGGCGGAGAGCACGCTACAACATGCATTACACATACATTTTGTTGAATTTTAAACTTTAAGTTAAATTGTACTGTATAATTTATTACCCCCCGGGGGCACATTTATGGTCGTTATAGTACGTAACAGCTATCTAGATCTGTGCAACTTAGGGAAAAAGGGAGCCCAGTCCCCTGAAGTCAGACAGGGAGACAACTGGAAGCTCCACTTTATTTCCACGGGGATCAGTGGCCCGCGGAGTTTATTATTTGTCTCTTTAGACATTTAATAGTTCTCTGGCTGATCATTGAGGTTGGCCCCTATATGGGAGTATCGTGGTGGTTGTGGTTTTGCGGCCCCATAACAGTATAATGGTTATTATGGTGGCCAGTATCATCTCACTGATAATGACACGCAAAGTGAATGATCCAGTCCAGTGAGCATGCTGGACATGTGTCCTGGACAGGAGTTAGAAAGTCTCCAACTCTTTAGCAAGGTGTGATGGTTTGCAGACCTGTCCTGCAATCATTAAAGTTGCAACTAGGTGGTTCTGTTGCTTAGAATTATGTCTTCGGCTATCTAGGACGTATGTATGACGTTCCAAATTATACTATAGTGGTTTGTCCACCATCTGATTAAGGCTATATAGCCAGGCGCGGATGTAAAACAAATCACACTCTGTATAATTTATTATCGTATAGTTTTAGGACTACCCTCGTATATTAATTTAGTTAATTTCTTTAGTTTAGTTCTATCAAAAATAAAATATATATTTGTGATATTTATTTATTCAATTTTATTTACTCTTCGCTACAAAATAAAATCCATTAAATATGTGGAAATAATAATAACAATAATGATATTAAACCGTATGAACTTTAAGCCATAAACATTAAAATTTATGTATTTCAAAATTTTAATTTATTTTTAGAATTGAAATTGAATTTCAAGTTTTTCTTTTTAACGGCCTTTGCTAGTGTTTTAGCTCACTGCGACGGACAGCCAGTAATTAGTTTGAACGATTAATTACACACAAGCTGACCTCAACAATTTGATTTTAATTAAATCTCAATTTTATATACATACTTTTTATTGTTTTTGTTGTTGTTGTGATTGCTTTAGCTATGGGCTGATATTTAGAGAGCTTTTTATTTTGATTTTATAAAATGTTCGATAAATGGCGGCTATTGGGCGCCAAAATTCAAATAATTTTTTTTTGTAAACACAAACAGCAAAAATAATAATAACAACAACAACATCAGCAGCCAGAATTAATCTATTTAGATATTCAAATAAATATATTTTCAAAAATTTATTTTCAATACGACTTCTTTTTTGCGTTTTGGTTGAGTTTTATAGAATTTTTGTAAATTTAGTTCATTTTGAATATGTTTTTTCATTAAACAAAATATTTATGTGTAAAACAATTTTGTTTTATGCCAACTCAGTAAGTCAATGCACTTTTCTAAGCACTTTTTTAATAAAATAAAAAATTAAAAAAAAAGGCAACAACAACAAAAAAAATTATCATGTCTATGCATTTAAAATTGTAGTGCTGTAGTTTATAGATACTTTTTATGTCTTAATTTTGTGTTGTTGTTTTTATAATACATATTTAAGCCAAAAATAAATATTTTTGCAAACATTTTGTTGTTGTTGTTGTATTTTGTAGTGTTTTTCTTGGGTAAAAGCATCTAGTAGGCGTGTCATTAACTAGAACTCTTGTGATGTCTGCTCGTAATTAATTAGGAATTTAAGAATTAATTATTTTAGGAAATTTTAGTAACGCAACAAAAAGTAAATTATAATTAAAATAAAATTTATTGATAGCATTTATTTGAACACCTTTTACAACAGGAAAAGCTTAAATGATGGAAACACAATTTTTCAAAAGAAATTTGTTTAGCAAATTTCTTCCATCACCAGATTTTCTAAATCAAAATTTCATAAAATTTCATGAAATAGAATTTGAAATCCTAAGTTAGCAATAAAAAAAAATATAAACTCATGTATAAATAAAAAATAAATAAAATAATAAAAATATTGCATGCAATAAATTAATATTTTGCGTTAAAAACAAGTTTTCCTTTTAATTTAAGTTTTTATAAAATATTTTATAGAAAACAAACGTTTTCACATGAATATACTCAATTACGTTATAACGAAAATCCCGTTACATGCCAAAAAAATTTATGAAAATGAATTTTAAGAGATTTTTATAAAATTTGTAGCATGCGAGAATTTTTTTTATTCGTAACTCATGATTCGTCTTTTTTGAATCAACAATGTTTAATTATTTTTTTTTTAATTTTATACTAAAATATGTATCATTTGCACTTTTATATCACAGTGGCATCCAAGACTAAAGAACATGTAGGATGTGGTTAGGAAGTTAATTCCCTTAAAACACACAATCTGTTTTTAGCAACTTCAGTTTTATTAATACCAATGTAAAGTAGAAATATGGGAATTACTAGTGGGTTGATGCCGGGCAAATGTCCACGTTTTGCACGTCGGCAGATGTTGGCTCTTGTCACAAAATTTTAAATCACATTTTACAACAATGCAGCACCGAATTCCATTTTTCAGAAGGTCAGCTGCTTGTGGTTTTTTTACGTAAACTGGCTCCAGAGAAAAAAATCCAATTGACATCGCCTAAACGAGAAGTTATGAGACAGTGAAATTTCTGATGCAATAACTGAATGGCTTGGGAGGCTGTGTGTTTTGTGGCGCCGTTCTTGCTGAAAGCAAAGGTCACAGATGTCAAAATAAGCCAATTGTGGCCCCAAAAAATCTCGGTTATCCTGATTTGGTAGCACAGAGAATTTACGGTGACGCAGTTTCTTTACTCATTTTCGAGAAAATGCGGGTCAATGGTGCCTTCTGACAACAAACCGCACCATACGATGACTCTCTTTGGGCGTAATAATAATAATTTTCGAAGAATGTTTGTGAATGACGTGAACACCATATGCGACAATTTTTTTTTTTTTGACATAGCTATGTTACTTAGCTCCGTCACTAAAAATGATTTTGTTGAAAAATGAGTTATTTTCATTCAGTTTTTCAAACAGCCAACTCACAAACGTTCAACCCAAACAAGTAGTCGGTGGGTTTTAATTCTTGAACAAGTTGAACGTTATAAGCTTGAAAATCTTTATGCAAAATGGTCCGCAAAGTGCGCAAATTGTTGAAAACGTTGACAAGTTGCTGTGTCAGACTCATTCACAACACTTTACTCTGCAGCGGCTATGTTCGCATCACTACTGCGCTATGAACGTATTGTGTTGGTCTATGTTGGCAACCATACCGTGAGCCTCGAATTTAGAGATTAAATTACACACAGCGGTCTCGGAAGGAGCCTGATAACCGGGAAATCATGCTCGTATTTTACAAAATGATAAACAGGGAAATTTTCACCATTTTGATACTAAATTTTCATAACTAAGATTCTTTGCTTAAGAGTATAATTTTCCATGCTTAAAATTTTCCAAATTTTTATTAAATAAATTTCATAGGCTGACAGTTTAATTCTTGAAATTTAATCATTGGACAGACCATATACTTCCTAACCTCAAATTTGCCCACCTTATATTAGACAAATCACCCGCATGCTATAAAAATTTCCAAGTTAGAAAAGTTTGAAATTTCAAATGAAATATGATTCTTTAGTCTAAATGCATTTTATATATGACTATATAATTAATAAAATTTTAATTTCAAATAAATTCAAAGGATTTGATTTTTCTCTAATATATTTCTAATAAAATGTTCATTTTATCTTAATTTATTTTGAAACTCGCAACCTTGAATATTGTCATAAACACATATTTTACATTTCGTTTAAAAAAAATATGAATTCAAAAAATTCCGTCTTGCAATCTATTTGTCTGTCTGTCTGTCAAAAGAATCGTTTTTTAGCCCTTTTATTATTTGCAGCCATTTGCCATATTTTTTATATTTAACTTGCAGGTTATAAACTCAGGGCTAAGGTGTAAAAATCCACACATTTAAATTATAAACAAGTATAAATAATGGCTAAGAAAAAACGAAAGAGAAAAACAAAAACAAAAACAACAACTAGCAAGACGATGACTTGACTTGCCAATAATCGTGGCAATAATCATAAAATATGCAACACACATTCAGAACACAGACAGTGGAAGAAGAAAAGATACAAACAGACAACGTTGAAGATTTTAGCATGTCATAATCCTTAAACATGCCTGTCGCCGTTTCTTTTCTTATTTTAAGTGCGACTTTAAATGATGACGATGCCCTATAATTAAAACAAGCACTGTAAAAGACATTTTTATCTGCAATTTTCTTTTTTTGTTATTTTATTTTGAAGCTTTTGGCGAGTTAAATCGATCTGTTCTGTCAGTAATTCTGTAGTCAAAGAGGATAGAATTTAATTTAAAATTTATAACGAGTTTAGTAGACGCCCATGTAAAGCTACTTAGAGAGCAGAAGGCGGGCGCTTTATTTTTGCCTATTTTTTATTTTTCTTTACTCTTAAAAAGGGCTTAGTTATGGGTTTTATTTTTTTGCGGTGCGATGATAATTTTTTTCTTGTTTTTTTCACTAAAGACATTTTATTAATTAAATGGGTTTTAAAAAAAAGATATGATGACTTTTCTTAATATGTGTGAGTGTAAAAATTTTTTATACATAATTTTTTTTTATTTAAGCTTCAACGCGCCTCCTTGTCAATATGATCATGGTCAATGGTCGTTTAAGTTTTTTTTCTCCAACTTTTTTGTTGTTGTTTGTTTGGTTAAAGTCTAAAGATGATTTTGAAATTTACTTTTGTTTTTTTTTTTTTTGTAATTTTCGTTAAGAGTAATCGGCTTATGTTTATTGTCAATAAGTAGGAATTGTATCCAATTTACGCATTTGTTAAAGTCTGTCACATAACTATCTTGTCTCACAAAGAGCACAGCCAACAGCAAAAAATAAGGTTTTTTTTTGTTTCTTAGGAATTCCTTTCTTTTTGGTTTTTAAACTTGGTTCTTCTTGGTAAATTTTGTTTTTGTTAAGAAATCCCGAAAAAGCCTCATACAAAATGTATTGGCATGTTTTAGATATTTTTTTTTCATAAAAATTCCCTTTTTTCCTGCTTTCAAAAGTCGGTTTGAAGTGCAAAGCAAATTTTTTAACGTGCGAACGAAAAAAAAATTAAAAAAATTGAAAATTTATTTTTGTTAAAAACAAAAAAAAAAAAAAACAACAAAAAAGATGAAGAAAAAAATAACACATGCCATACAAGACATTCGACAGCACACAAAACACATCTTTTCGAGCCATGCTAAGAATTTAAGCCTGTTTTGTTGCTCTGCTCCTCTTCATACTTTTAGTGTTAAAAAAGTTTTCGCAAAAAAAAGCATTGCAAATTTTATGCTAAAAAGGTTTTTTTTTGATGTTGCTGTTGTTGTTAAAGGCCTTTTTTTTGTTTCCATTGGTTTTCTTTTAAGAAGGTGTAAACTCTTTTACTTCAGAGCCACTTCAATTTAAATCCCACTGTTGGCTTAACACACTATAGAATACAAAAAATCAATTGCTTTGTAAGGTTTTATAAATAAATGAAAATTTTACAGATTTGAACGGAAATATTCTTTAAAATTTAACGATATAAAAATCCAGTAAAGAAAATAAGTATGTGTGGAGTATATAGTGAAGGTAATTGCATTGTTGGATAATATAGTGACTACTGCCTTTTGAGGTTATCACTTGTATGTTAACACGCCTTAGTAAAGTTTTAGCGAATGATGCGAATTAAAGGTAATAAAAAGGAATAATAAATTGTATTGAAATAGTTAAAATGAGAAATTTTGGAAATTTAAAATGCAGATTTTTTTAAACAAAAATGACATGAATTTGCCTTTCGGAAAAATCGTTATCAAAAGATGTCAGCGTCCCCGAACTGATGTCGAAACCATCAGTTCAGGTTTTCATTGTCTTTTGTCGATTATTAGTGTTTTGAGGGGCATGATGAATAGCAACAGGATCGACGTAAAATCATACCGAAATAAAAAGTAAAAGGACCCATTAAAAGTGTGGTACCGGCAAAACTTTCTGCAACTATTAAACAAGCGATATAAATGACAGCAAAAACTAAGTGATTCTGCCTGAAACAATATAACCAGCTAGAATTTGCGTTAATTCATTAGAGGAAATACTTTAAAAACAATATTTTCTAATATTTTTTCACTTCATGTTAATGAAGTTTTGCTGCCTCTCACTTTTGTTGCAGACAAGAGAACGTTAACATATACACCCAAATAAATATTATCTTTTTTGAAATTTACCTTTTTAAGACTTAAATATGAAATTTTTAAATTTAAGCTAAAATAATTTTTTTTTAATTTTTCTAGCATGTTATATTTTTTTTTTTTAATAACCACAAAATTATATTTAATTAATTTAAATATTTCCTTTTTTCCTCTCCTTAAATAACGTTTTAAAGCTAAGCTTAAACACAAATTTATTCTACCATGCTATAAATATAAAAGAAATTTTTAATATATTCAGAAATTAACAAAAAAAAAATAAATTATTTTATCACAAATGATATTTTCAAAAAAATATAAATTTATTATACTTTTGAAAAATATGGCTACACCACTTTTAGCTCAGTTTTAAACAATAAATAAATAAATATTCATTATGAAAAAAAAGTGAATGTAATAAAAAATATTTAAACATAAAATGAGTAAGATAAATTTAAAAATAATTAACCATAAATTTTATTAACATACAAAAATATTAAGAATTTGATAGTAAAACATAAAATCATGAATGCTTTAAAATATAAAAATGTTTCTTGTCTCTTGCTACAAAATTCAGAAATTTCAAAAATTAACACACATTTATTAGGATTGCAGTTAAATTTATGGATAACAGACAAAACAATAATAATAAGTATATAAATGTGTAAAAATTTTATCTCGCATGCTACATGAAATCAAGAATTGTTATATGAAACAACAACAAATTTAAAACAAAAGGCAATATTAAATTAAACTAAATTATTCATAAAATGAATGCTTCTTTTTTTTTGTAGATGTACATATGCACGCATACATTCGTAAATTTTGGCGCCATTGGTCTTAAGATCATTGCCGAAAAAATATTCCACAAAACAAGAAAATTTTGCCTTTTAAACAATCTTGGGAGCGTGTATATTGTATACGTCAATAAAAACGAAAAAGCTTTTATGCTATTTAATTAAAAATCATTTTTTTCAATTGACAAAACAAATAAATTTCTTTTTGACCCTGAACACTCACAAATTTAATGAGACTGTGACGTCTAGCTTTTATAGATGCTCTTCAAATGAGTTATTGTTTTAATAGAAAATAATATTTTGTTGTTGTTGTTTTTGTTTTCTATGCTGTTCTGTAAACTCGAGCACTTTTAAGGTTTCTTTAAAGATCTTAATAAATGACGTCTTAAGGTCTAGTAAATTCCATTTCCATTTGAAAAATTACAAAAACATTAACAACAACAAAAACGAAAACGAAACTGAAAATCTCCCATAGTGTATCAAATTATTATTATTTTTTTATCTATTCACATAATAATACGAGTATAATAGTTAAATTAACACTATATAAAGGAAATAATAAAAAAAAAATTTCGCTTAAAAAGTATCGATTTCATAAACTAGAAAAGAAAAAGAAGAAGAAGAAAAATAATAAAAATATATAAATTAAGCATGGGCGGTCCATAAACAATAAAAAATGGAAATAGTTTTAGTAGAAATGAAAACAGTTTTAGATCTCAATAATAAAATTAAAAGAAATTACAAAGAAATTTTCCACCAAACCCCCCCGGTGTCACAACATTTAACAACAATTTTAAAGGTGTTAAGTTTATAGTTAAAGACAGGTTATCAAATCAAAATCATAAAAATTGAATTTAGTGTTAAAAACATTGTTGAATATGTTGTGACTTCAAAGCGCTTTTGTTATACCGCCAAAATGTCTGTTTCCTTATTTTTATTTCTTTTTTGTTTTTTTTTTTTTTTTTTTTTTTGAGGTGTGTATGTCCCCGCTTACATGATTGTAAGTGTAACGCACAAGTAGAAATATTTAAATAAAATTCTTTTTTCGCTTTTCAGTTTTTATTTCACGTTTTTATGTGTGTTTTGTGGTTTGGCTTTCAATTGTTTATAGTAAAAAAATTTTAAAATCATTTTATAAATGGAAAATTCTTTTGATTATTTCCACTGAGTTGAGCTAAAAACTTGAACATTTTGTAATTAACCGCTGTGGGATTTTCAGAAACCCAAATGCGGCAATTTTGCTTGTTGACATACCCTGACTAGTGAAAATGGACTTCACCTGAAAAAATTTTTTTTTCAAAAAACCAGCCTGAATGAATTGAGCGACTCTACAGCAATGTCTATGATCGGTCAGCTTTAAATCCTGCAACAGTTAAACCTTGTAAGGCTTCAAAGTCAAGACCGTACGCAAAATTCGCTATATGGTGGTTTTGTATAACCTCAATTTTTAAGAACGTCGAGGAATTGATAAATTTGTATTTGCTATACTTAGTGATGTTTTCAGCTATTTCAGTTAATTTACTAAAAATTTAAATTATTCTGTTTATTCACTTTTTTTTCTTGAAAACCAGACAAAGTATTATCAATTGTAACATGCTAAATATATAAACTAAATTTAATATTTTCTTTTCAAGACGCATGACATGTTATTTTACTACTCAACCAATATTTACATAAATATACACCTTATTGTTTTTATTATTATGTAATAAACTATTTATAAATTGATAATTTTTTTGACAAATGTTCTAAATATCGCGATATTTTTTTTAATTAGGCAAATAGACAAAAAGCCTCTAATACTAAATATTTAATTCCTTGAGCATTTATTGCCTGCTATTTTTTTAAAGTCATTTAAAAATATTTTTTAATTTGCTCTTAACAAGCTTAAACATATGTTAAATAAAAAAAATCAACTGAAAATATATAATATCTATCTAAAACTTTTAGCTATTTCTTAAGAAAAAAAAACTATGGCATGCTATAAAAATCAAAATAATTGTTTATAGTAATCATTTTTAATATTTTTAAAAATTATGCCAAATATCTAAAAATGAAATTAAGTAAAAATATCAAGAGCTAACAAAACTTATATCATGCTATAAAATTAATTGTTTTTTTATAATTACTTTTTATAAGTGCCAACAAAAAGCTTCAAAAAATAAATCGAATTAAAGGAAAATATCAATTGATATTTTTTCTAGATGATACTTAAATTTATTCTTCATGCATGCGGCAGAAATCTTAAAGATGTCACTTTTAAATGGGAAATTATTTATGATTAAAACCACGTAATCTGAGAGCGTATACTCATATTTAGAAAAAGAAATATTTAATTAAAAATCAGATTATGCCTTGAAATGGGCTTGTGCCTTAAAATAAAGCTAAGCCTGGGTTTAAGAAAAAATTGCCATGTTCTCAATTTTTTCTTAAACCCAGGCTTAGCACAAATTAATATTTTTAAAATACATTTTGAATTAATAAAGATAATAAGAAAAGAAATATAATTTTGCATAATAAAACCAAATTACTCATAAATTAAAGCAAAAATTAATTACAGAAATAATAATTTTTTTTTATTAATTTATCAAATAAATTTTCTTTTTTCGATAGTAGCTTAGATAACAAAAATTTCAAAATAAAAAAAAATCTCTCATGCCATGTTATTTCAGTCAACATGTATTTTAAATTTGTCATTAAACAATTTTCCAGGTGTTATCAATTAAAATTCTTTTTTCCTATTTACATCTTCATTTATTTAATATTTTATTTATTATTTTTATAATCAATAAACTGCAACTTATATTTTAACAAGTTTTTTCTATCAACAAGCACTAACTTTTTAGTATGTAAGTGTGTTTATGTGTATTAAAAACTTGTCGTTGCTTGGGTCAAAACTATTTATAAATATAAATTATTTAATATTTTTATTATGCAAATTTAATGAGTTTTCACAAACAAATAAGCATTCAAATTTCTTTTTATTTACTAGGGGCAACAAAAAAACAAAACAAATAAAAGTGTTTTCTATTTAAAATTAGAAGCGTAATTTTGCTAATTGAAAAGGTGCATAAATTAAAAAATAATTTTAATAAGTTTTAAAATTGAAATAAACACAAACTAAAACTGCGTATTTCTTGTTAATAAATTAAATCAGCTATTTAAAGGTTGTAAAGTTACATTGTTGTTTGTTAAGAACAATCATTTTGGCGCCAAAATATTTCAATAATTTACACCCCTAAATTTATAAAAATGTTTTTAATTTTTTTTGTCTATTATGCTTTCAAACATAATACAAAAAATATTATATCCTCTAACAATTATAATAAATATTTAACATATTTGACTACTGTTTAAAGAGCAAAAAAAACAAAAACAACAAAAAAATAAATACGAAAAACTATTTACTTGAATGCATTTCACTCCTACACAAAATCTTTATTTCGTTTAAGTGCTTCAGTGTAATTTTTATTCAGGCTGTTCAGAGGCTTGTTGAAATAAAGTTGTCTTTTACTCATAGAATTTAAAGGGATAGCGGATTTTTAAAAGAAATTAATAAATATATGTGGCATCACTGTCGATATCAATTATCAACGCCGGTTACAACAATTTCCAAACCATTAATAAGCGACCATCTTGTTTGATATTTTCAGAAAAATTCATTACTTCTATTTCTATATTTTGATACGAGAACACTGACTCGCTAGCTAGCACCTCTACTTCAAAACGTTATCTTTTTGCACCATTAAATCGTTGTTTATAATAATAAATTTAAATAAAGTAAATTTAATAAAAATAAAACTTTAATAATTTTTTGATAATTGGCAACAAAGTACCACAACTTGCCAAAATTGGTGACCCCGACGTTGCAAAATTGTTAGGTAGAATTCGCCATTTTTGTGCATAGCGAACTGCAACGTGCTTTCAAAAAAGTTGAAAAATGTCCAACGAAGACCGACAGAATCAAAGCGCCAACAACAGCGGATTTCCAACTGCAGCAACAGGTGCCCCTCCGATATTTATAAATTACTTGACTACCTAGACCTGTGCTGCTGGGGGTATAAGGGAGCCCAGTCCCCTGAAGGCAGCAGGGGTCAACTGGAAGCTGCACGTTATTTCCAAGGGAATCAGTAGCCCGCAGAGTTTTCGCTATTTGCCTCTTTAGGCATTTATCTGTTTCTCTTACTGATTATTGAGGTTGGCCTTTCGGGAGTAACGTGGTGGCTGTGGTTTCGCGGCCCCATACAGGTCTGTTTTTTCTGATCAGGAGTTGGATAGTCTCCAGCTCTTCAGCAAGGAGTAGTGATTTGCAGCCCTGCTCTGGAACCGCTGAAATTGCAACTAGGAAAGACCTGTTGCTAGAATTAGTCTTCGGCTTCCTAGGATGTGAATGATGTTGCTTTTAATTCACAGTGGTTTTACCGCCATCTGATTAAGGCCCACGGCCAGGTGCAGATGTTAATCTGATCACGAAATGCAGCAACAGGTAATATTTCAGTAGTGTATGCCAGGTTGCTGGTGCCTAAATGTCGAGCTGCAGTATGGAAGCGTGATTAACGCCAATGGATTTTTGGTTCACGGCATCTGGTATAACGACCGACAAGCAGAAGATGGCAACGGTGTTAGCAGCATTAGACCCAAACGTTGTCTCACAACTAGCAGACGCCATCGCATATGAAAATATTCAACAAGATGGTTGCTAATTAATGGCGTAAAAATTGGTTGTAACCGGTGTTGAGAATTTTTATCGACAGTGATGCCACATATATCATTTTAAATAATTTTAAAAGTATTTGATGAATGGCTCGACCATTTAGTGTAATTTAATATTGCATTATAACAAAATTTGAGATACCTTTAGGTAGGAGTACAGCAAATCCATTCATTAAAATATGAAATTTGAATTAAGTTTTAATAAACTGTGATAACTCTTAGAAATAGATGAATTTTTTTTCTATTCTTTCCCATTGTGTTTTTATTGTTAAGTATTTTGTTTATAAGTTATTATTATTGAGGTCGCCGACCGTAAATATTGAACAATTTATATATTTTATGATTGTAATAAAAAAAATTTTTTTAACACCTTTTAAAAAATAATGGCTCGAACTAAATATATTTAGTTAAAAAATTATTTATACAAATGCATTTTTTGTGATTTTCTTTGAAAAAAAAACAAAAAATCTACAGAGTAATTGTATTTGTTTATATAAAAAATTGTTTATAGCATTTTGTTTATTTATGAATGTAGTAGAATTAATATTTACTATTTTTATATAGTCAATACAAATATGAAATAAATTTATTTTTTTTGTTTGCTTTGTTTTCCGTTTTTGTTTTTCAAGCTGTTTATGTAAAAGGAAACTTGGTGACAGCTTCAAATAACAAACATTTTATACAACTTTTGCAAAAGTTAAATTAATGAGAAATAATTTCAAAGTATCAAAAGTGAATGAAAAAACGAAAACAACAAAATAAAAAACATTTTTTGTTTTGTGAATGAAGGCAAAAAAATAGGTGACAATTAAACAAACAGGTAGAAGGCAAAGCAAAAAAAAAAAAACAAAAAAAAACTCACAAACGTTGTTTAAATAATAAACTAACAAAAACCAACATTGTCTTGATAAATTTTAAGAAAAAAAAAAAAACAATAAAAAAATCTGGCCAATTGTGGTTTTATGCTGCCATATCAGCCATCTGATCTCTGATCTTCCTAATAAATTTTATCAGACCACGCAAAATTCCACATTTAGCATTTTTATGGCAAAAGCAAAATTTTATTTCTTTTCGACTTTTAAATCTAGTTCTTTTGCATTTAAATCCATATTGGTAATCTAATGGTTGTATTGGAATTTCAAGGGCAAGAACACACACATGTCGCTGAAACATAACATCTTTTCTGTTGATCGGCCAATTTAATCAGTTGCAGTAGTCTAGTCACTTGATGCCAGTAGAATATAAAATGAATCCTTTGAGCAAGGGAAAGCTTTTTGCAATGGTTTGCAGTATCCATTCATAGTTTTTGTTATAATTTGTGAAGTTAAATCACCCTTTACCCACCATGATCTTCATTGTCATGCAAAATGCATTTTTGATTAATAATTATTCACCCTAGATGAGACTACGCTACAGTAGAGGTTTACAGTAGTTTACGAATGGAATCACACTTTTATTAAATGGAGTTTTTTTTCGGAATAGTTTAAATATTTTTATTCATTAATTTCATTTTTTTTTTCAACATTTCATGACTGTTTATATTTTTGATTTACTTCTGGAGTATCTACTTGACGGGAGATTTATATTTCTGGGGAGTAGATGATGGTTTGTCAGTGGAGATGTTAGGAGTACTAAATGCATTGAATGACCTGCCAGAAATTCATTTTCAATAGAAATTTACCTCTATAGCTGAGATAACATGAAAGTATGTGAAACGAAAACTATCGAAAAACAAAAATCATCCTCTGGGTTTTTTAAAGCCTTTGACTGAGATTTAAAAACAAGTCAATATCTTACAATGATTAGAAAGCATAAATCTAAAACAATGATGGGATGGACGGCAAGTACAAGGCAGGGTTAAGGAAAAGACGTTACTTAATTATTTAATTACAAACAAAACGTTGATTATTGCCTTGGTGACAGAATGTAATAATTTTAATCCTTCTTTCTTAACAGCAGATAAGATGGCATATCATAAGCTATTGCCCAGCATTAGCAATCATTAGAATAAAGAAGTGAATGCCATAAGTGATATGGGTTTTAAGCAAACATTGCTAAATACGGCAAACTCTGTGGTGATAACACGATTTGGCGCTAGAAAGCAGGGCATGTCGTAATTATAATGCCCCTAACGTAATTTTAGCATCCCCTAACGAAAAACAAAAGTAACTTTACTTAAATAACCATTACTTGTAAACAAGTTAATCGCTTGCGCTAAAATCTTGGCACGTGGCATTTAAAGCTTATTTTTTTAAATTGAAAATTTTATAAATTCTTAATTAAAATTTTTTAATTAGTGGCTAACACAATTTTTTATTTTAGGAGCAATTTTTTTTTTGTTTGTTTTTGATTGATATGTAAAAATGGACATGCGAGCATAATGTTGTCACACCCATTTTTGTTATAAAATATTGTTATTAACATGTGTTGCTTGTAAAAATAACTTGCAATTAGAATTTCATGTATTTGTCTACAAAATTGAAAAGAAAAACTTAAAAGCTGCATAACTAACAACACCAATTAAACAACAACAATTTCACTCTAATAGTAAAAATTTCAAAAGTCAACTAATGCTATTGAAAATATATTTTTATATAAAAGAAAAAAAAAATTTATGTGTGGTATTTTTTTTAAAAGATTTATAAAAAAAACTTCTGCTTCGAAAAGGGAAAAAAATAAATAAAAATTATTATTAAAATAAAAAAAATTCACAGCATCCAATTTCTTACAGTGCAATTGCTGAATTGAAAAAATTATACTGAAATATTTTCGTATATATTTTTTTTAATATACTTTCATCATTAACCCACTTAATAGCAAAATTAAATAAAATCGATTTAAAATATGACAAGAAGACCCTAAAAATTAAAATTTTTTTCGTGGGTTTAACAAATTATCTGCCATAAAATTTGCTTATAATTTATTTATTGCTTTAAAAAAAACAATAAAACATTATAGCATATTTGTATAATGTTTTAAATACATTTTTTGTTATAAAATTCAATTTTCTAATCATCATTTATAAAAACCAAAAACAAAAAAACCATTTAATTTTATTATTTTACAAAAATAATAAAAAAAGAAATATGAGCTCATAATAAATGGCAGAGACATTGTTCTTGCTAAACTTTTTTTCTCTTTTAAGTGGTAAAAAAAAATGATAGAAAGAAAAAAAAATTATAATAAAAACAAATTAAATAAAAATACACAGAAGTTCATAATTGTGGCGCCAAACTTGAATATGAAAAAAAAAAAAAATAGAAATGAACAATAACATTAACCAGCAAAATAGCAAGATAATTTAAGCTGGCCAAAAATTTCATTAAACAACGGTACTTTGAACCAGAGCTTATGATATTGAAAATTAAAAAAGTATTTAAATTTTGTTCATATTTTTTTTGTTTATTGTTTTGTATTCATAACATTAAACAATTAACGGACATTTAACAATTGGTTATTTAAACAATCAATAGTTAGTCAATATAAAAAAAAATTAAAAATTTTAACAACAAATATGTATAAGAGAAAAATATGCGATCTGTTTTCAAATTCATGTGGTTATTTCCGCTTTTTTTTTTTTGTTTTGCTCTCAAACAGTGACAATTACTTTAGCTTAAAAACCGTGAAATAATTTAATCTCTTATTCTTTTTTACGGTCTTTTTAAAATTAATTAAGAATATATATTTTTTTCTTTTCGATATTTCGCTTTCCTATAAAAAGCTTCTTCAGGAAAAAAATTTTTTTTTTAAAAATTTTATTTGTTAAATTGAACCCAACTTTGATTATTCTTTTCTTAAAGTAAAACTCCAGAAATAAATGCTGACAAATAGCACTTTTTGGCATAAACTACTAAATTTATAATCAAAAATAATTAAATAACGCAAAATTCCTTGCATCAAACTACACGTCCTTCACAGTTAACTATTCATTTATTTCATCACGAATCGCGTTAATACAGAACAAAGTTATATGATTTGTACCGTGAAGCCAACTGTTAAAGTTTTGGGTTCTCTTTTGGTACCGTTTTGTTACCTATCTGCTAAGCTAACAGGAAGGTTTCATAGTCTTATTAGTATTTCTTCCCTTTTTAAAGTTCCGCGCCAGCAAATATAAATTTATCTTCTAGTCGTCGACTAATAATTTTTAACTGTGTTTTTCAATGCCCAGTTTCGAGTTGGTTTATTGGAACCACATTCAATATACTGGACATGATTGTCCGAATAACATCGAAATTTTCGATGCTATGTCCCTTTAGATTAATCTTTAATTTGAGCACTCTCCATTTTTGGGGTTTATGGCCCATATTCTCACCTAAAGCTATTCTAAGTCTTAAATAGGTGGCCAAATTTGAAGTTAGAAAGTAACTTATGTGTCAAATAATTAAATGATAAGAATTTAGCTATCATGTTTTGACATTTATTTATTAAAAAGTTGGGAAATTTTAAACATAAAACGTTACACTCTTGAACAAATTATTTTAATTGTGGAAACTTATGAAAATTTCACTGTACCGCTTCATAAAATTCCAATAGCTTTTTCTCTTAATCAGCCTCCTTCTGAAATCGCTTTCCATAATTTGACCGCTAAATTCGTGCTTGATGCTGACAATAACCAAAAATATACGCACGTGGTAGGTAGCCTTAGTAATGTAGATATAGCCGCTGTATAGCAAAGTGTTGAGAATGAACCTGGAACATCAACTGGTCGACGTTCACAACAATTGGACATGACTAGAGGCACTTTGCGCAACATTTTACATAAAGATTTTCATCTTCACTCTTATAAAATTCATCTCGGTCAACCGTCGACCGTCGAAAGCAACAAAATGTTTCAACAAAATTTTCTTTAGTGATGAAGCTCATTTTAGGCAGTTGTATAAACAAATAAAATTGTCGCTAAAAATCCAGAAGCAGTCTTCGAAGTGACTAAATGGTGCGGTTTGATCACGGGAATGTCGTTACCGTGAATTCACTGCGCTACCAAACCATGGCAACCATTTTTTTGTGGCCACAATAAGCTAATAAGCGCCAAAAGCATGAGAAATCTTCCGGTTGCGTAATTTCTCAATTAGACGATGTCAATTAGATAATTCTTCTAGATTTGCTCTGGGGCCCACAAACAACAACTGATACTCTGAAGAATGTAATTCGGTGCTGCATTCACGAGATAACTGAAGCTTTGTAGCAAAATGTTTTTTAAAAAATTTTTTCAAAATATCGGACGTACTAGAGGTGAACATTTACCCAATATAACATACCATTTTTTATTACAATACTTATACTTTATATTGGTATCAACAAAACAAAAAATAATAATAAAAGTTATTAAAATAGTATGTGTTTTAAGCTAGTTCTCTTCCTAACCTCAAATTTGCCCACGTAATATATCAGCTGGCTGATGGCATTTTTAAAAGGACATCTGCTACTTTTGAAGCCAAATGAAATTACGATATATTGTATAAAAGGGAAAATCTTCTTTCATAAAGAGCTTACAAAAGTTTGAGAATCGCTGAATGGAATGTGTCGATATGGATATTAAATTTTTGTTGGTTTTTTTTTAATAAAATTAACCGCTGCCAAATTTTTGATTTTTTTTTTTCAATAAAATTTCTTTAAATTGTGTTAACAGCATCTTATGCTTAATTATATTTTTGTAAATATTTCGCATACACTTGACACATTGACATCAACTGGCGCCACAAAGCCAGATATCACAAGAAAGAAAAAAGAAACACACTTAACAAACAAACAACAACAAAAGAAATAAAGCAACAGCAAATTAATTTGATTTTTCTTTTCGTAACTAAAAAAATAATAAACTTCTTCAGTTACAAAACTTGAAAAAAAGAAAAAAAGAAACGAAAAGAAAAAAAGAAAACAACAACAACAAAAATGTTATTTGATGCCTTTATTATTTTGTATGCAAAAAGAAAAAAAATGCTAAAAATTCAAACCTCCTGCCGGAAATGCTTACTTAAACATTTAAATATAAAACTTTAGTTTTATTTTAGTTTTTTAGATGACTTCAAAGGAAAAGAAAAAGAGTTTTAATGTTTTAAGCCTACGTTGCAAGCCATTGAGGCGCCAAATTGCATTTAGCAGATTCCTACACATGCAATTTTTAATTTTAAACGAAAAATAAAGAAAAAAATATTTTAAGTGTTTTTTCTTTTCGTCTTATTATTTTTTTGCTTTCATTTTGATGTAAAGTAAACTGTCAATTTTATCAAATTGCTTGGCTTTTTTTATTAAAAAAAAAAACTAAAACTACAAAAAAAAGAAAACTTAACCTACGCGTTCAAGTTTTGTCGTAAGCGGCTGTTAGACGCCACTTTTAGCATTTAAGTGTTTTTTTTTACTTTTTTATTTTTAATTTTATTTAGTAAAGACTAGTATGTAGGTATAAAAGAAAAAAAATTAGTTTATTAAAAAGAAAACTTGGCACAGAAAAACAGGCCATAGATGATGATTGGCTGACTGGCTGGCTCGGTGGCTTGCTGGCTAGCTATGAGTTTTGTTACAACATGCTGGAAGCTTTGTATAGTGAGAAAGCAAAAATTAACAAAATTGTAGTTTTAAAATAACAAACAACTTCCTGTAATAGTTTTGAAGAACAAATTTATCAAATTGTCATCTTAAAGTGAAATGAAACTGAGAACGTATTCCACTTTAGATTTTACATAAAATGATCTTTTGCTTAATTTGACTTTTTTTCTAGCATGCTACAAAAATTAGTTTAAAATAAATTAAACATGCTTGATTCTTTTGAAATATTCAAAGAGAATTTTGTGTTATTTATAAAAAAGAAACAAAAAGATAAATTTTTCTATCATTAGAAAAGAAGAATGGATTAGTGTGGGGAAAAAATATATCTTTGCTCCTCTTTCTATAGCTCATTATTAGTTTTTATTTAAATCTTATGGAAATTGAAGTAACTGTAGGTTTTTAAATCTAAAGCATAGTTAACTGAATGAGAATTATAATAATAATAATTCAGGTTAACTTGCATAAATGACATCTAAATTAAATCCTCATAACTACAAGTTTCTTCCCCGATAAGACCCAACTTTGCTTCTGACAATTTACTAGAAATTTTAATTCACAACCTTTAAGAGAATAAGAGTTTAACATACCATTATATAAAAAAGAGATGCTAAACTGAGCAGTGTTATGTGTTTCTACTATTCAAACTTGTAAATTCTTTTGTTTTCAAATATCATACGTGAATTCCTTTTCTCGTGTTCTATTTTTAGTCTTCTACATAATTTTTAAACTTAGTCTTTAACTCGTTTTTTACTCGCAATTTCTTGTTAATTTAATATGTCCTGCACCCTGCGACTGCTTGTTTGATTCCACACAGCCCTTTAGAAAATATTACGCTATGGCTTCGCTAGGGACTTGAGCTCACAATCTAGTAATTTCCCCAACCAGACATTTTTAAACGACTCGATCAAAACTGTCACAAAATGCTGTTATGTTCTCTTTAGCTAAGGCTCCATTTTTTATTATTATATAAATAATAATAACATAATATATTTATTAAAATAGGACAAACAAACAACATAATATATATACGCCTTAATAATCTTAACTCTTGTTCTAATATACAGGCGACATCTATTTGTATTTCCTTTTCAAAAATTTTTGCAGCCAAAAATGGCTTTTATTTTCTTTAAGACTATTTTTATGCGGATTAATAAATCCGCACTAAAAACTATTAAAATTTTTATTACTATTTTATTTATTCTATCATATTTACAATTAAAGAATAATAATTTTACATATTTTCTTATTCTTAGGAATGTATTAATAAAAAGTATTATCACATTTTTTAGTTAAACTAGAATAGATAGGAAAACCCTTTGTGGGTTTTAAAGAAACATCCAACTCTCACTCTTAAATCCACATTAATTCCGAAGACTGTAAGGTTAAACAATTTTTTAATATAATATGGCTTAAAGTTCTATTCCTAACTTCAAATCCTTGACTTATTTTTCTTAATACCGTTAAGAGCATTTCGTCTTGAACATTTCGTTGAGGAACGCCTTGATAAATTACAAAACTACATGCTTCTGCGCCATATAAAAGCACCGGTGGAATGAGTGTCTTATAGAGTGTTATTTTTGTAATTCTAGAAAGGGCTCTAACTTTTAAATTGCCTGTTTAGCCCAACCTAGCACCTGTTTGCCAATATTATTCTTCTTCGTATTTCCAGGCTGATGTTGTTGTTTTTATTTCTGGATGACCCGAGATACAAAAAATTCCTCCACAACCCCTATGCTAACAATGCCAACGTTCACAGTTTCAGCTAATCTATTAGATTTCTTGTTCGTTGCAACCATCATCTTGGTTTTGCTTTCATTAACTGCCAAACCCATTTTTAAGGATTGCCTTTCAATGCCCGCAAAGGCAATACTTACATCGATGTCATTAGCATATGCAAGGAGCATAAGGCTCTTGGTGAAAATAGTGGCATTTCTATTAACTGCCGCATGACTTTTTCCAATGTTAAACAGGTCGCATGATAAACAGTCGCCCTGTCTGAATACCCGTGAGATAGTAAATGATTCGAAAAGACTATTTTCTATTTTCACTAATGATCAGTTAGTGTTATCCAGCAAAGTCTTATCAATTTCACCGGAATTCCAAATTTAGACATAGGCTGATACACCTTTGTTCTAATCGGTCTACCAAAAGCGGCTTTATAATCGACCAATAAATGATATATGTCGACTTGTTTTTCGTGCATTTTCTCCAGAATTTGGCGTAGTGTGAATATCTGTTCTGAGGTGTAATTTCCAGGTCTAAAACCGCATTGGTAGGGGACAATTATTTCATTGAACCTTGATTTTAGTCGCTCAAACAATATTGTGGCTAAGATCTTATAAGGGATGGGGAGCAGACTTATGCTCCTATAATTTGCACATACTGATTTGTCTCCTTCTCTGTGAACTGGACATAGTACGCTGAGTTTCCAATCATCGGACATGCGTTCATCCAACCAGATTGAACAAATAAGTTGATACATCCACCTTATCAACTCATTACCTCCGGATTTAAATAGCTCTACCATCAGCTATCAGCTCCAGTTGCTTTGCTTTTCGGCTTGGATATAGCTATTACTACCTCAATTTGGCTGGGCGGTGTACAGTCAACTCCGTCATCATCATTGATTGGGTCAAAAAGAAACCTGATTTCCTCCAAAATTACACGGCCACGACACATTTATTTTTTAATTTCTTATTAAGATTTCGTTAGGTTTGAACTGCGGTACTTTTTATTTATTCGTCGCAGTTTTCTTTTTCATCCAGAATCTGTTATGGGCTATGAACTCATGGTTTTATATTTAACAATGACTAACGTCACTTAAAGTTTTATTTTAGTTTTTGTTTACCAAACACTACACTTGTTAAAGGTGAAAGAAAGTTGTTATTTAGTTGAGTTAGTTTTAGCTAAGATCTAATCCAATCAATATTTTATAATGAAAGCTTCACGGCTTTTTATTTTGAAGAAAATTAAAATAAAAATCAAAACTTAACCAAAATTTTCGAAATATGTGGAAGCCTTATAGTCTTTAAAAAGTCATTTATAGCAAAAATATAAACCAAAGACTTCTTGCCTACATTACTGTAAGCTTTATTTTGCTAACTGTGTATTATTAAGTTCTTTATATAATTTTAAATTAAAATTAAAAATAAAAACATTTTTTCTAATTTCATTTATTTTTTTTTTTTTAGTTTCCGAATGTCAATTTGGCAAGACTTTACGTGAATTAGGCTCAACCTGGTATGCTGATTTGGGACCACCATTTGGCGTTATGTATTGTATTAAATGTGAATGTGTAGCGGTAAGTTTTTCAACTCAAATAATTTAAAATATTTTAAATTTATTTTTTTTTTAAAAAGCGTCTCGCTATAAATAATAAATGAGCATTTTAAAGGACTTTTATATCCAACATGTTTTGGCAATTTTTCTTAAAAAAATAAAAAGCAAAAAGAAAATGAATTAATATTTCCAAGTTTTTTTTTAAGTTAAGTTAAAATAAAGAAAAACATGACAGGAAATTTTTCAATATTAAATCTAAATTTTTCTCCAAATTTTGCATTATACGAGAGTGATCTTATAATTTTCTAAATTTGCAATATATATTTTGATTACTTTAGTATAGTTTTAATAACAAGTGCTGGGCTTACATTATGGTTAAGCTCTTTTTCCTTTATAAAATCTTAAACTTATCAATACAAAAATATAAAATTATTTGAGTACTTTTTATTTCAATGATATTTATTCTAGAGCAGACTAGCTGCTGCAGCTAGTCTTTTTAACACTTGACGATGATGATGTCTTGTTTTTGGCCTCATTTAAAAAATACAGTAAATATAAGAAGAATGAGCCAAGCGAAAAAAAAATTAAAGAAAAAAATTAATTGACGCCATAAAGTCTTTTTTTAAGTCTGCATGTCTGTGATTGTTATAAATGTATTATTTTTCTGTTTTGTCCATTTGCTGTTTTTTTTTGTGCTAATATCTCAAGTCTTCTGGGTTTAATTTTAATCACGATTATTTTTATACCCTCCTCTGCAGCACAAGCATATCACCAACAGCAAGCAGGTGATATTCAGTAAAAATTTTTTTAAAAGCAAAAATTTGAATATCAAATAGAAAATAAAGTGTTTTTCGGACATAAACTTTTTAAATAAAACTATTAAATTTTGTTTAGTTTTAAAGGCAAAATGATTAAATAAATAATTTAAAATTTTATTTCCAAAGCAAACTTTTTAATACTTAAAAAGTTAAAAATATTAAAGAAAAATCGAACCTAACCTCAAATTTAGAATTCTTTCTAGCATAAGATTGCACCTATAAAATAATAGTTTTCGATAAATTAGTGTGTATATATGTGTAAATTGCAGCAAGAAATTACAAAAAACAATTTCTAACCTGCAAATTTTTAACAAAGTTCGTTTCTAACCTAAAAAGAAAAAAATTTTTTGCCTTTTCCAGGTTTCAAACTTCTTTTTTAGTTGTTTTTATATTCAAGTTTATTTTTAAAAAATATGTAAAGCTGGAAAAATTTCAAAAAATTTCCCAAAAAAATTGTGTCTAACCTTAAAAAAGAATTCCAAAAAAAATGCAAAAAAAAACCGTCTCAAACTTAAAATAAAAGTTCGATTAAATCCAGTTTCTAATAGCAGGTGGGTAAATTTGAAGTGGGGAAATAAACTCGCTTAAAGCGCATACTTATTTTTAACTTTAGCTATATTGATATTAATGCAAAGTACAAATATGGTAGTAAATAATGGAATGTGATATCGGGCAAATGTAACACTTCGCCAAACGTCCGTTTTTTTCACATCTCGTCAATGCAGCGCGAAATTTCACTTTTCAGAGCGTCAGTTAATGTTTACATCTGCACCGGCAGTGAGCCCTAATCAGATGGTGGCCATTATCACTGTGAATGAAAAGCAACGCCATTCACGCCCTAGAAGGCCTTCGAATCCGTGGATCCTCCGGTCACTCCTAGTAGCAATTTCAAAAGCTCGAAGTAGATCGCAGCCTTTACTTCTTGCTAGAGAGTTGGAGACTATCCAACTCCTGGTCCAGAACGCATGAAACTTAATATAATTAAGAAAGCGACGGCATTCATACTCACTGGACCTGAACCATTGTGTTCATTTTGAATGATCCGACCCACAAACTCTCACGAGGACTTTTAAACCACAAGGGGCCAACCTCAATAATCAGCCAGAGAACAGCTAAATGTCTAAAGAGACAAATAGTGAACTCTGGGGCTCACTGATTCCCTTGGAAATATGTAGATTGTCCAGATGGTTCCTACTAGCCTTTAAAGAGCCTGGGCTCCCTTTTACCCCGCAAGACACCAGTCTAGATGAAATAGTAGGTTCCAAAAATACTATCATGTGCTCCGGGGGGAACCTTGTAGGTTATGCACATAAATCCGGTCTTTCAAAATTCATCAAGGAAAATAATTCAGCTGCGTTAAACTATAAGAAAAAGGCAGCCAATTGACATCGCCAAATCGAAATTGCGCGACCGGCAAATTTCTTATCCAGACACTGAATTGTTTGTGTGGCTGTTGATCACTGAAATCAACATTAGCCAATTGTGGATCTAAAAAATGGATAATAATAGTTTGGTAGCGTAGAGAATTATCAGTGATGGCGTTTCCTTAGCAATTTTCGATAAAAAATATGGTGCCAAAATGCCGCCTGACCGCAAACCGCAACATACGGTTACTTTCTTTGTGAGTCCCATAAGTGAAAATTTTGTTTATTTTCATAACCGCCTAATTGAAAATGAGCCTCATAACTGAAAATAATTTTGTTAAAAATAACACCACAACCAAATCACAAATGTTCGATCTCTAGTTCTTGAACGAGTTGAACTTTATTAACGTGAAGTTGAAAATCTTTATGCAAAATGTTACGCAAAGTGTCTCTTAAAATGTATAATTTTTTTATTTGCATCACCACCGCTACGAGCGTAGTTTTTGGTCTATAGTCAGTAACAAATTACGTGGTCTGTCGAATGAATCTGATTATGAGGAAAAGCTACACAAATTTTACGAAATGATACAGTGAAATTTTTAAACATTAAGATAGCAAATTTTCACAATTAATATTCCTTAGACAAGAATGTAACGTTCCACACTTAAAATGTTCCAAATTGTATCTTAATAAAGGTCAAAGAATGACAGCTCAATTTTTGACGTATAATCATTTATAGATTTACTTCCTAACCTTATATTTGCCCATCCTTTACTTATTCATAAATATAACGAAGGAAACTGATGGAAATATCGGAAAATAAACATATCAAAAATCTAAAATAAAAATATAGTTTTGCGTTTTTAATTATAAATTAACCCTCAGTCAAAATAAATAATTAGAAAATATAAAGCCCAGAGAAATTAAAAAAATTTTTAAACGAAAAAAAACGTTTCTAACCTTAAAATAAAATTGCTAAAAATTTAAAAAAAAAACTGGAAAATTTTTAAAAACTTACAAGAAAAAACGTTTCTAACCTTAAAAACAAAATGAGAAAAAATTTTAAAAGAAAAATCATTTTTAACTTCAAAAAAACTATAGAAATTTAAAAAAATTACAAAAAAAAAGGTTTCTAACCTTAAAAACAATATGAGAAAAAATTAGAAAGTAAAACCGTTTTTAACTTCAAAAATCTCTATATAAATAACTAGTTTTAAAAATTTTAAATAAATAAAACACCAGGGTATAGTTTAAACCCATTTTTTTTAAATTAACAAACTTTGTAGAGCAATAAATCGGATTTAACCTTAAAAATTTTTTACAATACTTAATTTAATAATAATTTTGCAAAATATAAAACAAACAAATTATTAAATTTAAATTAATTTATAGAGAACTTTTATATTTCTATTTTGCTTGCTTATATATTTATTTTTATTTATTAATTTAAATTTTAATATAAAAAGGAATTATTTTATAAATAAAAGAGACTTAAAACACTTAGAAAAATTTTAATTCTAAAAAAAACTTATCATTAAATTTTAAATACTAATTAAAAGCAGCAAACTCATTTTTTTATGAGAGACATTTCTTGTGAAAACATGTTGTATTATCAAATAAATTTTGAAAAATTATTTATGACTTCATTAAAAATTATGAAAAACAAATGAATTTTTTTTTTATTTTGTTTTTATTTTTGTCCAACAGCAGACAGTCGTAAAATACAAAAAACCTAATTTATTTTTGTAGTCGTTTAAAAAATAAAGTAAAAAAAAAAAAGAAACATCTTCTCACGTTATTATTTAACTTTTCTTCCAGGTTCCCAAAAAACGACGCATTGTGCCTCGTGTTCAATGTCGCAATATCAAAAATGAATGCCCGCCTGCCTTGTGCGATGATCCCATTTTGTTGCCCGGTAAATGTTGTAAAGCATGTCCCGGCGATAAAAATAACGGTAAGTTTTTCTCGTTTTTTTATTTATATAAAATTTAGTCAAATTTTTTGTTTGTTTTTGCATGAATCATTCAGATTTTAAAATCCCTTAATACTAAAAAGAACCGCAAAAAGTAAGGACAGCAAAAAAATTATATATAAAATTTATCATCGGCACATAAATCAAAAAAATATTTCAAGCGTTTAAAAATAAATTGTCTAGTAGATTAAAGAAAATATTAAAAAAGACTCAACATTTTGGACAGAAGAAAACCATTTTTTTCCATCTCTTACTTATATATTTTTTTGATAAATCTCTATATATATATATTTTTTTTTTTATTTAAAATTTTATAAAAGATTTTTGTCGTTTTTGATCATAATAAACATATTTCATCCAATTTAATGGGCAGAGAAAATTTCACATTCAACGTCCAAAAAAAACAAAACAGAGCAAAAAAATGTTACCAGAATACATTCAATGACAAAAATACAAAATTTGCGAAAAAAATATATATATATTTTAAATTAAAATCGCAGCAGACATTTTTATACATAGTATATTTAAAATTATTTATTTAACAAAAAAATCAGCAATATTATTAATATTGAAAAAACGTAAAGATTTAAAATTTTCCTTAAAAAAAAAAACTAAAGAAAACGCAACGCAAAAAATCTAATTTAGCCCAGTTTTGCTGCGATACTTATATTTTCTTATTCTAAAATAAAATAATATCATGAAAAGAATATGGGTTGATGCCGAAAATTAGCACTATATTTTTTTTTTAATTTTTAATTTTATTTTCCTACATCAGGAATAATATCTTTCAAATTTCTTTGAGGTTTGAGATAATTTTATCTTGTTAATTTCGAAACGACCAAAATAGCCTCAAATAACATTTGCAAAAGTAGGAAAAAGAACATAATTAAAATCTATTGGTATGCAAGTTAATAATAACAATTTGGACAAGATTTGCCCAATATGGTATTTTGAAGGACAAACATCTGTTATTATAATTCAGTATTCGATAGATGCCAAAGTGCAAACACACGTTTGTTCCAATCGCCGTTATAATGTTGAATTTTGTGCCCAAATAAAGATGCAAGGAAGTCTGTTAACTTTCTTTCACAGGTGCCGTAAGTTATCAATTGTTAGTAGAAGCTTAAGGTCTACATGCACCAACTCAAAAAACTATTAAACCATGGTTTGTGCAATTAAAAGTGGTGATTTCAACACACAAGAAAGGGAGAGATCTGGTCAGTCAAAAAAATTGAAGATTAGGAATTGAAAGTATTACTCGACGAATATTGTTGTTAAACGCAAGAAGAACTTGCATTACCTCTCACAGTAACACAACATGTAATTTCCCTATGTTTCAAAGAATTGGAATTTATTTAAAAGCAAAAAAAGGGTTGCCGTAAAATCATACCCAGACAATAAAATTAAGCCCCATATGAACTCAAGCCGATGGACGTTGAAAAGCGATTTTGCATGTCGAAAATGATGCTTGAGCGCTATAAAAACAAGTGATTTATGCATCGTGTTGTTGCTGGTGATGAAAAGTGAATACATTACGATATCCTCAAGCACAAACGTCCAACGGCCAACCGGCCAAATCAACACCGAAGCCGAATATCTGTGACGCCAAGGTAATACTCTGTATTTGGTGGAATCAGATGCTTGTTGTGTATTATGAGCTGTTAAAATCGAATCATGCGATCACGTGGCACCTGTGTTGAAGACAATTGTTTCATTTGAAAAAAGCAATCAACGAAAAACGACCAGAATATTCTACCAAACACATACCATAATCATCCATCATGAAAATGCTCAGCCACATGTTGCAAAACCGGTCCAAAACGCAAAGGTAATGCTCTGTATTTCATGGGATGAGAAGGGTATTGTATATTATAAGCTGTTGATATACAGCCAGACGATCACCTATAGCGAATACAATTCATTCATTTGAAGAGAGCAATCAACTAAAAACATTGCAAGACTGGTCAAAAGCTATTTTAAAAATAGTGGATGAGATATTTTGTTTCCCGCCTCTCATAGGCCAGATCTTGCTCCTTCTCACTATCATTTGTTTCGATCAATGAAGAACACTTTACAACAGGGTATTAGAAATTGGCTTGAATTGCTTTTTACCTCAAAACCGGAGTACTTTTGGCGCGAAATTCATATTGTAACAGAAAGATAGCAAGAAGTAAGAGCTAACGATGGACAATATTTGAAATAATGTAACAAGTCATTTTGTTATTAAAATAAATGCATTTTTCAAGCAGAAAAAATCGACATTATTAACTTGTATGCCTACAATAACCAATTGCTTTTATGTTGAATTTTGTAAAGAAGCTTTAAGCTTTATTGCAAGTTTTGCTACATTAACTATATAAAACATTACAAAACGAGCTTAAGATTAACATAAAAATTAAAAAAAAATTTAAATATTTCCTTTTCAAATCGCCGGTGAAACGTACCGACATTAAAAACTAAAGTTTTTCGTATTATCCTAAAGTTAACCAAAAGGATTTTTATGTAGATGATATTTTGACCGATACCAATTCACTAAAAGAACATAAAACAAGTCGGTCTTGGGTGATAGAAATATACCTACCCGCAGGCTTTAACCTCACCTGATCTTAGCAAAACTGTAAGCACTTACTGGCGTCCGAAGAGTGACGTATTTAAATACCACTTAGATGATTCGTTTTCCAATCTTAAGCTCACAAAACGTTATATGTTATCCGTTTCAGCAAGACTGTGTCTATTTTGTGTCTATTAGTAATTAAGATAAAGATTCTTATTCAAGAACTTTGGCTAATGAAATTGGATTGGGGTGAAACAATTCCCAATCGTCTTGATACTGTCTACAAAAAATACACTTTGATTATAAGCATCTATGATTTTTTCCCCGATAGTATAGTGACTAGTATAGCTGAGGTTCAATTCTCCGTCGAGGAGCTATGGCGTCCGAGCAGGGATTTGTGTGTTTTAAAAAGTATTTTCTTAAAGTAATAACTATTCTTACAAAAATATACAGTTAATTTTAATAACTAAACACTATAAAATTATTGCAGCTTAAGCCTAAATATTTTGGCTTAAAACTTTAAAAGCTTTTTTTTGTTAATTTTTTGGAAATTTAGAAAAAAAATAAAACTTTAAAATTTAACTTATTTATATTATTTTAAGAAAATGCACAAAGTAATTGCAATTTTTTTAATCGTAAGTACATAAAACATCTTAGACCAGAAAGCTTTATGTCAAGCTTTTTTTTAATTTATAAGATTTTTAATTTTCCTTGAGTTAACTTCTTTTATTTTAGATTGTATGAAATATACTTAATTTGCAAAACAGTTATAAATTAAAAGCTTAAAATGATTAAGCTTTATATACAGCTTTTGCCAAACAGTCATAATTATTTCTTCTCTTATTTATTGCAATGGATTTAAATCAATAAATTTATTTTAAAAATCTGCTGTATTTATGTGAAACTTCACACCAAATTTTTAAGAGCTTTAAGCTTCTCTAAGAATTATTTTTTTTTTATTTTATAATAAAAGTTTTAATTTAAATTCATCCACCATGTAAACTAATAAACTGTTTTTAATTCCAAAAAAAAAAAAACATTTAGCTTTTAAAAGCTTTGAGCAACTAATTTTTATTTCTTTAGAAACACTAAATATTGTCTTAGTGTTTTTTTTCTTCTTGTTCTTCTTTTGTACATAGTTTTTAAAACTTTAAAGTTTTTTTAACCTTGCGGTTCTTTGAAGAGCAGCATTAAATCATAAAAATTATACATTTGCCCTATTAAATGACTGTCACAAGATGTGAAGTCTTAAAATAAATTTGAAACAAAGACACAAAATTTTTGCTACGTAATTATTTGAAATGGCTTTCGAAATAATCAAGTCTATTATCACCATTAATTTCTTTTTATTTTTTTTTGTTTTTTTTTTGCTAGAAACTTAATTCAATTATAAAATATGCTAAAAAAAATGTAACCTTATTTTTATAAAGTAATTTTCTGCCTGAATAGCATACATAATTATTATTTTGAAAATTGGCGTCATTCACATACAAAAGAACGAATTTCTTAACGTTTCTTATTTTTTTATTTTGAGTACAAAATACTCAGCTTCTGAAAGGTGGAGGAATATTAAATAGTTTATAGTTATTGTTTTTAAGGTAGTTTATGCATAAATAAACTCTTTTTAAAAAAATCAGGTTTATTTAACAGGCTGTGAGTTTATATGTTCTTGAAATTAGAAGCAATAAAAACAAAAGCTTTAAAGTTGTTGTTCGTTGAAAGAAAATCGCTTGTAAAGAAAGTCGTTTTTAGCATAAATAAAATTTTAAAACGTTATTAAATTTTGTGCCTTTTAAAATCTTTAAAGTGTTGCAAACCAACCACAAGCAGTAAGCGAACAACAAAAATATAACACACTCACTCACACACACACACCCAAAATTTTATTCCCTTTACACACCAACAAGAACTTATTTATTTAACCGAAAGGTATTTAAACAAAAAAATTGGTGCAACAGGCTTCTTTGGAACACATCTTATCACTTAATCTTTAAATATTTGTTATTGTTTTTATTGTTGTTGTCCAGATATCATACAACACACGGTCTTCTCTTTAGTTTTTTGTTTTTGGAATTTTTCTTCTTTTGCTTTTTGTACCGTCCACAAATAAACATAAGAAATTCCGGCTTAATTCAAAAAAACGTTTGTTGTTTTGGGTCATTTTTCTCCAAGGAATCTTGTGAAATGTGAGTGAGAAATGAACGAATGAATTTCATTTTCAAAGATAAATGAGTTTTCTACGTTAAAGAATGTACACACATACACACACTCCACTTCCAGATACACATTCATTTTTATAATGATTAATAATGGACATTTTTAAAGGAATTTTCACACAAAAAAAAAATAAAATGATTTCAATAAACTTATAAAAAATTACTATTCATAATTAAAAAAAAAAAGAAAAACAAAAAAAAATGAAAAACGAACAGAGCAAAAGAAAAGGTGTTAATTAAGAAATTCAACCAGAAATTGAGGAATTTTTCAAATATTTTCTTTCAGTATCGAACCAAATCTCTGCAAATCATTATTTAGTGTGTTTAAACAGAAAAATGGTATAATGGTTGTCTTAAGAATAAACTCTACTCTCGCTTACTAGAGGGTGGTTCAGCCATAACGTATCGTTGTAAATAAAACAAATAGTTTTCTTAATATTCTTTATTAAAACACAAGTTTCAATGTCACTTATGCCGAGAAACCAAAATCGTCACAGCTTCGATGGAATATTTTCAATAGCTTTGAGGTATAACTAAGGGCTCCATGTCGTTAATCTGCTAAATTATCTGTTTATTTAACTCTTAAATAGTTCTTGGTTTTTTTTTACGTATCCCCAAGAAAATTTTTCCAACGATGTTAAATCACATGATAGTGGAGTCCAATAACCGCTATTGAATTTCTAGTCCATATAAGCCATATTTTTCGTTGGCTGTGTGGCAAGTTGTACCATCCTTTTGGTATCATTTAAGCCCACAAAAAGTCCTCACAATAGCGAACAGCATTAACGGTAACTGCTTGGACGTCCTCATTTTTGAAGTACTACCTGATGATGCCACCAGCATAGACACCACACCATACAGTCACTCTTTGTGGATGAATCGGCTTTTTAACAATCACTCGTGAATTCTCATTTGTTCAAATGCAGCAAATTCTGCTTGATAAGGAATTCGCTGAGATAAAAGTAAAACTCGCTGAAAATATTTTCTTTGTAAAGTCACCATTCAATTCTGTCAGTTCACAACCATTTTCGGCGTATTAACGACGCTTGTAGTGGTCAGTAGCCTTTAGCTTTTAATCTTTATTCATAATCTTCTTCAGTGATGTTCGCGAGATGTTTAATTTTTGGGCACGGCAAGTCGAGAATGATCCCGCTTCTGGAACAGCAGCAATGTTTTCCGCCCAAAGCGTACTGGACAAACACACATAGATATTTTCACATTTTCTACAGACTCATTTTGGTAATAACTACCCAAACAGTCACTCTTTGTGGATGTATCGGCTTTTTAACAATCACTCGTGAATTCTCATTTGTTCAAATGCAGCAAATTCTGCTTTAAGGAATTCGCTGAGATAAAAGTAAAACTGCGCTTAAGATATTTTCCTTGTAAAGTCACCATTCAATTCTGTCAGTTCACAACCATTTTCGGCGTATTAACGACGCTGTAGTGATCAGTAGCCTTTAACTTTTAAGTTAAATGCACTTTGTAAGCAAATCTTTATTCATAATTTTCATCAGTGATGTTCGCGAGATGTTTAATTTTTGGGCACAGCAAGTCGAGAAAAATCCCGCTTCTGGAACAGCAGCAATGTTTTGCGTCCAAAGCGACATATATATAGATATTTTCACATTTTCCTAATAACTGCCCAAAATTCTGATCAAATAGATCACTTAGTGCATGAATTCTCATTCTTGTCAAATACTGAAACAAAGAAATATCAAATTAAGTTGGGAAAAAAAGCGTTACCCGTTATAATAAGTTTTAATTTTTTAAAACAATTTTTAAAAAATTTAAACATAACCTCAAAAATTTAAACTATGTTGAATGGGTATATCTTTAAAATAAAATTTATTAATAGAAAAACAAATAAAATTATATTTATTTTTTTAAATATTTGGAAATTGAATTAATGTTATTATTATATCAGAATAAATAAGCACAAGAAGATAAAGACAAGTTTTATCAATTTGCAAAATATATATAAAATGTAACATAACCCCAAAATATTTTAAAACTAAACAACACTAAGCCTTAAAATCTATTTTAGGTGATTAAACCCACAAAAAAATGTAAAAGTGTTTTTATTTTATTATCTTAGAGATGAAAATTAAATAGTTTTTAAAAAGCAGTAAGAAAAAATTCATTCATAACCTCAAAAATGTTACTATTCTTTGATTATTTATTTTATGATGAAGTTATAAAACTTAATTAGTTTTAGTATTCCTAAAGCTAAATTTATTGAAAAATTTAAAAAATTATTTAAAACTTACAAACTATTACATATAAATTAAACCTAACCTAAAAAATTTTTATAATTAAAAAATAAATAAATATTTATTATTTTACTAATAAAATGTTATTAATGGAAAATAAATTTGGAGGTCATTTTATATTAATTTTTAAAAATTAATATTTTAGAATTCAAAAAGAACAACTTTTTTCGATTTTAATTTAAAATAAAACTAAATTCGTTAAATATTCTTAAATTTTAAGAGTTTCGTTTTTCATAATTTTTATTTCTTTAAAATTCATTTAAACTATTTTAAAGCCTAATTTATGTTTTTCTTCGGTTAATTTGTTGCAGACGTTAACATTTTTATAGAACTAAAAATTATTTTTTTTTTTGTGTGTGTGTGATTATTTTTATTACATTTAAGATTAGTTTTTTTTAACTGATTATAATCTTTATTTTATGACCTTCTTGGGCAAATCAAAAGCGCTTTAGTTAAAATTTTATTTGATCGTGTTGTTGTGGTGTGATTTAAAGGAAATCCCAAAAATATTGTCACAGTAACGCATCCATTGAGTGAAAAAACAAACGAGAAAGATGCATCGCAACGCATCGGTTTTAACTCTTTTTTTAGACCTTTGAAATCAATAAAATAAAGATTTTTGAGGCAGATATTGTTGTTTTTTTTAGGTTTTTATTATTTTATCGTATTTAGATATTATTGCCTTAAATAAGCAGCCAGCCTTATTTGAGTGACAGAGAGAGGGCGAGCGAAAGATGAAGAGAGAAAAGGGGCAAATAAATATAACTTGAAAATTCCTTAAAATGAGATAATTTAATAAGCGTTAAAATGCTCGAGTTATGTCATTATAAAGACAAACATTAAGATGATGACCAAAGCATTTTTAGTTTGTGGCCAGTAAAGTAGCTGCTGCATAAATTACAAAAAGAAAAAATAATAAATAAATAAAGTCAAGAAGGTAGAGAATTTTAAACAAGAACATGTTTTTATAAAACCTTTAGGAAACAGCACATTGCCAAGTCACTCTAGGAAAAGTAAGCAGATAGAGAATGGCAAGTTGTTAGTAGAGTAGAGTTTGTACATTAACAGCCAAGTAAACGTATGATAAACATGAAGCATCATGCTGTAAATTTTAATGATAATGATGACAATGATGAGCAGCAAGCAGGCAGGCAGGCAGTAGAAAAAGATCTATTTAATGTGTTTGTTCAAAATGATTTGTTAAGGTTTAAATATGTTGTTGACAATAATTTTAAGAATTTTTAGCTTCATTGGGAGTGTTTATTTTTTATTTTATTTTATTTTGTTTTGCTTTTTTAAACGTTTAAAATATCATGTGGACATTTATACTGTTTGGTAAACAATCAAGAAACAAAAAAAGCATATTTTCAATTATCAAGAGTTTGAAAAAGTAAATGTCTTTTTTGGTTTTATATGGCATATTTTTGTAATAACCAAATTTGGTATTGCAGTAGCTAGCTGCCACTATGTTTAGTTTTCCAATACAAAACTAAACTTCTTTTGATGTATTTTTTGTTGTTTTTTGCTTTTGTTTTTGTGTAATATTTCTTAACTATAAAGGAGTTTAACTTCTTGTAGTCATATTTAGTAATTGTGGCCAACTACTGCTGTATACATCATGCATGCAACAACAACAACAACGACAACTTAAAACTCAGTACTAATAAAATGTTGCTGATGATGGCTCAAAGTTGCTGTTGCTGCTACTGCTACTGCAATGGCAATTGTGTTGTATTTGGTTTGATTTAACTTGTTTTTCTTTTTTTTCAAAACTTTTATATTAAAAAGACAAAAAAAAAGAGCTGCATTTACTATGGAAACGAGTTCATGTTTTGATAAATGCCTAAGCACCTTCATCATCAGACACATCAGCCTCATACAACACATCACCAAAGTCATGGCATGATCAATTCCTTAACTCCACAATTTAGCATTTTTACTATGAAAGCAAAGAAAAACAATAATAAAAAAAAGAACAAAAAATATTTATAGTAAATAATACCTTTTTATTCCTGGTCTTAGAAAAAGTGAAAATTTGCTTTACATTTTGTTTTTTTTTTTTTTGTTCTTGTTTTTGTTACCAACTTATCTGATCTTAAGAATTTTTCCAGAATTATAGACTCCATTTAATAATAGTTAAACGTGGTAATATAAAAAAAAATTAAATAACCTGTTCTTTTTTAATTTTATTATAAACAAAAAACAAAAAAAACACAAAAACCTTACCTTATAAGGTTTCTCTCTTATTTATTGCTGTTGTTGCTGCTGTTAAAAAGGCCTGCAATGCAGAAATTTAAAATATTTCAAATATTTTAACAATTTATACAAGCATAGCAAATTAAACAATAAGTAAAAAAAAAAACAAAAGAAACTTTGTTAAAGAAAATTTCTTAATAAATCCTTAGAGATTTAACAAAAGACTTTATAAAGTTTCTCTTAAAGCTTTCTTTGTGCTGTTAAACAGCATGTTGAAAAAACAAAACGGCTAGAATCAAAAACTGCAGGAGGTGGCTATAAAAATGTCAAGAGATTAAGCCACACAAGTTGTGGCAGTTGGAAAATTATAAAAAAAAGCAACAAGAAAATAAGTTTTCTTTTTTTCAAAAGAAAAAAACATTTTTTTTTTATTGAAAAGTAAAAATTGTTAAGCCAAACAAAAAGTAACCGACTAAAAGTTTTCAAAAAGATCAAATTTAAGGTTAGAAAGTAATTTGCCTTAAAACGTACACTGTTTGTAACAACTTCTGTTTTATTAATACCGATGTAAAGCAGAAATATGGGAAATAATAATGGAATATGACGTCGGGCAAGTGTTCATCTCTGCTCTTTTGACAAAATTATAGAGCGCATTGATGCTTTCAAAGCGTCAATTGTTTGTTTGTTGTTTACGTAAACCTGGTCTTTCAAAAGGCCCCAAAGAAAACAATCCAGTGGCGTTAAATCACAAGTATGAGGCAGCCAGAAATAACTGTATTATTTGGGTGGCCACAAAAAAATTTGGTTTGAGGCAGCCAGAAATATCTCTTAGAATAACTGTATTATTTGGGTGGTCACAAAAAAAAATTGGTTTGATAGCGAAGGGAATACACGGTGACAGCGTTTCTTTGCGGTCACTTTTTTATATTTATTCTTTTATGGAAGAATATTTGTGGATTTTATACGTCGCACATGCCACCCTTTTCTTTGTTTACATAACCGCCTTTATGTAAATGAGTCTCATCACTAAATCACAAATATTTTTTTTTTTTTTAAAGAGAAGTAGCACTTCAGGCAACAATGCCTATTTAGTCAAGTATCGTGCTACCTTCTTTAGGAAAGGGATAGAGAAGAGATGAAATAGGTGGTGAAAGTAGAAGGATAGTCGGAAATTAACTGCCGTATAAAGACAGCAACAGCGACCAGTGACTATGCCTTCATCACTGAGCAGCTCCACCGACAGTCAATTTTTATCTTTTTTGTAGTGAAAAAAACCAAGGTCTTCGTTGGGAATCGAACCCACAACCCCCATATTTACAAGCTAGTACACTACCTACTAGCCTACAGGGGAACCTGTATCACAAACGAGTTGAATTTTATAAGCGTGAAGATAAAAATCTTTACATAAAATTAAATGTCCAATTATTGAGAACATCGGCAAGTTGATGTTGCGGGCTCGTTCTCAGGACATTGCTGTACAGTGGCTATATTATCATCACTACAGCCTCTATTGTCTGCAACGATAACAATGAGCCCGAGATTTAATTATGCACAACGGTCTCAGAAGGAGCCTGAGTATAAAGAAAAGTTGCCGCAATTGGGCAAAGTCAAGAAGTAAAAATTTCACCATTTTGATTGTTGATGATAAATTTTTACAATTAGAATTAGAATTTTTGAAATAGCCCAACTTTTTACTATCATATTACTGATTAAAGTGGTACAAAAATAAAAATTTAAATTAAAATAAATTCATATACACATTTCAACAATACAATACCATGAAAGGCATTAATCAAACTTAGTTAATGCGAAATATTTTAGGAACTATACAAGTTGACTACGTTATTACTAATTAAATATTTGTAGTTAATTTGAATAAACACTAACAGTTATTTGAAACTAAAAATGAACAAATATTTTAATATATAAAAATATTTCCCTAAGTATAAAAAAAATTACATATAATAATATTTTTAAAATTTCAGATAAAATAAATAATAAAAAATTGCTGAAAAACAAACACAAAAATAAAAATAATTATAAAAAAGTAGTCGCTGTCAAATTTTTTTATATTTATTATAATTCAATATAATAAAATCAAATCTGCAGAAAAATAATCATTACCACCTGTTTGGATCACTTTTTATATGTTGCATGCATAAAAAGAAGATTATTTATGTTAAAAAAATAAGTAATCGGTACCAAACACTAAATAGGAGCCATATATCACTGCTTCTCATTGTTTAAAATAAATGATATTGAAGAATAAAATTTATTACCAAGTCATACAAAAATTATTGATACTCAAAAAAAAAAAAACAAACGATATATACACCTTGTGGCTTTTATAAGTTAAAATATTTATTTAAGTAATAACAACTAAACAGCTCTGATTGCATTAATTTTGCAAAAAATGTACTTTCTAATAAAAAAAAATTCATATGAGTACACGAGTATTTTGTCATTATAAAACTAGTTATCACTCCTAAAATTATTATATTTTTTAATTCCACTTAACCAGCCCTAGTTTCATGTAGCATAATAAATCATTTTCCTTGTTTAAGAAATTTGACAGTTTATTAGGAAAAAAGGATTCAAAGAAATTGTTGTCAAAACTAATGGCTGGCATTTGTCAAGTTTTTAATTTAAAAAAAAAAACCAACTTGTATTAAAGACAACTTTTGTAGCCATAAAAACTTAATGAAAAAAAATTAAACATAACTTGTTTCTTTCTTTTTTTTCGTAAAAATAAAACATAACCTCAAAATTAAGTACAAATGATCTATTTCTTAAAAAAAATATAATATTTTTTAGAAAGTTTGCAACAAATGTATGTGAGCATTTTGCAATCTTGTTAAAATCCGGATATTCGTATTATAACAAAAAACTGTCTTTTCTATAGCAAAAGATTCCAAAATTTTCCTTAATACCATTTTAAACAAAAACTCTGTTAAGATCCCCCCCATAAATTTCAAGATTTAATTATTTAAAGACATTTTATTGTCATTTTTGTAACATTTTTTTTAACATCTTGTTATTAAATAAAGAGTGTGTGAGAGAGAAAAACAGAGAGAGAGAGAGAGAGAGAGAAATTAATGATTGTTTTTCTTGTCAATGAAGAATAAACTGTTTCCAAGAATTTAAAAGATTTTAAAGATTCGAAAAGAACATGATTTTAGTTAAAAATTTCTTTTTGTCTTTAAAACTCTATTGTGTCGTCTGTCGTATTAAAATTTCGTTTACGAACCGTAAAAATACTTCACCTTTTACCAAAAAATCAATACAAATGAAAAAGAAAAATCACGTGTGTTGGTAGTAAAAAAGGCGGTAACTTGTTAGGGGTATTATGTCAGCAGACCAAACGAAAAGGAAAATAAAAAAGAAAAAAAGGCACACAAACACAGCCATATGCACGCACGCACAAATAATTAAAGAATGAATTTGTGTGATTAAAAGATTACTGCTCTATTCACACATTTTCCGTTTTTCTATTCTCTAAGACAAAAGTGTTGAACGATAACTATATAGATTTTTTGTTTTTGTAAAATATTTACAAACAATAACGCAGTAGGCGATTTTCCTTAAGCTCGGTACATAATTTCCTGTTAATTGTTCTTTGCCATTCATTCAAGAATTAGAAATTTACACAAAAAAAAATACAACTTTTTGTTAACTGTTGACAATTTTATGACTAATTCTTTTTATTTTTGTTTACAGAAACCGATGTTGCCTTAGATACACCGGCACCAATAGAAGAAGAAGAGCGCAACATGAAACGTAAGTATTTAAGTCTACACCTGCTTTCTTATCTTTCTCCCTCCCTCTCTCTCTCTCTTTCTCTCTCTCTGTTTCTCTTTTACTCTATATTAAAAATAAAAATATTTAAAATTCAATTTTTTTCCAACTCAGATTTCGCTGCTCTTTTAACTGGTCGCACCTCACACTTCCTTAAAGGCGAAGAAATGAAGTCCATGTATAGCACTTACAATCCTTACAACATTGTGGCCACTGGTCGTTTTATGTTCCACAAAAAGAATCTCTATTATTCATTTTATACTTCGCCCAAACTGAATCGTCCTCGTGCCATACAATTTGTGGATGATGCTGGTACTATTTTGGAAGAACACCAGTTGCAGTTGCCTGCTGGTCCTCAATCGATTTATCAAAATGTTACGGGCAAAGTTTGTGGTGTATGGCGTCGTGTACCCCGCGATTATAAACGTTTGTTGCGTGATGAGCGTTTACATGTTGTCTTGCTTTGGGGTGGTAATAAATTTCAAACTGAATTGGCTTTGGCTGGTAAAATTGGCAAATATACAGCTTTACAATCGGAATTGTTTAGTGCGTTAATGGAACCGGCACCAGGCTCGAAATCTGAATTGATGTCTGGTTCTGGTGGTACGGCCATAATTTCAACTAGTAGCGGTGCTGCCTCTTCCATGCATTTGACTTTAGTTTTTAATGGTGTCTTTTCGCCCGAAGAATTTATGGATGCTCCTGTCAATATACGCGTGGAATCGACTGATCGCCGTGAAGTTGTGTTGGATGAAATTCAAAAGGTACGCAAACCTTCGTCGGAAATTAATGTTTTGGAAATCTCCTCTCCAATTTCTCTACAAAATTTACGTTTAATGTCTCGTGGCAAGCTTTTGCTAACTATTGAATCGAAAAAGAATCCCTTTTTGCGTATACAAGGTCATATTGTTACGCGCACTACCTGTGAAATTTTCCAGACTATGTTAGCTCCCCACAACACTGAGTCCAAAGCCAGAAGCAGCGGCCTGGCTTGGGTATTTCTTAATACTGATGGCTCATTGTCTTACAATATTGAAACGGATCAAGTCAATGCCCGAGATAATCCCGAGATAAGTTTAATAGAAGATTTGGGCAAACGGAAAACTATGTTGGAAGATTTAACGCCCAGCTTTAATTTCAATCAAGCCATTGGCACAATTGATAAATTAGGACCCAAAGTAGTGGAGTCTTTGTATGCCGGAGATTTGGGAGTTAATATTGCCATCGAGCACGAAGCAAGTTTAATAAGAGGCCGTTTGGTATCCCGCCCAGTAGCTGATGCTCGCGATTCTGCCGAACCTATTTTACTTAAAAGATCCGACAACTCAGTTTCAGCTCCTAATCATGCCATGGGTATGGCTTGGTTGTCCATTGATAATGAGTGTAATTTACATTATGAAATTACCTTGAGCGGCTTTCACCATGCGCAAGACTTACAAATATATTTGGAAGAAAAACCCATTGAGGCAATTGGTGCGCCAGTCACACGCAAAATGTTGGAAGAATTTAATGGCTCCTACATGGAGGGTTTCGTATTGGACATGCCCTCTAATGAATTGGTTAAACTGGAATCAAGTGTTTGCTATTTGGAAATACATTCGAAGGACAAAAAAGAATTGCTATTGAGAGGCAAATTGAAATCGACTAAAGTGCCAGCCCACTGTTTCCCCATTTATACCGACAATAATGTACCGAATGTATTTTTACCCGGCGATCGCAATGATGATGCTTTAATCGCACCAAATACGAAATGCTTTCATTCGGGACGCTTTTACGATGAAACTGAGCAATGGCGTAGTACTGAGGACAATTGTCAAATGTGCGCCTGCCAAAGAGGTCATGCCACCTGTGAACCTATCAAATGCCCCGTTATACACTGCAAGCTGAATGAAGAGTTAGTTCAGTTAGAGGGCGAATGTTGTGCTATGTGTGTGATCCAGAATTTAAACAACAAAGAAGCTGAAAATGGCAAACGGGGATGTCGCTTGGGTGATCAATTCCATTTGGCTGGAGCCACTTGGCATCCCTTCTTGCCACCGAATGGCTTTGATACCTGCACCACCTGCAGCTGTGATGCTTTAACTTTGGAAATCAGATGCCCACGTATGGTATGTCCTCCATTGCAGTGTAAAGAAAAAGATGCCTATAGACCTGATAAAAAAGCCTGCTGCAAGGTATGTCCTGAGGGCAAAATCTCTTCACGCAGTAGCAGCAGCAACAACAATCCCAATGTTTTACAAGATCAAGCCTCCTCCAAGCCAAGCGTACTCTCCACCGAAGAAATACTGCAACAGGGTGGCTGTAAAGTGGTCAATAAGATCTATGAAAATGGTCAAGAATGGCATCCCATTTTGGCTTCGCATGGCGAACAGAAATGCATTAAATGCCGATGCAAGGTAACTAACAAATATTTAATTTTGTTATGAAATATCGAAACAACAAATTAATTTTTATTTCATTTTTTCTTTAAGGATGCCAAAGTCAATTGTGACCGAAAACGTTGTTCACGTTCCACCTGCCAACAAAATCGTGTCTCTTCAAAGAGAAAACTTTTCGAAAAACCAGGAAATGAGCCCATCCTTGATGAGTGCTGTTCTTCACAATGCAAAAGGCCCCGAAGACATCACCGAAGAACTCAACAGCAAAGTGAGCAGCCACCAAAGAAACTAAATCATCAAGGAACAAGCAGCTGAATTGTTGTTGTAGGTGACGAAAACAAAATGTTTTTAGGTTGAAGAGAAAATTTTCAGCAAAATTATTTTCTTTCTGGAGTCGGCGTTAAAACCAACTAAAACAACATAAATAACACTAACGAAAATTTGAACTTCAAAATTTAAATTTTTATGCAACACTTCACTTGTTTTAAAAAATGTAACACAAGAAGAAATACAAGCACAACAACAGTAACAGCACAGAAATGTTGAAAAGTTAGAAAAACGAATCTAGAAAAAACAGCAGCATAAAATTATAAAAAAAAAACAAATTGTTTTTGGTTTTTTATTTAGAACACTTAATTTAACATTTAATTATGAAAAGTGTTATATTTCTATGTATTATTTAGAAAAAAAAATACACTTAAAGAAATAATCTCCATTAAACAAATAGAACCAGTGCAGTAAGAAATGAAAATGATTTATTATTAAAAAAATAAAGAAAAATAAAAAAAAGATGAAAATAATGCACTGTGCGGTTAATTTTGTTTCAAATTTTATATAAAAAGAAGTAATTTTTTTTTAATAATTGAAATTGAGGACATTTATGTTATAAATTTCTTAAAAAAATAATATATTTATAAATATAAAAAGAAACACATCCCAAAAGTTTCGACTGATTGACTGAATGGCAACTTTAGTTTTAAGTTAAGCAAAAAATAAAATAAAAAATATTTTACTTAAAAACAATTATTATTAATCTAAATAAAGTAAACATAATTATTCTGCTAACCGATATCAAATACATTTACTTAACACAACAAGCAACAACAACAACCCACTACTGTTGCACCAACAAATTGTTATGAGAAAATCATACATTTTCATTAAAAAAAAAACATATTTAAATACACATATCCTCACAATCAGGCATACACACACATACACACATGGTTACACAAATGCATAACGATATGCATTGTTGTTATATTTTTCTATTTAATTATAAATATTTCATAATTATATTTTAAAAATATAATTAAAGGAAATAAATAACAAAAATAATTTACCAATCACTTTAGAAATGTTTAAAATTGTGTATATTTTTTATATACACAATAACAATTGAAACATTTACACTGAAAAAAAATTATGATAATTTTCTGAAATATTTAAGTTTTGACCCTGCCTTCCAAGTAAACTCGTTAGAAATCTTAAACAATAATTAAAATATTTAAATGAAATTGAAACAAAAAAAATTAAAGAATTGTATTAATTAAAATGTTAATATTTTTATTATTATAACTATTATTATTATTATTATTATTTAAATTGTAATATAATTGAACTTTATTTTAATTATTAAAATTTTTTAATATAAAAATTTATGTTTACGCAAAATTACTTTCAATATTGTAAATTTATTTATTGCCTTTCTAATACAATTTCTTTGCCATTTGTTTTTAATTTTATTATTTTTTAACAATTAAGTATATAAAAAACTCAAACCCCAAACTTTTAAAAATCTTTTATTTATTCACACACACACACACACATACCCATCAATTTCAATATTTCTTTAGAACCTCTCAAACACAAAAAAATTTCACCGCCCCTTGTCAAAAATATAATGCAACCAAATTTTTCAAACAAAAATAATTTTTTTTAATTCTTATGTTAAAAGATATATATTAAATATTTTATTTTTTTATATGTTTGTATTATATAAATAATATTAAATAATAGTTTTGATAATTACGATATGCTTAAAAAACAATTTAGTTGTATTTGTTTTTGCATCATATATTTACTATATTATTATTTGTAGTTTTTTTTTTTAATATAACTCTTATATTTATTTAAAAAAAATAATTATTATAAAAAAAACAAACAGCAACAAAAATAAAATAAATGTTAAAAATTTTTAAAAATTAACATACCTTTATTTAATATAAAGAAGAAGCAACAAAATGAAATAAAAACTTAATTTTATAAATATTGAAAAAGAAAATTAAAAATAAATTTAAAACAACATATTTTTATTTGAAGGGCATATAGAACGCATTAATACACCAGGTGAGCTTAAAAGCGACGTAATTCTTTATAATTCTCTCTTCTGCAAAAAAATAATAAACAAGCAACGTTGCATAGCTTCTGTTTGTGTCAGGCAATTAAAACAGATATTTTAACAATTTTTTACTTTTACCGGAATTAAGGTGAATTTTAATACAACTTTCTTGTCACAATCAAGAAAAGTCTGAATATATACTACAAGTAAGAGAGAGCTTTCCTAATTAACTGGATAATGATCATGAAATCGGCAATAAAATTCATGGAATGCGGTCTTACAATTAAAAATAAACTGTAAACGTTTCTTATTTAAGCAAAAATTATAAGCCCTAGAATTGTGAAATAACCCTCGTTAGCTAAATATCCCGTTCAAATATACGAAATTTGTTAAGCAACTTCATTTATTTTGCTTTAAGAATACAACAATTCACCACTGGTGACCAATTTTTAAAATCACTAATTTAATATTAAAAAAAAACTGTTCTTAGAATACGATTAAAACTCTCCGTAATTTTTTGTAAACCATATATTTCTTGTAGCACACATTTTTCGTTTGCAGATAACAATCGAGAAAGCCCATATCAATATTGTGACTTATAAAATTTTTTAGTAAAAAATTATGATTGATGAAATTCTTTTAGAGAATATAATATATTTTTTTATAAAAAGAAAAATTCTTTTTGACTAAATTATGACTCATGGACTTTATCATAACTGATGAAAATTTTTTACAGAAAAATTACGCTTGAAAAATTTTTTATAGAAGAATAGTGACTAACTATGTTTTTTTTCGAAAAATATATATCCGATGATCTTTATTTAAATCGAAATAACAACCAATGAACATATTCTATACAAAATTTATGACTGATGAAAATTGTCTATAGAAAAATTATGACTGATGAAATTTTTTATAAGAAAATAATCACTGATAAATCATTTTTTTTTTAAATATCATGACTGATGAAATTTTTTAAATCAAAATTAGGAACGATGAAAATTCTCTATAGAAAAATTATGACTGAAGAAAATTTTTAAATCAAAATTGGGAACAATGAAAATTATCTATACAAAAATTATGTTTGATGATAAAAATTTTTAAATCAAAATTGGGAACGTAAAAAATTTTCGATAGAAAAATTATGACTGATGAAATTTTTTAAATCAAAATTAGGAACGATGAAAATTTTCTATAGAAAAATTATGACTAATGAAAATTTTTAAATCAAAATTGGGAACGATGAAAATTTTCTATAGAAAAATTATGACTCCTGAAAACTATCTACAAAAAAATTATGACTGATAATATTAATTTGTATGTAAATTATGATTAATGAATATTTTCTAGAGAAAAATTATGATTAATAAAAGTTTTTTATAGAAAATATATGATTGATGAAAACTTTGATAATATAATAATAATAATAATTTGCAGGTAAAGTATGATTAATAAATATTTTCTAGAGAAAAATTAAGATTTTTGAAAAAAAATTAAGATTTTTGATAAAACATTAAGATTTTTGATAAAAAATTTAGATTTTCTTAAAAAATTATAGCTGCATGTAAGCTATAGAAAAACTTATGACTAATGAAAATTTTTGAAATATGTGCTTGGCTTTTTTTAAATCAAAATTATGGCTGATGAAAATTTTCAATTGAAAAAAAGCATGACCGATAAAATTTTTTTTTATAGAAACTATGACTGATGAATTTTTTTATACAAATATTCGACTGACTAAGTTTTATTTATAGAGAAATTTGACCGATAAAATAATTTCATAAAAAAATTTTAAATGATGTAATTTTTTTATAGAAAAATTTCACTGATGATTTTTTTCTTCCTAAATTTAACTGAAAAATTTTTGTTCTAGAAAAATTTAACTGATGAATTTTTTTTTTCTAGGAAAATTTAACAGATAAATTTTTTTTTCTAGAAAAATTTAAATGAGGAATTTTTTGTTAAGAAAAATTTAACTGATGAATTTTTTTTTCTAGAAAAATTTAACTGATGAATTTTTTTCATAGAAAAATTTAACTGCTGAATTTTTGTTTTTTGAAAAATTTAAACTAACGAATTTTTTTTCTAGAAAAATTTAACTGACGAATTTTTTTTCTAGAAAAATTTAGCTGATAAATTTTTTTATTTAGAAAAACTTAACTGATGAATTTTTTTTCTAGAAAAATTTAACTGATGAATTTCTTTTCTAGAAAAATTTAACTGCTGAATTTTGGTTTTTTTAAAAATTTTTACTAACGAATTTTTTTTTAGAAAAATTTAATTGACGAATTTTTTTTTTCTAGAAAAATTTAACTGATGAATTTTTTTCTAGAAAAATTTAACTGTTGAATTTTTGTTTTTTGAAAAATTTTAACTAACGAATTTTTTTCTAGAAAAATTTAATTGACAAATTTTTCTTCTAAAAATTTTCTTTCTAGAAATATTTACTGATGAATTTTTTTTTAGGAAAATTTAACTGTTGAATTTTTTTATTTAGAAAAAAATTTTTTTTCTAGAAAAATTTACCCGATGAATTTTTTTTCTAGAAATATTTACCCGATGAATTTTTTTTCTAGAAAAATTTAATTGATGAATTTTTTTTCTTAAAAAAATTTGACTGATCAAGTGTTTTTTTTTGGAAATATTTTACTGATGAAATTTTTGTATAGAAAAATTTGAGAGATTACAATTTTCTACAGAAAATAATTACTGATGAAATTATTATTTAAAAAAAAAACTATCACTGACGAAATTTTGTTTCAGAATAACTATGACTGATGATACACAAAATCTTAAATTATAATATATATTTGGAAACGAGGTTTTCTTTTCCATGCTTAATAAGAATATGTCATTAAAGATAAGTCGGTGACAATGGGGGATGTGTTAAAGTAAGAACATGGTAGAATATAATGTAAATTTATATATTTTTTTTTGTAAATATTTCTTTTCGTGTTCATATATCTGAAATTGAGAAAACATTTCGATTTCCTTGAAAAACTATTAAATTAAGGCGTAAATAATAAGGTATAAATAATAAACACGCCCCGGCGTTATTTTTTTTTTTTTTTTGTTAATTTGTTTCATTTCTTTTTATTTTTATTTCCTTTTGTATGTTTTCAATCGACGCCACTCTGATATTGTCTGATTGTCGCCAATAAATCTATGTAACGAGAAAATTTTGAATAATTTTTATATAAATAATACTGTGATCATTCATACAATGTCGTATATGTCTGTCTGTCTGTCTGTCTGTTTAACTGGTTGTCTGAGACACAAGAATAAAAATTGTGTGATACAAAACATGATTTTTATTGTGATTGTTGCAAACAAATCATGATTAATTGCAGGCTCATATCAAGTCTACTGGTATTGACACAAACAGCAATGGTTTGTATTTATCAACTGCAGTATAAATATAAAATATATATCTAGCTGTCTATCTATTCTATCTATCCTCCTGCTTATTGAATTCACTTAAATAAATTTAGACCGCCAATGTCTCTGGTCATTGAAAATGATATCATTTCTAAATACAAACAAACAAATAAAGAAACAAAAAATCAAACCGCCAAATATCTAATAGAGAATTTATGCCAACCAAACAAAAATAAAATGGTTTCAATTACAACAAGAACAAAAACAACAGCAATAACCAATTTCAACGACAACAGGAGGCACAACTTAATAAAGTCACGATATTACACTCTCAGGTGTAATTACGATCATAACAAAATCTATAGAAAGCAAAAAAAAATAAAAAAATAAAAAAACAAATAAAACTGCAATAAAAGCGAATGCAATCGAAATCAAATGATAGACTGTGAAACATAATAGCAAAATATCACCAATAGACTTGTATGGATGTGTAAGTGTGTATAGTTGTAGGCAAAGTTTAGCTTATAAAAAAGAAAAGTTCAATCCTTTAAAAACAAATGCATCCATTGAAGGCATGAAAACTTTGGCTCTGACAAGAATAGTTAAATAACAGTAACAAAAAGAATAACAGCAACATAAGAATATAATAATAAATAGCCGCATGACGATGTCACTCAAATGTCACCACGATCAAACTAATAGGTGACAATGGGTTTTGATTAAAAGATCGATAGGTTGCGATTTAAAAAAAGCAACAACAACAACAACAAAAACATTAAGTATTAACTATCAAACAAAAGTTTATGTTGGGATCGTGCTTTAAAAGTTGACGTACAGTGGAGCATTTGGTGGAATTGTTTTTATACTTAAAACTTTTTATAAGAGAATTAGTCAAAATTTCGACATCTATCAGGAGTATTTTCAAGTTGAACAAGGTAGTCGTTAGCTTTATTTATAAACTCTTTTAATTCTCTTGTAATTAATTCATGAGATACATACTGTTCATCATATTGTGTGAAAAGTTAAATAGAAAATTAATAAACAAAAACAGTATTTTTGAAGTTGTACTCTGTTCATTTTTGGATAAGTGACGAAGTATTTCTGGCAACATATCAGTTTTATCAACTGAGCGGTGCAACTATAGTTCGAGTACAATTAGAAAGAGAATGTCTAGACTTGTGTCTTGCGGGGGTAAAAGGGAGCCCAGTCCCCTCTAAGGCTAGCAGGAACCAATTGGACAATGCACTATATTTCCACGGGGATCAGTAAAGCCCCAGAGTTCCGCTATTTGTCTCTTTAGGCATTTAGCTGTTCTCTGACTGATTATTGAGGTAGGCCCTTCGGGAGTATCGTGGTGGCTGTGTGTTTCGAGGCCCTCGTTTGAGTTTGTGGGCCGCATCATTCACAATGAACACAATGAATGGTCCAGGTCCAGTGAGTATGAATCCCGTCGTTTTATTAATTATATTAAGCTTCATGCGTTCTGGACCAGGAGTTGGATAGTCCCCAACTCTTTAGCAAGAAGTGAAGGCTGTGGCCTGCTTTGGGCTTTTGAAGTTGCAACTAGGAGTAACCGGAGGATATTCATATCCGAAGGCCTTCTAGGGCGAGGATGGTGCTACATACCATCCACAGTGGTAATGATCCATCATCCGGTTAAGGCTTACGGCCAGGTGCAGATGTAAATCTTATCACGTCATCCCTTTCCTAAAGAATGTAGCATGGCACTTGACTAAATAGGCATTGTTGCTTGAAGTGCTACTTCTCTTAAAAAAAAATAAAATCTGTATTAAATTGAACCGTCTTTTTTACTCTGAAGTTTAAGTCGCGCCAAATCTGTAAAAAGAATTTTGTCAAACATGTTTTTGTAAAGAACTACATACTATACGTTTTGCCATCCATCGCTCGATCTATTTAGTCGTTTTATTAATTATATTAAGCTTCATGCGTTCTGGACCAGGAGTTGGATAGTCCCCAACTCTTCAACAAGAAGTGAAGGCTGTAGCCTGCTTTGGGCTTTTGAAGTTACAACTAGGAGTGACCGGAGGATATACGTATCCAAAGGCCTTCTAGGGCGAGGATGGCGCTACATACCATCCAAAGTGGTAATGATCCACCATCTGATTAAGGCTTGTAAAAAGAATTTTGTCAAACATGTGTTTGTAAAAAACCACATACTATACGTTTTGCCATCCATCACTCGATCTATTTGGTTGGCCAAGGGCGTTTAGAGCAGTCGCAGCACTTTCCCATTGTTCCTTAAAATTGGTAGGAATACTGCATCTTCTAATTTTTCAAGTTGGTTGGCGTTGGTAATTTGAATTTTTACCCATTTTATTTGTACTTTTTTATATTTTATTTTGTGTTTTTAGTTTTCTCAATGTTTTGAAATTTTTGTTTATAACAGCAGGCCACAAAAATCACAGACGACAATATCAACGACAATTTAAGGCAACATCAACATCAAATTGTCCTACAGAATACCAAACATGTATTGCCAGTCATCGATAAATGACTATATTGCCAACGAGAAAACGTATTTACAACAAACGTTAAAGAACGACGTTGTGTTGTATTCCCGTCACTATATAGAATAAGGCTGATTATATTTTTTAAAAGGTATTGACAGACCAAAATGATAAGAAGAGAACAAAACAAAAAAATATTTTCTAAATTGTTGTCGAAAAAGAAAAAGTTGTTCCACAATTCTTCCAAATTTGAGAGAAATGATTAGCTGTGTGGCGACCGCTATAAATTTTGTTTATAATATTTGTTTTTTTTTAAGTTCAGTGTCCAAATTGATTTGTTTCTTAATTAAGTTTTTTTAACTTCATGACCTTAGTTCAGCGATTTCTTCACTCGAAGGAGTTATTTTCTTTCCTCAAAATAGAACAGCTCTTTTGACCCCGCATGCATATAATTGCAACGAAAACACAGAGAGTATAGTATAATGGGAAAACTTGGCTTTTTCCGCAGTAACTGTCACAGTGCAACGATATGCAACGGCACCACGATTTGGCAATCAAGCAGCCAACTATCTAACAAACATTAGCAATAAATGTCTTGATGTTGCTGTTGTTGGCGTTTATTATTGATTTTTCGCTGAAAGCAATAAATATCTCAATAAGATAGCATCTCTTAAGAGACGGACGGACGGACAAAATCATATAAAGTAAAAAATATAAAAAATATAAACAGCCAGACAGTCAGCCTCTAAAAGATATTGTGACTTTAAATTGACACATGACTTCAATGTTTGGCTTTTTTGTTGGTGTTGTTTCATTTAATCGTAAAGTGAATTTATATTAAATTATTGGAGTGAGTGGGTGTGGAATCTCAATAGAAATAAAACAAATCTTCAATGCAATTTTGTATTTTGTTTTTTGTTTTTTTAAATGTAACTAATGTAATTTACTTTTTAATGCACCAACCATTTAGCACCGGACATACGGGTATGCATGTGATTAGTTTGACATTTAGAATGCTATAATTTTATAATTATTAAATAAAACAAAGAAAATATCTGACAGGTATTTAACAAATGACATTTATTATAAAGTGATTTAAAATAATCTTAATTGAAATGCAAGTGCATGATAAAGAAAAAATGTGTTTGGTTAAATAAGAAAGGTATAAATGGCCATGTTGAGTATTTGCTGCAAAAAAGTCATAAGTCAAATTTTTTTTAAATTTCTAAAATAAATATGCACAAATGTTGAAGCATAACATTATGGCTATCATTTTGTGGGAAATGCTATATAACATTTTATATAAAATAAAAAATTGAAAAATAAGTTAAGCACATTGTTGCGGAATGTTGTGGCAGCATGTTTACAGTTGCAAAATGTTTCCAGCAACATATTTGTTTTTATTTTTTTTTTCAACTGCGTAATCCAATTAGTAGCACTTGTTTCATGTTCTAATTTGCGAAAAATGTTGAGCAACATTTGATATTTCGCTTGAAAATTTTGACAATATGTTGCCAGCTGATTCTCTCTTTTTATCTAATATTAATGTTGTTATTTAATATTGTGTTGTTCTCAATAAAATTATAACTTATTTTAATTCCGACATCTGTTACTTGGCAGCGAAAATTCGCTTTTTTGGAGCAGATTCCTAATTAAAATTAAACATAATTAAAATTATCAAAATGCTTTAATAAAAAGATCTGTTTTTAAACAAAAAAAAAAACTTTTTTTATTAAATAACTTTTAATTGCAAAGAATAATATAAACATATACTTTTATTTTAAAGAAAAACTTTGGCTATTATAAAAAAATTCATATACTTATGATGTAAAAATTGCTATTATGCATTAATATTAAAAATAAGTTGCTTAGTTGCTAATTAGTCTTTGAACAGAGATCTTATCGTAAAGCATAACAATAATTTTTCATCGTACATTTTCGCCAATCTCATTAGGCAATTTTAACTACAAGGAATTAATATAATTGAGGAAAGGCGCGTTGACATATCCACCAAAGTTGTCATCACTTCTGCCACCTTTGAGACACCAGCTCATATTTCATTTCGATATACGTTTTTCGATGAAACTGCTGTGTTTTTCTAAAACAAAATAAAAATCTGTAAAACTGTAATTGAAGTTACGTTTTGAATTAGAATAATAAAGACTTGGTGTCTACTTACCTATAAATAAGTTGTTTTTTTCTCCGGTGGCGTAATAGACAGCATCTCAAAATCAAATAAAATATCTTTTGTGGGCTGCCGATCTGGCGTGCTTAAAAGCTGTGAGTAACTGGTTCTACAATCAAAATTTTCATCACTTACGAAAGTCACAATGAGCAACAATAAGTTAGAATAATAACACTTACGTTCTCAATTTCGACGTCTCAGTAAAGTCCTCAGAAAACTGCCACGGATCCTGAGATTCGTCTAAAGAGAACTGCAAGTTGCATCCACTACCAGATTTTTCGATTTTGGTTGTAATACCGTTTGCTACTCAAAATACTCCTCCAGTTTTGCTTACATGCTTCATCTAATAATAATCAAAACAGATCATACAAACCTACCACGTTTTCCAATCTCTTTAGCAATGTCTATCCACGATGATTTCGCGGCACTGTGGTTGGAATATATCTTTTGGAACTTATCCCAAATAAGTTTTCTTTTTTTTACTGCAGAAATAAGGATACGCTTTTCTGCGTCACTAAATTTTATTTTTTCTTTTCACTTTTTAATAAATTTACGCTTTTCTCCATACTTTTACTTTTTGGCACAACAAATTTAAAATTAAAAATACAAATACTTAAAGGCCGTGTCAGATAAAACTTTTGCTTTGCGTTGCGTCAGAGTTTCGCTTTGACATTTGAGTTAAAATGTACGTAAATGTATGAAAGTTGCCACATAAAGCACTTTTGACGCAGCGCAAAGCGAAAAGTTAACCAACATTCAACTTTTGCGCGCTTTGACAAACACCTGGCTTTTATTATTTGTGTTTGTGTATTTGTGTGCGGGCGTAAACAAAAAATTCATGAGTGTTTTCAAAGTTTATTGTGACATACACCACTTGATTTACGCTTTTGCTTTAGAGTTTCAAATGTCACGCAAAGCAACAAAGTTTTATCTGACATCGCCTTAACTGATCAGCTGTAGCTAACAATTCCGTGCGAAAAAAGTGTTGCTCATATTGTTTCGTAGTTGAAAGAAAATGTTGCCTGAAACGTTTTTCATTTAGAAAATATGCGGCCAGAAACATTTCGTGACTCTTTCAAAAATGAACAGAGTACTAGTTCAGCAACATTATTTCTTATTTATTTATTCGTACCAATTATTTTTATATGGGCTTTGACAGCATTTCGCACGAAATTATGAACAGAGTATCAGGCTTTAGCGTTGACTACTTAAGGCAAACAAAAACTACAATCGTTTTTCTAAAACGTACTTTTGGAACATTTAGATTATTAAAAATTTTTTTAAACCTAAAGGTTGGTAAAAAAAATAAGCTCAGGTGTGAAAAGAGTACTTAGTTAATCGTGTAAGGATAAAAATGTTTATATAGCATTAAAAATTCCAAATAATACTTAAAAGTTTCAAAGCATTTTTCTAAGTTCAGCTGACTAACAGACAGCATTGTCTACTTGGTGGCATGCTTCATACCGAGGAGAATATGGCTGCCATAGCAAAAAAAAAATGTACAGCTTAATCCAATAACGTTGGCATAACGTCCAATAACGGATCAGCATGAATGGTATTTTGGACGAAAATCTTGGACTTTTTGCTTCTGACGAGATGCACATTAGCATCTCGCCAGCTAAGAAAAGAAATAAGTTTTACACATCTAGCGTAAATCTTCAAAGTAATGGAATTCACACATCTTTCACCAAACAAAAAAAATAGTTTTATGGAAATGGCTGCATAAACTGACTGCAAGTTGTCTTGCGATAAATGAAAAAAGAAGGTTGGCTGCCACGTCCTTGCTAAAAAAAAAACAAAAAGTGTTCTTGATGGCTTTTATTCTTGTTGCCTTCTTCTTTAAGGAGAAAAAAAATTGAAATGTATAAAAACTTTTAAAAAATTTAGCTAAACAAACGATTTTCCAGAAGCTTTTATCACAAATACTTTGAAAGTTTTTTTTTTTATTTGCGTGCATGCATGTGTTTGTTTCTCTATTTGTTTGTTGACATAGATAAAAATATTGTCAATATAACAACTGATGTTCATCATGCACAATCAATATTTACATTGTGGTAAATACAGATATATTGTTGTTGTTGTTGTTGCTGTTTTATTTCTTCTCTTCTGTTTTGTTCTGTATTCTTCTCTTTAATTCTTTTTTTTTTAAGTTTTAATTTAAATTTCATTTTGCATTAAGCATAAGCAAACGATGGTGTTGGCGTTTTTTATTTATTTTATTTTATTTATTTTCAAGAACCATCTGTAGGTCATTGGAATTACGAATAAAAATATTATGCAGAGGGTAACGTTAATGAAGCAAAACTTGAAAGGCATTTAGTTCTCCATGTTTTGTGTTTAGTTTTATTTTACACTTTTTTTTCTTATCACTTCGTTTAATTATGGTCTGCCACTGCATTCAGATTGTGGTTTAAGTAGTAAATTATTTACGTGTAATTATTTACTTTGGCATTTTAAAATATATATTTACGCTTGAAGAGAAAACCTAAAGAAAATTGGTACAGAGAAGATTTAAAAAAATTTATATTTATATAATTTATAATGCGAGTTGAATTTACGTTAATTTTAATATTTAAACAAAAAAATTCTTAAGTATTTTTGGAATAATAGTAAATTTTGAAATTAAAATTGTTTAGTTGGTTAATATATTGTAGGGAGTTTTTTTTATAGAGGTATATAACTTCAAGTTGGCAATACTTTTTTAGAAGGCTCACATTTTTTTTAACTGCCAAACGATTTATGTTTAGTTTCGTTTGGCATTTCATAATGAATAAACTGACAATCACTTTCATTACCGAATTTCGTTTAGCGATAGAGCTCACTGCTGTATTTGGAGTGATGATAATCTTTAAGTTGCGACACTGTTACATCCAGAAAAACTGACTGTTAGATATGCTTTATGGACCATTGGACCATACTTCTTTAAAAACGATGCTGCTTAGAATGTTACAGTCAATGGTTACCGCTGTAAAGACATGCTTACTGACTTTTTCGTTTATCAATTGAACCACTACAATGTGCACGACATGCGATTTAAACAGAACGGCACATCATATCGCACAGATCGTGAAACACATTAAATATTGATAAAAACATTTAGAAACTACTTTGTTTCACGTTTCAGAACCGTGAATGGCCTTCAAGATCCTACGATTTAATACCGCTAGTCAATTTTCTGTAGATATATATGTGAAGTCGCTAGTCTACGCTGCGTAAGTATGAAACGATTGACCATTTGAAGGACAACATTGATTGGCAAAGTCGTCAAAAATTATACCCCCAGATAAGACTACGTCCGAGCCAGTCATGGTTGTTATATCAGCCAAAATTCATATTTAATTTGTAAACTCTGCAGATCATCTTTCGAATAAAGTAAATTCCTATAAAAACCCCCTTTTTATAAATTTTCATATAAAAGCCGATTTTTATAAATCGCAAAGAAGAAACGCAAACAAATAAGCTCGATGCCCACCGTGACTGTTTTAACGGCGGCCGTAATCGAGTTACATGTTACTTTGGGCCTTTCACCGTCATCCTCCAAGGCACATTGCAGGCAGTTGGCGGCTGGCGACAAATTTATGGCGTGTGTATATTTTTGAAGTAAACAACGCTCAATATTTACGTAAATGCGATATATAAAATATCAAAACAGTGCCCAAAAAAATTAAATGCATTGAATGAATGAAAAAATTGATTCAAGTCGATACAGTCGTGTAGTTGCAGTGTAGTTGAATAACCTGGATAATGACTGCAGCGCCATCTGCCGGGCTGGTTTGTGAATGTAAACAATCCAAGGTGGCACCCAAACGCATGCAAAAAAAATTTATTCAGTGATACACACGCGTACATCAGAATTATATACATAAAGAAGATTTGTATGGGAGGTACCACGCGTCTTCATCAAATCCCGCCTATATTTGCAGCAGAACTTAAAAATGCACACAAAACCTACGTACCAAATTTTGTTTAAATACCGTTATCAGGAGCAGAAATAACAGATTTTTAATTTGTGGTTTGTATGGGAGGTACCACGCCCCTTTCTCCACTTAGACCGAATTGTAAATCTAAACCACCCGGGGTACCACACAAACGCATACAAAAAAATGTATGCAAATACTGTGAGCGTCAAAAGAAACTGTACACCTTTGACTTTCATGTTAAAAACCTTCATTTATTAATTTCTTTATATTTTAAATCAACATTATTTATATTTTTTATTTAGTATATATACTTTTTTATTTTTTATTAAAAAAACAACAACAAAACTCCAACAGCAACAAAAAATATAGGACAAAAACAAAAAAAGTTCAGATTTTAAGCGTCAAAAGAAACTGTACATTATCTCTATATTAAAATAATAATATTAATTAAAAACAATTAGTACTTCGTTTGATTGCCATTTGATTTTATTACAGTTTGGCATCTTCTTGGCATTGATTCCACAAGTTTTCTTGTTACATCCGGGCAATTTTTTAGCCATTCTTCCATTATCACAGATTTAAAGGAATTCTTGCTTTTAATTTCACTTTTTCTTATTTGCCGATCCAGATGCTCCCACAAGTGTTCAATGGGATTGAGGTCAGGTGACTGGGGGGATGATCCAACTGTTTTGGAGTGTGATAAAGCACCCATTCCTTGACTATTTTAGCAGTGTGCTTGGGATCGTTATCTTTTTGAAAGATCCAAGTTCGATCCAAGCCCAATTTTTCCACGCTTTGTGCCAAGTTTTTTTTAAAAATGTTGAGGTAATATGTTTTGTTCATAGTATTTTCTATGAACACCAAATTTCCTATACCACTGGCTGCCATACATCCCCACACCATAACTGAACCACCACCATGTTTTACTGTAGGCATTACATTTTGCTGGGCAAATTCTGAATTTTTCGTTCTCCAAATTTTAGCCGGCACTTTTTTACCAAATATTTCAAATTTATTTTCGTCACTAAAAAGTACATTGTTCGAGAATATATTGGACTTATTTTTATACTTTTTGGCAAACTCTCGACGTCGACGTTGATTAATTTTTGAAGCAAATGGTTTTCTTTTGGGAACTCGGCCATGCAGACAATTCGAATGTAGTGCTCTGCGTATTGTGCTGGCACTAACACTAACACCGGAGCTTTCTCTTATATTTTCCGATATTTTTACGGCACTTTCAGTTGGGTTTTTCTTTACTTTTCGCATAATGGACCGTATTTGAGTGCCGTTTAGTTTTGATGGTCTTCCAGATTTTGGGCGATTTTCTAAATTTGAAAACTTTCTGTGCTTATCAATGATATTTTTTACAATGTTGTGGCTTCTTTTTATGGTTAAACCAATCTCTCGAAAAGATTTTCCTTCTTCGTAAAATTTTATCACAAGTTTGCGAACATCTACAGAAGTTTGCTTGCTCATTTTTCAAAAAATACAAAAGCCTCTTGAGTGAACTGCTTGCGACAAAACCAAATTTATTAATATTTGTTTTTAAAATAGCTACTAAAACATAAAACGTCGTAGTAAAACAAATTTCAAAAATAACGGTTCTTTTTTATTGTAAAATTGCTTATTACTAGTTATGCACAAGTGTTGTACAGTTTCTTTTGACGCTTAAAATCTGATTTTTTTTTTGTTTTTGTTCTATATTTTTTGTTTTTGTTGGAATTATGTTTTTGTTTTTTAATAAAATATGCAAGAAGCATATATACTTAATAAAAAATATGAAATGTTCATTTAAAATATTACGAAATTACGAAATTAAAGCTTTTAACATGAAAGTCAAAGTTGTACAGTTTCTTTTGACGCTCACAGTAGACCCAGCCGTTTAAGCGGAGTTTAGTCACAACACACGTACAGTAGAATTATATATATAAGGATATAGATGATCACAAATTAAGCTTAATTTCTCAAAACTCTAATTACTTACGACATGCATGGGTGGCTGTAGTAAATTTTATTAAATAAAAAGAAACAATTGCACTCTTATTAGAAACAAATCGTGACAATTACGCTTGGAATTTTTTAAAAACTTTATTTTTATGAAGAATAATTTGACGAAAATTATTAAAAATCGGGTAATTTTTACAATCCGGTAAAAATAATGCGATGTAATTTTTTAAGTTTCGTAATTTTTCTCTGTTCAACACAGAATTGGAAAATTTCCAAATATCTTCACGGATTCGATTTCATTTTGCAACCTTTTTTCAAGCTTATAAACTGTAAAAAAAACTTCAATCTATACAAAAAGCTCAGACTCAAAACTTAAGCTCGACTATTCAATTTTGCTTAAATTGTTTCAGTAGGTAAATATTTCTAATTTCTTTCCAAAATATTTTACTTGTGGACCACTCAATTTAATGCTCAAAAAAATAAACACTTTAATTATTACTATCCATACTGATAGCTTTTACAGTTGTATCTGTTCTTTATAAACGTTGATATTTTTTATCTTGAATTTTCTAAGAATAAATATTAAAAAAAAATAATTAATTATTTAAATTTGACTTCTCAATATTAATGTATTTTCACACATCTCTTTATTTATTGCCTTGTGTTTATTTTTTATATTTTGTTTTCTTTTTTTTTATTTGTCTGCGTTTTATTTGTTTTTATGACACTTTTCGATAAATGTGTCATTTAAAAATTTCATGTAAATAAATTAATTTAACACAGGAATGTGGGAGTATCAATAATGTCGCGTTTATGTCTGTTTTTGCAATTTTTTTTAATACTACGATGGTTGTTACAGAAGGATCTATGCGAACTTTTATCAAACGGCAGTCCTATTACAAAATTATAGTTAATATTTTGATTCGCTACATATTCGAATAATATTTTTTATTCGAATATTTATGTGAAAAAATGACTAGATTTTTAATTATTTATTATTGATTATTGTTCATTAAATATTGTTTATTCATCTAGAATAGTCAACTTTTTATATTCGAATAATTATTTTTTTTTATTCGAATGTCTTTCAGAGTGTTTTTCGGTATAGTTGCAAATTATTGTTTACTAAATATAGTTTTTTAGGCTTGAATATGGCATTCTTTTGTATTCGAATAATATTTTTTATTCAAAAGCTTAGCCGAAACGAAAACTTCCATTCGTTTCTACTTGCCTATTATTGTCAATTTAATGCTGTTTATTAAATTAGAATATGCAACCTTTTATATTCGAATATTTTTGGCATCCTAACTCTATTCCCAATAAATACAATATGCAAAAAAAATTTATTCTCAAGAAAATTTAATCATGCAACGAAGGGTTAAATTAGAATATGCAACCTTTTATATTCGAATAATATTTTTTATTCGAATGTTTATCCGAATAAAATATGCACTCATTTTTAATTACAATTTATATTGTTTTATTTTAGTTGGAGAATTTGCCGGACACAAAAACTTACTATTTTTTGAAAATATTTACATTTTTAAAAATATTTTTAATTACACCAAATTTTAAAAACTTTCACCGAATTTTTAAAACCTACGAATATCAATCGATATAAAACATATTTATTGAGACATTCCAAGAAATTCGGAATTTTAAAGATAGAAATCAACATTTTAAGAAAAGAAATCAAAATTTCACTAAAAAAAACGGAAATTTTCGCAAAAATAAATAATCAAAATTTTAGAAAATAGGACACTATTAAAGATCGTTAATTAGCCAAACAAAATTTTAATTTTCAAACATCGAAATATAAAAAAAGCAGATTTTTTATAAAATTACAACTTGAATTAAGCTGCGACTTTACTGCCATTTCAATACTGACAAGGACAAGTTAATCAAGCTCGTATGACTGGCTAAAGTTCTTTAATGGAAATGGAAATTTTACAATGTTTTAAAACTTTAGCATTAAGAAGCAATTTAAAATTGTTCTAGGAATGGCTGAAGCCTCTCCAGCTAAACCCATCTACGCCGATGACATTACCAGCTATCAATAGTGTGACAGTCCCAAAGCATAAAATTTTTAAATAAAATCAAAGCATCAATAAAGAGAAGGAAAATCATGGAAATAATAAAATAATTTTTTAAATAAATAGAAACTACAGCAAAATAATTTTATTTTAGTTTAATTTTATAAAAATTCTTTGGAGCTTTCCAAGCCTAAAAAAATACCATCTCAAAAGGTTGCAAAAACGTTCGATCCCATACTCTCTCTGGAGAACTAGATCGTTAACTAAAGAACAGTGCGTAATTATATGATGCAATAATTAAGAAAAAAAAATTATAAAACTTATCACACCATCCCCCTCAAAACTTTTTATTAAATTTGCTTTACACATTAAAGCTTTTTTTTGTTGTTACTTAGAAATTATATTTCTTAATGGTTTTTTCATGTAGAAATTCGTGATTAGACGTTTGTGTGAGTTAGAGTGTCGTTGTTTTGTTTCCCAGGAATATTTAATTATTTATACAAAATATAGTTTCTAAAATAATTTTGTTAATTTATATTTAATGGTCATGAATAGTTTTCTTTTCTTTAATCTGCTATGGACATGTTAAGCATTCGTAAGATAATTTTTACGAGTGAACATACAAATTTCTTTTTTTAATTAAACAAATTTTTAAAGAAAGAAAGTTTGCTAAAAATAAATTTAGTTGAGTTTGATGAATAATTTAGCTTTCATATCTATATAATTATTATTGACGTTAGAAAGTAAATTGTCTATCAAAAGATTAAATGTCAAGAATTAAGTTGCCATCCTTTGAAATTTATTTAGTAAAAGTTTTGAAATTTCAAGCTTGGAACCCTACACTCTTGATCAAAGAATTTTAATTGTGAATATTTACTACCGAAATGGTGAGTAATTTCACTGAGCTTTTCTTCGTATTCAGTTTCCTTGTGAGACCCTCGTATGCAAATTAATCGCCAAATTCGAGGGTCACGGTTTGTTGCTGACAATATGCCATAACAATACGTTTATAGTGGCCATAGTGATGCAAGCATAGCCGCTATACAGCAAAATGTTGAGAATGAGCCTGGAACATTAAATCGGGCATCACTAGAGACACTTTACACAACATTTTGAAGAAAGATTTTCATCTTCAAATTTATTAAGGTTAACTAGTTCAAGGATTAAAGCCGATCGACTATTGGTCGAATGAATGAATAAAAATAAAAAGTCCTCGAGAAACCAATACTTCTAAAGAAAGTGAAGTCAGGTGGCATCACCGCATTTTTTTCAAAAATGAGCAAGGAAATGCCCTTACCATTAATTCTCTATGCTACAAAACTATGATAACCAAATTTTTGTGACCACAATTGGCTAATGTTGACATCAGTGAGCTTTGGTGGGCCAGTAAGATGGCGCCACAAGCCACATAGCCACAATTTTCCGGTCGTTTAAATTTTCGATTTTTCTTATAATTTAACGCCACTGGATTATTTTCTCTGGGGCCATTTGAAAGACGTGAACAATTTACAAATAATTAACGTTCTGAAAGATGAAATTTGGCACTGCTTTAACGAGTTAAGAAAAGCTTTGTTACAATATGTGCTTTAACATTTTGTGAAACGAACGGACGTCTACCGAAGTGTTAATGAAGGACATTTGCCCAACATCATGTTCCATTATTAATTTCCATATTTCTACATTACATTGGTATCAATAGAACTGAATAAGCGGGCAAATTTGCCCACCGATTATTAAAACTGAAGCGTCACTGATATGGAATTTGTAGTTTCAAAATTTCAATTTCGGTTGCGATCTTGACTTGTAAATTTTAGACGAAAAAAAAAATTTTTTTCATTTATGCTCGGATTGCCGCGAGAGTTGTTAGTGTTCATCACTAGCATAATTGTCTCTTTAGCCTTTTAGCTGTTTCTCTGACTGATAAGTGAGGTTGGCCCTTCGGGAGTATCGTGGTGGTTGTGGTTTCGCGGCCCCTCATGAATTTGATTTAGGGGGCCAGGATCATTTCGCCTTTAATAACACCAACGGGTTAATGATCCGAATCCAGTGAGCATGCTAGTCATGTGTTCTGGACCAGGAGTTGGATAGTCTTCGGCTTGGATAGGTCGTGAATGACGTTGCTTTTTATTCCACAGTGGTTTGACCACCATCTGATTAGGGCTTACGGCCAGGCGCAGATGTAAATATTATCACGAAATAACAAAAAGCTCTGGAAAGCCTTGAGTAAAGATAAAAAAGTTTATTGTTGAATCGATGCAGTGGATTAAGTACTTTAAGGCACCTGGAAACTTATCAGCAGTTCACCGAACCGAAAGCGCGAATAAGTGTGTAAGTAGTAGCAAAATTGGTTCAGGGGCCAATATAATGACACAGAGATTGCCAAGTCGAATCTCGCTGCATCACAGAGTATGGATGGTACTAAAAATCTATGTGGCTGCGATAGTTAAGAAGAATATTTTGTAAATATTGAATAAATAAAAATTCGTGTTCGCTCATATTCAGCTAAAGCAACAGATTGAAAATTAGAAAATATGAAAAATTGGCATTTAAAAGAATCGTTTTGTGAATTTTTTTATAAATTAACGAAACACGATTGTGTGTGATTTTTGAGTAAAATTTTAGTTCGGAAAAAAAATTATTTATTTCTTAAAATGATAGGCTGCTGAGTCGATACATTAAATAAGTCCAGCATTTTATACTTGCTTCCAAATAATGGGTTTTCTCTTCTAAGCTTCTGAAGGTTTAAACTAGGCGAAAAATATACGAAACGGCCTAATAGTTCAAACCGCAACTACACAAGTGTGCAGTGGGGAAAATTCAAGGCTATCCAAAAATTTTGAGCATTTTAACGAAGGGAAATTGTTTTAACATTTTCAAGGTAATCGGTTCTTAAAAAGACTTTCTCCACTTTAGCCATCTTTAGTGCACATTGGTCGGCGTTGACGAAAAGGTGCCACAATTCATTTGGAATGCGGATAAACCTCACTAAATAATTCTTTCAACTGATCACACATGGCAGAATTGACACTTGTCATTAAGTTATTGTACTTTCAATATGAATTTTATAGAAGTTATTGATGTAACAATTTTTTTTGTATGTCCTGAATATTTGAAATGAGTGATTATAGAAAGACAGTAGAATTGTGTTGATTATTAAACCACAAAGTTTACAATATAAAATGTTTTTAATAAAACCGGTGCTCTTTTGTGCCAGTGATGCTTGATGAACGAGTTGATGCTTCTTTATAGCACTCTCCAACTCCAGGCAACTACGTTATTCCTTATATGGAGAAATATCTAAGATTAACTTCGCCACGAGAAAACCTCTCCAAATAATATACAAAGTCAAATGTCAAATCGACATTGACAAATGAGAAAACATATTCACATCCCACGTCAAGCATGAGGGAAAGAGAAAAAACGAGCTCATAGCCAACATAGCTTTTCGGCTATGATTTATACCTCAGTTTTATAATAAACCTAACCTTCCGACACCTGCCTATGCAAAGAACAGATGTTTCAAATATCCTTGAAATATCGATTTAAAAATAATTCCATTATTGTTATTATTTTTGAATAATGAATATTTTTAAAGGTGACCTATTTCAACAAATATTTTATTTTTAACTTTCATTAAAATTCTTAAAAGTGAATAAATTTTTTGTTAGCAAAAAGCAATAAATTCCAATCACATTTAGTCTATTCAATTATTGCTTTAATAAACAAATACGCCATAAAAAATTAAACTTAATTTTGAAATTAACTTCGAAATTTTTAATTTATAATTATTCGGAATCATTTTTAATATAAGCAATTTTATTTCGTGCTTGATTCCTTTAAATAAATATTTCATGATATTCTCACAAAATATTTATTACAAAAATTTTTATTAAAAAATAAACATCTTATGATATTCTCATAAAACAAATAAAAATAAAAATGAAATAAAATAAATAAAAATAAAAAAAAAATAAAAAAATATTTGAAATGTATTGTAATGGGGGAGAGCACATCCATATTGCAATTTCACTATTGCTCAAGTAGCTCATCAGTGAATTTTACCCCAATATTGTATAGACAAACCTAAGAGTCTTATATCCAAAGCCAAACTGATTCTATGAGAATTTTTTCATAAAATCAACATAGCATAGACAGCAAGACTCAAAGACACTTCCATACAAACACTACAAAACATTTCAAAACAACAAAAAATCAATCATTTCTACATAAGGGTTTCCATTGGAAACCATTCATATGTAATGTGAAAATACCAGAAAATAAAAAATATTTGTAAATAATTTTACAAAATTCTAAAAAAGCAACGGGCACATGCAATGGAAATAAGTAATTTATAATTATTCGGAATCTTTTTTAATATAAACAATTTTTTTTTTAATAAAAATTTTTGTAATAAATATTTTGTGAGAATAACATGAAATATTTATTTAAAGGAATCAAGCACGAAATAAAATTGCTTACTTCGAAATTTTTATAATATTTCGTAATGAATATAATAAAAAATTAATTTCAATTAATACAGCGCTTAAAATCATTGTATATCAACTAGAGGTAAAATCGATATATTTCGAGCTCAAAAGGAATGAGAGAGGACTAAGCTACATCGATACATTGTTTGCTGTGTAGGACTGAATCGATGGAGTGAGAAGACATAAACCATCTAGCGTATAAATAATTGGGAAGGATAAAGGCTGTTACGATGGAGTCACTTCAAACTTCCAGAACGTGCATGGTATGGCGAATACGAGGTTTGTGGTGCAGATATTCGGACGCTGAAAATTGCGTACTCCACAGTTCTAATTTTGCATGAATTAAATCCATGAATTAAACACCAGATAAACTTATTTGAAGGAGCTTAACTGGAAACTTTTGAGCGATTGTGCACATGCAATAGTGCTATTTAACTGCTTAGGTGTTGTTTAATGGGAATACCCAACAAGTCTACAAACAAGAGCCAGGATAAACTCACTCCATCAACCAATTAAACTTAAACTAGAATTTTCTATAAAACGGAGATTCTTTTTACAAATTTGTATAAAAATCGTTACTTGGACAAATAGTTTGCGGTGGGGTGTCCCACAAACACTGAATTCTAGTTTAAAAAAATATTTATACAATTTATATTTTTTATATTAAAACTAATCAAAATAGTAAAAATTAAATTCAATACGAGAATACAAATCATAATCACGTGATTAATCGCAAATCAATTGACAATAATAATCGTGGGTTAGGTACCCGCACGAAACCAAAAAAAAAAAAAAAAACAAAAAAAATAAATAAATTAAATCCAATCAAATCGAACAAACTAAATAAAAACAAAAACGTGAAAAAAAATCAAAAAAGCCTTCATTATTTTGATATTAAATTTAAAAATCTACAATTTAATCGATAACTTACAAATGCGAATGACAAACAGGCAAACAAACAAACAGATGCAAAACGAGTTCATAGTAATTTACAACTTAAGCAGCAAAATAAAAATAAAAAACATAAACAAAACTTACTTGCTCGCGCTAAAATTAAAAAAAAAAAAAAGATCTTGTCATAAAATCTGGGAGGGTGGGTACTGTAAAACAAACAAAATTTTAAAACTGCATCGTGATTTTAACATAACAAAAATACAACGTTTTGAAAAGCGTTTAAGCGCCAAACGTAATGTCAAGTTAGTATTTTATTTATTTTTATTAACACTAATTGGAGCATTTGTTAAATGCCGCATTTATTTAGTTTAACCAGCGTCTGTCGTTTGCTTGAGCTTTAGACTTTATTATTTTGTCTTTCTGTTTCAATGTTCTTTGGCTTAGTCTGTCGTCTTTTAAATAACTGAGCTCTGCTTTCCTCCTCACCTTGTGAAAAATGTATCACACATTTCGTTTGCAACATTAAAAGCCACGAGTAGACTAATATTTTGTTTTCAAACTGTATTGACAAAAAAAGACAAGAAATAAAATTAGAAAAACGTTTAATCAACATTTGCATAATTTTACAAAAATTATTTTTAAAATGTAGAGTTTTACGGCCCCTTTAGGATTTCTATGATTATTCCTAATGAATTCTACTCATATTTAAAAGCTCTTCGCTATTCGTTACCTTGGACTCATCGCATAAATATTTTGCCAATCACAATTATTCATTTTCTTACAACCAAAATATTTTTGTTAATATGCACTTAACATATTGTAACGTTTATACCTTTTATAAACACTTTGTTGCTGAGTTCCTTATTGCAAAATAAATAACATCAGTTTTTAGAGTTTTTAAATTAATAACAAGTTTATTTACTTTAACTACACAAAGTTGACACTACAAAACAATTTACTTAAGATGCACGTCTTCACTTCACCAGATTTAATTTCGCACTGACTGACTATCCACTCAGACGCTGCCCTTTTATATTTGTCCATTAAAAGTCTAGAAAATTTAAGAATCTTGTACTCCCTTTGTATCATATTTTGTTGTTGTATGTTGTTTTTTCGATGTATAGGCGCCTGTATATCTGTGTGTATTTTTTTGTTTTTATGCTGATAAGGCTCGGGATTTATTTCAAAATATTTGCTGTTGCCTCGTGTAGATAAGTTTTCTTAGAAAACTACGCAGCTGGTAAACAGCATACATGTTTGTTGTTGCCTTGCGCGTTTAGTTAGTAAACAGAAATTTGTTTTTGCCTTACATGCCACGCAGTTATTAAACAGCATATCAAATTGTTGTTGTTTGCGTGTATAAAATTTCTACGCAGTTTGTAACTAGAAATTTTGTTGTTGCACCAAAAGTTTTCTTTAGCAAGCCACGCAGTTCATAAGCAACATACCCAATAGTTTGCTTTATTGCTTAATTATTTTATTATTAAAACTTAAGCACGACACATCCGTAACATTATTTTAATATTGTATTGTCCATGGTGAGCTTCAAGTTCTATGTGACAGCTGCTGTCTGTGGTAGACCTAATGCCATAATATCGTTTTGACTATCAATTAATAAATTATACTTCAATCCTTTCTCTATCAGTTTAATTTATTCCAGTTAGTCTTATGAAGATAAATTTTTCCTTTGGGTATGGTTTTTGTGAACAAACCGGTTTCGGCTATTTGCCATCTTCAGTGTTCTCTTTATACTGACCGATAAATTTTTACCACTTATGAAACATGCCCTGAAAGCCTTACAAGAACTAAGGAGTTTTTATTGCCTCTGAAAGTCTTGGGACGGCTAAGGTATAAGAAATATTACCAAACCAGTAATGTTTAGAAGCAACTTTACAGTTGGCATTCTACTTCTTCTTAAAAACATTAAATCCTTACATCGGGTATTTTTATAGAGGTATAGAAATTTTTTGTCAACTGTCTAATAAATTATGCTTAGTATAACATAAATAAAGCTTTAATACTGATCCTGATCTATCCATGATCCTGATTTTCATAAGGGAATTTTGTTCAGCTCACTTTTGTTTAAATGGATACGTCCGTTACATCGAAAAAAAATTGCTATTCAGTGGGCTTTCTTTGCTCCGTATTTCTTTAAAAACAATACTGGTCAGAAGGTTACATCATTACTGTCATCATTACTACATCATTACTGTCTTTCACGCTCATTAAACGAGCAAACATGATACATAGAAGCTGGTGGTTTCAACAAGACGCTGTAACATGTCACACAGCTCGTGCCACAATTGAGTTATTAAAGGAGTCATTTAATAACAGCATAATTTCACATTTCGAATCTGTAAATTGGTCTCCAAGATCGTGCGACTTAACGCCGTTAGACTATTTTCTGTGGGAATATGTAAAGTCGCTAGTTTAAGCCGATCAGCCCAAAACGATTGACCACTTGAGGGACAGCATTTGCTGCGTTATTGCCAATATATGGTTAGAAATGTTGAAAAAACTCTGGACTTCCGGATTTGTCTATGTCCGAGCGAGTCATCGCGGTCATATGCTAGAAGTTATATTTAAATTTAATGCCAGAAGATTATCCTTTCAATAAAGTAAATTTCAGTCAATTCAAAAAATGTATCGTTTTTTATTTCATTTTAAATCTCTATACCTCTATAAAAACACTCTTTATACAGAAGACGGGTATTTCAATTGTTTTATGACTTTAAAAGAATTACGTTACATAGCAACGTAACGTAAAAAAGAGTGTATGCAGTTGATACCCCCCGGGGGCACATTTATATGTCTTGAGGAAATCTCACCGTCATTACATGTGCCACTGAGGATAGAGGGAGTCCCAGTCACTTAAGGCTAGCAGGAGCCAACTGGACAACTCCACTTTATTTCCACGGGAATCAGTAAGCCCCAGAGTTCAGCTTTTTAGCCTTTTAGCTGTCTGACTGAGCATCGGGAGCATCGTGGTGGTTTCGCGGCCCTCGTTAAAGTTGTGTGGGTCAGATCATTCACTATGAACACAATGAGTAGTCCTGGTTCAGTGAGCGTGCTTGCTGTTGTGTTCTAAAATTTTATTTAGCTTGCATGTGTTCTGGACCGGCAGTTGGTTAGTCTTCAGCAATTCAGCAAGGAGGGCTTTAGCCTACTCCGAGCTCTCGGAGTTGCGACCAGGACTGACTTGAGGATAGAAATATCCGAAGGCTTCCTGGGGCATGGGTGACGTTAAAATCATTCACATCGATTTGATCCACCGTCAGGTTATAGCTTACACAGTTAGGTACTGACGTAAAACTAATCACGTATGTTTCTCTCTCTTTCTCTCTCTCCTCTCTCAATATTAACAAAAGAGTGTAGTGGAATAAATAACTTTTGCAGCCAATTTAAAATTATTTGAAAACGATCTATAATTATGGCTGCTGCTATTCGTTTGGCTATTGCAATCATGGTTTTACGTGCTTAAATTTTTTTGGCCTATTTTAATTTGTAATTAATGATCTCAATGAGGTAATCAATTTGTTATTTAATTGCAGCTGATAATTTACATGGCAATTGATTTCCATTGGATATTTATCAACTTGTTGTTAATTTAGTTTATTATTTTCTTGTTTTACATTAAATTAGAATTTCTATTTAGATCAATTTTAACCAGAGAGATAATTAATTTTGCATATCTTAGGCATATTTACAACACGCTTTAATACTTAATAAATTCAAATTGATGTCAAATGATAAATGATTTAATTATATGGAAAGAGAAATATAAAATAAATAAAGAAATAGTTTAGAAAAGGGTGACCACTAAGCTGTCTAATGAATAAATGAGACCGATAAATAAAAACTTAAAATTTATTTTCTATTAAATATAAATTAATTAACTAAAGAATTTTGCTCAAATTTATGTGTTTTTTAATATTTGAATCACCACTTGTTTGTGTACGGACAGCATGCTATCGATTGCATCGGAGTTCCGAATGTTATTCACGGGAAGGAACCTTAGGGAATTAAAATTGATTGAAATTTAATTTTTAAAAATAAATCTTAAGTTTATAAGACACTAAAATTCGAATTAAAATTTTCTTTTTTGGGGAGCTAAACTTATTAGACGATGCAGCCAAAGAGAAATGGATATGAAGAAGCTACTACCCACACAGCACATCAAGTTGAGTACTATTTATGAGAACTGAACAAACAAAAAGGTTTTTTATTTTTTTAATACGTTCAAGACAAAGCAAAAGAAAGTACCAAAAGTAACAACAGCACCAACCAAGCACAAAAAAAGGACAAGCGAAACTTTACAATATTGTACGTAAAACAGTTAAAATTGAAAAAAAAAAAAAATTTAAATAAATTTAAATACATTTATTCTGAAAATAAAAGCGATAAAACAACAAAAATATTTTGACGCTTATAACTTTAAAACAATTATTTTGCTGCGAAAATTTACAAAAAAAATAAACCTTACAGTTTTTTATTTTATATTATAACCTACAAAGTGGCGAACAGTGTATAATAATGCAGATCCCGCCTAAACTAAAGTTTAGAAATATTAATATAAATTTTATTAACAACTGGTCACTTTAGAAAATTTCTATACAGGGTGTTTTTTTTTGCAGACGCTAACATATTTGAGTTGGCAACACTAATTCGTTTGCGAACCAAATTTACATTTGCTTATTGATTACTTGTGCTGGCCACTTTCTAATAAACAGAGGAGCAACTTTTGCAGGTCATATTGAGGCTTTTTTTTAATTAGAAATTTTGTTTAGCTTGTGTGTAATAATATTGTTACAGATGCGTCTTGCTTAAGTTTTAAAAGAAAGTAAACAACTGGGTATCCTATTTACTGACTGCGTAGCTTCTTAAGAAAACTTATGCATGCCAGACAACAACAACGTTCTAGTTGCAAACTGCGTAGAAATTTTATACACGTAAAACAACAACAATTAGGTATGCTGTTTACTAACTGCGTAGTTTACTAAGAAAACTTATGCACGCAAGATAACAACAACTTTCAAGTTACAAACTGCGAGGAAATTTTATGTACGCAAAACAGCAACAATTAGGAAGAAACTTTATCAAAAATACACACAGACCTACAGGCAGGTATACCTTGAATGAATAACATAACAACAACAAAATGTGATACAAAGGGAGTAAAAGATTCTTAATTTTTTTAGACCTCTAGTGGACAAATATAAAAGATAGCATCTAAGTGGATAGTTAGTTAGTTGAAAAATAAACCTCGTGAAGTTAAGACGTGCATCTGTAATAAATTATTCTGTAATGTCAACTTAATGTGTAGTTAAAATAAATAAACTTGTTATTAATTTAAAAACTTTAAAATGTGGTGTTATTTTTTTTTTTTGCCATAAAGAACTCACAACAAAACGTTTATAAAAGGTATAAACGTAACAATATACTTTCTTAATTGAAAATCATTTGAAAATTGGTTGTACTCGAATTATTTCCATTTCATGCCAGCCTCTGCGGAATTGCGCCCGAACACTTTTAAAAGAATTTTATTCCATTTCCTGGCAAATCAAACAGTGGTGACAGTTATAATATTCTTGGTAATGAAGGTAATATAAATTAATATATGAAATTATTTCTAAGACGAAAACTATATAACGGCAGCTTAGATGCAGACAGCCAAATGAGCACATGAATTGTAAATGTTCCGGCAAGCACGTAGAGTTAAATAATATAATTGAATACGAGGTTCAGCATTATAACAAAATTAACTGTTGGGAGCATGACTACACGATACAATTACTTTACTTCAACGTTTGGTCAATTGGATACGATTTTACGTCATCCCGCATCAAATTTGGTTTGTAAACAGACCGGTTTCGGCTATGAGCCATTTTCAGTGTGCTCTTATCTCTATACTTTGGTTGACTTTTCATAATACTTCTGTTAATTAGCTACCAAAATCACTTAAGGTTAACATTTTTTAGAAGTATTGTCAAATCTTTTGTCTATGCTGAAAAACTAAAAACAATTGAAACGCAATATTCAGCAAGTAATATCGTAGCAGTTGAGGCGAAAAGTTTTGAAAATTGGACACTCCGAAGTCACCACCTATTTATAAGCCGCAGAGGTTAAATAGATTAAATAATTTTCAGGTATAAATGGCCTGAAAATTATAGAACTTTAAAATGGCATAAAGTAAAAGTAAATTTTTTAAATAGCCTTAAAGTTTCCCTTAAACTTCTGGAGTTATGATTTAAGAATAATATCTGGCCTATGAATGCCACTACAAGCACGGACATAATATAATCTGGATAATCATAATATAATTTTGGATGACTTTTTCTAATATTTAAGGTTATATATCCGAAATAACGTAATGATCAATCGTTTCTGGCTTATCGGCTTACACTAATGGCTTCACATATCCTCACAGAAGACAGTTGACAGGTGTTAAATCGCACCATCTTGGAGAACAATTTACGAATGCGAAAGCGGTTGGCAAACATTTCTTTCTTTGGTATGAACTGTATGACTTTTTGTGTCGTCTTCAACAAGTTACAGCATCGCAGCATGAAAAATTAAGAGCAATCATGGCTTTATAGCGGTAACGTTCTGACCAATTTTTAAGTTTTAATATTTTTAAATAAATACGGGCCAATGATTCCAATAGCCCATAAAGCACACCAAACAGATTATCGGATCATCACAAACAGTAGTCTTGTTTGTTAACGTATCAATTCAAATGAAAGTGAGCTTCGTAGCTGAACAAAATTCCCTTCTGAAAATTCGTATCACCGCAATCTTGTTTTAGACGGAAATTTGTTCAAATTCACGTTGAAATGGCTGCTAGTTAAAAAAGTGTTGAAACTTAAAATTCTAATCCTCTATAAAAAACATATTTAGAGTTCTATACCTCTATAAGATGGCGAGCAATACAGCCAGCTCCGCAGACTTGGATTTATTTTTATTAAAAGTTGTAAACCCTTAAGAATAAAACACCCTTTAGAATTTAACGAACAATTTACATACAAACATGTTAAATAAAATTATGTTAAATAGTTTTCTGTTTGTGGTATTTGAAATAAAGGTGTTAATAATAAATTAACATCATCGATTTATTTAGTAACACTTAAGAGAACTTATAATAATTCAATTAAAATTTTTAGCATTCAGAACATGTCATACAAGTGGTCCTTCATGTTATTGAAATTAAATGCTAAAAAAAATAAATAAGCCACCATTTAAATCATATACCAATAAAATAATGAATAGAATAACTCCGCTAGAAAAACAAAAAAAAAAAAAAAGAAACGTGAATAAAAATCAATGATTTGTAAACCATCATCAAACACAACGGTGTAAAAAAGCAATGCCGCCACAAAAAATATTAAAACTATTATTAAAGATACTAATAACAAATTGAAAAAATAAATAAAAATAAAAAAAAATATAAATATAAATAAAACAAATAAAAATATGGATATAGAAAAAAAATATTAAAAGGTGCTAACCGTACGCCACTGTGCCAACGCAAATAAATAAATTAATTTAAATTACATGTATTTAAATATTTATTGTATATTTATTTATTATATTAACAATTTTTTCGTTTTTTGTTTTTATTATTTGTTAAATGCTGGAAATAAATTCTACCCACGGTTAAACTGTAAAAGTGTTAAGAAAATATTAAAACAAACCAAAACAAAAAATAAAATAAAAATAAATAAATTACAATGAATAAAATGAATATTATAAAGTAGTTACAACAACAAATGTTAGAAATCTCCACCCCAAAGTGGCATCAAGAATAAGAAGAAGAAGAAGAAAAAACATCGCCAACTCAAGCAATGTATTGTTAGATTTTCATGTAATTAATCATTTTACATTTGTAAATGAAACGCAAAAAGTGACAGGCCCACTTCAAACTTACAGACACACAGACACACACACACACACACACACACACACAAACACACACATACACACGCACATTTGCCAGTTCATTTACATACGTGCATATTTTTTTACTGAATAAGTAATCTGTCAAATAACTACACGATTATTAAAGCAGACATGTAAAGAAATGCATTCAACTAGAAAGAATGTACGGTACGGTACGGTAGACTATTTAACAGTATAAAACAATATAGTGAAATTGAAAAAGTCTTTAAAGTTATTATGAAAAACCCATTAAAATTGTTAAAAACTTCATTTTAGAAAACCAACGCTGTCTAGTAAATCAGATATCTACGCTGCACAGTGGAGAATTTTCGAAGCAAGTAAAAAATTTTTTTATAAATCGGCAGTTTAAACTCATGGATTTTAAACTGCACATGGCTATATAAGAGGCAGAGTTTCATTTATGTCCCTTGCTTGCACCCTATATTATGTACAAGGGATAGTTTCACATTTTCTTAATTTGAACAAGGGATATATGATTTGTTATTGGTATGCCTTTGATAAGTCGTTAAGCCTTTACAAAATTAAGAAATGCTAAGAATTGATTTTTTTTAATGACTGGCAACTTGGCAAACAAAAAAAAACATGGAAAGAAATTGGAGGTTTTAAACGGAAGATGTGATTTTCCTTAAATTTTAGATGGCTAAAGAATTATTTTTGCAAATAAAAAATTTTCGCAAAAGCCTCTAGTTTATGTACTTGTTAATCGTAATATACAGCCACCACTGTTCGAACAAGTGGCCTAAAGTCAGACGTTCAGATTGCGCTTTATCCAGAAAAGCTGCATTCGCGATGATCACATACCCGCAATATTTGAACTTGTTAATGCCATGTATTGTTGTTTTAAACAAAAACTTAATTTGATTGGCTTGGACTTTTTCCAGCATTTGTGGCCGCTTATCGGCAGACACTAAGAACTGCACAGAGTCCCACAGTGTAACTGCATTAAATCTCACGATTTTGGAGGCCAATTTACGGGTCCGAAACCTTTTTTTCAATAAATCACTTCAGGCAAGAACTGTTGGACATGTTGCGCTGTCTTGTTGAAACCACAGCTCCTGCACATCATGGTTGTTCAATTGATGAACAAAAAAAATCTATTGCGGTCACCTTCTGATCAGCATAATTTTTAGCAAAGTACAGACTTGGTTATGATTTTACGTGATCCCGCATGAAATTTGGTTTGTAAACAGACCGATTTCGGCTATGTGCCATCTTCATTGTTTTTTTTTTCTCTATACTTATTGTATTTTATTGTCAGCTGTCTTTATACAGTTCGGCTTGCTCGTGTCTCTCTTCGTTTTTGTGTTATACCTATTGCCTTCGGCTTTTTCTTTCTTTCTTTTTGTATGTGTCTCTCTCTCTCTCTCTTTTCGTTTGTTTCTTTCTACCAAATTTGTCTCTCCCTCTCTGTCTGTGTCTCTCTCTCTCTTTTCATTCGTCTCCCTTTCTACCTAAATCGTTTCACGCTCATGCTTCTTATTCGTTGGTGTTTTTATGTGAGTACAGACTAGTGATTCCTTTAGTCCATAAAGTGTACACTTAAGGATTATTAGCACTCTAAATAGGATAAATTTGGCTACTGATGTATCCATTCAAACAAAAGTAAGCTTCGTCGGTTATTAAAATTCGCTTATGAAATCAGGATAGGGTATTTCACAGAAAGTCATAATTTTTAAAGTAAAACATAAATCACTTGTCTCTCAAAATAACTGCGAGTTAAAATAGTGTTACTTCTACAAAGTGTTACCTCTATAGTAAAAACCTTTAGAAAAATACTTTACCTTTGAAAGCAATCGAGATAAAAGCAAAAATATTTTAAATATATTATAACGTTTATTTCTTCTATAAACGTTTTATTGTGAGTTCTTTATTGCAAAATAAATAATACCAGTTTTTAGAGTTTTCAAATTAATAACAAGTTTATTTACTTTAACTACACAAGGTTGACGCTACAGAACAATTTACTTAAGATGCACATCTTTACCTCACCAGATTTAATTTCATTCTGATTGACTATACACTCAGACGATGCCCTTTTATATTTGTCCATTACAAATCTAGAAAAAAATAAGAATCTTCTACTCCCTTTGTATCACATTTTGTTGTTGTATGTTGTTTATTTAGTGTATAGGCGCCTGTATGTCTGTGTGTATTTTTTTGTTTATGTTTTTATAGTGATAAAGTTTCTTCTTGGAATATATTTTAAGATATTTGTTGTTGTCTCGTATAAAAAAGTTTTCTTAGAAAACTACGCAGATGGTAAACAGCGAACATGTTTGTTGTTGTCTGGCGCGTACAAAAATTCTGCGCATTTAGTAAACAGAAATTTTTTTTGTCTTGCATGCCACGCGGTAAGTAAACAGCATATGAAATTGTTGTTGTTTGGGTGTATAAAATTTCTACGCAGTTTGTAACTAGAAATTTTGTTGTTGTACCATAAGTTTTCTTAGCAAGCCACACAGTTCGTAAAGAACATACCCAGTAGTTCGCTTTATTATTTTGCTTTATTATTTTAAAACTTTAATAAGACACATCCGTAACAATATTTTAATTCGCAATACAATAAATGAATCAATGGCCTAACGGCCCTGATATTAATCATCATATTTCTCTTTGAAATATTAAGATGTTAAAATTATACAGAAAAAAATAATAAAATTACGTTTAAAAAAACCTAAAAAACGTAAATTCTTCTTTCTGGGGTTTAAGAAGAGTGTTAAAGTTAAGCAAGAATAATAAATAAATAAAAGGCATTGTTTTTTTCTTGGGACTGTAGTAAGACTGTCTGTCTGTCTCTCTATCTGTGTAGGCATTACGCAAAAAAAATTTAATGATGGAATTTTAATAATATGGGGAGGTACTTTAGTATTCGGGTCAATACTAAAAATACTACTATTTCTAGAAGGTATCAGATTGAAGAGGTAAAAATTTGGCAAACTTGGCAGCACCTTGCATTATGTGAAGAATTTTTTTGCAAAATAACGGTCAATGTAGACAATGTCGCGGGTAAAATCTTGTTAAGTAAAAACGTATATGGAAAAGCCTTATGGATTCAAAAGCAAATTGAGTGAATGGCCTCAACTATTTTAAATTTTGACTTTAAAATTTTAAATTTGCTTTTTCAATGTAGAATTTAATTTCATCCTTCCGCTATAAAAATTCCTTGATGTTTAATCGCCATCACCGAAAAAACACAAAAAAAGCGAATTGGATTTTTTTAACCACATATCCTTAACTTATGGATGTAGGCAACATTGATTCCGTTATTATAATCTTTCTTATTTTCGAAGGAAAATGGTTCAATAATGACTGTAGCTCAAATTTTTCAGTGTCCATTTGTGAATACGCTGGTTGTCAATAAGCTTAGGTCAAAGTGGATATGTGCTTTCGAAAAATTGACACCTAAAAGTTCATTAATTTTGAAATATTGTTGAAAAATAATTATAATAAACGTCAACTGTCTGAATTTTTTCAAAGGTTTTCAAACAGTTTAACGGTGGAAAATTCCATACTTTCATGATAATTGAGACACTTTGTTATACTGTTGTGCTATTGTTTTTCGTTTTTAGGAGCTATTGCATTTAAACAATTAAATACAAGGTACATTAGACTGGTCCTTATTTTCGAACTTCAAAATTTATAAATGTCATTTTACACATAAAAAACATCCTGTAAAAATTTCAAATTGATATTTTAATATTAACACGAGCCGCATTGAGATTTAAAATTGCATGCTTATGTGCATACATATGTACATGTATACTTATGCAACTGCTCCTAACACTTGCATATGAAATATTTCCGTGTTTAGATTAATTTTTTGCCTACTCATAATAAAAGTCTCAGTTTATAAGTAAATAAGTACGAAAAGAACACTGAAGATGGCAAACAGCCGAAACCGGTTTGTTCACAAACCAAATTTGACGAGGGTCGACGGAAAACCGTACCCAAACAAAAGAAGTAAATAAAGGTTTCACAATTTAACTTTTTTTTTCAACTAGTGCTTATTTTGTGAATGGTTACACTTATCTCATGTTTGATTTGACAGATAATTAATTTTATCCTTCCGCTGAACGGATATGGTTGTGTATACGCTTGAACAACGCTGGGAAATATTGCGACTTACTTTGAAAATCATGGTAATGTTGCAGAATGTATGCGAAAATTGCGTACGGATTTTGGAAGAAGAGAAGCACCGTCAGCTCCGTATGTTCGTTATCTTGTGAAAAAATGAAAGAAACTGGCATCCTCATCGATAAACCAAAGCGTGCAAAGCCAAAAACAGTGCGTACACCCGAGAATATTGCTGCTGTGGCAGAAAGTGTACGTGAAGCGCCATCAATATCAATGCACCGTCGTTCTCAACAATTGAACATTTCAGAGACATTGTTGAGTCCTTGGTATGACGCCATACAAAGTCCAATTGGTTCAGGAGTTTATAGCATTTAAAAACAAAAAACGTTATTTGGCGGAACATTTACATATATTAATTTTATTTATATTTTAATTATAGGAAACAGTCATAGCTTTTCTCGCGTGCTGCGGGTATTTATTTCTGTAATTTTGCACTACCTGAACTTTTTAAAAGAATAACTCAAGTAACTTGAAAGTCTTGATTCTTACTCGTAGAATAAACTGTTTTTGACGCTCATTTCTCGTTAACGTTGCGTTAATCTCTTCCATCAATTTAACATCCCTCTCAGTGCAGTCATTTACAACATTTATAGACACCAATATATCCTTTCCTTTGTTGAAGTGTTCATTGCGAGACTATTCGCTGGCATCATAACATCATGGAATTTTTCGTAATTAAGTGACATGCTAAATCCTCTTCTAGGATCTTTAACAAATTTGTTATAGGATAGTAAAAACTTTTTCAGAGCTATGTGGTCATATTCAATATCTCCAACTTCATAGCTGATTAACTCTCGCAATTTTCGGACATCCTTTGTTTTACTTCAAGTAGTACATTGTCATCAAAAAGGGAAAAGAGAGCTGTCTCATCAGCTAAGATGATTTAAACAGTTTTGCAAGCAAACTTTTGCAACTGTAGCATGTTTTTTATTTGTATTTTTAAAAAATTTTTAAAAGTAAGATATCGTTCCATGTCGCTTCAATAGTTTTATTTGCATTAAACCATAGTTTTATATAATTAACCACAACAAAACCGCATATTCTACATAATGCATTCTCCTCAGTTTTTGCTATTGGGAACTCTTTACGTAAAAGAAATATTTATATAGAATAAATAGTCTAAGCGATCCAGCGGGCCTCATGGGAGGAAGAATGCCCCCCAAAAGGATAACAACAAGTTCCCAGAACTCTTTGTAGTCGTCACGAGGCTGCTGATAATTTAAAAGGTTTCTAAGGCAGTATTCAAATGTTTCGTGACGGTTTTCACCAATAAATCTAACCAGCTCGCTAATCGTATCGCAGTCTGCAACATTGCCAGTGTTTATTCTTGGGAAAGCAGCTTTAATTTTTTAAATAATGGCCTGTCTGGGCCGCACGAAGAATATAATTGGACTGATGAATTAGCCGCTTGTAAAATTATTTCAAAAATATGATGGCGACATGCCAAGAACAGCATGTTACTTCTTAAGTTCATCTGCAGGAGTGTAGAAACTCCATTAAATCTGCCAGTGTTTAAAGATATTGTGTCAAATACGAAAGCCTGCAATCCCCATTTCTCCAAAATATGAAAAACCTCACTAGAAATCTCTTTATCCGACCCTAAAGGAATATGTAGAACCCCTAAGAGCTGTTCTGAAGAAGGTGTTTTGATATTAACGGGTAAATGATCTTGTTTCTCTACACCTGTTATATTACGGAGAAGCTCAGTGTCCCAGTGAACGACACCAAAATCAACATAAGACTCCGTAAACTCAGATTGAATAGTTCTTGATATTTACTCGCGATATTTTTGACGGGCTCTTCTGATGGAACATCAATTTATAACATAATTCATTGGACTATTCAAACATAAACTCTCTAACGTACGCATTCAGCATATGAACAGCATCTCTGTCGCTTATCTTACATTTGTCCATAGCGGCTGACAATCTACGATTCACTACCAATTTTTTGCCACGAGTAGCTCCCGAGCTAGATGGTTGTTCTGCAATTCTAAAAGGTACGTCTGAATTACATAAACTAGTTATTTCTACATCAGAAACAAACAACACTAGCCGAAGATATAACGGCATTTAGAAGTGTTAGTACAATACATTATACATATAATGTTAAATATAGTACATACGTACATACATATGTAAGAACTTTTTAAATCTCAATGCGCGGCACGCGTTAAAATTAAAATATCGATTTGAAATTTTTACAGGCCATTTCTTATAAGTAAAATAACATTTTACGAGAGTCCTGCTTTAAAAATATTAAAAAAAAAATTTTATTAAATAAGGACCAGTCTAATGTACATGCCTGCATAAAAGCTGCTGTAATAGGCAGCAGAAAGGAAGACAGCAACATACTATCAAGCTTAATAACAACAACCATAGCTTTTAACTCATTCAGCCTGTCATTAGTTTACAACAACAACAAGAACAAAAAAGAAAATGAAACAATCAACATCATAAAGCAAATTGTTCATATGGTCGGTTGTGTTTTTTTATGAACATGTTACACTCAGAAATTTTATGTATGAATTGTGGCTGCGCCACTGTGTTTTATAGAGACACTTAAGAAGCTAAATCATAATTATTGTTGTATTTTCTTTTTTGTTTCTTTCCTATAACATGTTATTGTTGTTATGAATACACACATACCTTATGTCAGATTACAATTCATAATTGGATTTTTTTTTTACAATTTCATTAATTGTTGATATGGGGAGTATTTACGTCGCGACGCAAGTATGAGTTTACAAGTTGACTAACGTACGACGAATGTCATTTTGATATGTAAATACAATTAAAAATATCAGAAAGTACAATAACTTCATGTAATTTAATATTATTAAACACTGTTTCCCTGCCAACTACTGGCGATAGAAAAACATTTTTATTGCTTTCAATTATTGTTAGTGAAACTTAATTGACTGCTAAAAGTAGAAGAGATAAAGATAATGAATGCACAACACAGAAAGATCGGTTAAAGGATATTACAATAATGACAGCAATCTTAAAATTGTTTATTTTAGTAGTACTTTTTTATCACAGTCAAATAACTGTTTTGCTTAAAATCAGAGGCCAAATTATGGCATCCGATATCGATCGAAATTTCAATAATATTTCGAAGGAAATTTTAATCGACCTCGATTACCGTCAATTTTTTCCACTCACAAAAATATTTTTTTACATAATATTTGTTAAATCATATCGTACATTACAAAACTGAAGATCTGCCGACGCTAAGCTAATGTTGAATTATAGCTTAGCTAAGAGAGAGCACAATTAAAGAAATTATAACTTCCACAACTAATAAGTGCGATGTGTTCGAAAGACAATAAAAAAGAAACATTAGCCACCACATACATAGCAGTTGTATTGATTGAAGTGTCTGCTTTGTTTGTTAGGCAGAAGATCGTGATTCAAATCGCTCCAGCAGAAACAAGATGAGCTAATTAAAGGGCAAATAAATGAAAAAACTGTTGTAGATCCCGAAGTCTAAATAAGAAAAAATGAAGCAGAACTTAGGCAAATTAGTTGGTCGAGGCACCTGTATAATAACACAAAAAACGAGTCTTAGTTATAGAAGGAAGCAACATTACAACAGTATGTGGTAGTCGTGGCTGCATTGATTGAAAGACTATAGTTAGTAAACACCGGAGATCGAGAGTTCGAGTCTCCTTGAAGTACACAGTGGTGTAGAGTGGATAGCTGTGTAAATTTGTGGTCGCATATTGAGTAAACAAAAGTGATCATCCCAATAGCATATTAAATTCTCAGGAGGCCCGATATGTCGTCAATATTATTCTGTATTTTGGAAACTTTTATTAAAATGCAATAAAAATTCAAACATTTACTGCCCGGTTGATCGTATAGACTATTCATAAAACATCGACACTCAAGGCTGAATATTTATAGACGACATTCATTTGGGATCATGTATAAGTTGCTTAAATCTAATGAGGCTCCTTGCAGAATATAATTTACCATATTGATTTAAATTGGATGCTAGCGATAACTATTACTTTAGAAATTACAAAATTTTTCCCTAGTATATTGGTACAATACTCATCGATCAAAACCTAGTTACCTGTTTTTATCAGTTACAACCTGTAGAAGAATGTGGTTTGAAGATAAATGGGGTAATTGACACGACGGCACAACCACATGTTAGTTCTTATACTGGCTAAAGTAATGCAGGAGTCAGCTCCGTCTTAACCAATATCGGCAGGCCGAATAAAAATTGTTAAAATCTTGTTTGACAAGACCTGAGCTGAAAACTATCTATAACTCACATCGCAACTTTAGCAGCTCCCGTGGCTACACCGCATCACATAAAACTCAAGCGCTCTCGCCACGATTTAGATCTAATCTACAGCCGCCACGTTACTTACTAAAAATGCTGTTGGAATACGACATATTTCTTTGTGTCCTAGTTTTAGACCTCCACAAACCTAAGCGACTGATGCCGCCACGAAGAGACCAGATTTCCAAAATAAACATGACCCCTTTGAGAGGAGCACTTCATATAAAATTAAAGATTCAATTATAAGACAACATTGTTACTTGCTATTTGATTTCCTGGAAAATAACACTTTTAACTGAATAACCCTGTATTTTTATTTTTTGCCTGTATGTTAACAAAACCTAATAATCCAGCTTTTTCAATATCTTTTGAAACAGTGTTACAAAAAACCATTAAATTTAAACACCTCCACTTAGATAAGTAAAACATATAATCAGCTTAAGAAGCATAAGACCCGAGAAGACAAGAAAAAAATATATATATAAATGCATATGCTACTACTTCAATTTAAAGGACGGACGGACGGATGGAAAAACATTCTCATATATTTGTTAGATAAATGGACAAGTCTTGACAGATAGGTATTTAAAATTTCAAGCGCCATTAGCTGAACAGATACCAGATACTATAAAGTCGACGACGACGACAATATTATGAGTCTATAATAAATTGTCTATTAATAAATGCACGCATTTGTTAATTTAAGTGTTAATTTATGTTGTTGTAATTGATTTTCTTGCTAATGCTTTTTCTTTCTTAACTTTTTTTGTTTTGCTTAAGCTCTGTTTTGTTGCTGTTGTTCGTATAATTGAGCAAATTTTATTTTATATCAAGTTTATTTTATTTTTTTTTATTTTTGTTGTTGTTTTATATCCACTTCACTTTAATTAAACTGCTAATTGGTCGCTGTTAGTGGCAGTTGTTGGTAATTTTTTATAAATTTTTATTTGTCATTTAAACAATTTTAATTCATTTACAATCATTGTTTATTTGTCATACATTCATATTGTGGGTTTCTTCTCTAATGTTTATTGTCATATTTTTCTTTTTTTTTTTTGTTTTTGTTGTTATTGCTGCTTTGTTTTTTTTTTTTAAATAAGTCCTAAGCTTTTTGAAATAGAATCGATTTTGTTTTGTTGGTAGCAAGAGAAGCGAAACCCTGGTAGATAGATATCAAAGTCTATCAGAATGTTTAACATCGTATTCATTTCTATAGTTTAACTCTGCGTGATTACGAGAACATTTACAATCCATGTGTTCATCCAGCTGTTTGTATATCTGTCTATCTGTCTCTTAATTGCCGCCATCGTAGTCGTAGTCGTAGTCATCGTGTGTCTGGTGAGGTGAAGTTTATAAATCACGCGAAAAATTAGCATTAGGAATAATTCGTTTGTTAATTCTGGTTTCCTTAATTACCAAGAACATAGCAAGTGTCACCATGATTTGACCCCCATTGTTTGATTTGCCAGGGAATAGAATTGTTTAAGAAGTGTTTGTGAATTTATTTTTACATTTTTGTACACAATCCAGCGTAGGCTGGCTGGCATGCAACAAAAAAGATCGAATACAACCGCTTTTTAAATGATTTCCAATCAAAATTATTTTTTTTTATGTTTGCACGACGAATGGTTATGCACCCTTTATTGAAAATGACAACAGCTGTTGCCACCGTCATTTCGAACAACAATAGCTTAATAATAATAGTCTTGGTTATACCGATTGGCATAAAATGTTATAAACTAATTACATTAATTACAAATACTTTAACAAATATGGAACACGATTTCATTCATGTGATAAAATAGTATATCCGTCAGTCCATTTCTTAAGATTCTTCAAGGTTTCTTGTTCGACCTCATGAATGGCTTGATCAATATTAGTTTTAAGGTTGTGGATTGTTTCTGGATTAATGGCATTGCTCAGTCGTTAACGGCACGGTTAAATCGCGGTTCTAAGATGGGTATTTGAGATTTTCACAACTATTGAGAACATGATAAACGTACCTTGTGCACAAAAAAATCGAATATGTAATAGTGCGCTAACGTGCTGACACCAAAGATTATCCAAGTTCATATCTTTCATTTGAGGTCATAAAAAGTAGCAATTGCGTTTGATTATTGAAATGGATCAACAATGGAACTACTTCAAAATAAAGAAAGCTATCACTACACGAAGTATTGCCTTCTCCACAACGATCTGAGTGTTTTCTGATACCCAGACACGATAGTTTTGTTTGTTGAAATAGACATCAAGATAAAAACGTAGTTTGACAGAAGAAATCATGTTGAGCGATAGGAGCTTCTGTAAGGAACAAGCTGGAAAGCTGTTACGAAGCCTATGGTAGCATATCGTAAATTGTGATTCAATTGGAGTTAGTAAGTGAATAATTCGTAATATTTATGCTCCAGTAGGCTAGTAGTCTGGGGGTTGTAGGTTCGATTCCCAACAAAGATCTTGGCTGTTTTTTTATTCACTACAAAAATAAAAAAATTGACTGTCGGTGGGCCTGTTCAGTAATGAAGGCCTGGTCACTGGTCGCTGTGCTGTCTTATACGACAGTTAACTTCCGTAACTATCCGTCTACTTTCAGCACCTGTCTCATCTCTTCTCTATCCCTTTCCTGAAGAAAGTAGCACACTACTTGACTAAAATAGGCATTGTTGCCTGAAGTGCTACTTCTCTTTAACAAAAAAAAAGCTAATGGCATTAAATGCCGACTCAATGGCGACATTGTGTTGCACACCCTCAACCGCAACAGTCACATTTTTATCGATACCCACCATACGATGACGGGAAACATGAATGTTTTACACTATCCAGTCAATTTCACAAAGTTTTTGCATCAACTTGTGTGCAGCACTCGTAGTGGGCGCTTTATATTGGCCACAACTCTTTTTTAACAAACGTAAAATGTAGGCAACACAACACTTTTATCTTGTAATTATATTTTCTGTTATTGTACAACCGGAAATCGGATCAACGGTTATGTATCAGTTTATGAGTGCCAAAATATTTAATTTAAGAATAAATAATTATTTATCTTTGTAGCGGTCTTTTTTAAATAAATTTAACACTATATTTTTTCGATATTTCGCTTTCCTGTGGAAAGCTTCTTCAGGAAATTATTTTTAAGAAATAAACACCAGGTATCTATACATTGAATGAATAACATAACAACAATAGAATGAATGTGATACAAAGGGAGTAGAAAATTTTTAATTTTTCTAGACGTCTAGCGGACAAATATAAAAGGCAGCGTCTGAGTGGATAGTTAGTTAGTTAAAACATAAACCTCGTGAAGTAAAGACTTGCATCTTTAGTAAATTGGTCTGTAATTAAAGTAAATAAACTTGTAATTAATTTATTTATTGTGCATTAAAGAACTCAACAACAACAAAACGTTTATAAAAGGTATAAACGTTACAATATTTATAAACAAAAATTCCTATTTAACAATTAACAGAGGTGACCCCTGTAGGAGAGTCTTAAAACACTTATGTTTTAATAAGCATGCCTAAAATTATGCAACGAATTTAATCAATAAAAATTTAAAATTATCTGAGCTGCAAATAAGAGATAAGACAAAACAGGAGAACCTTTAATAAAACAACGTGATGTAAAAAGAAATACTTTTGTGAATATTTAGAATGTCTTTTCTAAATAAAAAGAATAATTATTTTTTTTTTTTCAAAGTTTTAACGCAAAATAAGTACATAATGTTTAAAACATTGTTTTTTTTTAATTTCTTGAGTGTCTACTGTTGATTACGCATTTTTATGCGTCATTAAATTCTTTTTACTCGAGATGGTTCGTTATTGCAAAAATCGTAAACCCTATACCACGTACAGAATGTCTGTATGGTGAACAAGAGGCATATTAGCGGACGACGACTTCTTTTGCCAGTCAATCATTAAGTGTCTGTTGGTGCAGTTAATCGTTTAAGGGATAGAGACGGAAAAGTTTTTTTTTCTATGATTAACAAAATAAGATCATGAATAAAAGTAGAGATTATTTAATAAAACAAACAAAACTTTGTTGATGGCATTGATGTTTTTATAGCCAAAGTGGGACCTTGAGGTCATTATCGTGAAAATTATTTAACATACATATCAGTGAAAAAATCGTCTGCCTATATAAAATACAATATATAACGTAAAATTATTTTATTTATGAAAATAAGAAAGTGAAAACGGTAAATAAATACCTTAATAAATTGTTTTATTTTAAAATTATTATCAATAAACAAATGAAAGTTTAGTTAAACGAAATACGACAACAAAGTGTCAAACATTATTTTATTCCTAATAATGATGAGCAAAGAAAATGGAATGAGTTGAACGAATAAAAAACGCATAATGATGAAGCATACACACAAAGTGAAATGACATAAAGTATAACAACAAAAGAGTGTGAAAAACTTAAGAGAAGAGCGAAAATTTTAAGATCATTAAAAACTCTCTTTTATGTTAAATACTAAATGAAAAATTTTTCTAAATTAAATAGACTGGGCTTTAATGTAAATTTATTTTGTTTAAAAAATAAAATGTAACAGTAATAACTTTGGAAAAATTCAAAAAATTTAATTAAACAATATTTTTTTCTTTATTCAAAACATGCAATTACTTTTTGTTCCAAAGTCTGTTTTTTTTATTTATTGACCCCATAATAATTAAATAAAAACCAAAAAATTAGTGAGAGTTAATAACATGAAGTGCAAACATGTGTACAGCTCTTTGAATCATTTGCACTGTCCAGGGTTACCTAGTATTTTTTACTCGAGACTCTTAATTAAAAGTTTTTATCTCCAGAAATTTCCAGAAGCCAGTTGTTTATCTTTAAATATCCATTTGAAAATAATTTTACTTTGGAATTTTGAAAGTATGTAATAATTCTTATTTGCATTAATTGCAAAAAAAGGACATTTTACACAAGCATATCTCGTACATAATTAATACTCACATTACGGTTTACAACTCAACTCAGTTTGGTTGTCTGAGAGACAACTCAACTTTCATACAACCAAACTCATTTTTCGTATTATGAATTACAAGTGCTTCTTGGTTGAAATTGTTATGGCGTTACCAGTCAAATTTGAGCGAACAATTGGAGTATTGAAGAGCAGATTTCGTTTCCTTTTATCTCCGCGTGCCTTACATTATTCACCAAAAAAATCTATACAAATTGTCAACGCTTGTTGCACGCTGCACAATATATGCCAACACTTTTGAGTGGAAATTCCTGAAATTCCTGAAATTCCCGCTTCTACTAAAGAACTAAGAAATGAAAATCAAAGCATTGAAAGGGAAGATGAAGACGGTGCTAGAAACTTCGCAAAAACATAATGTTATCCCTTTAATTGTTTCAATATTCTAAATCTTTCATTAATAAAGTACTTGAAAAAAAAATTAAAAAACATTGCCTTTCCGCTTTCCATTTTTCGTAATTAAATTGCTTCAGACAACTGCTGCTAATCAGTTGTAATTTATTAATACTTTTGATAACCGCACTAACATAGAGTTGTAAACGGTAATACCACAAAAAAATTGTAACACAATCTAAATTCAACCCAAAAATTTTTGGCAGGTTGAGTTACAATTCATAATACTAAAATGAAAAATTTTAACTAAAGAGCAATTGAGTTCTAAACCGTAATAGGGCCATAAAATAGAGTTAGAATCAATTCTAACTCTTTATTTATGCAAAAACAGTTGTTCAAAAACTTGCTCAAAGTGTTTATTAATTGGATCACTTAAACAATTTAGAGCAGATTGTTTTGTTCACATTTCACAAACAAATATTTTTACGCAATAGTCCTGGTCGCCAATATGCAAGTGCAACTTCACCTCAGTACTGTATTTTCTTTAGCGATAATAAACTGGACAATTGAAAGCTTTTAATACAGAAATTGACTAGCTATTGGTCATTATTACGAAATATAGGAAAGCTGCGTTACCTACAAGCTAGCATAAAAATATTGTTCTACTAACACGAATTTCATTTGATTGTTTATCTTAGTTCATGGAATTTTATTGTAGCATTTGGTTGTTGTTTGTTGTTTTTAGAAACTTCTAAATTTGTAAACAGACACAATAGGTTATTTCACTTTAATTTTAATGTCAATTATCTTTTTATAACTAAAACTCCGTAGTTTTTTCAATTGCTAACCCCACTATACTAGAGGTGTAGTAGAGTTTTACTTTTCAATAAGGGCATTATACTGCTAAGGGTAACGGTGCCACAATATATGAAAAGTTAAAGCCATTACCAAATTCTTATTTTCCCGCAGATTTTGAAAATAATACATTCTGGCGATAGCTCTGCCAAGTTCTAAAAAAACTTTGCTAAACACTTTCTTCTATAGTTTATAATTTTCTTATCAGCAGAAATATTTGATAACCAGAACAGTTGCAATATGTCATTTAATGAAATTTGTTTTATTGCCAAAAATCAAAAGGAATAACTCAGTGTAACAAATTTTAAATTATCACAAGCAAAAAGTGCAATAGTGCTTGGCAACAGTTTATTTTTCCCCGTGCGTGGTGGGCTGAATTGGTACATAATGTTTACGGCTTAACACTATTTACTAGAGTTTTTCCTTAAATCTTACAAATACCCTATTTTAGGTCGAATCGGTGCTAACAAAAAATATATATTTCACAGTTATTACTATGCAGGCAGATACAAAGAATACTTGAGTAATGCAATTCAAACAATAATTTGCCTATTCTCTTCAACTGTTAATCTACATTTATTCGTTTAAATATACGAGGTATGATTTTCAATTTTTTCAAAAAGTATTTATTCATCAATAACTAGCTTGTCCCCCTCAGATACAATACTTATGCCAGCGGTTTTTCCAAGCCTCGTAAATGTATTATGATATTATTTAATTAAATTTTCTTTGGGGCCATATTTCACTACTGCTCATATAGCTCATCAGTAGACTTTATCCAAAATTCGTATAGAACAGTCAAGAGCCAAAAGAAAAGCGTTTAAGTTTTGCTATAGAGTATATATATAAGCCAGTAGAGTTTAAGCGTAATATATTGTGGACAGATGCATCTTCTTTTGAGTTTGAAGGGTCGTTCAGGAAGACTTTTATCCATCTTTCCAAAGTATTAAAGCATAAGGCAGTGCAACCTTTAAAACGTTTCGATGGTGGTGGCTCAGTAATGTTTTGGGAATGTGTCTCATACTGCGGTTCTGGAGATCTAGTACCAATAATAGGTACTTTTAACCAGTCAGGATACCTTGACATTTTAAACGATAATCTTTTCAACTCAGCTCTGAGGCTTTTTCTGTATGAGAATTGGATTTTGCAACATGATAATGCTCCATGGCACAAAGCATGGCCACCTACAACGTTCTTAAATAGATTTGAACAAGATGTTCTTCTATGGCCGCCGCCGATCCCAGATCTGAACATAATAGAGAATGTATGGGCATTTATAAAACGCCAGAGACGTGTGAAAAAAGGTAGAAAACGAGAGGAAACAATAAATGAAATCAAATATATTTGGGATGGCATAGATATCGAGTTTATACGCAATTTGATTACGTCTATTCCAGATAGACTTCAAGCTGTCATAAATGCTAAAGGTGACTTATCAGGCTATTGAGTTAAAATTCATAATTATGATTGCTTGATTTAGTTTTAATGATATGTAAATATTGTTACGGATGTGTCTTGCTTAAGTTTTAAAACAAAATAATTAAGCAATAAAGCAAACTACTGGATATGTTGTTTACGAACTGCATCGCTTGCTAAAAAAAAATTATGGTACAACAACAAAATTTCTAGTTACAAACTGCCTGGCATGCAGGATAAACAAAAAAAACAAATTTCTGTTTACTAACTAAACGCGCAAGACAACAACAAACATATATGATGCTTACCATCTGCGTAGTTTTCTAAGAAAACTTATCTACACGAGACAACAACAAATATTTTGAAACAAAGCCCAAGCAGAATCGTTATCAGCATAAAAATGAAAACAAAAAAATACAGACTGACATACAGGCGCCTATACATCGAATAAACAACATACAACAACAAAATGTGATACAAAGGGAGAAGAAGATTCTTAAATTTTCTAGACTTTAAATGGATAAATATAAAAAGGGCAGCGTCTGAGTGGATAGTCAGTCAGTGTAAAATTAAACCTCATAAAGTAAAGACGTGTGTAGACTTTGTGTAGTTAAAGTAAATAAAATTGTTATTAATTTAAAAATTCTAAAAACTGGTGTTATTTATTTTGCAATAAAGAACTCACAACAAAACGTTTATAAAAGGCACAAACGTAACAATGTTTTTAAAGCGAAATAAAATTGTGTAAATAGTTTTGAATGTAGCGAGCGAATCATTTATTGTGATGTAAACGAACAACTAACAACTTTATATATAAACAAATTTGTAACTGCACCTTCACCTTTGCAATTTTGCAATTATAAATTGTGGCAAGTTGATAAATACCATTGCGTAATTTCGATTACTTTCGAATCGTCGCAATACTTTCAATTTATGCAAATATATTTTCAAATAATAAATTTTTTATTTTCTCTTTAATTGCTTCTCAATAAAATATAAACTCTGTAGAAAACTTTAATACAAATTATATTTATGTAGTACAATTTTAAATTAGTACAATTTTGAAAATTTCTTTTTCCATCCCTGCTTTGTCCCAATATATATCAATAAAACGTGCGCTTCTTGATCTTTAAAAAAAAACAATACAATACTTCCCCTTTGATAGAAGCTAAAAGATACACAGAAACTCACTGTGTGCGTCTTTCAAATAAAAATTTAGTGAACTAAATGCACTCACTCTTCTCTTTTGTACGCCAATAAATGATGAAATTTAAATACTAATTTTGCCGCTCTCTTGTAGTTGTCAATAGCAATAATCACGCGTTTTGCTCTTAAACAAATTGAACGTAACCATAAAGAGTTCAGTTTGACGAGGTATTTCAGCAGAACTCGATGTGTTTAGTTTTTAAAATTTTAAAGGTTTTGTTTTTTTAATATGAAACAACTTTTTTCTATGAAATTAAACTGTGGTAATTTAAAAGCAAACAAGTGAAATGATCTAAAGAAAAGCATATAAATTCCTAAAATATTTTTAAAGAAGCCCTACACATTTGAAAACAAAATTATAAAATGTCTTTCGTTACCACTTTTATTCTTTTTTCCGCATTTCTTGTGTTAATTATTATAATTAAATTTTGTTGTTTATTGTATTTATTTTATTTAGCAGAAGTTTTCGTTAAAATAAAAAAATAAAAAAAAACTAAAAATTAAAATTATAAAATATTAAGTTTTTGTAAACTCTTCTCCGACCAGTTTTGTTGTTAAAAACCAGTTTTGCTGTTAAAAAATTAAAATAAAAATTATTAAAAATTTTTTCTTACATTTTTCAAAATTAATAGAAAAATAATATTTTTTTTTGCAATTTGAACTTGCAGCTAAAGTCAATAACCCAGTAATAAAGTAAAGAAGAAGACATTACAAAAAGTGCTTTCCAACATTTAAAAACATGCAAATACAACGGAAATTGTATTTCAAATAATCAGCAAAATTTTGAGTATTATCAAATGTAAGTATGAAAAAATAAACAATAAAAACTATGGTATTGTAAATGTAAACAGAGAGTTTTGAAGAATTTGCTTGGGATGTGTTCTTTGAAAATTAAGACGCTTTAGAAAAGAAATAACTGATTTTTTTCATTTGCGTAATCACTTACGGTTCAAGGCCCAACTATAATATGCATAAGCTGGCTTAAGGTAATGTCAAAAAATGAACAAAAAGTCTGCCAAATGCTTAAGCAAATCATTGAAGACTTTTAGGTGGCTATAATGTACTTACATGAATATAGAAATTATTATGCACAGTTGTACATTTCTTTTATTCGTGCGTTTGCAAAAAAAAATAATTTGTTTAATAATCATATTTTGTATACTTAATACTATCCTTATACAAATTTATAATTTTTTTTTTAATAGTTTTAAGAAAATTACGAAAGATAAATTACACATATTTCACTGTTTGTATTATTTCGGCAAAAAACACTAAAAAATGCAACTGTGTGCATCATTGAATTTATAAACTATAAAAAATCAAATTTTGTTACAAATTGTGTGTTAAAAAAATGGAAGAGAAATTAAGTTATTAAACTTCAACGTCAAGTCTAGTTCTTCAACGTTATCACGAGTACTACCAAATAAAAATTCACATTTTAAAAAAGTAAAAAGTATTCAATATAAATGCTTATACCGGCGGGATGCGAGCGGCTTTTTCAAAAACATCATAGGCTGCAGTAGTGCCCATTCCTCCATCCTCTTCTTTTCCTTGCGGAAACGTAGTATCTTCCATCTGTGTTTGCAATCCGCGACTTTATATAACGCATATCAGTATGAAAATGAGAAACGCAAACAAAATTCTTCAAGGTATTAATTACCACCTTTACAGCGTTTTTCAGCTACCTTTTTCCATGCTGGTTCCTTCGAATTGTCGTTATAATAAAACCCATGTCTTTTGTCCTATAAGCATTTTTTTCTTTGTACATTTTCTATTAAATTCAGATAAAATATTTTTTCGGTTTCGTGCTCCATTGGAATTTGTTTACTAATGTATCTATAACACAATGCACAATACAAAATCAGCTGTGGCCGTACGGAATGTGCGATCAGTTTCGTACTTTGCTTAAGCAAATAACATTTAGCGAAACTTGACGAAATGTTTTGCTATGTACATTATATTTTGCAACATATGATTATTAAGTATTTGCACAGTTGCCTAAGTTAGCTTAAGCCAGCTTATGTATATTATAGTTGGCCCTAAGTCCTTACATATCAAACTAAATCAATGCGCCAATTATAGGGTTATCTAGCGCCTCACATGACATACTCGCGAAAAGTAAATGTTAGTTCATATTATATTATTTAATAAAACCGGCTAGAGATAATAATCAAAAGCGAAGATAAAATTAAAAGTTATTACCCATTGTATGCAGTTGTATTTTGCAAACATTTTATTATAAACACTTACTGATTTATTGCCAAATGTTTGCAAAACACAATCGCATACAATAACACGAACCCATACAGCAACTTTAAGCAAACACATGGTGTAGTATACAGCAAAGAAAACACACAAACAAACATCTACAAGTCAATATCTTTTGCTATTCAGTTTTCGACTCAAATCTCTAAGAAACATAAATATTATTTAATTAGCAATTTTGGTTGCTTAGCAATCATACAGTATTTAAAGCTGACCCCAGAAAAACACTTATTTCGCTTTTATCTTTATTCTTTAATTGCTTATTTTTGTTTTCTGTTTTACCTAGTTAAATGTTGTTTGAATCACGTAAGAGATAAAATGAAATTTTACAAAAATTATTTATACGCGCTTCAGTTGTATACAGTGCGTTTCAAAATAAAATGCTCCAAAATAAATTCCAAAAGGAGGAATTATTAATGAAATGTTTCTATTGTTGCAAAAGTAAATTCCATTGGAAATTAGAGTTTTCAGATTTTTTCAAGTAAAGTCCCAGAATTTAAAATTCTATCACAAAAAATACCAGGGTTGTTTTTTATTTTTTCTCTATAAAGCTCTCACAAAATAATACATTTTTGTTTTGTAGTTAATTTTAAAATGTTTGTATATATTTTTAACGACTTAAGGCCCAACTATATTATGCATATGCTGGCTTAAGCCACTTTAAGCAGCTGTGCAAATACCTAATAATCATATGTGGCAAACTATAATGTACTTAACAAAACTTTTCGTGAAATGTCCTTTGCTTAAGCAAAGTACAAAACTGATCGCACATTCCGTACGGAAACAGCTGATTTTGCATTGTGGTATACGTACATTAGTAAACAAATTCCAATGATGGACGAAAGCGAAAAAATATTTTATCTGAATTTAATAGAAAATATACAAAGAAAAAATTACTTATATAACGACAATTCAAAGCAACGAGCATGGAAAGAAGTAGCAGGAAAATGCAGTAAAAATGGTAATACCCTGAAGAAATCTGTTTGCGTTTTTCATTTTCACACTGGTATGAATTATATAAAGTCGCGGAGTGCAAACACAGATGGAAGTTACTACGGGAACGTTTCTGCAAGGAAATTAAAAGGCTGGAAGCTCTATTAGGCAGTGGAATGGGCACTACTGCAGCTCTGTTGCACGGTATAAGCATTTATATTGAATATTTTTACTTTTTTTGTAAAACTCGTAGTACTCGTGATAACGTTGAAGAGCTAGACTTAAACTGGGAGTTTAATAACTTAAGGGCCATTAAACATTTTTATTTCTCTTCCATTTATTTAACACACAATTTGCAACAAAATTTAATTCAATGATGCACACAGTTGCATTTTTTAGTACTTTTGGTCCAAATAACACAAACAGCGAACATGTGTAATTTTTCTTTCGTAATTTTCTTAACTAAAAAAAATATAAATTTGTATAAGGATGGTATTAAGTACACAAAATAAGATTATTAAACACCTTTTTGTTAACAAATTTCATTTATTAAGAAACAAATGTAAGTAATTGTAGCCACCTAAAAGTCTTCAATGATTAAATTAAGCATTTGCCAGACTTTTAGTTCAATTTTTCATATTATAGTTGGGCCTTTAACCTCTTAATTCTAATTTGCTCCTCATTTTGGTGTTTATTGAGTACATGGCAGAAAAAATCAGCCACTGCATTGTCCGCACATACATAAAATAGAGTCAACGAAAATTCTGTCATATTTTTTTTTTAAATTAAATCTTTGAAATATATTTTTAAAAATAAGATTCAGTGGGAAACTAAAATTTTTCTGCACAATCATTAACTAAGTAACTAAGTCTATTGATTCTAAAGGCAAAAACGAGAAATTCAATTTTATTGCAAAACTTATTATTTATATAATTTATCTTAAGCAATCTTTCTGTTGTACTGTCATTTTGAGAGGCCTGTAAGATTAAATAATTTCCGTAAAATTGTAAAACCACTTCCACAAAAAAATAAGACAACACTGTTGGAAATGAAAATGCCCTAAAGCATTTAACAACAACATAACTTCGAATCAAATTCTCTGAGCTTTAAAGTAGCATTCGTTTGGCATGCTTCATATGCTCACGTCCATTAATACAAGTATAAAATATAAAAAGATGTCACACTTTTTCATAGTAGACGTTTTTACTCGCCTACGAGTATAAATTGCAGTTGCGAGCGGCATGTCAGTTAAAAAAACGATTTGTTGCTACATGGAAGTGGAAGTTGTATTTGTAACAAAATGTTATAGGGAAAAGAAATAACACAATAACTGTTGAAATGTGGGTGTTAAAAGACGACCATTTTCTGACCAAAAAACTAAAACGTGTTAATTTAATATATGCTTAAAATGACATTTGACATAAGTTTAGAATTTTAGAAATTCAAAATTCTAATTACTGTTTAGTGATTAACGGAGCGTTTTTTCAAGCTGGCTATGTTGAAAATATTGGTGGTTTACAAGTTTGGTTGTGATTAGAATTTAGGCAAAAATTATTTACTTTAAATAAAGTGTGAATTTTTATCAAAAACTTATTTACTGTAACTAAAGTATTGTTAAAAAACAATTATGGTTTGTTTACCCCAAACATATATCGTTATAGAGAAAATAGTACTGCAAAACGGGATAATTATTACTAGTAGTGTAAATATAAAAAAATTAACAATTTTATATTCAAGAAGCAGTGCAGCCAACCAAGGAAAGCAAAAAGTTACAACTTTAAGACAATATCACCATTAACAAAACGAACTTCATACATTTATGCTTAAAATGAAATTGAACATAAATAAAACAGGGTCGTTAGATAATCTTAATGTTGTCCAAGCCCTGCTGTGGTGATATTCCTCGAATTTTGAACACGAAAAATAAAAAGACAACTTAATTGATCACTCTTTCTTTTGACTTGTTTTATTTATTATTTTCAGTTAAATGTTACATTGACAGTTCCTTTTACAAGATTTTATGTTTGTAATTGAATTAATATTTTTGCTTAAAATGTTAAAATTCTTTGTTATATCACCACCGGACGCAAGCTTCTCGGAGGTTTTTTATCTTTCTCTCGCCAATTTTTTTCAATGCATAAATGGCCACTTATGTCACAAGTATTTTTCTTTCTTTTTTTCTTAGAGATAACACAAAAGTAAAAGATATATAATAAATCGATAAAAATGTTGTCCATCCAGCGATTTTGCTGTGGCAAATTGATTGTATGTTGCAATTAAAAGAATCATATGGATAAATATTATAGGGTCCGCAAAATAATTTTTTTTTTGTTGGTTTTGAATGCTATAAACAAAACTACACAGCTTCGGCTGTGTGGCACGTAGCGCCGTCCTGTAGAAATCAAATGTTGCCAATATCCTTCTCTTCAGTTTTTTTGAACAAAAATTCGTTCAACATGGCCCGATAACGATCGCCATTGACTGTAACGGCCACTCCTGAAAAATGGACCAATTATACCTCTGGAACAAAATCTGACTCGTTTTGATTGCGTCGGCTTTTCAATGTATGCGTGCGGGTTTTCTGTGCCCCAAATGCGACAATTTTGCTTGTTTACATACCCGCTAAGATCAATGAGCTTCATCTGAAAAGATGATTTTTTTTTGCAAAATCGGCATCTTTTGTCGATAGGCCCACTTAGCGAGGTGTTCTACAAGCGTACACACAACCATATTAGTTCAGCGCAAGGATAAAACTAATTATCTGTCAAATCAAACATGAGCTAAGTGTTACCATTCACGAAATAAGCACTAGTTGAAAAAAAGTCGTTAAATTGCGGACCCGCTAGAACGTTATCATAACGTGAGTAAAAAAATTTCAGTTTCTTGTTTTAAAAAATGGTTTGACATCTTCAAGTTCAATTTTTGATCAATTCCAAAAGCCCCCTCATTAATGTCAAATTATTTATTCATTTGAGTTTCTACATGAACAACTGGCAAACCATTTTATGCGGCATTTAGCGTACACGCAACGGCTATCCACTTACCGAAGCCTTTTAATGACTAGTGGACATATACATGTCAGGATGTTTTACTGTAGAAGCTTTTCATCTTTTTTATTAGAGTCAAAAACTATAAAATCGTCTCAATTTCTTTAAGCATTAATTGTTTTATGCTAATGTTTGAAGTACTAACACCCTCGTCAGCTTTCTTTAGAGTGTTGCTCTTACTGCCGCAAAAATTCTTTAGCTCACACAACAATAAAAATACAAAAACCGTTTTTCTCTACATACAATAATGATCAGTTGCATTTTATACTATAAAAAATTCAGGCGACACCTTTTATAACGCACTATATTTAACAAGTTGCCCAAAATTAAATATCATGCTTTTTTTGAAAAGTCTTTTTTCACTTCAAAGTAAAAAGTTTTATGAATGAAATGTTTTAGCATTAATTAACCAAAATTATCATAGTCAACAGTTTGTCAAACAATGTATACAAATTCCCTTGTATTTTTTATAAATTATATTTTTATTACAGATTTTTCTTTAAATTTCTACACGTAATGGAATTGAACAAAAAACAGAAATTTGTTTAGTTTGTTTGCTTTGAAAAGATTACGCCAATTTATGGAAAAAAAAACAATTATCAAATTGGCCAGTAGTGCACAACGTTTCAAATAGCCGTAGATAGTTAAATACTTGATCGAAATTGGAAAATATAAAGTTTCGATAATTCGTAATGGTAACAGTGTTCCTTCTTCACTAATTGGAGAATATGTATTTGAGCAACATGTTCTTTAAATAAAATATTTTATTTTCATTAATTATTTATTGAAATTAATCTACATTAAGTGTGCTTTATTTCTTTGAACACAAATGTTTTATGATATACTATTTATTTATTATTCAAAAATTGAAATGTAAAAACATATTTATACAGCCATTTCACTCCTATTGTTCATCAGTGTATTTTTCCCCAAATTTTGTTTAGAAAGCTAGGAATTATAATAAATTATTTATTTTTATTTTATTTATTCAAAATTATTTATTGTTATAAATACTACATTCTTTATGCGGCTAGCAGAAGCAATTTTTTTTTTAACAAATCTAATTTTGTAGTTAACAGTGCACTGCTCTCCTAAAAATAATTGGGTTTTCCCAATTATCCGGCCATTACGGAAAAATGGAGAATAGATGGTATAAAATACTATAGGTTGTCCGCCAGGAAGGTATACTACTTTGTTTTGCCACCATTTTGGTAAACATTAGTCTTGACAGTTCATATTTGGCAGTCGTGAAGTAGACACGTGGCAAATTTATTATAAAAAAATATTCGATAAACCAACGTGTAATCATCGATTGCTGTGACGATGAAAAAGCTACGTAAAATTTTTGGAAGAAACAACGTGCCAACAAAACGCAATATTTATCGTGTAGTAAATGATTTCGAAGAAAGAGGATCTGTAGGTGATAGGTCCAAACAGCATGGACCACAGCGTACTGCAATAATGGCTGAAAACATTACTGTTGCTCAAGAAAGTGTTCAAAACCAAACCATCAATTCGACGCCGTGCTCAGGAGCTTGGTTTTTAAAGAACAACTTTGGCCACAATTTTGTCCAAGGATTCGCATTTGTTTCCTTATAAGATTCAGTTGGCACAAGAGCTTTTTCCACAAGACTATTTACGCCGCCGTACATATGCCAATAGGATGCTACAGCTCGCCCATGACAGCCCCAATTTTTATGAAAAAATCATAATGAGTGACGAGGCACATTTTCATTTGAATGGATGTAGTCTGTTCTGCAAAATCAGAAACCCTCAAATTATTCAACAGTCACCTTTGCATCTATTAAAAGTGACAGTCTGGTCTGGTCTGGTGTGCAATTTGGTCAGAAGGAATCATTGGATCTTACTTCTTTGAAAATGAAAACAATGTAACGGTAACTGTGAATGGAGAGCGATATCGTGATATCAATGAACATTTTTTAACGCCGCAATATGAAAAGTTTTTAACGTCACAACTGCATGCTTTGGGCTTAATTAATATGTGGTATCAACAAGTTGACACATCACATGCAGCCAGGATTACAATGGAATTACTGCAAAGCCTTTTTCCACAACAAGTTTCAAGAAATGGTGATGTTGATTGGCCTCCACGGTTGCCTAATTTAACTGCTCCAGACCTCTTTTTGCGGGAATATCTGAAAAGCAAGGTCTATGCAAACAAACCAAAAACGCTTGAACAACTTAATATTTGTGAAGAAATTAATAAAATATCGCGTGAAATGTGTAAGAATATAATACAAAAAGGTCTCGCTTTTGTGTATTCCATGCATAATTGCCGACATTAAATATAAATGTAAGATTCATTCTCTTTTATTTAATCAAAAATGATACACCCGGCAGACACCCTGTATATAAAAATGATACTCCAAGAAATTCTTTATAGACCTATGATATTAGGATATTATTTTAGAATTAGAAACTGGAAAAATCTAAGGTTGTTTGCGAGGGTCGAGCTCTTTTTCAAACTGGCTATGTTAAAAATATTGGTTCACAAGTTCTATGTGAATTTAACTTGTTTACTGTAACTAAAGTATTGTTAAAAACTATTATAGTTTGTTCACCCCAACCATATATCGTTACACGCACGCATACATTGAAAAGCCGACGCACCCAAAACGAGTCACTATTTGGTGCGGATTTTGGTCCAGAGGCATAATTGGTCCATTTTTCAGGAATGGTTACAGTCAATGGCGATCGTTATCGGGCCATGTTGAACGAATTTTTGTTCACAAAAATTGATGAGAAGGATATTGGCAACATTTGGTTTCAACAGGACGGCGCTACGTGCCACACAGCCGAAGCTGTGTAGTTTTGTTTATAGCAATAAAAAAAAAGTTATTTGGCGGATCTTATCGAAACGAACTAATTAATTGATAACGTAAACAACTATTAGTAAGGGTGTTTTAATAGAGGTATATAATTTTTTAAATTGACATGAAATTTACTTTATTCAAAAGATATTTTTCTGGCATTATAATTTAAATATGACTCCTGGCATGTGACCGCCACGGTTGGCTCAATTACTCTTTTCAGCTAATGTTGTCCTCTGAGTGGCCAATCGTTTCGAGCTTATCGGCGTAGACTGACAACTTTACATATTCGCACAGAAAATAGTCTAACGGGGTTAAAGCACACAATCTTGGAGGATAACTTACTGGTACAAAACGTAAAACTATACGGTTAGCAAACGTTTCCTTCAATAAATCAATTGTCGTACGATCTTTGTGACATGTTGCGCCATCTTGTTGAAACTACAGCTCCTGCACATCGTGGTTGTTCAATTGATGAACAAAAAAAGTCAGTAATCATGGCTTTATAGCGGCACCATTAAAAGTACCGCTCTGACTAGCAACGTTTTTAAAGATGTACGTATCAGTTATAATTATTCCACCAGCCCATAAAAAACATCAAACAGGTTTATTATCATTCCAAATACGTCAATTTTGTTTATTGATGTATCAATTCAAACAAAGATTTTAGAAGCGTTGTTCAGAAGTCAGTCTACTCATATTGAAATGACAAACCAACCTTAAAATAGTCAGCCTTCGCAAACCATTGATACAGCACGATGTTCTGAGATATAACAGTTCATTTTATCATTTTAAACCTTTTAAACCTTTAAGAAAACTAATCAGTTCCATATGAAAACTGAAATAATATATTTATAATTATTTAACCAAAAACTTTCTATATCAAAAAATATTTAAACACATCATGCTAAGGAAAAGAAGTTTTCGATTTTCATAAATTACAATCGAAACACATTTAATATAAAAAAAAAGAAAAAGTTTTCAATTGTTTTATACTCATATCTGTGTTAATAAAAAAAACAAACAAAAAAAAACAAGGCAAAAAAGTATAAACAAATGCAAATAATTTTAAAATAAAATTAAAAAAACAGATCAAGCAACAATGTTTATCCATTTAGCGCAAAACAAACATAAACAAAATAACTTAATTTTTGTTCAGACACACAATAAACAAGTTTGAATAAAAAACGATGAACAAAAATTTTAAAAGTTTTTAGTTGATATAAAAATTATGAGCGAACACTCATTATTGCCGCTTTTAAAGAGGCCAGAGTTTGATTTTAAATTTTCTATAATTCTTTATTTACTTGAAAAATATTATGAAGAATTATAGATAACAGAAATTACTAAGGGAAAGTATAAGCCAAGGAAAAGGTAAAGACATAAACTAACACGATTTTTATATAAACTCGTTGAAACTGATTGTTAAGTGGGTCATGCTATCATTTTAACAGGACTCTGTTAAATCATAAAGTTTGCTTTAAAGCTAAAAACTTTTAAATTTATCTTCACATACATTTTTTTCTTACCTGCTGCAGAACAGGTGACTACAGTCTTCTACTAACTTTCGCAACTCTTTTGCTAGCTACATTAATAGCATGTAATTTGCGCCATATCCCACAACGTATTACCTAGTAAAATTATTAAATAATATCAAACCAAACTCTATCATAAGCAGTTAATGATTAATATTTTTCTTTTTAATTAAAATTTTGTGGTGACTGATTTTTATAGTTTTTATCTTCACTCTACGACGATTATGAAATTAAATATTAACGAAACTCTTTATTCCTTTTTCCTACATTTTTTTTAATTAATTGATTTGATTAATTAAAAGCATTTTGCAGCATCACTGAAATTTTTAAATTGTTTAAAAAAATAATAGAAAATGTTTGAAATAAATGAAGCAATTAAGATAATTAAAATTGGAAAATTGATAAAAAATTTAAAAACGAAAAGTCTGGTTTTTATTTACTTTTCTTAAATTACATATCAGAAATTTCCTGCACTTCAATTTTTATTTTTAAATCACTTGCAATTGGTTAAATTTAAAACTCTTCAATCCATTAACAATTCCCATTATTTTTAAATAGTACAATGAATAACAATCATTTTTAAGCGTTCTTCAGACACTTAAGTTCTTTTCTTTTGCTTGCGCTTATACATACGGGTGTATGTGTATGAGTATTTTTTTCTCTCTTTATTAAATAATCCTTTCCGGGTGATTTACATTAGTCGTATGTCTGTCAGTTAAGCAGACATAATATGCAACAAAATGTTTTGCATTCATATATTCTGGTTTCAATTTATTTTGAATGTCCCATCTGCTGTACAAGCGGCAATACTGACTGACTAATTTCTAAAATTTATTGTATTCGAATAAAAATTTTAAAAAATTATTTTTATTTTATTAATATATTTTTCACCATACTGTCACCGGTATTGCAGATAAATATATGGGAAAATTGAAGTATCATTTTTCCTTTTTAATTATCACTTAAAATCATTAATTAAAATTATATATTTACATTTTTAATTTATTTTCTTTACTATGTTCTATTTATATTAGTACGGATCTCTCACCTCGTTCTCTCAACCGACTTATTTCACAGCAATATATATATATATAAATATATAGACAACAGGATTTTTTGTGTTACATATTTTCATATTTACACTTACATTAAATAATTAATTTCGACGGTTACAATTTTACATGTTTTTTGACATGTTCATACTCCATTTAATAAAGAAGGGTCCACCATCTAACGTTTTTTTTCAACTAGTGCTTATTTCGAGAATGGTAACACTTAGCTCATGTTTGATTTGACAAATGATTAGTTTTATCCTTCCGCTAAACAACGCTGGAAAATATTGCCTGCGATCGACTTACAGAAGATGTCGATTTTGCGATGAAGCTCATTTTGATCTTGGCGGGTATGTAAACAAGCAAAATTGTCGCATTTGAGCCACAGAAAACTCGCACGCATACATTGAAAAGCTGACGCACCCAAAAAGAGTCACTGTTTGGTGCGGATTTTGGTCCAGAGGCATAATTAGGTGAATTTCCTTCGAAACTGAGCAAGGAGTGGCCGTTACAGTTAATGGTGATCGTTATCGGGCCTTGTTGAACGAATTTTTGTTCACAAAAATTGAAGAAGAGGATATTGACAACATTTGGTTTCAACAGGACGGCGCTACGTGCCACATAGCCGAAGCTACACTCGATGTTTTGCGCCCTATTTTTGAAGATCGCATTATCAGCCGCAAAGCAGATGTCGTTTGGCCACCTCGGAGCTGCGATTTGACACCGTTGGACTATTATTTGTGGGGTGCCATCAAAGATAAGTGTTATGCCGACAAGCCAGTGACAATTGACGTTTTAACGGACAATATTCGTGAAGCCATTGGTTAAATATAGCTGCACACAATCGATAATGTGCTTAAAAATTGAACCGATCGTGTAGGCTACTGCATGGCCAGCCGAGGTAGCCATTTGAATGAAATTATTTTCCATTATTAACCGGAAGGATTGTACTTTCAAATTAAAAAAGAAATTTGAAAAAATATTCAGTAGTTTTGTTTTTAGCATTTAAAACAAACAAAAAAGTTATTTGGCGGCCCCTTTATTTAAATAAGCTTAATATTTTTGGGGTTGTAACGGGCTTGAAGTTGGCAATAATACATTAAGAAATGCATGTAAATACCTACCCAGCAAACATTAAAATGTTATCTTAAAAAAAAATTGTTTTTTATGAATTGTTAATATTAGCAGGCTTAAGTTCGGTTATAGCAGTCGGCTGCTAGTCTTAAGAAGCTAATAATAATAATATCTTTCAAAACCATAAAAACGAAAATGCTCCATTACCCACACAAGATGATAGACCATAGACTTTGAAGAGAGAAAGAAAGAACAATCGATTCATTTTTAAAATAAACTTCACCGGCGTGATGATCCATTTCTCAACCAACTGCATAACGCGACATCAAATGGATTTCATGAATAACAACGCCATGGTAGAGAGTCCTATACTTTTGACCGGATAAAAATTATAAATTTGTTAATAACACTAAAATAGTTCGACTAAAATTTATTTTCCAAAATTAAAAATATTAAAATTATTTGCAAGGCATCGCGCACTCAGTCTTCTTTCACAACAATCATTATGATAATAGAACAATATCTGCTGTCAAAAGACGAAAAAAGTGTGCAAAAAAGTTTTTAAAAATGAATTCGTTTCTAAACCAACGGTTAGCAGCAAAATAAAAGAAGTTTCATAAAGAAGAACTACAAAAAATAATTTTGCTTATTGTGGAATTCTTCTAACCAGCTTTATAATGATTGAATATGAGTTCTACCTTGTGATCTAATTTTTTCAATTTATTGCAGCCCTCCCACTAACTGATCTCTCTCCCATCATGTCGAATTTATTTGTGACGAGTCACTCTTGTTCCTCAGATTTGGCTTCAAACGATTTTTTTCTTTTACGCAGAAGACTCGAGACAGCATGATTGCTAGCCAGTGTCATTTCCTAAAAAAAACTTCCTCTCGTAGTTGTTAAAAATCTTGGGAAATTTAAACAAAACTGTTTTGAAAATCGCCAATTTTAATTAAAATTTCCCACATGAGAGCTTTCACTATGAAGTGAAATTTCTTAAATTTTTAACAAAACTTCATTTAATTTATGAAAATATTCGTCGAACCCATGAAAAATAAGAAAATGGGTTTTTAAATATAATTTCCCATTAAGGGAAATTTGTTAATATTAAGCAAAGAGGACGTTTCAAATATATAAAAAATGTTTTAATTTAGAAAAGGATTTTTTTTCAAACTTAAAAAAAATAAAAGAATGACTTTTCACAAAATTTCCCTTGGGTGATTTTAAATAAAATTTCCCCTATAGAGAAAATTGGTAATGTAGAATAATGGACTTCTTCTAACCAGCTTTATAATGATTCAATATGAGTTCTACCTTGTGATCGAATTTTTTCAATTTATTAGTCAAAGAGATGCGTGATAAGATTTACGTTGGTACCCAGCGCGTGTATGCCATAACTCGACGGTGGTCGAACCACTTGGGTGATATGATGCGTGCGCCGCGCCCTAGGAAGCCGAACAATAATTTCTAGTTGCAATTTCGGAGGTTTCGAAGCAGGGCCGCCAACCCCCACTTCTTGTTGAAGAGCTGGAAACTATTCAACTCCTGGTCCAGAACACATGAAAAGCATGCTCACTGCATCCGTATCATTCACCCAATGTTCTCAGTAAAGGTGAGATGATCCTGGCCCTTTAATTAAATTCATGAGGGCCACGAAACCACAACCACCATGCTACTCCCGAAGAACCAACCTCAATAATCAGACAGAGAACAGCTAAAAGGCTAAAAAGCAAACAGCTGAACTCTGGGGCTTACTGATTCCCGTGGAAATAACGTGAAGCTTTCAGTTTTAATGTGTCCCCGGAGGGGAGAGATAAAAAGACAGAAGAAAAAATTAAATTTCAAAAAAGACATCACTTCTCGTCACATACATACATACATAACTACTGAGAAACTGAAAAATATTGCTTTTATAGTGTAGGGGGTACTATTTAAGCTTTCAAGTTAAAACACATGAAAAATTATTTATAATCTTTAACAAATTCATTTTTGATCGTCAATAATTATGTGTTCTAATTCTAATGGAATGTTTTTCTTATTTTAATATTTAGACCCGCATGTTCATTAACTTTGCTGCCTGTCTATTTATATGTCAGATTGTGTCAGTCATGCTATTTCATGTTTATGAAAGAAAATCTTTTTTTTTTGTATATGGCACAGCAAAAATAATATTTTTATTGTTTTTTTTTTATATTCAACCAAAACGTTGCGCTTGAATTTTTTTTTGCAGTCAAGCATTCATTTGTTCATTCATGAAATTGATTTTTCTCCTGTTCTATGAAAATTTGAATTTTAAATAAGGCATGGAAATATTAGTAATGATCTTTTTTATTGAGAAGGGCAAAAAAAATGTAAAATAAAATCGGTAATAAAAAACTAAGATTTAAGAGAAGTAAATATACACAAGTTGATGAATAAATAATAAAAATGATTCAAAAAGGAACGGTTAGATTTGCTTATTTCACCACATTTTATTTCACTATTTTAGCAGCGAGAAGCATGCAGATAATAAACTTTATATTTTACATGATAATGTTCCTTCCCTTCAATTATTTTATTCAACCCTTGAAGTGGCCAAAGTCATATTAATCAAACCGTAACAATAAAAATCGGCATCTACATAAAAATTTTTCGGTAGGAATTTAGAACTACGTCCTGATACTACGCAGGGCATTTTATATGCAGGAACGGGTTATCGAGATTTTTTAATGCTACTCCATGATCTCCACATTATTCCTTAATATTTAAACTGTAAAAAATTATTTTGTGTATTTAGATTTAAAGTGTAATAAAAATACTTACATTCATTTGAATGTAAAACATTCTTGAGAATTGACTTATAAAAAGTATTTACAAAAAATAAAATACATAACTATATAGATTTGAAAGGAAAAGATCGAAAAGTCTTTTACTTTTTGAAGACATATCCAAATCTCACTCTTAAATTGAGTTCATCTCTGAAGCTGATAAGGACTGTAAGGTACAAATTTCTTAATACAATATGATTTGAAGATCCATTTAGAATGTGCGTATATTCTCCGACGGGGTTTAATTTATTTGGGTACGTCAACCAGCGTCAGATTTGGTTTGTGAACAATTCTATTTCGGCTATTTATAGAGTAAGATATGCCATATTCAGTGTTCTCTCTATACTCTCTCTATATTCTCTCTATAGAGAGTATATCTCTATAGAGAGAATACTGAAGATGGCAAATAGCCGAAATCGGTTTGTTCACAAACCAACTTTGACGCGGGTTGATGTAAAATCATACCCAAATCTATTTCGAACTTCAAATCCTTGACTTAGTTTACTCCTTGCCGTTGAAAGCATACCTTGTGAACATTTAAATTTAAAAATATCGTTGAGTACCACTTTCCTAAATTACAAATAATTTTTAGGTTTTTATTTTGTATAACTTGTATTGATTGTACACACATTCTGTATAGAATAGAATATTATTTTTGTTCTGACTTACGGTTATGTAGTGGAAATAAACCTCTTCCACATGTTATAGCTTTATCATATGTTTCTAAAATATGATAGCCAAATTTCAATTTTTTATCTAAAACAATTCCCTAATATTTGATTTCATATCGAATTGGAATTTCAGTTCAATCAGCAACAAACCTGCCAAATGCAATTCTTTTATATGATTTATTGTATGGAAAAATTATGCTTGGCTTACATTTATTTTCCAGTTGCTCTAGCATTTAAGCGCTTGTAAGAGAATAGATTTCATTCTTTTAATGACTGCATTTAAAACTTTTCATCTTGTAATTATTGCAGTATCATCCGCATACAATGGCGGATGATACTAATAATTTTGAAATTTGAAATATATATTGCATATAATGTGGATGATAACACTGAGCCTTGTGGTACCCCCAAGGTGGAATATTTCATGGACTGGTATTTTCAATTTTTTTCATTTTTTGTTTTTTTAAAGAGAAGTAGCACTTCAGGCAACAATGCCTATTTACTCACAACCGTGCTACATTATTTAGGAAAGGGATAGAGAAGAGATGAGGCAGGTGGTGAAAGTAGAAGGATAGTTACATAGCCTTCAAGCTCTAATTTTTTGTAGTGAAAACAACAATCCCTAGATTGGTTGGCTAAGTACACTACCTACTAGCCTACCGGGGCAGCTTTCATTTCTAGAAGGCCCATGTTATCGGAAATTAACTGTCTTATAAGACAGCACAGCGATCAGTGACCATGTCTTCATCACTGAGCAGCCCCACCGACAGCCAAGTGTTATTTTTTGTAGTGAAAACAGCCCACAACGCCCAGACTGATAAGCTAGTACACTAACTACTAGCCTACCGGGGCACCTAAACGATTGCTATAAATGATTTGTGTCACAAAAAACTTTAAATAATTTTCTGTAGATGGATAGGATAGCAGAAATCAGACTATCGTGTCAAATCGAGCCAAAAAAAGCCTTTTCTATGTCCCGGCATATAATTCTAGTGCTCTTTCTATCGCTTCTTTTACCAGATATGAATTTGACAAAACTTCAAAACTGACGGACTAAATAAAAATAGTTTTGGCGGCCATTATAATGCACACTTCATATAAATTTCAAGCTCTCTCGCTCTCTACGTTTCTAAAGAATATACAATAAAAGTAAAAGAGGTACGGTTTAAATTTAGCGCACATAGGTGTACACACAAGTCTTCTGTCTATTAAGCTTCAAAAATCATGCCATATAGGGTGGTCTAAGTTTTGCACATTTAAAATACCTGAAAAGAATGCCGTTATATTTCGACCATAATATAGTTATACCTCACATAAAATAAAATGGGGATGATTAGGACATAAAACTTAAGATATAGGAAATTCCACGAATTAATTTATTAATCCAAATGTTTCACTTTTCCCTTTGATTTGTTCGCTTAAATTAGGCTGCGCAACTGCGTACATCATTCAAGTTTTATTTTTTTAATTTTAATATTAAATTTATTAACACGTTGTTTAAAATCAAGTTCAGTTACTACAGTACAAAGCGAAAGATTATGCTCGACAATATGCAGAACAAGGAAATCTTTTGCATGCAAATTTGTGAAAATTTCTACTGACCCTACAGCAGAGTCAGAGTATAGAAAAGGGCTCAACAGTGCAGTTATTTTTAATGTCATTAAATGGTAAAATCCAGATGTTTTATTCAGGATCAATCAAGTAATGTTTCGGGTGACGTTAAGGAGCTGCATGCGCTTGCAAATCTAGACCAAACTTTGAATTTTATCTAAAGTAATAATTTGTTTTTAAAAATTCTATTAATTTTTTATTATTTATTATTTTATTTATTAACTTCAAATAAAACAGCTTTAGAGCTTTTGCTTCTAGTTATTTTGAATAGCTGTTCAGTAAAGGGGTCAAATATTTTATGAAAAATTCCTGATACGAACTTTCACTTCGAGGAGAGTAAAAATTTCATCGAAACATAAATTTTACTTCTTATTCACTGTAGGGGTTAATAATGATATTTTACAAATTATCCAACGTAAGAATTATCCATCTTGTTATATTTTATATATCTTGCCCACTACGGCTTATTAAGAATTCTTTACAAACTACAAAAAAGTTGGCAAGCACCCACCCCTTTATTGTTTGTATGTGTGTATTATTTAAATTATTTAATATTCAAATGAAAAAATCCACATTAAGAAAGACACACGCGCAACGGGATGTAAAAGATAGTAAGAGGAAATTGGATAAAAACTAAATTATAATGTTTAATATAAAAATTATTAATGTTTATAGTCGATAAACATGTACAAAAATATTTTTCTATTTTTTCTTTTTTTTGATTTGTATTTATTTTTATCTTTCTTCTATTTGCAGTTTTTAAATTAATAAAAAAAAAAAACAGAAAATGTTTGCTAAGAACAATATGACCAAGCGTAAGACGCTTATTTTTGCATGTTTTGGCATTGCAATTGGCCTTTGTATTGGCACCGTATTAAAAAACTATCGAGCTTTGGAAATTGTCAAACGTTGCAGTATGAAGCCCAACAATCAGAAAACACCCTTTGAAATTGTTAATCTTAAGTCAGAGGATACCATACAAAATTCCCAAAGAAATTTAGTATTCGTTGGTGTAATGACAGCAAAAAATTTCATAGAGGGCAGAGCGAGAGCAGTTTATGATACGTGGGGCAAAGAGGTACCAGGTCGTATAGCCTTTTTTAGTTCCGAAGGTTCCTTTTCGGATGAACTGCCTGTGATTGGCTTGAAAAACGTAGATGATCGCTATCCACCACAAAAGAAATCATTTATGATGCTCTACTACATGTATGAAAACTTTGTAGATAAATTCGAATGGTTTATAAGAGCTGATGATGATGTCTACATAGAGCCACAAAAGTTGGAGAAATTTTTAAGATCTATAGACAGCTCAAAGCCTCAATTTATAGGTGAGCTTAAGGAAAACATTTCTAAATTTGATTGAATTACGAGAGTGGGTCAATTCGTGAATTTTTAAATTTCCCATCTCTTAATTGATTGAAATACTATTACTGTTCCTTTCAACAGGCAACCGTCAGTTGACTCCTGTCCAAACTTAAATAAACTGCTTCATTTAGTTTATCTTTGACAGCAGTTGGCAGCAGACTATGGAAAAATTTAATTTCGTGCTGTTTGGTCTTTTGTGTGTTGTGGTTGATCTGCGCAATACCGATGAGTATTTGCACCGTTTCGTAGAGCAAATGGAATAATGGGCCCGCTCTCGTAATTGTCATTTTATTTTAACAAACCGTTTTAAATTTGAAATTAAAAATCGATTTCATGACTATGAAATAACGAGCTTTCTTACCCTTTGAGTTTTTGAAAATAATCAAGTTTCAAAACACTATAGGGAAATTCTTACGAAAATATTGGAAAATTTTGAATTCGTCTACTGAAAAATCATATTTGAAAAAAAAAACATTTATATAAATTGGCAGGTAAAATTAAGGGTACTACATTTCGAGCTCTGTGTTCATGTGTAGTGAACCAATATAAATAAATATATAAAAGAACAACAAAAAATCGTAAAAAGAGGCCCCGAATTTATTTCCAAAGTACCATTTTCTTTAACCATAATTTTTTTCCTGTAAAAATAAAAATCGTCTTCTGTAAAATTTTGAATTGAATATATCAAATAATCTAACAGACACTTCTGACTAGGACAAACTCTAACCTACAAGAAGGATTTTAACTTAAAAAATAATTAATTTTATATCTCCGGAATCCTACATCATTTCTAATCCTCGTGAGCTCTTTTCCTTCTAGTCTCTAGTAAGTCTTGGCACTGAACCTTTTGCCGCCGTTTCCGCTACAAAATCCTAAACGATAGATTTTTAAGATCACTTTAGGTGTAAGACCTAGGCAGAAAGCTTAAAAGACTACCTGTTTACCTGCATACATTCCATCAACCAATATATCCACATGAATAGCACCTCACCAATTTTAGCAGTTACCATCAATTCTTACCTATTGAATTCCTGTATAAAAAATAGCCATGAGATTCCTTTAAAGACTTTTCCAAAACCATTTTCAATTAACAGTCAAGTACTTTACGTCATCTGCCAGTTTTAATCTCACTTCCTCCAGTTTTGATAATTAATAGTCAATTCAGTAGGTTACATAAAGTTGTATAGATCGTACAGCAAAAAGCGGTCACTTAAGGGTTTCAACAAGTCACCTTGTTATGCCCAAAGGAGAAGTACAGACTTCCACTTCATCGAGTGCTGAACTATCCGAAAACCAAAATATCTTTATTTATCCTTTGATACTACAAATTCAAAACAAAATGCCCTATCGTTTTCTCATCATCCTGACAAACTCTATAGATCTTCTCCTTGTACGGAATATTAAATTTTCAAATAAATCCACCAATGAGACAGTGTGCAGTTTAAGCAGCCACCAAAATCTTTATCAGTTGTTTCCAACAACCTCTAAATAGTATTAGAGATTTACAAAAGAAATAAAATAACAATCACTGCAATGGATTTAATCAGTTAGGGGTTACAGTTTCCCGAAAAATCATGGTATGTTCAAGATCTTTGAACAAAGGCCATTATAATCTATTCCAACGATGCTCTTAACACCGGATGAAATATACTGCCTCTGGCAACGCCATCGAGAGGCATAGCGACGCCCTAGTTGCAACTTTAAGAGTATAGCTAGCAAGGCCCCACAAGCCAATCTTTCCCGAAACTTAGCTTTAAGCCACAGCTGCTGAGTACTCCCCGAAAGACCTTACAATAACCGGAGGAAAATTTCTGGAGGCTACCGATTCCCGTGCTACCAGTAGTTAAGTCACTGGTTGGACTTCGAAGGTCGTTTTCTTCCATTTCTCCTGTTAACCTAGGCAACTGGTGCCGCGTTTTACCCCTAAAAGCGACAACGTCAATGCGGAGAAGAACACCGAGACTGCCCGCCCCCCATAAGCGGCGAGGGTGAAACATAGACAGTAAAATAAGCTGGAAAAAATTATAACCCGTAATGCACAACGTCGCAGTTTGTTTACATTAATCTCTAGAATAGGTTCACTACAACTATTTCCAAAACAACTCGGCAATTTAAAAACAAACGAAACCGTATTTATAATATTTTCCGTAACCTTAATGTGTATCGAGCTTTGTTTAAAAATATTAAAAACCAATTTACGCAAAAAATATGTTTTCCCTTTACCTCGTTTTTAAACTACATAATTTCCAAATCAATAAAATGAAAACCCTTTATTTTCAATAACATCTTGAAAATAGGACAAGCTGGCAAAGGCAATAGCGAAGAGTTTGGCCTATTATCTTTAGAATTCGATGAAAATTTTTGTATGGGTGGACCCGGTGTCATTCTTAGTAGCGAGACCTTACGAAGAGGTAATTAAAATTTTAAAAACATATTTCATCATCAATGTTAAGTAATTAAAATAAATGTTTTTAAATCTTTTTAGTGGCTCCTCATATACCCACATGTTTAAAAAACTTATACAGCACCCATGAAGATGTTGAAGTGGGTAGATGCGTACAAAAATTTGCTGGCATACCCTGCACTTGGAATTATGAGGTAAAAAACACATTTTTTTTAAGGAAAATTTTACAATATTATTAATACTTTTCTTCAGATGCAATACATATTACGACACAATTCTAGTGGTCGTGTCGCATTCACTGGCAAACTGAAGAGGAAAGAAATTCATAATGCTATTTCGTTGCATCCCATTAAGCAGGCACCTCTTATGTACCGTTTACATTCCTATGTTCAGGGTTTAAAGGCTGAGGAAATGCGTCAAGAATCTTTACTTTTGCATCGTGACATTAAGCGTATGGCAAATTTTTTGGAAATACCGGATGACAGCCAATATTTAGTGCCGGGTATTCCGTTAATACCAGAGCAAGAAAATACTAAGCGGCATTTTGAGGATCATAATATATTGGGTAAGTGGAATTTTAGTTAAAAGACAAGATGAGAATTTATGTTTGTATAAAGAAAAATATATCAAAAATAAAAACTTTTTAAAAGAGTTTTTGTGTGAGAAAATTTAAATTTAAAAAAAATTTATTAAAATTTGTGTAAGAAAATTTAAAATAGAACTTTCCATAAGTTTCAACTCTTTTATATAAAAACCAAGTTCATTATTGCTTGTTTTATTAAGTTGGTAGATGGCGCTGTTGCTGAAATATAAATTTTTTCGATATGTGATTGGCTTTTCCGACGGGGTTATAATCAATTCTATTTGGGTACGGTTTTCCGTCGACGAAAAGAACACTGAAGATGGCAAACAGCCGAAACCGGTTTGTTCACAAACCAAATTTGACGAGGGTCGACGGAAAACCGTACCCAAATAGAAATAAATTTTTTCCTTCAATTATAATTGAGTTTAATTGCCCTTATTTCCCTACCCACCCAGCCGATTAGACCGAGCGTTTGTTTGTGTGTGTCTGGTTCCAGATTAAGAGATAGAAAATTTTCTATCATTATTGAACATTTTTGAAAAACTGCCGGAGTTCGTTATCAGTAATTTCTGAAAGCAATCAACTGCTGCGTTTGTAAATGTATTAATCTGGTTGAAAAACCTCAATTGATAGACAGAATTGTTGTGTTTTATTATACTTATCTTTAACTCATTTGAAAGATCTAAATCTTTCTTCAATGAAAATATATACTCATATAAAAATCGCGTTACTGTTCCATATCAAAAGATTGAATACCCTTTCGGCTGATAGATGACTCTTGCTAAAACATGATTTTATTCAATGAAATGATATATGAAATCACGTGTTGTGTTTAAATTTAAGCTAGTTAAATTTCGTTGGATATTATTGAAACCGATAGAGGGCGCCGCTGTCGAAATATGTGTTCATGGCAAACTCAACTCAAAAATCACTTATCCCTGCATTTGATTATGGTGATCTCCGTTACGATGAGTACTCAAGAATGAAAAAAATGCTTTATAAGTGATTTGTTAAACAAAGAGGAAAAATGTTCCCATATCAGCAGCGATTTTACGATCAACAGCCAGTCATTTGTATTTCAAAATTTATCAAACCAGGTTCCAATACCATTGAAGAAGGATGGTTGAAGAAAGTTAAGCGTCAACGTAGAATAAGATTTTTAAAAATTACCTCATCTTATTAAACCAACGGATTATGTTGATGAGCCGGCTAAAATTGTAGGATGCTTCTAAATCACACTCTTCTCACATATAATAGGAAAACGGCCCCCGGAAGAAAAATATCTAAAGAACGAATAACTTTTTGCTCTATTTAAATGCGAATGGAACATACAAATTTAAATGCCCTTAAATAATTTTTAAAATATATTTTAGTAGTTCACGAATGCTGACATAAACATTTAGATTCACGAATAATTTCATGTGCAAAGTAATGAGAAGCAAATGGAATGGAATCGGAAGATTTATACGATAATGGTCATGCATAAAACAAAACTAAAGTATAACATCGATAAACATATTTATGCATGCAAAATTTTAAGCCAACAACATCGCCATATGAACTACGTAATTCGAATATTATTTTAAAAAATAATTTACCATAAAGGTAACTCAAAATCTCCAATTTCCCCAAAAAAATTTAAAATGTAAATATGTATGTATCAGAGGTTAATTAAACTAAACTCTAGCAGTTTTATATATCAAGTTCATACCTTTAATTTATTTTAAATTATAAAGTAATTTATTTTGTAAGTACAAACTGTTAAACTATCGCGCAGCTCCAACAAACAATCACTAGCACGTCCGACAACTTTCTCGACTGAACTCTACCAACTATTCATAAGCCCTTGAGATTTTACGATACAACTATACTTTATCTTACTGTTCTTCTTCTATCCCTTCATTCCACCCTTTGCCATCCGTCTTGGAGGAACTGCTGCCACTGTCATCAAAGTTAGAATAAAAGCGGAGCTTAATATGTTAAGCTTTGTCCATTAAATGGGCCATCTTTTCGATCTTGGTATCGGCCATTTCTTTGCAGCTTCGTAACCTCATAAGAGAAAAACTGAGTTCCTTTGATTGCAACTAAAACAATGCATTTTTAGTCATTAAAAAACTATAACAGCATTTTTTGGGACACTTTTTAGAGCAGATTGTTTAGCCTTTAAACAAACTTACGACAAAAGCAAACTAATACACTCAATTTCTAAATAACTGATGTATATGCAAGATTTCAATTCTAATCTCAAACATCGAAAAGGTAATCTCATTCTAATTTTAAAAATTAGTTCTGTTATTTTAAAAAATTTGTTTTTGCGACATGCCTTAGTTTTGAATTAGTTGAGATAATCGAGATTGCACGATATATCGACATTGCTAATCACTTTCTATAAAATCTTATGAAGTGTATGGTTTGTGCTGTATTAACAGATACGAGAAGTGCAGTACCCCTTTAACTGATTTCGTTTTAGCAACAGCACGACAACGAATGACCAATTTATTAGATTAAATATCAAAAGATTTTAATGTCCTTTGTAATACTGAATTAATTATAAACAAAATAACATTAAGTCCCAAAATAATTTGTTAAATTAAATTTTTATTTTATTAAAAAAAAAAAACAATCCATTATTCATCACATAACTTGGCACCCTTTCCTATACAAGCAGCGTATGCTATTAAATGTGGTATAACATTTTGTTCCATAGTACCAGTAAATAAATGTGACTGAGGACCTCGTGCAAAAATAGCAACATCCTCACCAGCATGATGGCCAGTCGGTTTACGAATATAACTGGGTTTAATAATAACTTATAAATACAAGAAGAAATAAATATAATTAACATTAAATTATAAATAAAATAGTTACTTACAATCGTAATGTTCTGCCCTTAAGTTCTTACGCTTCCAATTATTATGCTTAACTTCAACATACTGTTTGGGACCAATAGCATAATTTAATACACTATAGGGTACATTATCCAAATCTACATCATATTGATTTAAGCCTAAAATAGGATTACCACGTCCTGGATAGCCTGCTATGGTCATGGTATGTGAATGATCAGCGGTTACTACTATTAAAGTATCTTCCTCTTTTGTCATTTCAATAGCAGTTTTGATAGCTTCATCAAACTCTAGAGTTTCATCTAGAGCATAACCTGCTCTATTTTCATGATGACCATGATCGATACGGCCACCTTCTATGAACACGAAATAACCTTTTGGATTTTTTTGCAATATTTTAATGGCACTAGCTGTCATATCTTTAAGTCGGGGCTGAGAGCGGTTTTGTACCTTTTTATGGACGTTATAATTCAAATGTGCCGAATTGAAGAGTCCTAAAATCTTTTTAGTTTCGTTATAATCTAAATTTTTCAATTCATTTAAGCTAGTAACAAAAACACCTTGTGGATTTTTCCTTTTCCATTGTTGTATTAAATCTTTGCCATCCCTACGTTCACCTAATACGCCAAATACATCGTATTGTGTAGAGGTTAAAAATTTTGTTAACCCCCCTCCCATTAGAACATCAAAATTTTTACCAGGTTCATTTTCCATTAACTGAGTTGCTATATCCAAGCAATCTTCTGAAAAAGGTATACCGCTTTTGAATATATCATAATCGCTTTCAAAATGTCTGCTTGCTACGTGTGCATAATTTCCTGCAGGACTGGCATGAGTTATTGTTGTAGTGGTAACCACTCCAGTTGATTTTCCATTTTGTTGAGCCCACAAGGCAACAGATTCTACATGGTTGTTGGGATCTCTCGAGCCAGTACAATTTAAATATTTTACTTTGGCATTAACACCAATTAAACCCAAGTTGGTTTTGACTCCCGCTAAATAGGCCGTAGCGCTACATGCTGAATCAGCCGTCTGTGCATTCGTGCAATAAGTCTAGGTTAAAAAAAACAATTTTATTCCATCTAAAAAATGTATAATATTCACATGTACCTTGCTTAATCCGGTATAAGGGAACTCCTCCATGATTAAATTAGCCTCTTCCCCCGTTGCTCCCTGACGCTGTCCTTTTAGAATACGAGCTGCAGTCAAGGTTGCAATTGACATACCATCTCCCATAAAGAAAATAATATTTTTAGCTTTTCCATTATTTTGTTTTTGTTTAAGACGAATCTTTAAACTGTTCTGCGCCTGATTAAACCAATACTCTGTATTCTTTTCTTTTAAAGGAGTCATTCTCTCCTTAAACTCACTGCGTCCTTTAGAATTGTATTCTTTTTCTAATTCGGCATGATAAGGATCGAAACATTGCACACATTTATAAAAACAATTAACAGTTAAAATTATCATTATTATTTGAAACATTATTGTCTGCACACTTGTATGATAGACAATGTCAAACACTTCCGTTGTTTTTAAAAACAATAAAACGTGTCTGTCAAACTTTTTTCATTTTTATATGGAAATAAATGCTTTTCGTTTAAAAATTTCATGTAGAGTCAAAAGCTAATCCAAAATTTGTTTGTTGCATTTGTTATCTTCATGTGATAATTCAAGCTGTGAAAACCTTTTTTGAAATTAAACGCTACATGTTTTAAAACAAGAACATAAAGAACACAAAGTGCTTGTATTGAGTTTTTCAACAAGAAGTTTGTTTTTCAATTTTGGCAACACCAACAACAGAATAGTTTTGAAATTTAGTTTTTTGACGTATTCGTAGTAGATCCATTGGCAATTGTTACAATCAATTCAATTTCGCACGAAAATCGCATTAAAATAAATCCATTATGAAACTGGTGGTTTTATTAAAGTTACATTTCGTAAAATTGGTGATATTTTCGGACAAGATAATCGTATTTCTGAGACCGCTATTAAGAAAATGTGCGCACACCACCACGTGTTCGACCGGGACGTTCAACAGAAAATATCGCAGCCGTGAGCCACAGTGTTGAAGCAGATCCAAATTTGTCAATTCCCCGACGTTCTTAACAATTGGGGTTATACAAAACCACCACATGGCGAATTTTTCGTAAGGATTTGCTTTCAACTGGTGCAAGAAATGAAGTCGACCGACCATTCACATCGCCGTAGATTCGTTCAATTCATTCAGGAACAACCGGCTGGTTTTTCTGAAAAAATAATTTTTTCAGACGAAGCCCATTTTTACTTGTCAGGGTATGGCAACAAGCAAAACTGCCGCATTTGAATCCTTTGCATATTCAACGTGTCACTGTATGGTGCGCTATGTGATGAGGCTGGAAATGCGGTAACGGTCAATGGATCACGCTATCCCAAGATGCTAACAACTCAATTTTGGCCTATTATTGACGACGTGGATATCACTGACATGTGGTTTCAACAGGATGGTGCCCTGTCTTGCCACACATCGAATGAAACGATCAATTTATTGCAAGCCAAATTTCCGGATCGCATAATTTCACGATAGTTAAGTGGTCAGTGTGATTTAGCACCACTGAATTATTTTTTGTGGGGCTATGTTCAAGCCAGAGTCTATACGGAGCCAATCGAATCGATTTCAGCCTTAAAACTTAAAATCCGTGATGTGATTAACGGAATAGGACCGCCATTCTGCCAAAAAGTGATTAAAAACTTTGATGAAAGAATTGATATCTGCCAGCGTAGTCGTGATGAACATTTGCCAGATATAATTTTTTATTATAATTGCCGAACTTTTCTTTTCGTGACACAATGAAAATTTAAATCTTGATCTAAATTGTTTGTTTAATTTGTTTTAGAAAACAAACTTCTTGTTAAAAAACCCTTTAGTTGATTTAAATTTTCAGTAACTTCGTAAATAACCCAGTTTATTTGTTTTCACACGATTTCTTAACCAGTTTTTCTTTTCCAATAGCACATTTAATATGATTGGAGCCGAATAAAAGAATGGAAAGAATAACTACTCTAAAGGTACAATCGAAAGCTTAAATAGGGATAAAGTAATTGTTGTGTTGCAATACAGCGACGCGCATAACTATTGACTTTAATCCCACACCATTTCCATTGGAAACTTTTAGGTAGCAAAAGAAATGTTTTTCAAATTGCCGTATTCAATAAAGAAGCTTATAGTATAGAAGCTTTTTTTAGCTTTTAACATAAAATTTTTGTTAAGGTAACAGCGTTTTTATAAAATAATAAATTCGAAACCCTATATCTTTTTTATAAAAATTGCTTTTCCATTATTACTCCAGAGAAATTTGCATATATCATTTCTTAAAAAAAGATCTATTAAATAATTAATTAAAAATTAGTTTATTTTTTTATAATAAATTAATAAATAAATTAAAATAATAACTTAAAAATTATTTTCATTTTTTAATCCTTAATTTTTAATAAAATTTCGGTTTTTTGGTGAAACTTTATTTTGCCGATATGTTACTATTTATGTTCATGACATATCACTATAAGCCCAACAATCCCATGTCCGATTCAACGACTATTCCATTAACGAATAGCAGTAATGATGTCGATCCTAAAAATCAAATTAAGCAATTGGAAGGAGTAGATAATAAGGCAGTCGCTTTTAAGCATTCTGCTAATAAATCCCGTTCTTTGGCTGTTATTTTGGGGCATACGGAATTCGTCACACAGTTGGCTCACATCGACCGATTTCGAAATTTCTGTTATGCTCTTTTCGGTAACAGATTAAGTACTCTCGCAGGGACTTTCTCATCGTCGCAGATTTTCACGACGGCTTTAGCTGTAATAATGACTTCTTTTTAGATTTGCTGGTTCTACCATTAATAGCCGGTTATCCAAATAATCAAATTTATTTACAATTTTTTAAATTTGCTGGTTGTTTTTTGCTGTTTTTGTTGAATTCGGGGTTTTTTCTATTAAACGCAATTTTTTTGGTGAACCGTCAATATTTGCTAACGTTCTATATTCTATAACTTTATTCAATTTATTCATTTTGCTGAAACTCCTATTTTGGTCTACTTGAAAAAGTTGTCGATTGTACAGGGCCGACGAAAAAATTAATTCAACATCACTTCAGACGGACGGAAATCTTTAATTGAATTTTAAAGAAATGAAACAAAACCACGATTACAAATGGAATTTTTTCCTGTTAAGGTCTATATGTACTCGTAAAAGCTTTAAAAGTAGATTTTTTTAAGAACCTGACTGTCTGAGTTTAAAACTGAATCTCTTTTACATTTTGACCGCTTCTAATGGTCAGAATCGTACCGATGTTACTCGAGTGCCAATAAATCTAAAGCGACCGTAGTTTTATGAGTGTTTCAATATATAAAACTAAAATATTTATTTAAAATATATTTTTTTAATAACAAACCGTTATTGTTCAAATTCAAATAACAAAAGTGTTTGTTAATAGTTTATTCATGCTTCTTTTTTTATTTTCAGGCATTAGTCCTGATCTAAATAAATTTGCACCTAAATCACGTGAAGATCTCCTAGAATGGTCATTTTTGGCTAGAAGTCTATATTCCACAGATCATTCTAATCCCAAACATAAAATTAATTCAGCAATGCGAGAAGGTCTTGAGGATGTCATAACAGAGGTAATGGAAAACATCAACAATTATTCCCGACAACGAGGAAGAATTATCGAATTTCGAGAATTATTATATGGCTATACCAGATTAAATGCTCTACATGGACAGGATTTAATACTAGATTTATTGCTGATATATAAAAAATATCGTGGTAAAAAGATGACTGTTCCTGTTAGAAGGCATTTGTATGTACAGAGAGCCTTTACGGGTACATTTATAAAGGAGTTCGAAGAGGATTTCTACAACAGCACATTACAAAAAAGTGAGTTGGCCTGAATTATGTTTATGCGATTTTAGCGATCTCTTAGTTGACCTTTTTCTAATTACAACGATTGATAATTTTGCTTTACATATATTGATTCTTGTGCTGTTACTAGTTAAAATTTGCTTAAGCGCATCAAATTAATGCATACTTAATTTTAATTCGCCTACATACATACCACTTTATCAAAGCACACGCCTTGATAATTCAATTTAAAAATAAATAATCATTCTTATTTTAGGTTTTCTAAAGAACTTTCTTAGCCAGGGGGTGGAGAGTTTATCAAATCATTTTTCCATACCCGGCTTATTAGCGGCTGGCAATCCTTCGGGTTCTGCAAATTCTAAAATTGTATTTGTTTTGCCAATCGCTGGACGTTTGGTCACATTTAAACGATTTTTACAAACATACGAAAAAGTCGCAATGGAAGAAGATCAAAACTGTGATTTATTGGTAGTCATTTTTGGAGCCTTGGATGAAATACAGGATCACTTGACAGAAATAAGAAATTTAAAATATCATCATATCTATCAAAACATCAATTTTATACATCGCCAAGAAGATTTTTCGCGAGGAGTAGCATTAGATACAGCAGCCCGCTCATCTTACATACAGGATGATAACATAATATTATTTATAGATGTTGATATGGTTTTTAATTTGGAAACTTTACAACGAATACGCATGAACACACTGCAGGGCAAACAGGTGTATTTACCTATAGTTTTTTCACAATACGATCCCAAACGACGTGGCCAACAGCAAATACCAGACAATGATATAACCAATGAATCAGGATATTTTCGACAATTTGGCTTTGGCATTTGTGCCATATATAAATCCGATATTTTAGATGAAAATATCAATGGTTTTGATAAGGACATAACGGGCTGGGGCCTAGAAGACGTTAAATTTTTAGAGAAAATTGTTAAGAATGGTAACCGACAGAACTCATTTATGATCAACACAGCCGAGGTGTCGGAAGATTATAATTTGAAAGCATCACAAATGCGTAGATTGCAAATATTTCGTGCTCCCGATCCTAGTTTAGTGCATATTTATCATGATATAAGTTGTGATATTAAGTTAGAGACTGCTCAATATAATATGTGTTTAGGCACCAAGGCCAACTCGCTGGGCAGTACCCGTCTAATGGAACATTTATTCTACAATAATCCCGATAATATTCAATTTATTAAAGATTATAATCGCAAAAAGGAAATAAGATAGTAAAGAAGGTAAAAGATTTTATTATTTTCTTTGTCAAAATAACGGTTAAGTTCCAAACAACCCACAAAAGTAAAAAGCAGAGAATAAAATATTAGTAAATAGTATTTGTAAAGGGAATTTTTATAATGGATGATGATATTTTTATAAATCTAAAAGAAAGCTTAAAATATTATAAAATATACATACATGCATTTAAGGATATCGTCAGCTAATTTTACCACACAAAAAAAAACAATTTTATCTTCTGACTTATTTATTTCACAAATCATTTTTAGGATCCCGCGGGATGCTTATTTTTGTCAAAAATTGTTCTACTATCAGTCCTTTTGTGTTTGTTACTTGTAGCTAGAGATGATGAAATAGACAAGTGAAAGAATAAAGCGTTTATTAGAAGACAGACAGAAGCTAGAATAAAGCGAAGAACGGTGTCCACATTCTGGAAAGATTATTATTAATAAATTATTCTATGTCGCAAATCTTTCTTTCTCCTAATTATAAGAATTTCTGCCGTAATTACTATTTTTTTTGCAAATCATATAAAAAGTTTGTAATTTTGAAAGACGACATACGGACACCTTAAATTTGTCGGGTACGATTAATTCAATAAAATATAGAATCTATTTAATTGATCACAATTGTTTTGTAAGTCGTTTACAATTATTCGTGCGAAGGCATCCACAGTAAGGAAGAACTGAAGGAAAAAATTATATATATTCGGTGGATTTATCACAGATTTTATCTACTTGCACAAATCTCTTTGGGACAACGAATCTACGTTAAACTTTCTGATATGTCTTAGATAGATTTCTTTAGCAGGAACAGAGCTGCCTCTCAAGCAAAAATTGGCATTTTGTACTCTTCAATTAAAAAAATTGTGAAGAAAAGCGATATTACTAAAATTAAGCACTTTTCGAGATTTTTATTAATTAATAACGTAAGTGCATAAAATAAAATAAAACTAACTGTTCCCAGTCTAACCCAATAATAATCAAATTTCAGTTAAGATGTAATTGACATTCATTTTTATTTCTTATTTTATTAAGAAAGAAAATTTATTTTTTAAGGCTTTGCTTATCTTAAAGAAAGCAAAAAAATAAAAAAATAAACATTAGCAGACTGTAATTTGGATCACAATATCGTCTGTAGGCATTCTGCGCGTCTGCCTACCTATAGTAGTATACACTGCAAAAATCATCTATTAAACCAACCCGTTAAGTAAACTAAAATATTGTAATTCAATGAAATTCTCATAACCTAATAAACAAAAATGCTTAAAATATCTCAGAGACCTATAATTTTATCTATTACTCTCTTATTTATACGTAAGCAAAACATTAAAATTAATCTTTTATCATCACAACACATCACTGATAAAATTCAGTATTTTTCTTTCTAAAATTGGCTGACGTTAATTTTAGTGGAAAAATCGAAAGTTCGGAAGCCCTTATTAGGAGCTGTGATTTGTTTGAAGATTGATTTGCTAACGCAGCTCATTGTCAAAGCAGTCATTTGATACCTATTTTGCTCTTTTCGCCCTTATCTTTTTATCTTCTGTTAGCTTTTAATCTTCTTTACTGACACCACAAGCGGTTTTGTTTTTCTCGGAATTAAATAGACAGCTTGTTAGCTGCGTACCTATCTTACCTAAGTTTCAGCAAAATGAAATTATTTTATATAGACTCCAAAAATGATTTGAAAAGAAACTTACTAAAATTTGAACTATAGCAGACAGAATCTAAACGTTCAACTTCCTAAAACCAGCTAAACATCAAACATTTGCTTTGCTTTACAAATACCAACTATTTACTAAATATATAAAAAGTATTAAAATATAACAAAAAAATATTTGTTTTTTGTTATAGAATTAGTTACAAAAAAAACAAAAACAAAAAAAACGTATTTAGAAACAATTTTTTTTATTGCTTTACATTAAAATCTAATCAAAACATTAAATAAGTAAAAAGAAAATTAATATAAAAAAAACTTATTAAATAAGTTTTCTTTAGCAAATACACAAATTTTATATTTAAGCTAAAATCTTGAAACGGATTTCAATTGCATTTTTATAGAAAACAATAAGATTGTTCTTGTGTAATATATTATTTATTAAATAATGTGTGATTATTTAAGTCAAAAAATAAAACTTATAATGAGTTTAATGTGATATGTTAATTTAAACAAAAATAAAAACAAAACAGAAAAAAAATAAAGCGAAATTAAACCAAAAAAGATTAATTCATTTAGCAACTGAAGAGGTAAAGTATTAAAATCAATAAAACTTAAAATCTCACATAAATTCAACTAATTCAATATCTAACAAAGCCAAAGTCTTATTAGAAATTTCTCATTTGGCAACGGAAAAGGTAAAACATTAAAATCAATAAAACTAAAAATCTCACATGAATTCAACTGGTTCAATATCTAACAAAGCCAAAGTCTTATTAAGAATTTCTCGTACAGCTTTAATAAGATAAATTCTCGCATAAACAACAGGCATCAAATGATCACGTCTTTCCTATTAACACAATAATTTGTAAACATTTTTAATATTTTTATTTGTGCTTTGTTTAGTGTTAAGAAATAATTTGTTATCGACTCACCATTAAAATTTTAATTCTTCTGTAGTAAACGCTAAACGTGGCGACAAGGCCATGTAAAAAATGAATGATTAAATGCGTAGAACATAAACCAACTTCAAGTTGTTCCATACAGCGATCAATCAGATTGGGAAAGCCGGCTAAATAAACATAAACTAATTGCCATTCCTCCTAAAAAGATAAATGCAATAAGAAAGAGCATTAGGTGAAATTTGCGTTATGATTTTTAGAATACGTCTTATTTAAGTTTTCCTAGAATGCTTTTATTTAACTCATGAGCACTTCTTTATATAAAAATATATATTTTTTATTTTCTACTTCACATAAAAATAATATAGAAATAAGTGGGAAAAGAATCATACAAAACACAAATGTTATTTTTTAACAGTTTCAGTCCCATTCACCAAGAAAAAAAATAAATATGTTTTAATAGTATAAAAGAAAGATTATTTCTGGTGTTCCCATTGTTTGCACGTTTAACTTTCTTCACTTTTCACGTAACCTAAAGATCGATATAACTCTTATTCGTTATGAAATTTTTTTGCATTATTTTGTTAGGTGCGAGAATATGAAGTAACCTGCATTTTGAAATGAGATGACGCTAGCTTTACTTTTGCGTTTTTGTTTTTAAACACTTTTAGTTCAATAATTTGAGATGAAGGTACTTTGATGGGGAACCAATCCTGTGTAAATTTACATATACATGTACATGTATATATTGTTTTACCAAAGAAATATATTCTTTTATTTTTAAAACTTTACATAATTTTTACATAAATTATTTATTAAAACTTGCATTTGGTAACTATTGAATTATTTGCGAAAGTTAGTGTGGTTATGATTCATAAAATAATGTTTCATGTTAGTATAATATATAATGATTCATGTTATTGTATAAAAAATAATTAAAACTACAAACCAATATAATACTTTATTTGGTAAAAATGAATTTAAAACACATATAAATCTCTTTAACTATACAAATACTATTCGAAAACATATGCCTTATATGTGATCGCCTATAATTTTTTGGGTGTATTTTTATATAAAAAATTAATAAATTTAAAATGAGTGCTCTATACTCTGCTCCGATATTTACGCCACTAATATTGTAACTAAGTTACAATTAGCACTAGCTGAACTACACAACTATTTTAATAAATGAAATATCCTGGTTAACCCTGAGAGAACACAAGCAATATTTTTCACAAGAAGAAGGAAGGCATGTTTCATCCCACAAAACCCTATTCAGTTTTTAAATAAAAATATTAATTGGGAGAATAAAGTCAAATATCTTGGTATTACCCTTGATACCAAACTTTGTTACAACGAGCACATATCTTATCTGCTTCACAAAATCAAAATAATGACAATTCTGATGTACCCTATTATAAATAGAAAATCAGAACTCAATATACATAAATAACAAAAAGTTAATTATCAAAGCAATTTTTCACCCAATAATGTTTTACGGCGCTCCAGCTTGGTCCACTTCCGCAAAATGTCATCTGAAAAAACTTTAAGTTGCCCAGAATAAACTTTTAAAATTGATTTTTAAACTGCCTTGGCACTTTTCCACCCAACGTCTTCATACTCTAGCAAACTTTGAACTCACCTACGATAAAATTGAGAGGCTAACAACAAATTTCCATACAAGATGTCAACTTTCCCGGTATGGTCACATAAATGATCTGATCTCATCTTAAATTTTTATTTTTTCACATTCCTAGTTTTAAGTTTTTATCATATACCCTCTTTCAAAAAGGTTTTTATAAAATTTTTCCTTCCTTAAATAAAACAACACCAAATGTACAAATATAAATATTTAAAATAATAATTAAGTAGAAGAGGAACGCAGTTCCTAAACTCTTTGCCTTAAAAAGACAAATGTAAAAATTTCTTTAATATTATAATAAACACACAAATTGAAAAAAAAAATGAGTGCTAACATGGTCTAGTAAGTTTTATAGCGGAAACAAATTACAGTTATGGACAAAAGTTTAGGTACAAACTGCGAGTTGGCATAAAATTAACAGCATAAATGTTTGCTTTTCCAAAAACAAACAAAAATATTTTATTGACAGTTATATATTGACTACAGCATATACACATTTATAAAGTAACAAGGACACTCAAATAAATTTTCTTCAGAACAAAACAATAACAAAAAGTTAAAAAAAAAACTCGATTTTCTGTAGGACAATATTACAGGCATATTTAATATTATAAAAACAAAAACACTTAAAGCAATATATTGTTGGCAACGCTCTTTGTATTATAACTGCATTTAGTTTATTTGGCATGGAATATTCTAATTGTTTGTAGTATTTTCGCAAATTTTCTTCTATTCCTCCTTCAACGCAGCTTTCAGATCATCTTGAAATGAAATTTTCCTTATTTACAGTCGTCGGTCCAATTCTTCTCACAAACACTCTATGGAGTGGCAAAACATGTGCTGTATTATATGCATGCCATATCTTCACCCCATTTTCACATGTTCTTTTTCAATTTCCCTAAGAGGACGTTTACTTTTACCTTTAACACGATTCATGATTGTGCGAATGGTAAATCGGCTACGATCCATTAATTCTCCAATCTCAGAAACAGATTTACCTTATTATGCAGATGGAGAATAGTAATCGTTGAAATGTTTTTTTCATGTAAATTTGCACTCATTGTAAATCCATAAATAGTCACGTTTTGAATATTAAAGCAAAATAATACATGTATGTAACGGAACGTTCTAGTTTGAAAAAAAAATCAAAAGTTGCCTGACCGACACAAATATGCAAAAGTTAGAAGTTCATAGCCAATAATTTTGTCCTACAGTAAAATAGGCGTTTTAATAAATTTTTTGTTTAAATTTTGTAAATGTATATCCTCTATGACCATTATATACTAATAAAATATCTGCTATGTTTTGGAGTACATAAAAATGTATACTTTTACTAAATGTACAGATTATGCCTATACTTATGCCGATGACATGTGTGAAAATAGCTTGCTTTTTCATTTTTTGCAGTATAATGATACATCATTCGTAGAAAATGTCACAAGATAATTATAAATCTAGCAAAATATTTTTATTTAATAGTTTATTTCTTTAAACGAGCCCAAAAGATCATATAGAATAAATTCATGTTAACATACATATATGTTTATATTATAAAATTACTTACCTCTTCTTTAAGTAAATCCCATTGAATTCCGTTAATTGGTGGTAAGGGATCGTAATCCTCTGTATCTATTCGTTCTTGAAAAGTTCTTAAGATTGTTTCCAATCTTGCTGAATTATATAAAATAAATGAAGCGCCTTTAGTACTACCCTGGCCATTACGTATTATTTGCACGGGGCTAGTATGTTTTACTTCTAATAAATCAACAGTAGCAGCAGCAGAACCTAAGCGTTTCATTAGCGCACAAAAACAAGCATCCTGTTTTACACGAATGCCATATTTATGTAGGGCTATTAAAGTCATATCATTCGAACGAGCGCTGCAAAATAAGAATAAAATATGATCATAAATCCATAAAAAGCTGCAATATATTGTTACTCTTCAATAATATATACACCACTTTCCTTTCTGAATAAATTATGCAATTATGATAAAGGCAAATACTTATAAGCCGAATTCAAATTATTTATTTTTTAAAATACGAAACCTTATTTTTACACTACAATAGAGCGAAACAAATCTTACTCTAAATAGTCTTTTGTAAGTACTTGGCAAAGTTTGCCACTTTTTAAGGGATCAGTAACCAAACCGCATTTAATGATTACCCCTTTACTGCCTTGGACACCTTTAGAGGCAACGCTCTGAACTTGTATTTCAAATTGATGCTCTTCGTCCGGGTTGTCTTTAATTTTATCTACTTGATGCCATCTGGAGTACTTTAAAAGCTTTTGTATAACTTTATGCAATAGTTTGCTTCTATAAAACGATAAGTCATCTTCGCATAAACTTTCCGGTAGGTCACTTAAGTGAACTTTTTTATTTGCTGTTTTTAGCAGATGACCGTAGTTGCGGCTTTTTAATACCTCCGGTATCAATTTTGCGACAATTACATTCCGATGCAAATAGAGATGTATTCTTTGTTGCTTCACTGTTAATCGTTCAACGGGAAACAGCCATTGTTCTGCTTTTGCCAAAAATTTTATTTTCTCTGCGTTTGCTTCTTCCTGGTCAGTAGTTAATATATTAAAGGCTGTTTCATTCAGTATTCTATTACTCTTTAAAAAATAGTGGAGCCAAATTTCAGTTTTACCGGGAAAACTGACATCTCCACATTGTGACAATTTTTCATTATGAATTCTTATTAAAGTTGAAATCCTACGATAATTCTCGATCTCCTCACTTGATGGCTCCACAAAGTAATTTATTATATTTTTAATTAAGTTATACAAAGGATTATCCATTGCTTAATCGAGGCCAAAGCCATTTAAGTCCCGTTAACAAAATATTCAGTTATATTTATATTTCATTTAAACTTAATTAAATTTTGTGGTTTGTTTTGATAATGAAATTCTTTAAAAAATATATATAGCATTACTGATAGCTAAGAAATACACGTAAATGCACAGTTGCAAAAAGAGTAGTTAGCAAGTAATGAAATAATTAATCTAATGCATTAAGCAATTTCAAGAATATAATTTTGCCGCCGTGTAGGCAGTAGTTAATTAATTTGAGGTTTTTTTTTCTGTTTCACCATAAATATTAAAAAATGCATATCTCTCATATGAAATTTAGCTATAATAACAATAAAAATGAAATTATACTTGTGGCAAGGGTGCATATATATTTTAATTTTGACAGATTGTAGTCGGTAGCCTGCTTTGTCAAAAATGTTTTGTTTTGTCTACAATAACTGGAGAAAAGCACACAGAGTAAGCAAAATGAAAAGATAATGATCAATATAGGGTACGCGTTAATCACAGGCTGTGGCGTTAATCGGGATAGGGGGCGCTCAAAAAATCGTGTTAGATAAAACAAAAATACACAAATTGTGTATTCGACCATTTGGTCTACAGTAGATTTTATTATTAAAAATATATAATAGTTATAGTTTTTTGACCTTTTTAATATTTTTTAGTAGTTAATTATAAAGCACTAGGTCAATTTATTAAAAAAATTTTTTTTTATTACATACATAATTATAAAAAAGCATTCGTATTTCTTTGTTCTAGTCTAGACGCTCACATTTGTTTATATAACTTTGCAGCTGATTTTTTTTGTTGCTGCTGTAAAATATAAAATATTCGCGTTTGTATAAATCTAGTTCAGTGATTCTCAATTTGATATTTAGCATGTAAATCTGACATCAGGTTTTTTATTTCCGGCAATTGTATAAAAGTAAGCACTTTTAAACAAATTAATTATTACTGTAATTGAACATATTATTTAGTCAAACAACAATAACCACTGGACCAATTGGTCCTTAACCCAAAACATTTCATTTTTTATCTCCCGTGTTACTTTATACACTTCAAATTATTAACATGAAGTCATTACAGGAGTCAAAAACTCCAAGCAATAAGAAAAAAATTTACATCAAATAGTTCTAATCTACTAATACAAGTCTGAACCAATTTCGGCATATCTTTAGGCTTGAAAAACTATACATAAAGTTATTACGGAGCAAACTTTGAAAATGTTACAAATAAATTTTGGTTGTAATTAAAAACACAAATAATAATAATCATTATCTATGATTAAAACGATCATACGCTTGTAATTATATCCTACTTGGACCAAGTTTTAAATTTTTTTATGTAGAAGACGCGTAGCTTAAAAATCGAAAAAATATTAACGTGCCAAACTAAACTACAAGCGAAACAGAAGCTGACTACTAAAGGAATTGTCTGCAATGCGAAATGCCAGATTATGTCCCCAAGTTTGTTACCTATATCAATCTAAAATTTTCCTCTAGGAGGCCCTTTCATAACTTTTGAAACAGCATATATCTTAAAATAAAAGTTTATTTCAGTAAAGAATAGAATTAAAGAAGAAATACTACTCTATAAGGTGGTAGTGGTCGCCTTCTTTTCAGCCATACGTTTTTCACGTAGCATTTGATAGGAAACGCCTGGATCCTTGTGTGAACTACGTGGAAAACGTTTGACCTTAGGTGCTTTTTGCTTGCCTGCCGCAACACTGACTGGTAGAATATTACGTTTTTGGAAATTTTTGAAACGATCAACCAATAAACTGGATTCTTGCTTAATGTTACGCACATTGCCTGCTAAATCTTCTGGCATGGTTAAATCTTGATCAGGTTCAACATATTTAAGACGACCTAAACGCTTAGGCTCAAATTTCTTTTTCAATGCAGCTTTCTTGCGTCTCTTCTTTAATTCGTTGAGCTTTTGCTCTTCGGTTAAAACCTCTGCCTTTAGCGATTTAATGCGATTAAGGTCTGCAATTTGTTTTTTTAATGCTTTTTTTTCTAGTACTTTCTTTTGCAGTTCTTTCTGTTTAAGTTCTTTGTTGCGAGCAGCTTTTGATTTCTTTTTATTTTCTACGGGAGGATTGTAAGCGCTGTAAGCAACATTTTTATCCTTTTCGTTATTTGTTCCATTCTCACATTCGTCTTCATCATCGATCATGCCGGCACTCATTTCCTTAAGGCGTAAGCGATCTCTTTCTTCAGGAGTAACTTTAGAGAACATTTGTGTTGTAACTCGTTTTAAATGTTTTTCTTCCTTAATAATTTTTTCTTCTTTATTTACGACAGATTCTATTAGCTTTTGATGATCTTCCAAAGACGGATTATAACTAATGCCGGGATGTGGAGGCTCAAATTTTCTTTTATAGGAAAAGGAAAAGTAAATTTTAATTACAAATCTTGAATTGAACCCATATTTCTGAACTTACTTAGCTTTAGTAGTTTTGTGTCTTAAACTATCGTGTACTTTGTAAACCGGAAAACCTAATTTTTGGGCATGGTAAACGCTTAAATCTTTGGAAATCCAACCCTTTTCATCTTTAAGACCAGGTATTTTATCACAAAAGTCTTCTTCAATCCACAAATTTCTATTGGTTTCCGGAACCTTTAAAGCTCTTTTTTTCAGTTTAGCCTCTACTTTCTCATAAGTTTTTAGACGGTCTTTAGTGGCTTTAAAATCTCGTGGCTTTTTCGGGTTATAAACCTCTTCCTCAATATTACGCCCAGCTTTCTTTTGGTTTTTAATTATATTCCTGAAATAAAATAACTAAGTTTTGCTACTTTTTGTTTTTTTTTCGCCCACCTCTTTATTATAGGATCCTGCACTTTAGAGGTGTTTTCCAATGACTGAAAAGATCTCATTGGTCTTCTTGCATTTAGTTTTCTTTTTTGTTTATCTGTGAGAAGTTTCTTTTTGTTGGCTTCTGTTGGTGCAACATCGACATGGAAGAGTTCCTGATCGGCTTTATCGTCAAATGTGCTGAAAAATTAAATGAGGATTTTTGTGATTTTTAGCAGTTTCCACTTACCCAATTCTTTCTTCTTGTCGTTGCTCTTCTAAATATTCCTCCACATCATTAATGTCTGTCTTACGCCAAGCTGATTTATTTTTCTTTGAAATGCGTTTTTTCTTTTGTATTCCAGCCATATTCTTCAATTTTCATTTAATTGCTACTTTGTAGCAATCAAAAAACTATTCACGTGCTGGCTGGAAAATGTGCAGACAATATAAAATCAGAGTTGTATAAAATAATAATAAAAAAGTATTCGGTACTCTAGGTTTTGCTAAGTACCATAGCAAGTTTGAAGATCGGTAAAACACAAGGAACAAAAACAACAACAAACATTTTGACAACTACTATAGTTCTTGCATAGTCTATTTTAAATTTGCAGCAATTTTAATCCTAAGTTTTAACGATGAAATTTATGATGTTGTGTTATTTCAAACAGTATACCATAGATAATTAATTTTATCTATGCAGTATACAGCGAACGTACACAAAACAAGTAAGAAGAGATTCCCTGTCAATTCATGCCACGTTATACCTGTCTTTTTGACACAAAAAGCGCTCCAAAAAATTGGAATTGCTATTCTTAATATTCATCTGTAAATTTGCTTTAGATATACGACTCTTAAGTTTTCTATACAATAGTAGGGGTAAAATGCACTGATAAGCTATATCAGCAATAGTGAAATTGCAATATGAATATCCTCTCCTCGCAGTAATGCATTTCAAATACTTATATTTGAATAAATGTTTTATGAGAATATCATAAAATGTTTATTTTTGAATAAATATTTTGTGAGAATATCATGAAATATTTATTTGAAGGAGTCAAGCATGAACTAAAATTATTTAAAAAATATATTAACATTTGTCGGACAAATAAGCGGGAACTTTTTCAATTCACAATCCTTTTTTTCCTTTTAATTCAAACTTCTCGCCAAAGTTTTGATTTGAGATGTTGCCAAGACTGTTGCCCTTGTCATTATGGGCTAACAAAAATTTATCGTAATCTGATGCTCTTACGACCGAAAGTTATAAAGACCCAACCTTTCTTAGACAAATTAGAAACGTTTGTCGGTCTTAATTAACAAGCGAAGTAATGAGTTTTTATTTTGTTGCGCCGAGCTTCGCTGTCTGCTTTGCCAAAATAGACAGTGGAATTCATACTGTAACTATCAGCTTAACGGTAAGTCGTAAGCATATTTTCCCTTCTAATTTTGACCCTCTGCATAGCCAGCAACTACATAATACTCTTCATAAATGAATAAAAAATATTTGACATATGCAATACATACTTAATAACTTTTTAATATTTTTACTTTTTATAAAAATGTAAATAATTCTTTACGACATGATTTTAATTTTTCATTCAGATGAGATAGGAAGGTAAGCAAAGGAACACGGCCGTCGAAACAAAATGACACTATGAATTGCCGTTGCTGTTCGAGCTAAGTCATCTTATATAAATTCTTCGTAATACAAGCTCAATAGAATTTTATGTCTTTCTCAATCTCTGAGCTGGCAACGCTGCTTCAGTCAGGGAAAAAAACATAAGTTTGATGTTTATCAAATACTTTTTACGAAATAAAAAATTTAAATAAAATCTAACACTAACAATTCTTAAGAGTAAATCTTATATTAAGTAATAAAAATGTGTGTTGTAATAGATCTAGATATAGTTTGCTTAATCTGTATACAACCTAGCAAAGATATGCATTCAATTTTCACAGAGGATGGGGATGATTCCGAACTACAAGTTGCCCAGAAAATAACAATACTTTCAGAACTTAAAATTGACCAGAATAATAAAACACTACCGAAAAAAATTTGCGGTAAATGTTTACAGGACTTAAAAGCTGCCTGGCGATTTAGGAAAAACTGCCAAGCGGCCGTAACCTTATTTCGAACAATAGTTAAGTTAGATGATCTGCAACCAGAAAGTACATCCCCAGAGAAAGCAACAGAACGCCAAATTAAATTGCCGCATGGCTTACAAATAAAACGTGTAACCACTGATGATGAACATGAGGGTAAAAAGACTACCGAATCTTCGAATCTACAGAAGATAGCGACAGTTGAAGAATTTATTATAAACAATGAAAAAGAGGGATCCATATTATATGAAGAGCTTGGAACACAAAATCTTGTTGAAAATAATGACACTGAAGAGTTTCAGGCAATAGAAGATCTTGACAAAAATAACGAGCAATACGAGTTTGAAGATGATGATGAAAACACTTTAGTGGAATACTACTTAACCGAAGATGGAACAACAGATGAAACAACAAAAACTTGTACCAAAAAAGATGAAATTGAAAAAAACAAACTCAAGGTGAACAAACATTATATCAAGGAAAACCCTTTAAAGCCAACAACAAGCGAAAGAAATGAAGAAACTACTTTTAAATCTGCATCAAGAGGTCGACCAAGAAGACAAAATCTGCTGACAAAAGAAGCTAACAGTAAAAATACTGTCCAAACAGCAACAAAGGGAACAATTGTTATAGACAGCACCAATAGTTCTGAAGAGGCGACTCAACCCGAAGTCAGACAAGTTAAAACGCGTAAACGTAAACCACTGTTCCCTGAAACAAAAACACCAAAAATCTGTGAAATATGTGGGAATTCCTACCGCTTTCAACATGCTTTAAATGCTCACATGCGACGCCATTACAATCATAAGCCATTTCCGTGCGAATTCTGTGAAAAAGCTTTTGTTTCGAATGTAGAACTCAGGCGTCATATGCGGGTACACACTGGTCAAAAGCCCTATGCTTGTCAATACTGTGAACGTCGCTTCTCAGATTTTGGTTCACGCATAAAGCATGAGCGCACTCACACTGGCGAGCGGCCTTATCATTGCGTTACTTGTGGCAAATCCTTTGCTTATCCTCATGTTCTATCAGTTCATGTACGCACCCACACAGGTGAGAAGAGGTTCCGTTGTGACTATTGTAGTAAAGGTTTTACTAAAAAAGCATACCTGCTATCACATGTTAGTCAACATCATAGTGGTTCTCATAACTTTCAAGTAATTATTGAAGATACTTTAGATAAAGGCCAGACACATTCGCAGTCGAATACATTTGAAGAATGTGTTTATACCACAGAGTTTGTAAATGAAGAAGATATTGATGATGCCGAAGAATATGATGAGGATACTAATCAAGGGGCAGATAAAATAATTATTCCACAGTCATTGATTGAGCCGAAAATAGAAACTGATGATGTAGAAATACAAGAAAATCCAGAACAGGTGGAAGAATTTAGAATAAGTTAGCAATAAATCGTAATTTATCATTTTTCATTATTCCTTCAGCTAATTTTAGAATTTTAATTGTTTTTCAAAAATTTAATATTATAATAAAACATTAAATATAATATTTGAAACAATAACGCAAGTTTAAGGTTTTCTTAATTTACAACTTTGTAAGGTTATTTGAATTTGTTATTATATAAAACGGAACAATTATGTAACATAAAATTTAATAATACAAAATAACATCTGCAAATTTCAGTTTATTGAAGTATTATTATTATTTATTTAGTTAATCAGCAGAATAAATTCTGAGATTAAATATAAAAGTGAACATTGGCAGCAAAGGCCATCAGCTCTATTTCAAAAATATTTATAAAATTGTGGTTAACATAAGAACATAGATATGTAAATGAAGAGATTTGTGAAGACAATTGCTTATTTTAGTTTATATTCTATTACACTTAATATAGTGCATTATCAAATTTTCAGTTTTGTTATTTTAATATAGTCGCAAATTTTATTGATGTTGGTGGTTGTTGGTTCTCTAAGGAAATCGGTGAGTTGTATGTTCGTGAAAATTCTGTTCCTCTGGGGTTGAAATATTAGACAATCTAATACGACGTGCTTGATGGTAAAAACACAATTGCATTCGTTACATTTGGGCTGAGTATGTTTGCTGAGCAGCCATTCGCGAGAAAAGATGGTGTGTCCTAAGCGTAGTCTTGAGAATGTTCTAATATTACTCTTTGATGTATTGGTTGGTGGGTAATAGTGGTGATTTATTGTTGAATAGTGGTGGTGGTTAATAGGGTCATCTTTAAGCTTTGATTTGATGTAATACTCGATATGACGACAGATGTCGATTTTCTCGTTTGTTCCGTCAGTTATAATTGATGCGTAAGATGCATGTTTAGCGGTGCTGTCAGCGGCTTCATTGCCATATATACTAGTGTGGCTAGCTATCCAGTGCAATTTGACTTTATTCTCATTGCCCATGATTACATATCTAATTTGTGATTATTTTCCATTTATTGTTGTATGTGGTACTAATTGACTTGAGAACTAAGAGGCTGTCCATAAATTTAATGCAAAAAGAATCGCCTGCAAAACTGCTTCGGCTGTGAATATAGATCCATGTTCGTTTAGTACTCCAAGGGTTAAATTTTTACCTGTTTCGTCTACTACCGCGTACGCTGGCTAGTGGCCTTTTGTGCCATCCGTGTATAAAAAACTCCATCCCTGATTTTTCAGCCTGCACATAAGTTCGGACATAAAAATACGGAATATGTTTTGTGGGGGTATCATTTTTCGCAAAGCTGGTGAGTGTTAGGTCCAAGCAGGACGTGTTGAATTTCAATGGAGCGTTGTTTGTGTGCTTTGACTTGGGGGTTAGCTGTGTGTTCAATTCCTAGAGATTCAGATATTGCCGGTTTAAATCGCTTTGTGCGTTTCGATTTTATGGCGGATTTTATGTCTAGGTCTATGATTGAATGGCAACTATTAAGCAATTTCGGTAGAATTCTGGCTTTGGAGTGGATTATCCTGTTTGCGATAGATGGGAGGTTAGTCTCCTCGAGAATGTTGTTGATTGGTTTTGTTCTGAATGCATAAGCCGATGCTCTGACAGCCTGGTGGTAAATGGGTTTAATAATTAATTAATTAGTAATATAATTCCTAATTTATGTAAAAATACCTACCCATCGAAGAGTGAAGAAAAAGATTTTCTTAGTAATTAATTTTAAGCACTAGGTCTTATTTAATAAAAAATTTTTTAAAAAGCTTTATTTTTTATTATTATATTTTGAAAATATAATAAAAAATAAAGTTTTTTAAAAAATTTTTTATTAAATAAGACCTAGTGCTTAAAATTAATTACTAAAAAATATTAAAAAAGGTCAAAAAATTATAACTATTATATGAAAAAGATTTTCAATAAATTATGAACAAGTATTAAACACACTGTAGTTGTATGTTAAATAATACAAAATTTGAAGTAAAACTGCAAATACAATAGGACGATTTCTGTACTCGGTGATTTAAGAGACCATTAAAAGTGGCTTGAATCGGCAATCGAGCGGCTGACGAATAAAGCGAATTTATTTTACTTAATGTTGAAAGATTATACTATGTTGTTTTGTCAAAAGCAATGATGCCTTTAAGTTTCCTTTTTCATACATTTTGCTAATAAATTAATATAATATTCCATTCCTTTTAATTTAAATAAAAAGTCTTACACAAAGTTGGCTTTTTCGAAACGGTCAGAATTTTGCTTTTTTATAAGCTGATTACAATAACAACGTTTCTATAATAAACTTTGTTTACTAGTTAATAAACTTAAATATTGTAATTATAAGAAACCGCATTTTATACAATTTCTCTTCACATTCTGCAAAATAAACAATGGATTAAAAAACTAGTGAGTTGAAATTAAAACATCGGATATAAATTCGACAAAATATAATGTAACATGTACATTATATTTTGTGGAATTTATTCTACTATAATTCTTTTTTCATTATTACTTCGATTTATTTGTTGCTTCAGCTGTTTTGCCAATGACAGCTGCCATGATGAATTTTCGATAAAAGTTAGAGAAGACATTGATTTGTTTATAATTATAAAACTGTAGTGGAACATACGATAATTAAAAACCATGTCAGAACTCTGCTAAATTACCATCACTAACATAAGAAGAGAAAGAGAAATTCTTTTGCTTTTATTTTTATAATCAAAAACAGAATTTGAAGAAAGTGTTTAAACAGTGTTTCTAATGATAGTTTAATAACAACAAATAATGCTAGCAGCAGCTTTTAGAACCACCTAAAATTGATTTAAAGATGCGTACATGCGATCAAAAGCCTTAGCATAAAATCATTTAGTTAACGTTAAGCAACAAGTTGACGTCGTTTACGCGAAATAAATAAGGAGGAACAACAACAACGGGTTCTAAAAAGACTGAAATCTTAATCAAAACGTGGCACTTAAAAGCGGAACTAAACAGCTTGAAATTAAGACTAATTTATAAACTATTACAGAAAACCATTATGCTAGTTCAGTGTTATAATAGATGGTTAATAAGCCTAGTAAGTTTAATGGCTTTGCCAGCTTTATGTGTCGGACTTTTGGAGGGGTTATATTGTGGCAGACAAAATTGCTATGATGTGCTGGGTGTAACGCGTGATAATACTAAATCGGAAATTGCCAAAGCTTATCGTTTGTTAGCTAGGAAATATCATCCAGATTTACATCGTACAGAGGAAGCTAAAAAAGAAGCTGAAGCCCAATTTAAACAAATAGCTACCGCTTATGAGATTTTAAAAGATGATGAATCACGCAACGATTACGATTATATGTTGGATAATCCAGACGAATATTATGCACATTACTATCGCTACTACAGAAGGAGAGTAGCTCCTAAGGTTGATGTTCGTATCGTCATAATTGTTACGCTAACTATTATTTCCATTATACAATACTATTCTGGCTGGCAACGTTACGATTCGGCTATTAAATACTTTGCTACTGTCCCTAAATACCGTAATAAAGCTTTAGAAATAGCCAAGGCTGAAATCAATGAAAAAATGAACAATAAAAAGGGTAAAAATCGCCTATCCAAGGCGGAGCAGAAGGAGGAATTAGAAAAGATTATACGAAAAGTGGTGGAAGAGAAAATGGATGTAAAAGGAGCGTATGCAAAACCTTCCGTGTGGGATGTTTTATGGGTGCAAATTATTATCTTTCCTTATACTCTCTTTAAATGGCTGTGCTGGCAGGCCAATTGGTTTTGGAAATTTACTATTTGTAAACAGCCCTACGGCCACGAAGAACAATTGTATTTAATACGACGTTACATGAAAATGGGACAACATCAGTTCGATGCCCAGGAAGATAAACAAATTGAAGAATATTTGCATTTAGAATTATGGCAAAAGGATAAATTTGACATTTGGAAATTAGAGCAAGAGGAAGAAATGAAAAAGAAATTAGCGGAAAATCCTCGTTATAAAGCCTATCGACGTTATATGAAAAATCACGGTCCTGGACGTATTACCTTCGAAGATTAGCTGAAAAGCTTAGTTAAATTTTTAATATAGATTATAGTATATACGATTTATATATTTTTTTTTAAATCTCTACGAATTTTAAATGTTATTGTATTTAAAAATGACTAAAGCCATAATTTTAATTAGAGTTGCTTTAAGGAGCTCCTGCAAAAATAAAGTGAAGTTAAAGAATTTATTTATTTAATTTTTTTCTGTTATATTATCTAGTTGTTAAGCTTCAACTTAAATTTTATTTAAGCGCTACATACTTAATAATTTATCCATCCATCCATATTCATAATTATTTCAAATTTATGTTTTTTTTTTAAGTAATAAAGATCTTGATTGTACATCTTTTAAGTCAATAAACAATAATTAAATATATATTTTTTAAATCCCTTAAAAACAGTCTTTTATGTTTTTTACAATAAAATATTCCTATTTTATTAAGTGCTATTTCTCTATTAGCAATTGACAAGCCTGAAATGTGTGGCTGTGTAAACGAGTTGGTCGATTTTAATACACAAGCAGCGCATTAATTAGTATCTATAATTTTATTTTATATTTTAGTAGTTCCTTTAAACAGCAGTTTTTTGACCTTTTTGAGAATTTATTAAGCTGTTAGTTAACCAGCTCAAGTGTTTTTAATGGCCTGTGTACTTACGCAAAATGATTAAGAACCTGTTTAAGGTAAAGAGCGTCGGTGATTATGCGGCAGATCTGTTTTCTTGTTTAAAATTTTTATTTGTCATCTGATATTTGCTAGTTAAATTTGGGTGCATATTTTTATAATGTGGCGCTCATAGAACAGAGTTCACAATTTATTTATTATATTGAATAAACGCATAATTATTCACAAAAAACTATTATTTGTATATTTTTATATTACAAATATTATTTGTAATATTTTTACAAACAAACGTATTTACTACATTTTTGCTACTTATAGTTTATGAAATAGCCATTTTTTCAACTTTCTTTTCTCATCTCTAAAATAATATTTTAACCCATTCAAACACAGTTTCCTCAGTTATAGTTTTTCTTCATTATTGAATTATCGGAAGGGCACATTATGTATAATTGATTATGCGAGCTCTTAGGTTAATGGTTTGAATTACATGTGTATTTTAATTCACATGTATTTCATGTTTAACCGAAATATCTAAATAATTAATGAATAAAACTATCTTTTTTTAACAATGTATTGCTTAATTAATTTATTTATTTTTTTTAATATTCTGCATAAAAATCAGCAAAAGGAAAAAATATAAAATATGTGATGTATAAAAAGAGAATATAACTGGGCACAAAATTAAACTGAAATCTCTTGAATTTCAATAAGCACTTGAAAAATTTTTGAAACTATAAAATAAATGGCAAGTAGAAGTTACAAAAAATATTTTGAGTTAAAATAAATATTTCATTAATAAATTTTTGAATTTATAATAATCGTTTTTATCCCTGAATAATTTGTATAAATCTTTGGTTTAAGTGTTACTGAGTGGAAAAAATTAAAGGACGTTAATACGAAGATAGGTAATTACGACGTAATCAATTTTTATAGTAACAGTTATTTATCTATAATTACAACACAGTAAATTAAAAAAAATCTATTAGCCTATATTTTCAGTTTACAGTTGCAGTTTCTGCCAAACTTTACTCATGCGTGTGTTAGTATCGAAAATACTTCGTACTAGGAAGACTTGTAACAAACCGACTGCTACCATGGCACATATTTGAAATAGAGACCAAGTATTAACTTTACTAAAATTATTTTCTGCTAAATTACGATCTCGGGCCTCATGAGATCTTAACATATCTTGTATTTGCCTAGCCTTTGTCATTTGCATTCTTATACGCCCAATATAATCCATAATATCCTGAACCTTCATTTCATAATACTCTTCGGGAGTAAGTCCTTGAAGAGCATCATTCCACTGATCATCACCCAAATTTTGTTCACCTTCTTTTTCTACTATCAGTTCAAAGAAAACCGTTTTACGGTTGAACGTACTAAATGTGTTATCAAAACAGAACCTATAATCCCCTTCTTTTTCCACGTCATGACGATGTATATTTTCAGGCTTTTTAAAGTCCACGACAACTATTAAGCCTAAAGGATCCGCCAATGAAAAACTTATATCTAAATCACCATGACCGCCGTCGATGACTTGATACTCTATATCTATGGTTTCGCCGACTTTAACATTGTGAAAGAAGCATTCCTTTTTGCCTGCATCTACATGGACCGTCATTTCTTTGTCATAGCTTTGTACTTTGACTACCAGAATCAGCAGTAGGCCCAATTTTAAACATATTGAGAATTTTATAATTTTTAGAAAGTTCTGTAATAAATTAATATATTTTAATTAAATAACCGAGGTTTTAACGTGCATTAATAATTACCATTATTATGAATCTTCATAAAAAAACACAAAGTACACTCTTTGTCAAAAAGCGGCAAAAGAAATAATTCATGAAATGTCAAACGCATAAACTGAGTAAATAACACACATACGCTGAACATAGCGTTGCTTATAATGGTACCAATTGCTGTTAACACTAAAAGAACGACACGTGGTTAGATTGGGTACTAAGGAATAAGACTGATTTCATATTTTCCGCTCTGTGGGAAGTGAACCGTTAAGGAGTATATGATCAGTAATAATTTAATGAGATTAAGTTCTGGAAAACCAACCATCGGTCTTCTATTAAAACTTAATTATTTAAAAATGTACACATCTACTGATCAAGGATCCAGTTGATGTATCATGATTGGAATAATCCAAATAAGTTAATCGTACCTTTGTGAAAAAATCTGCAAAGTTTAATTACACGAAATTAATTAAATTTTAATATACATAATTTCAAGGTTTGGGAAAAAGCTTTATTCTTTTTCAAAAATTTTAGCTAAATTTTAAACTTCTTTCTTATTTTTTCAACAACTAAGATTTGTAAGCCTTTAGAAATTCATTTAACGTACAAATTCACAATGAATAATTATTTTAATATTAACGGAAATTTAACTAAATATCAGTTGATTTAGCAGACAGTATTTAAATAAAGGTTACGGATATTTACTTCACCAGCATCTGCTTTCTTAACAGGGGTAAACAGCAAAAAGTACGACAATGCTGTCTCTATTTGTATGTTAAACAATATCAAAATTTAAGTATAACCTATTTGCCCCATTTGATAAAGGCACTTTGTGCTATAAATTTTAAGTTTAGATATTTTATGTCGACCTGTGTGATCGGTATGACACTGTTACCTAAATATGTTAGATCCACAAGGCCCTGTGTTTAAGCCATTTCCTTCATTTTATTGTGGTGTCAAGTGAGAATTCATCATGTGTAGTAAAATTCCATTGTACTTAACCTGTATTTAAAATACATTTTAATTTGTGGTCATACATTTTAAAAAGGGTCGTAAAGTATTACACAGTACCTTACGGGAAATAAACCAAACTTTACGTTTAACTTTGAGTAATTGTTCCTTAACGCTCAGCTGATTGTTAATGTATTTATCACACCACAAAAACCTGTTTGTCATTTGTATAATAAAGTAAAATTTGTGTCTGGAACAATAGAAGTTCGTGCCGGACAGAGATTTAATTAATAAATATAATTTTACTTAATTCGGCTGCAAATAAATACTACATTCACAATATGAATAAATAAATCGTCGTTTAATCTCAAATAACACATAAAACATATTTTAACACTCGACTCTTAAAAAAAGAAATCAGTTTCCTAGAGTTAAATTTTATAACAAAACGAAATGAAAGAAACAAAACTTCTATTAATGCTGGCACAATCATTTATTGGTAATATCGAGTTTCTTGTACTGATTAATTTAAAGAAAAATAATATCTACTGCATGGATTTTAGGTACCGGCTTCTTTTTTCTGTATGTTCACCATGTAAGATCTGCGTTTGAAAATCGTACTAATGTAGCCCATTTGACACAATTAGAAAGAGAAACACTCTTTAGAGGTGAAGATGCTTTGTATTTTAGTTTTTACAAAACACTTACAGAAGCACCGGACTTCTGGTCTGGATTAGAACAATTAACAAATTTAACTACTATTGAATATCCGCGCAGTGTAAATGTTTTAAGTAGATTTCATGTCCTGCCAGAAATAACAATAGGGTAAGTACTACTTAAACATTTACACATATCATCCCCACCCATAAATGCTTTCGATAGACGATAAGTTTCTTTTGTTTTCCTTCTATTATATTTAGATTCTTTTACCACTTGTTTCGCTCATATAACAAACTTGGTATTTTATCAATGTTAAATTGCTGGCGCTCAGATGATATACGGTTGACTCTCAATTATGGGCTGTGTGGCGGACAATCTTTACAATTATATTTAGAATGTGTTTGGCTTTTGGGTGGCCTTACAATCTTAACAATTTATATGTATGGTTTACTTTTGAGCCGTAATATATTTGGTGGCATTTACGCAGTTGCTTCGTATATTATGTTCCATAGTTTTGCCTCGAAAATATATGAGAGGCCAATGGCCAGGGAAAATTTTGCATTTCCGGCAATATATTTACAGATGTTTTATTTGTGTATTTGTATTAATCGAGTCACTGAAAGAAAAACACATACAATGTCAATAGTAGCGGTAAGTTGAAATTCAATTAAAGCTATAAAACTTGTAAAATTATAATACTAAAATATTTTCCCAAGAAAAAGATAATTAAAAGGATTCGAATTTCAGTTAAATGAGATTCTAGAAAAATTTGTTTGCTTGGAAAAGGAATCAAATAAAATGTGTTTATTATTTTATTTCTTCAATGAACACATTTTTTTCGCATTTTATTATCATATAAAGTACGACTGACTTAGGAATACCAAAGTAAATACAGAACCACATACTAAAATATTCGTTTTAATTAGATCTAGATTTCTAAAAAGATCTATAAAACGTATTGTTTACGTTATATCTTAGCTTCATTACAAAACTGAACTTATTCGAAGACTTATTATTTTTCAGTTTCGTTAAAAAATATCCGAAAATTTCGTTTATCGTTCTTAACATATCATTAAAATTGATATATACACTCAGAAGTTTTTTATTATTAGCTTAGTATGAGAAAGCAATAACTATATAAATTTAAAACATTTAAGATTTAAATTGACATTTTTTATAAATTTTAATAATTTAATAAACAACTATTGAATGGACGACCAGAATATGCAAAAATTTAAATTTCCAATCTATGTTAAGATAAAGATATAAACAAATTCACTTCGAATTGTGTGTGGGTGGGGTTAAAACTCCTTTCGCTTCGATTTAAACTTTAACTACCGAATTAATAATTTAAGACATTTATTTATTGATTGATTTTTTTTGGTTATTATTATTTAATTTTTTTGTAATATAAAACCCAAAAGAGCTAAAATATTACTATTTGATATTAGATATTTATTTATTTGAATTTGAAACACTAAAAATAAAAATAAATATTTATATTAAAATAAAATCTCTTTTTAAACAATTAAAAACTCCACCCCAGAAAATAAAATAAAAAAATAACATAAACTAAAGATTTCTAAATGTTGTAAATTACTATCATAAACTAAAGATAAAATTGCTGTATTTTTTATTAAATTATTTTGTTAACTATAAAATTTTTCTAATTTTCAGACCTTAAAACTGACTTACTTCACAACAATGGCACTTTTGTGCTGGCAATTTTCAGCCATTGTATTTGCCAGTCAAATTCTTATACTCATGCTGCCTTGGTCTATTAGTTCTGTTCCTAATCATGTAGTTGGATTTTTCACTGTTGATTATATTTCATCACAACTAATGGCGAATTGGGCAGCGTACTATTATTCGCAAGGAAATCGTAAATATTTTTTTGGTTGGCAGTTAGGTCCATTAATTGGTCTATCTTTAGTAACAATAATACGCCTGTACAAACAAACTCCAGCTAAGTCCACAAATTCATCATCGAAAACAACGACACAAACAAAAACTGAGGCGAGCATAACAGAAAATACAGCAGAATTTATATTTAAAACTATTCCACTTGGTGTTTTACTATCAATTTTTTCCCAAAGTACTATAAATGACATGCTGGAGTTGTCTGGCATAGCAAAACCTATTGAAAACACATATGCTTTATATCGAGATCTGATTATACATTGGGGTTTGCAGGCAAAAGTTAATTTTGTTACAAGCATATCGGCCTGCAATCCCGACTATGCACGTATGGATTCCGCTGAATTATGGGGTTTGATCAAAAACCTAGTACTTAAGCCATATTGTTTTTACAGTATGGTAATTATGACAAGATTCTTTCCTAAGTGGCGCAAATCAACAGAGCCCAAAAAACCTAATTCTGATGTAGTCGAGCGATTTAAAAAGTATATTTTAGAAGATTTCTTTGAAGAGCATCATGTTAGCATGCCCGATATGTCTAAAAGAGAAACTGAGACAATGCTTAACGAGTGCATGGAACTATTTGCTAAATGCGATTTTGATTATGAACGTTATAAAAAAGAGAAATTAAAATTAAAAAAAGAAAAACCTAATGAACATTTAGAATTTATGAATGATATTAAAAAACTCAAAGAACAAATTAATGAAATCCGTGAACAAAAGGATAAAAAATCTGTAGCTATCGAAGAATATCGAAATGATGAAGAAGATAAACATAAAGAAAAGAAAACATCAGACTCTGACAATAACCCAAATAAACAGGAAAGTGATTCTTCTTCATTACCAGAAACTTCAGATACAACAAAAAAATCTCAAACGTCCTTAAATGGTGAAAAATCGTTTTCCTCGAAAACGTCAAAACAAAAACCATCAAATTCCAAAACAACATCTTCTGCGTCAAGAATAGATTTGCAAAATTGTGATGGAGATGGTGGCGAGAATACTTGCAATTATCGTAGTTTTCATTATTTATACAGTTTTCTTCAAATGGCTGTATTCGTATTAATGGGTTTAAGCATTAGAAAATTATTTTTCCTATGCTTTACACAAGGTTGTGTTCTTGGTTCTACAATATGTTCCTCATTTCTTTCCAAAGAAAATCGTCGAATTTTTTGGACCGCCTACTTATCAGTGTTTTTATCAAGTATAATTAATCCCGGAATAAAAGTGAGTCGCTATTTTTAAATTAAATTTAAAATTACTTCATCTTCTTTTAATATGAAAACTAAATTCAAATATTCTTGCAAGCGGCATGAAGATAGATTTAGTTCAAAATAAATTGTTTAGAAGTTTATTGGGCACTGTCAAAAGTTTACATTTTTAATGACGATTCTAGAAAAGGGTTTAAAGAATTAAAGAAAAAATATTCAATAATGATTATTAAAAATATATATTTAAAATGTATTACTGCGGGAAAAAGCATATTCATATGCTTATATACCATATATAGTGGATATTGACCCAAATTTTGTATAGAAAATTCAAGAGTCTTATATCGTAAGCCATATTGATTAAATGAGAGTTATCATTTAAACAACAACACAGCAAACAACAAAACTCAAAAACACTTTTATACAAAAAACAGCAACATTTCGAAAACAAAAACACTTTTTTTATTTCAATCTTTCTGCATAAGGGTTTTCATTGGAAGCTAATCATATGTAATTTGAAAAATACGGAAAACAAAAAATATTTATTGTGCACGTTTCGTTTTTGTAAAATTTTTTACAAATATTTTGTTTTTTTTTGTTTTTCAGACAACGTATGAATGGCTTCCAAAGAAAACCCTTTTTTTCGAAATGTTTGCTGTGTTTTTGAGTTTTGTTTTTTGATGCGTTGTTTACATGTTTTATTTTGTTCATACTAGACACTTTAAGCAGTATAATTAAAATTTCAAACTTAACTTTACCTTTACTGTTTATATTTGAAGTTTTGATGCTCAGAAACTACAAAATTAACTTATTTTTTTTTAATATCGCATAGTAATATGCTTGCTCCTTAATCTAAAGTTCTGAATCATATTCAAAAATATATAAAAATAATGTAAATAATTACTATTACGGTAAGAGCGTTGAAGCGTCGATTTTTAATAGTCTTAAACGAAATTTAAAATATTATTAAATTAAAAATATTAGATTTGAGATATCAAAACTGTATTCGAAACCGAAATTAAAAAAATATGCAAATATGTCTTCCTTAGAATATTCAAGATGAATATTTACCTTCTAACCAATTTAAAGTGGGCCATGATGATTTGGATACAATGTTGGAATGGATTAAAATGAACACTGAAAAAGATGCAGTCTTTGCAGGTATATTTTTAACTAAAAATACTGCGATTATAATATCTAATTAAAATTAATTTTAGGACCTATTGATATTATTGGAACAGTTCATCTATCAACAAGAAGACCTATTGTAAATCATGCTCATTTAGAAATGAGACAGATTAGGTAACAAAAAAACAACAAATTAAATCAAAATCGTTTGTAAAACTTAATAATATAACAATTTCATTTATTTTCTATTCTTTCTTTTGAAAAAAGTGAACGAACTGAACATGTGTATAGTGTCTTTAGTCGTCAACAATCCTCAGATATTTACAATCAATGCTCACAATTAAAAATACAATATTTAATTGTAACATTAAGTGATTGTAATAATGAAACAAAGTAAAATACATGACTTTTATCTTAAGTGGCTTTTTAATTTTTACATATTTTGTTTTTAGAGATGAATGTGATTTATTAACAATATGGGATGATATGCAACCAGCTTATCGTAAATATCCACAATTTTGTTCTGAATTAGCAGTTAAGAATTTACCGAGCTTTTTAAAAGTCTTTACCAACGACTATTATGCAATTGTTAAAACGTTTTCGCAAAGTGTACAAATAAATTTGAAATATAATAAAATGCCTGAAAAACAAATGTGAGTGAAAGTAATATTAAAACAAAATGAAATACACGGAATATTAAACACATTTTTTTTTGGTGTGATGTAAGTCGTTTATAGTTACAACGTAAAATATAATAAAAAAAGTCAATTCCTTGTAAAAAAAGATCTAAATAAATAAAAAAATAATAAATTTAAGAAACGGAACAAAGCGAATTACATTCTTATATTGAATTTATTTTTGAACAATAAAACAAATTCCTATTTTAAAAATTTTAAATGTGTACTGTATAAAAAAAGAAACCAAAATATATATAAAAAAATAAATGTTTAAAAGACTTATGCAGTTTATAATTTTTCTAACATTTTATTAATTTCACAATTCAGTTAGAAAAAAACAAAAAATATAAATAACCACAGCCAATTTAGTTAAGTTCTCAAATCTTAAATGTTTAAGTGTTAAACGCTTTTTCAGCTATTAAATTATTATTATGACAAGATTTACTTATACACATTCAACACACAACCAAAAAATGTGACATAATAAAATTTTCTAATTTGCTATACATCATATTATATCCCTTATATTTGTATTGTTATTAAAAAACATCAAATTTTATTGAGAAAAAAAAACACCTTTATTCTTTAGTAGGACTATCATTGATATTAATTGTAATTAGTATGCATTCCCTTCATTTTAACAGACAACAAGTTTATTTCATCCTTTCGCTATTTTTAATAAAGTATTTCTAAAATATGAGTAATAAATTCAAAAATTTTATTGAAAAAAAGAAACAAAACTACATAGATATTTTTATGTAAGATTTAAAGTTTAAAAATACAAATAAATAAAACATTAAAAATTACACAAAAGAAAAAATCAATTGTAATTATTATTATAATTTCGAATTCGGCAATGTCAAATTTTACATATTGTGTAGCGTAACCGATTTAGTAGTGCAGCCGACCAGTAAATACTGCAAGAAGTAGTTATAATAACCAACACATTTATGTAAAAATAAGAAGTATCAAATTACCCAAAACTTTTGGTAAACAAACAAACGCAATTATTGCGCATTGCGCATACAATGGATATTATTCAAGTGGGCTTCGAAACAGTATACCTTTAATGCATGCATGCATTATTAATGTTGTTGCCTTACTTAACACACACACCGATCGGTGCGTTTAATGTTGCAAGTAATTGTGAGTTTTCCCGCATATCTAAACCCAATAACAAAATAAAAATAAATAATATAATATTACTCAAACTTTTATAATATTACATATCTGTTTTTAACTGGCCGCCATTTTGCCAACTGTCACGTGATTAAGTTTGATTTAGCATTTCAACATGAATAGACTGACGCTTCAAAATTGTGCGAAATGGGCCTAAAACAAGATTTCCGTTGCTTTAGATTTTCCCAATTGTTTCCGTTTGGAGTACTTTATGGGCTCATGGAATCATTGGTCCGTACTAATGCTGGTCAAAATTTAACAGTCGATAGTGACCGCTGCAGAGCCTTGATTTTTGACTTTTTCGTTTATCAATTTAACAACCATGATGTGCAGAAGCTGTGGTTTCAACAGCTGGCCCAAAACTGGTGCCAAAACTGATTTATTGAAGGAAACGATTTATAACCGCATAGTTTCATGTTTCGGGCTCGTGAATTGGCCTCCAAGATCGTCTGATTTAACCCCATTAGAATATTTTCTGTGGAGATATGTGACGAAAAGCCCGAAATAATTGAATACTTGGAGGACAATATTGCCGATATACTGCCACAAAGTTTCGTAAAAATCATCGAAAGTTGAACCTCCTGATTAGACTACGTCCGAGCCGTCGCGGTCATATTAAAATTATAATGCTAGAGGATTATTTTTCGAACAAAATAGATTGTTATTGTTGTTATGTTATTTAAAAAAAATCATGTTTGTTTTATTCTAAAATTTCTATACCTCTAGTATAGTTTGTTTTAATTTTTTTTCCTAACCCTGGTTTCCTTCTTTTCTTCCTTCATCTAGTCAGAAGTACGAAGTTTTTATAAAAAGTAAAATAATTTGTTCAACGCCTGAAAGTAGGCTTGTATTTAGCTTTTGCTAAAGAATATAAATCATATAGAAAGTGCAGCTAAACGAAAAGTAAAATATTTTTTACGAAAAGGGGATAAAACAAAAATGAAGAGAATAACAATGAATTAGTCTCTGGTCCGCCGGGAAGGTATACATACTACTTTGTTTTGCCGCCATTTTCGTAAACATTAGCCTTGACAGCTCATATTTGGCACTTGTGAAGTAGACACGTGGCAAATTTATTATAGAAAAATACTCGACAAACTAACGTGTTTTAATCGTTAAAACATTTTATTAAAATCAATCATCGATTACTGTAATGATAAGAAAGTTATGTAAAATTTTTGGGAGAAACAACGTGCCAACAAAACGCTCTATTTATCGTGTAGTAAATAATTTCGAAGAAAGATGGATAGGGCCAAGTATGGACCAGAACGTACTGCGAGATCGGCTGAAAACATAACTGCTGCTCAAGAAAGTATACAAAACAATTCATCAACCTCAATTCGACACCGTGCTCAGAAGCTTCGACTTCAAAGAACAGTTTTGGCCACAATTTTGCGCAAGGGTTTTCATTTGTTTCCCTATAAGATGCAGTTGACATAAGAGCTTCTTCCACCAAACCGTTTACGCCGCCGTACATATGTATATAAAATGTTAAAGCTCGCCCATGACAACCTCGATTTTCAGGAAGAAATCCTAATGAGTGACGAGGCACATTTTCATTTGAATGGATATGTGAATAAACATAATAGTCGGTTCTGGGAAATGGGACGCCCTCAAATTATTCAACAATCACCTATACAGCCATTAAAAGTGACAGTCTGGTGTGCAATTGGGTCAGGAGGAATCATTGGATCTTACTTCTTTGAAAATGAAAACGGCGTAACGGTAAGTGGGAATGGGAAGCGAAATCGCGATATAAATAAAAACTTTTTAACGCCACAACTGCATACTTTGGGCTTGAATAACATGCGGTACCAACAAGAGGGTACTACATCGTATACAGTCAGGATTACAATGGAATTACTGCGAGATCTCTTTCCACAACAAGTTATTTCGAGAAATGGTGATTTTGATTGATCCCACGGTCGTCTGATTTGACTGCTCTAAACTTTTTTTGTGGGAATATCTAAAAAGCAAGTTTTATTCAAAAAAACCAGTAACGCTTGAGCAACTCAAACAAAATATACGTGATGCAATTAATGAAATACCGCGCGAAATGTGTGAAAATGTAATGAAAAATGTGCTCAAAAGGACTCGCATTTGTGAGGCTAACAGAGGCGGACATTTACCGTATTTTGTATCCCATACATAATTGCCGACATTAAATAAAGCATTTATTAATATAAGATTCTCTCTCTTTCACTTAATCAAAAATTATAAACAAGCCGGGGTGTCCCGGCGTACACCCTGTACTTGCCTACGTTTGTAAATATTTCAGTTTGGTTGTATAATATTCTCTCTGGTTGAGCAAATGTATTTTTCCTCAACTGACGATCCTTTATCCTCTTGTTAGTTCTCAAACAAAAACAATACGCTTTTGAATTTATTGGAGTGCCAATAATAAATAAATGCGTTCATATGTATGTAAATAGCTAACTTTAAGTTAACTTTTATGGACTAATTTTAAGCCATTTACTAAGCAATGCAAAATGTTCATTATCTAAAGTGTGTATTCTGAACATTTCGTGATAAGATTTACATCTGCACCTGGCCGTGGGCCTTAATCAGATGGTGGTCAAACCATTGTGAATGAAAAGCAACGTCATTTACGCCCTAGGAAGCCGAAGACTAATTCTAGCAACAGGTCTTTCCTAGTTGCAATTTCAGCGGTTGCAAAGCAGGGTTGCAAACCACTACTCCTTGCTGAAGAGCTGGATACTATCCAACTCCTGTCCAGAACACATGACTAGCATGCTCACTGGATCTGGATCATTCACCAGGTAGGTGTGATTAAAGGTGCTATGATCCTGGTCACCAAAAATAATTCCTGTTGGGCCCGTGAAACCACAACCACCACGATACTCCCGAAGGGCCAATAATCAGTCAGAAAAACAGCTAAAAGTCTAAAGAGACAACTGTGTGATTAGATTTACATCCGCGCCTGGCCATGAAGCCTTAATCAGATGGTGGATCAAACCACTACATATTTTGGAACGTCATGCTCGTCCTAGGAAGCCAAGCTATAATTAGATGCAACAGAACTTTCTAGTTGCAACTTCGATGATTCCAGAGCAGGGCTGCAAATCATCACTCCTTGATTAAGAGTTGGAGACTTTACAACTCCTGTCCAGAACACATGTCTAGCATTCTCACTGGATCTGGGAACATTTCACCAGGTAGGTGTTATTAAAGGTGAATAGAACCCGGCCACCATAGAACCATATACTGATATGAGGCCGCGAAATTACAACCACCACGATACTCCCATATAGGGGCCAACCTCAATAATCAGTCAGAGAACAGTTGAATGTCTAAAGAGACAAATAACGAACTCTGCGGCTTACTGATTCCCGTGGAAATAAAGTTTCCAGTTGTACCCCTGCTGACTTCAGGGGACTGGGCTCCCTTTTTTCCCCCAGTTGCACAGGTCTGAGTTGTTGCTATCTCCAAAGACCATATATATGTGCCCCCGGGGAGTAGTCTAAATAGACAATTAGCGGAAACTCTGGGACTTACTGATTCCCGTGGAAATAACGTGGAGTTTTCCAGTTGACCCCTGTTGCCTTCAGAGGACTGGGCTGCCTTATACCCCCAGCGGTACAGGTCTAGATAGTCAAGTATTCTATAAAGACCAATAAATGTCCCCCGGGAGGGTGTGTATTCTGGATAGTAAATTTTGTATGTTTGGTTAGTCGTTGTTTGCGTTTGTTTTTATTTGGTCTTGTTTATATAGGCATATGTGTAAATGATGTCAGCTATACTTCACCCAAGTACGCAGGCTTGAATTGATACATATAATATGATAATATGCTTTCCCTGACGACCTACGTTTGAATATCGATTTCCTGGAACTGTTCAGCAAAAATTGGGATATTTCTAAATCCTAGCTCTAGTTTGGAAGTAGACGTTTGTTATATACGATGTTATTGCTAAATTACGAACATACTTCAATCGCTTAATTCTAAAAAATATGATCGACTTTTTTTCAGTAGCAGAGCATACATATTTTGCTTCTGTACGATCAAAAGTGGAAATATTTGTTTGTATAATTAAGTTTTAGTTGAATTCAGATAAATGTATAATAATTTTCCCGGGGGTTGCAAAATAATATCGCTTACCTCACAACATTAGCTTCAATGGAACCGACAATGGTATGGAATTTTTTTGAATCGGAAATATTTCCAGTCATAATGAATTGCCTTTCAACCTGCCTACACCATAAAGCCGGATTCGTCTTCCAAAACGGCAGTACCTTGACAGAAACTCGAGATATTTCATTGCTTAATGGAAGCGATGCAAACTCATCTTCTGATTTATTATGCGACATGTTTGTCACCAATTTTAGTAGTTTATGGGTTAGAAGAATAAAAAGATTTAAATAAAGCCCAAACACAACACTCATTTTTTAAATTTTTCACAAAAAATATTTATTTATAAAAAACAAAGGTTACTATCCACTCAAAAAATTTTACACAAATCAATAAAATATTTATTAGCTAAAGAAAAAATTTAACTTAAATTTTAAATATTTGTTTTTATCAAAGTAGTTTTACTGAAAAGCATTAAAAATTTATTTGGTAAAATAACACAAGACAACCACGCTACAAATATATTACATATACATACATACATATTTTTACCAATTAGTATTATTTATGAAATATTATTTTAATATTTCATAAAATCTTTAAATCTGAGCCTCACAAAGATGTATAAAATTTTTTATTATTAAGTAAACGCTTTACTCCAGAATGGGTATTCTTAACATAGAAGAGAAGTTTTGGAATTTCTACTATTAGTACGTCTCCGAACGCTTTTTTTGGTCTATACAAATTTTGTCAAACGAATGATTTGATTTATTCAAATGTAATAACTTTACTTATTTTACTAGGTTGATCAATATCCTGAATTTTACTCACTGATGAGCTATGTGAGCAATAGTGAAATTGCAATATGGATATGCTCTCCCCCGCAGTAATACATTTCAAATATTTTTTATTTTTGTTGAAATAAATGTTCTATGAGAATATCATAAAATGTTTATTTTTTAATAAAAATTTTTGTAATAAATATTTCGTGAGAGTATCATGAAATATTTATTTAAAGGAATCAAGCACGAATAATAAAATTGCTTAGATTGAAAATGATTCCGATGAATAAATTACTCAGAACTCAATATAACAAAACGTTTATTAAAAGGACGTATACTTACTATACAATATAAATAAATATTGCTCATACGTTACCACCACTCCTTATTTGCTCCTTAGCCCACCGCTAAGTCATCCAAATTCTATGAAATGAAACTCGATTTGATAAATAAAGTTTTTGTACAAATGTTTGTATTGTTATGTATTTTTTTTTAATTTTTAATTTTTTTGTTGCATGTTACAAAAAGCTTATAAGCTTTAAAGATTTGTTTCATAAACAAGATAAAATTGATTTTTAAATATTTTATATTTAATTACATTTCAGCGGTGTTTGGTTTTTGTTATATTATTTTGTCTTATTTATAATTTTGCTTTTTTTTTAATATATTTTTTTTTCTTATACGTTAATATTTTATTAAAAAAGGATTAAAAACAAAAATGTAATCCTTTTTCTTTTATAATTTTATTTTATTTCATAAACTAAGTGCACTATGCGTTTTATTTTCTTTGATTTTTTTTAATTTCCAGATAATAAATTTATTATTCAAAAGGCTTTATTTTATCGCTGTTTATTGCAAAGAGACAGTTAAGATGCAGAGCGAGAGAAATTCAAGTTTTAAAAAATGTCTTGCGTTTATAACTTTTTATCATTTAGATTTGTGTTAATGACACATAAGCCATAATGGAAATTTATATTATAAATTTTGTTTAAATGTTAGTTAAAATCGTGATTTGAAAAATATTAATTTAATTTGATTTTAAGAACTAAGTCAAATTAAATAAACAATTTTATTCTTGGCATCCTTAGCCGACATTGGTTCCATTTCAAATTAATCTACGTTAATTTGTGCTAGATGCCTATAAAAATAAATATTTTCTGATATTCTCATAAAATAAATATAAAATATTTATTTTCAATAAATTTTTTGTTAAAAGCAAAATATTTCATGAGTCAAATTAAAAAAAAAAAAAAACACAAACAAAAACAAAAATGCAAAATTTTTTCGGTTAAAATGTTATGGAAAAGAAGTTAGAAAGTAATCACCCCTATTCTGCGTTTCGATTAAGTCTCCGCATTCAGTTCCGTTGCGATCGGAAATTGGTATTCTGAAGAAAAACGGAATCGAAAGAAAAAAAGAAGACAACAATGTTTACAAAATTAATAGCGTCACTGTGGAATGTGGAAATGAAATAGCAAAATAAGCAAGTTGTTATCATTTTCATAAACATAATTAAAAATAAGCATTTTTTGTTGGAGGACCTAGTGCATTGAGGACTCCTGCAACTTTCTCCCAGAAGAGTGCCACTTCTTCATTTGATCGCTGGTGCTATCCACCTGGAACGTCTGCTTTAGATGCCATTAAATTTGCCAATTTTTCATACTGGTGTGGTGTTGTTGTTTTTGACCTATAACACATAACAAAAACACCATATTCGGGTACAAAAATTAACAATTTAAAACAAACAAAAAAAAAATTAATTTAATTCAATAAATTAATTAAAAAATAATTTAAAGTGTTTTTTTATCGTTTCTGAACATTTTATCTCATTTTCTAGTGACATTTTTTTCAATTTTAAACTTTTTAACTATAAAACACAGATAAAGAAGACCCCTCCGTCAACAAAAAAACAACTGAGAAAAACGGAGCTCCGATCGTAATGCAGAATACATACAATCGAAAGAAACTGAGCGGAATCGCAAAATACGAATGTATAATTTTATTTAAAACTTTGAGTTTTAATAAAAATGCCTTTTTGAATAATAAATTTCAATGTGCTGCTTCTATATTTTTATATTGCAAGCGATATTATTTATCTGAAAAAATTTTTGTGAAAAGCATGTAGTTTTAAGAATTTTTCTATACAAATTTTTTAAGACGATTTAATCGCTTGTAGTACAGAAACAGCACACAAGTTTTGCTTTAAAATATTTTAATAAAATTAAAATTAAACAATTTGACTTAATAAACAAAACTATAAAAAACACATTAACTTTTTTTTTAGTTTTTAAGAAAAAAATTATATTTTAAAAATAGAAGTTTTATTTACCCAGAAAAAATATATTAATTCCATAAATAGTTCTAGAACATATGGAAATAGCCATAATGCTTCATATCATTATTGATTTTTATTTGGAGTGACTCTAGAGAGGGTACTTTTTATTTATAGAGATGCCTAAAAAATTTATATGAAAATAACTAAAATTTTCAGATGAGTTGATATCGCTTGTAATACAGAAACAGCACTAAAACAATTTTTAAAGAATTAAATTTTTTTTTTTTTGGTCAATTTAAAGTTTTATAATTTCATGCGATATCGAGCTGCTAAGGGCTTAGTTGTGTGCTTTCAGATTTTTTCCGTCTAAATTAGACAAATGGAATAGGGTAAAGTGACGTAATCGATTGGTTTGTATTAGAAAAAGAAACAGCCTTTTTCTAAGATTTTTACTATCTCTATAGTGTCAGTTATAAAATTTAATTACCTTTTTGCTGTATCATATTATCAACAACATTGTAAAACCACTGACACTTTATACCAACAACTTCCCTGTTCGGCATTATGCTAATTACTAACACACTTTTATTAACTGTGATTTCTATTTATAGGCGAGTTTAGAAGTTTCTACAACGGAAAGATCTGGTGATTTATTTTTCTTTGTATATGAATGTATGGATATAAGCTAATCAAAATACTGTACGATAAATATGATTAATTAATTACGTTATCTGTTAAATATTTTTTATTAAGTATTATCTTTATCGAGAATTTTTGTATTGGGTATACAAGTTAATAATGTCGATTTGTCGATTTTCGATAACTATCACATGTGGTTTGTGTCAACAATAACAAATATAATATTTTGAAGGGTAAAAATCTGTCATTATAATTCAGTATTCGATAGATGCCAAAGTGTAAACACAAATATTGTTCAGTCGCTATAATAATGTAGAAATTTATGCCTTAAAAAGATGTTGTGGGGGGAGGTCTGATTGATAAATTTCTTTCATTTGAAGAAAACAGCTGCTTAAAGTTATCGATTGTTGGTAAAAGCTTATGGGCAACAGCCATCAACTCAAAAAACTTTTTTGAACGATGGTTTGCGCGATTTAAAAGTGGTGATTTCGACACAGAAGACGAGAAGAAGCCTTGACAACCAAAAAAGTTTGAAGCTGAGTATCTGGAAACGTTACTCGATGAAGATTACTGTCAAAAGCAATAAGAATATGCATTGGAAGTTACACAAAAAATCATTTCCCTACATTTAAAATCGTTGGGGTTCATTCAAAAGCAAGAATTTTGAATGCCGAAAATGATGATTGAATGATAGAAAAAGAAGTAATGATGTGATTTGATTTACATCTGCAGATGGTGGTCAAACCACTTGAATGATTTGCAAACGTCATTCACGCCATAGGAGGCCATCGAATACGTATATCCTCCGGTCACTCCTAGTAGCAATTTCGAAAGCCCGAAGTAGGCCGCAGCCTTCACTCCTTGCTAAAGAGTTGGAGACTTTCCAACTCCTGGTCCAGAATGCATGAAGCTTAATATAATTAAGAACACGATGGCATTCATACTCACTGGACCTGTACCATTTATTGTGTTCATTTTGAATGATCCGACCCACAAACTATCACGAGGGTATACAAGTTGAGGGTCTCGAAACCACAACCACCACGATACTCCCATATAGGGGCCAACCTCAATAACCAGTCAGAGAACAGCTAATTGTCTCAAGAGACAAATAGTGAACTCTGCGAGCGTACTGATTCCCGTGGAAATATGTGGATTGTCCAGGTGACTCCTACTATCCTTTGAGGGGCCCGGGCTCCCTTTTACTCCGCAAGACACCAGTCTCAATGGAATAGTAGGTTCGGTTCCAAAAAGACGATCATGTGCCCCCGGGGGGACAAAAAGAAGTAATTTTTGCGTCGTATTGTTACTGCGCAAAAAGTTATATGGAAGCCCGGAAACCGGCCAAATCAACGTCGAAGGTAAATATCCATGACGCCAAGGTAATGCTCTGTATTTAGTGGGATCAGAATGGTGTTTTGTATTATGAGCTGTTAAAATTGAGTCAGATGATCACAAAGGACTCAAGATAATCAATTCGTTTGAAGAGAGCAATAAACGAAAAACGACCAATATATTCGACCAGTAACGAGCCCGTAATCTTTTGTCATGACAACCGGTCAAAAAATATTTGGAAAACAGTAGATGGGTAGTTTTTGCTCACCCGCCTTATAATTCAGGCCTTGCTCTTTTGTCTACAATTTGTTTCGATCGATGCAGAGCGCCCTTACTTGAATACGCTTCACTTCAGAAAAGGTATTTGAAATTGGCTAAATTCATATGCTACCTAAAACCCGGAACGGTTGTTTTGGAGCGTGATCCATATGTTATTAGAAAGATGGTAAAAAGTGGTGTTAAACGATGGAAAATATTTTGAATATTTTATTTTAATTTTTTTATTATAACAAATGAAATTTTTTACCAACAAAATCGACATTAATAACTTGTGTATCTATTTTGATTGTAAAACTTAATAAAGATTATTATTTTCGCTTCTATTATGTTAAGGTATTAAATTTACATTCGTAAAAGCGTAATTTATTGGAAAATTTTTAATTATAATTTAACATATTTTTCTGGGTCAATATTACTTTGTTTTTCTTAAACTGCATAATTTATTTTACATTTAGTTGTATTGAATTGAAAGTTTTATTTTTTATCACAGCAATAATTATAGTTATTTAATTTATATTATTATTATTATTACTATTATAATATTTATATATTCATAATGTACAATTATTTAACTAATTTTATTAAATTATTACCAACAATAACGCGCTTATTAAAATAAATAATTGATTTCAACATGGCTGTAATAAATTGATTTTTGAATAACTGAAATCAAAAGCGAACAAATTAATAATATTATTTTATTGCAAATTAGTTGTGCCATGTTCGTTTTTATTAAATATTTTTAAATTTAATAATTTTAAGCCCATTATTTAAAGCATGTTTTTTTATTTCGTTTGTTATTTCCTAAATAACATTCATTATGAAATGAAATGTTTAAATGTAAAAAAAAAACTGAAAATTTATAAAAAATTTATGCCAACTTTTCAAAAATCTTTTAAATAATTGGCAGTGTTGACTTTCCATTTTATTTCAAAATTTAATACATAATTGTTGAAACAGCTTTCTTCTATTTAAGATTTATTTTGAGTTTTATTTAATGCGAGTTATTAATTGGAGAGGAGCAGATTTAATAAATTGAATGTATAGCTTTTATCAGTGCAAAGTTCGTACTTTTCAATTACTTTCAAGAAATATTAACTAATCTTAAAGTTAAATTTTAATTGTCTTTCTTTGATTTTGTTAAATAATTTATTTTCTACCTGCAAACATTTCACAATAATTTCCCTAAATATTCTTAATCGTAAAATTTGACCAAAAACTAATTTAGAAACTTAAGAGATTCATGCCAAAAACCTAATTGATTAAATGAGAATTATATTCAATGTAGCACAAAAAAACAAATTTTTTTTAGAACAAAATTTGGGCGGATTGCTAGGTTGAGCTATATAAGCTATAGCGAATTGTTTATTTGGATATGCTTACCCTGCAGTAATACATTTAATTTTAAATTATAAATATCGCATTAATTGTTAGGAAATCAGGCACAATTAAGGTAAGTTAAAGGCTCTGTTATCGAAAGCAATCCAGCATTAGAGGTGTTGCCACTTTGCCACAATTATCTTACGGTTGGCAACTTTTTAATGACGGTTGTCAATTTCACTTGCGAAATAGGGAATTTACTGGCAACCGTTATTGCAGCTTGCTGTGTGATGTTTCAAAAGAAAAAAAGAAGTAATTTAAAAGGTAATAATTTTATATTTTTAATAAATTATTCATATATTATATATCACTAGCTGACCCATTGAGAACGAATTTGTGAGATCGCAAAGAAGAAACCCACCGCGACTATATTTTATTATTATTTATTTTAAAGGCGGCAGTAATCGAGTCCATGTTACTTTGGGCCTTCCACCATCATCCGCCAAAGCACTTTGGAGGCAGTTGGCGGCTGGCGATGAATTTATGTTGTGTGTGTATTTTTGAAGCAAACAACGCTCAATATTTACGTAAATGCGATACCATATCAAAACACAGCGCACAAAAATAATAAATGCATTGAATGAATGAATACACAAAAATTCATTCAAGTCGATCCAGTCGTGTAGTTGCAGTGTAGTTGAATAACCTGGATACCGATTGCAGCGCCATCTGCCGGGCTGGTTTGTTAATGTAAACAATCCAAGGTGGCACTAAAACGCATGCAAACAAAATGTATTCAGTGGCATACACACGTACAGTAGAATTTTATATATAAAGAAATTTGTATGGGAGGTACCACGCGTCTTTATCAAATCCCGCCTATATTTGCAGCAGAACTTAAAATATGTTCACTCAACCGAAATACCAAATTCTGTTTAAATACCGTCGGCAGGAGCAGAGTTACTGACTTGTTAATTTGTGGTTTGTATGGGAGGTACCATGCCCCTTTATACAATCCCGCCCATATTTGCAGCAGCACTTAAAAAATGCACACCAAACCGACGTACCAAATTTTGGGCAAATACCGTTATCAGAAGCAGAAATAATAGATTTTTAGTTTGCGGTTTGTATGGGAGGTACCATGCTCCTTTGTCCAGTTAGATCGAATTGTAAATCTAAACCACCCGCGGCGCCACCCAAACGTATACAAAAAAAATTTATGTAAATCGGTCCAGCCGTTTAGGAGGAGTTGAGTCACAACACACCTGCAGTAGAATTTGTATGTATATTTGTCATGATGGTTAACATCGCCATAAAGCAACAATTTGAAATAATTATTCAGTTACTGGAAGTTATCAAAATGTGGCTCGAGGCGCGCAGCTTTTTGGTGAAACCAAAGATGAAGTGTGTAGAATGACATTGCAGGCAATTTAAAAAGCTATGGCCCACCAACAAGCATTCCGAATGAATCGGATCTTTGAAAGTTCCCTCTCGCAAAAACCTCAAAGCTGCACACTTTTAAAAGTGGAGGTATTACTGTTGACCGATAACTTTTTTAAAATCATTTTTTAATGCTTCTACTAAATAAACAACGGTTTCTTTCGGAAATTGAAGATATGCCTTGAGCTAAGATGCACAATAGATTATTAAAAATTATCATAAACATAAACATCTACTCACATTGAAGATGGAAATTTTAAGGAATTAGAGTTATCCCTTAGATTTGTTTTAATTGATGACACGTCGTGCAATTGTTCTTCTTAAAACTTATCATCATTAAAAATAAAATCTCTTGCTGTTAAAATTTCCGTTTTATATCGTTTGATGGGTTACAAATAATTTAATTGCTAAAATGTCAAAATAAAAATGATCGATAGCTTTATAGCAATTGGTAAAAGTTGCCATACGTAATGTTGATTTTAACTTCAGTGGCGTTGCCCGTTCGCGAAGCATTTAAACTTTGTTAACTTTCCGTAGTAGAGCCAGAAGTTTATTTCATGCATAATTTCTTTTTTGAATTAATTTTATTCAATTGATTAATAAACATTGAAAATTAAAAGAAGGTATAACATTCTGCAAGTGTTTTATATTAAATTTATCCTGTGCTATTTATAAAATTATCACCTAATTTAAATATAGATAATTCTTTCTGAAAAATAATTAAAAGTTATATCGTCCCTTATGATGAAACAGTTTCCCGAAAGTTATGATAACTATTTTTGAGCTTTCTAGTTTTATATTCTACGATTAGGATGGATATCACACGAGTAGAATCTTTCGCTAAACATGAGCGCAAAACTCTCAAAGGAAGAGAAACACATATTTGCTCAATTAAGACTTATTTCACAATATTTTACATTTCTTTTCTAGTTGCAATACTAATTTGCATTGAAAAATTTGTTATAATTAGAAGTTACAATAATATACAAAAACTTTTATTTTTTAATAAAAAAATACTATTTTTCTTGACATTACGGCCTTTCTTTACGATATTTTTTGAAAAAGAAAATTAAAAGCATTATCGTTTACAAATAAAGTAAAAATATTTTTAATTGTGAGATTTTAAAATAGTCCAAAAAATATTTTTTTTTAAAAAAGGTGTTTTTAAAGAGGTATAGAACTTTGAAATGGAATATAACAAAGATGAATTGTTTAAATTAATATTTTGTAATATATTAATAATATTTTGGCATTATTATTTAAATAAGTTTTCTGTCTTATGATCGTCACGAGTGGCTTGGACGTAGTCTAATCTGGAGTTGCAAGTTTCGATAACTTTTTCCGACATTTGTTGCCGTATTTCGGCAATAACGAGGCGAATGTTGTTCGCAACGTAGACAAGCGTTAAATTGCACTATCTTAGAAGCACTAAGGTCCGAATGGGGGTACTTAAAGTTTTTTTTTAATAAATCAATTGTGGCACGAGCTGAGTGACATGTTTAGCCGTCTTGTTAAAAGCACAACTATGCGCATCATGATTGTTTAGTTGATCAACGAAAAACCAGTAATCATGGTTTTATAGCAATCTATAACATTCTGAACAGCATTGTTTTTAAATGTGTACGGATCAATGATTCCATCAGTAAAGGTGCTTTAATATACACTTGAGGATTATCATCACTTTAACTACAGCAGTTTATCCATTTAAACAAAAGGGAGCTTCATCGCTAAACAAAATTCGCTTAAGGAAATCGGGATTAACGGCAATCTTATTGTGGGCTTAATTTGTACAATTTGAAATCGTTGTTTAAGTATCAGTCAAAGCAATATAAACATAAATTATTTGATAGCTAAAAAAATGACTGCTAGTTAAAAAGTGTTGTTAACTTAAATTTTTAAGCCTCTATAAAAACACTCGATAAAAGGATTCCCCAACGAGATGAGTTGAGTAATCGACGACATGGCCATAGAAACAAGCTTTGCATCAATAATCTATTTAAGTGATTTTATTTAAAAAATATCATTTGCGTTATTAGCAAGCTGCGAAGTGTACCAATAGTAACATTAATTTATAACTATAAAGAATTTGGAGTTATTTTTATTTGGGTACGGTTTTACGACGACCCTCGTCAAATTTGGTTTGTGAACAAACCAGTTTCGGCTATTTGCCATCTTCAGTGTTCTCTTTAAAAAAGCAATTTAAAGTTATGTTTTTTTAAAAATTACAATTTACAATTTAATTTTCTTTCGAAAAGCAATTATCCCAAAGACTTCTCATTTAATTCGTTTTTATATTTAACGATTTTTATTTATATTCTTCTTGAACTTAATGAATTGAAATTTTCTATAACAATTAATAAGTTAATATTTGATGTGTAAATTCCATACGCTGACAATGATGTAGCACTTCCTGAGAAATATTAATAAAATTTGCTTATTTTACCTTATGAACAGATTTATAGGAGCGTAAAAACTTGCAAAAATCCTTTTGCTGAAATATTTGTAACATATAAAATGAAATTAATAGAATAAATATTCGAGTAATATTATTTTTTTAAACAGGATCTGATATTGAAAAAACAACTGTTAACATAAAATTATATATCTAAAAAATTAAGGAATTTTAAAATTAAAAATATATTTTTCCAGTTTTTTATTACTTGCTGTCAGTGATTTAAAAAATTTTTGTAAAATGGCTAACAGAAACATTGCTTAATAACACCATATCAATAAAATACCCAGATTTTTATTGTTATAGCAGTCTTATTAAAGAAAACGATTGAACATATACTCCTGCCACCTTTAAACACATTTCTAATCGAAAATGTAGGAGTATTGTTGCAAATGTTGAACGGAAATTGCGTAATTTTTTTCCTGCTATTTTACAGGTTACACGGCTGGTAGAGATAACACAAAAGAATGTAAATCTGATCTGCGTAAATTTTATAATATCGATGGAAATTTTATTATTGGTGGAGACTTTAAGAGCAGACACAAATTATGGGGTTGCATGCGATCAAACTTCTGGGAAAACCTTCCTAATTGTCCACAATCTTACCGAACAATAAGCCGGCTTATCTTCCTTTAGTAAAATACTGGAAAAAGTGATTAAAGAAAGAATTAGCCAAGTCACTAATGCCGAGCACATAATTCGCACACAACAATTTGCCTTTCGTGAGAAACATAAGACAGTGCAACCTCTGATAAGAATACACAATATAAAAGCTCTAATATGCAATTAGGAAAATCTATTATGGTGGCCAGGATCATTTCACAGTTAATGACACGCTAAGTGAATGATCCAGTCCAGTGAGCATGCTAGACATGTGTTCTGGACAGAAGTTGGAAAGTCTCCAACTCTTAAGCAAGGAGTGATGATTTGCAGTCCTGCTCTGGAACTAGAAAGTTCTGTTGCATAGAATTATAGCTTCGGCTTCCTAGGACGAGCATGACGTTCCAAATTATGCAGTGGTTTGATCCACCATCTGATTAAGGCTTCATGGCCAGGCGCGGATGTAAATTTAATCACACGTTGTATGGTTTTGTTAGATATCAGGGCGGCTTTTGGTTCTGTGTGGCACAGTGGTTTAAATTATAAAATAATAAGGTTAAATTTTCCACCAACATTCATCCGAATAATATGCAGCTTTCTGTCAAACCGCGGTTTCAGCGTTTTCATTGATTCAAACTACTCCACGCAAACTAAAATAGCAGCGGTATGTGTCTCCGCAGTGCTTGTGTCTGTCATCCTTATTATATATCATTTACACAGCGGACTTTCCTAGAATAAATGGCTGCCTAACTTCTATACTCGCAGATTATACGGCTATTCTAAGTTCAGAAACACTCGCAACCAATGTCGTAAGTAGATTACAAACAGCACTCACTGAAGTTCACTCCTACCTTATAAGGTGGAAAATTCTTGTAAATTCACTGAAAACTCAACTATGTTTTTCTCCTGCTTTTTAACGCAAAACCTCATTTCATTTAATAAGACTTCTATTCCATGGATGAACAAAGTTCAATACTTAGGTATTGTATTGAACCACAAAATTAAATTTAAGGTTCACGTGTCATATATTGTTGATAAAGTCCACAAGTTAATCAGGTTATTGTATCGGTTAATGAACAGAAACTCCAAACTTAACATAAGCAATAAAATCTAAATATTTAAGGCAATATTTCAGGCAATGATGTTTTATACTGCTCCAGTCTGGTCTACATCAGCACATTGTCATATCAAGAAGATACAGATTGCGCAAAATAAACTCCTAAAATTGATCTACAATCTGCTTTGGCACTACTCCACACAACTCCTACCTAAACTAGCCAACGTTGAACTTGTAACACACAGAATCGGCCGATTGACAATAAACAGATGTCTTCAGTCTGACTTCATACACATTAATCAGCTGGTCTCATCATAATTAAAAAAAAACTATTTGATAATTTTTGTTATTTTTTTAATCGACCTTTTTTTATCTTTAATAAATATCTCTTATTCTTTTTTACGGTCTTTTTAAATTAAATTAACAATATATATTTTTTCTTTTCGATATTTCGCTTTCCTATGAAAGCTTCTTCAGGAAAAAAAAAATTTTTTTTTTAATTTAATTTAAAAAGACCGTAAAAAAGAATAAGAGATATTTAAAAAAAACGCTAACTTTTTATCTTAAACCAAACATTTTTCGGTAAAGATTTTTTTAACATTCTTTCCTTCAATTTTTAACAATATTGTAAGGACTACTGATTATAAAAATGTTTAACACTATATTTAAGCATACGAGGATTAAATCTTAAACTCTTTGTGAAAGACTGACAAAAAAATGTTTACAAACAATATTACATAAATAAAGAATTGAATTTAAAAATGGCTACTTGAAAGACCTATACCACAACTACAAAACATAATACCTGAGCCTCACTTTGACTTTAGACATAGACACTTTACACCAGAACAGTGTCACAGAAATGTTGGGAATTGTGGAAGTTATAACCAATGCACAGGAAAGAAAAGTTTATTATTTTGCAGTTTTTGTGGACATACAAATAACGTTTGTGAGAGTATAGCATTTTGAGTTACTCTATACATTATTCTTTTTCATTATTCTAAAATCGTACCTACTGAACAGAAATCTTTACGTTACGTGTTAATAACGAGCATCTGTCTTTAAATGTATTGAATTTGGATTTCCGCAAGAAAGCTTTTTAGGACTAGTGTTACAAACAGTTTTCACCTCTATTATGCCAACAACAAACGAAATCACAGTAGCAATATATGCTGATGACACTGCTATTGCAAGCTCTCAAGATTCACTCACGGATACCTCTAGGTTTACACAATCCGAGTTAAATTTTGTAGAAAAATGGTTAAAGAGTAGATAAAAACAGAAAAGTTAGTTCATGTTATATATACCTTTCGAAAAAATGAATGTTCTTTAGTATCATTAAATAGCGCGGTACTCCCACAAACTATTAATGTAACATACCTAGACAGAAGGCTAACATGGAGGCAACATATTAAAAGAAAACGTCAACAATTGAACAACAAATTCAAAAACAAAATGTATTGGCTTTTAGGACCTCAATTAGAATTAACATTAGGAAACAGAATAATATTGTATAAAACGATCATTAAACCGGTTTGGACATGTGGATTACAACTGTAGGGCACAATTAGCAATTTAAACATTGAAATTCTACAAAGATAACAATCTAAAACCTTCAGAGTAAATACAAATGCTCAGTGGTTTGTGAAAAATAAAAATATACTCTGGGACTTAGGAATTCTGTGATAGATATTTTGCAAGGGCTGAGGAGTAACCATTTTTACCTGGTTGCTGTTAACCTTTTAAATGATGGTTATAAAGTAAAAAGATATCATATTGTTAGGAATATGTCTTGCTTAAGTTTAAAATAAAACAATTAAGCAATATGGAAAACTACTGGTTACAAACTGCGTAGAAGTTTATACACACACACACACACAACTACAATTTGATATGCTTTTACTAACTGCCTGGCATGCTGCTTATCAGTTAAACGCGCAAGACAAAAACTAATTGTACAACAACAAATATACAAGGTTGTTTACCATCTGCGTAGTTTTCTAAGAAACCCTTTTTTACAAAAGCAACAACAAATGTATTGAAATAAATCCCAAGCAGAAACCTTATCAGCATAAAAACAAAAACAACTATACACACAGGCAAGCAGGCGCATATAAAATGAATAAACAACCTACAACAACAAAATACACACAAGGAGAGTAGAAAATTCTTACACCTTCTAGAATCTAATTGGACAATTATAAATAGGGGAAGCGTCTGAGTGGATAATCAATCAGTAAATTAAACCTCTACAGTGAAGACATTCATTTTAAGTAAATTGTTCTGTGTCAACTTTGTGTAGTTAAAAGTAAATAATAAAATTGTTATTATTTAAAAACTCTAAAAACTGGTGTTAATTATTTTGCAATAAAGAACTCACAACAAAACGTTTATAAACGTAACAATATGTTAGATCTTCCTTTTCGAAAATAAAAATAATGCAATATTATTTATTCTCTTTTACAGTTTTATATATATAAATATATATAGATTGTACATATGTAAAAATAGGGGTATGATTTCTTTTTGTTGAGTTCACTGGAGTACAATAAGCTAAGTTTTATTTTAAAACACTTGATTACTGTTTCATTAGAAAACAGATTGCAAATAAAGATATAGAAAAAAGAAAAGTTTTTCATTTCATAAAACAAAATTTTATTCGTATTCGACATCAATTTTAAAGACCTATCAGGAACAGCACAATGGGATCCCAAAGTAGGACACCTAAGGCATCTTAAACTTTATAGGACTTGAGGTTTTTCGGCTTTTTCATTAGATTTTGATTTTGCGATTTATTTTAATATTCTAAGCTTTTGGTACGGCAGTTACGGAAAAATACTAAAAAATCCCAGTTTTGGACATTTAAATTTTTTTTTTGGATCTTGGGATTTAAATTACATAGGTTTCTTTTTATTTTTATAATTGAAAAACTTTAGGAAAGAAATTTTTTTTTATGAAAATATCTGTAGTGCTTTGTTTCATCATTTTGGTAATATTAAATAATTATTTGTATTTAAATATTACTAAAATAAAAAAATTAAATTAAATATTTAAAACTATTGTTAAAGAAATAAAAGTAAATATAAAAAAATAAGTATTAATTTTAATAATGGTCTTTTTTAAATAAATTTAACACTATAATTTCAATATTTCGCTTTCCCTTGGAAAGCTTCTTCAGGAAAGCGAAATATTGAAAATATAATATAAAATTTATTTAAAAAAGACCATTATTAAGATTAATATTTATTTATTTTATAAAAAAAGAGGTCGAATAAAAATAATAATCAGTAAATATAAAATAAAAAAAACATTCGAATAAAGCTGTAGAGCATGTGATTTGTAGTTAATATTTCATTTTTTTTTTGCTTTTCCTACTTAAGACTAAAATGCTCTTAATTTAATTGATAATATTCAGTTATTTTTTCTTGTAACAAAAGCTCGTTATTATTATTATTATTATTTTTATATTTAACAATTTCTTAAATATAATAATTTTATAACAGGTTGAACCATAAGCACATTTTTGATATTCTTTTTCACATAAATATTTTCTTTTTACAATTTAAATATATAAAGAAACATTTCGCTTTCTAAATAAAAACACTAATTGAAACTGAAGATACAAATGAATTAAATTAAGAAAAAATCTTTTTGTTAAAATCACTTTGTACTCTACTCAAATATGCGAACGATTAATGGTGGGATCTGTAAAGAATACCGATAATTTACGTTTGAATTTCTCCATGCGTGGCTCATGATCCGATTCAGATTCACAACTTTCATCACTATCATCATCACCGCCAAATATAATCGTACGTGGGGCAGGTGGCTGACCATCGTCTGTTTCGCAGAAACCAGGATTTAATATTATATTCGGTATCAATTCAATGCTATCCCAACCATCCTCAAATTCTGTGGCGTCAATAGTTTAACAATATCAGGGAGAAGAAAACATAAAAAATAGAAAAAAAATGTTTGATTTTGATGTTGTTGGTAGGGGACAGATGGAGTGGTTGGTTGTTAGGTGCATTAGGACAGGGGAAGGAAAAAATGATAGTGATATTTTGTTATAAATTTTATTTTGTTTTCGTTAAATAAATAAAATAAAAATATTGTTTAACATTGAAGAAATAGAAAAAAGAGAAACAGAGAGAAAGAAATAGAAATATAGAATTTATGGAAATATTAGCTTTAAAAAGGCAAATTATATTTCAGTTATATTTAACTCACATACGCACACAAACATTTATTTGAACACATAAATAAAGCAGGGTTTTTTTTCTATATTATATATATATATATTTTTATTAATAAATTGAAGTTTTTATTAAATAAATAAATTATTAAATACTTGCAATAACGAAAATAACTAAATCTTTATTTTATTATAATTTTTTTTAAGGGTGAGTAGCAATAACTAATATAAGTATAAGTATATTATGCTTAAAACAGGGTATTTCGAAAGGTTTTATATAATTTTTTGCTAATGCTAATTTAATTTACAATTTGTATATTTTATAAGATATTTTTTAGTTTTAAACTGAGCCTTTTTTTAATATTGTTTTTAAAAAGTAATACGTCTAGATAACCAGGGGTGTCATATGTTATTTTCGAGTGGAAGTAAAACCTATATTTGAATCAGCTGCTTTTTGCACTTGTGTATTTGTTTACAATCTTAATTCTCCTTGTTTTTTACATATAAAAATGGATTTTCGTTTAAATGTAATTAATTTTTGTTCAAATATTATTAAAAAGAAATAAATGACTGCTGCTATTGTTGGACATTTAGTTTTTACATATCTTATACTCAGATTTATATCATATTATTGGCTAAACAAACAAACCAGCAAACACTTTCTCCATGATCGCAGACTTAATCCAAAGATACTTGTCACGTTTTAAAATTTTGCTAGTGCTGTTACTAGCAACTTCCTATATCAGAGGGCTATTGATAACAAACCTACCATAAATGTAGGTGTAGCAGTACGGTCTAAGCAATTTTCGATTATATGCTTAAAGATATGAATCAGTGAATTTGACCTCAAAGGGTGCTACTTGCAATGGACTCCAACAAGACAGTGCAGCTCAACTATTCAGATTATTTCTGCGGCAAACACAAAATTACTTCATTAATTGGTTAATATAATTGGACACTCAATGATAATACGATTAGTTATGGCGACTATAAATTGCCTTGCATTTAAAAAAAATAAATTCAAAGGCGAGCAAAAGAAAGCTTAAAGCTGTTTGCTGATTGGCTTATTTCTAATAAACAAAAAAAAAAAAAAACAAAACGAAGGAACAGATATTTGTGACACCTAAAGCCGATAGTTTTTCTAGTTCCAACAGAAACCCGATTACATTGGATTTCTTGATACTAAAGTATTATTTTTTCTGTTTCACATCTAATATCGACAACATTAGGATCTGTGACGGAGCTGAACATCTGTTTTAATTAAGAATGTTAGCTACAAACCGATAAAAATCGCCCTCTTTAGTTCTTTTGTATCCTTGGCTAAAGTTAATGAATAGATTATGGACAGACACATGGAGATCGCTAAATTGACTTGTTTATACATAAAAATCAGGCATATAAAGGATGGGCAAGTTTAAGGTTAGGAAGTAAATTGTCTGTCAAATTTTTAAATGCCAAGAATTAAGCTGTCATCCTTTGACATATATTTAGTAAAAACTTTTAAGATTACATGCTTGAACAAAGAATTTTAATTGTGGCAAAAATTTCGCTATTACACTTTGTAAATTTCCAGCAGTTATTTCTCCTAATCTGGCTCCTTTTGAGGTTAACATTATTGTTGACAATAGGCCAAAGTAATACGCTCGTAGTGCGCCGTAGTGATACCGTAGTGATAACCGCTGTACAGCAAAGTGCATGGTACATCAACTCGACGACGTTCGCTAGAGGTCCTTTGGCAACATTTTGCATAAAGACTTCATTTGCATGCTTCGTTCAAGAATTTAAACTAACCGAAAATTGTTTCCGTTCTTTGAAAAATTGAACGAATTTAACGCGTTTTTCAGCAAAATATATTTGGTCATAAAGCTCATTTTCAATCAAACGATTATGTAAGTATAGAAAATTGTCGCATATGGGGCACATAAAATTTACAAACAATCATCGAAATGCCATTACTTCTAAAGAAAGTTACCTATGATGCGGTTTGTAGTCAGGCGGTATCATTAGCCCGTATTTTTCTGAAAATGAAAAAGGAAACACCGTCACCGTGAATTCTTTCCACTATGTTGACATCAGTGATCTTTAGTTTCAGTAAGCGATGTCAATTGGCCGCCTCGTTCTAGTGATATAACCTCGCTATATTTTTTTCTTTAGGGCCATTTGAAAGACTTCGCTTACGTGAACAACTCACAAACAACTAATTCTCTGAAAGATGAAATTCAGCGGTGCATTGACGACATAAGCGAAGCTTTGTTGTAAAATGTGCTTCAAAAGTTTGTGAGAGCAGACAAGCTAGAGGTGGATATTTACTAAAGATTATATTATTATATTATTTATAATTATATATTAATTTCAAATTTCCATATTTCTACTTTACATTGCTATAATACAACTGAAGTTGTCAGGAAAATGTTTGAATATTAAGCTAACTTACTTTATAACCTTAAATTTGCCCACCCGATATATACTTTATGGGATTGTAAATGAGTGATGTGGAACTTACAAACTAAATTGGAAACTTATGATTACCATTATCAGCTGTAATGAAGGTTATAAAAAAAATTGATTATAAAGAAGAAAAAAATAGAAAAAGTTTTTTTTTTCGTTTTAATAAACTATTCTGTCCATTGCGAAAGCTCATTCTCACTAGGTTTCATTATAAATTTTAGAAAAACTTTGGCGTGATAGCTGTATATAGATAAGATAAATTTCCCAAGAAAATGTTACATTCCATTGAAATACCCTGTATTTCTATAATATTTACAATATTACTGTGCTGTGATTGCATAAAGGCGGCTACAAAATATATTTTTCTATAAAAGCTCATACGCACATCAATTTAACTATAAAATTACAATAAGCGTAAGAGTGTAGTGATTGTGTTCCTAAAGATTGTGCTTAAAAAATATTTAATTGGTTTCAGAATTTTCACTATATTTTTAATTAATAAATATGTTTAGTGATTGATTTTTATAGTTATATAAATAACAACTACTTTAACCAAAAATAAAAAAATTTAACAGAAAGTGACAAAATATTTCTGCATATAAAAAATAAAGCGTTACTTGCAATTCAAATTGTAATCACATTAAAATTTCAATGGCTCAAAAGTATCTTAATTCATGTAATGCTAATGTGATTATAAATTTTTATAATTTTGTTAGAAATGAATTAATGGAGTTCTGTTTTCGCAAAAAGTAAAGGAAATATGTAAAGTTCATGATATTATTATATCAGTTAAATGACACCATTCCAAACTCGAAATTCAAATTAAAGAATCCTTCTTTAATGAGCGCTTTAAAATATAAAAAGTTTTGCGGTTAGTAGTGGTAAAAGAGAGATTGTACAACTTTAACTTAACCACGAGGAAAACTATAAATAAATGAATGCTAAATTAGAACAGCAGACAGAAAGTCGTTTAGATAAGCAAAGTGAAAAATTATTATCGTGTATCTCAAACAGCAATTTGGCAGGAAGGCTAAAATGCTTAGATATAATAGAAACATTTTAAGTTGGGAAACTGCGTTAGTGACAGATCATGGAAAGTCCAAAACGAAAATCGAAGATTTGAGAGATATAGAGACAGTGGCGCTTAGGACAACAACTTTGAATGAATGCCATGGGGGATCTGATCATTGGAAAAATGCTAGCCATGACTAAAACCAGCCTAATAAGAAAGAAGGACAATAGTTACCAGCCGACAGTCCATGTGACTCAATGAAGAAAAGTTTGCCATTAGTTACAAAATCAGTTTGCCTATGATCATTGAGAACTTTACTAAAGAAGCGGTCTGCTTTGAATATGTTTAAAATGTTTGTTCAAGTATCTCCCTTATTTATGTGCATAGTCTAGCAATATACTGGTTGGGTTAGGTCAGTGGACATGGCTACTCATATATAAAGTGAAAAGTTGTTATTAAACAGGGACACGATTTTGGAATGCTGTACAAGTAACTCCATTATCGATGTGCATAATCATACAAAAAACTGTTATATTTGGAAAGCGGGCGTGGTCCCGCTAACATAAAGTAAAATATTATTATCGTATACCTATGGGGCTATAGCAAGTAGCGTCTTGAATTTCTTGCATATAACTTCCATACCCCCCCGGGGGCCTATCTATATGTCTTAGTGAAATCTCATCGTCATTACATGTGTCACCGGGGTAAAGACTAGCAGGGAGCCAACCAGACAACTTCACGTCATTTCAACGGGAATCAGTAAGCCCCAGAGTTCAGCTTTTTGGCTTTTTAGCCTTTTAGCTGTTTTTTGACTGATTATTTAGGTTGGCCTTTCGGGAGCATTGTGGTGGTTGTGAAATCGCAAGCCCTCATGAATTTTAAGTAAGGGGCCAGGATCAAAGAATGAATTATCCGGATCTAGGAGTTGGATAGTCCGCAACTCTTCAGCAAGGAGTGGGGGTTGGCGTACCTGCTCCGAAACTTCTAAAATTGCCACTAGGAATGACCTGTTGCATAGTATTATGTCTTCGGCTTCCTAGGGCGTGGATGCACGCAACATATCATCCAAGTGGTTTGATCCACCGTCGAGTTATGGCTTACCCAGCTAGGTACCGATGTAAATCTAACAGGCATAACTCCCATATTAATTTACTTGGCAAAGCAAAAAACTATTTGCATTGCAACGAAAAAAGTGAGGACACTTTTATTGTCAACGGTGCGAGTGTGGGTAACGAAGCTTAAATTATAATGTAATTACTAATTTTTAAAATAAAGTTTTATGAAAACTAAATAACACTTACTTTCTTTGTTTTTAATATTTTTAAATAAAAAAAAATTTTTTTTTGTTATATTTCACATTTTGTCACTTTCTGTTAGTCATTTTACAAGTATTGAAGAAGAAAGAACTTCTTTTTTATTTTAACAAATAATAATAAATAAAAATTTTTGGTCCTAAATATTTCTTTGTTACATAAAAACATTTTCCCTTAAATTGTAAAATTTCTTAAATTTAAAACAAAGTAAAATGTGTTGTAGTTGTTTGATTTTTTTTTTAAGATTTTAAAAATACAACCTCTTAATTTTAAAATGATTGTCTTTTTACTTGGCGTCGAATGAAACCAATACATTTGGCAAATATTTTTTTTACTTAATAGAGAATAAAGATGAACATTTTAATAATAATTGCCACAAAACTCACACATATTTACACGTTTTTTTTTTAATATTTTATTTTTAAAGACATAAAATGTTGTTTATAAATATTTAATTCTAAAAACCATAAAGCGTGAAATAAAAAACACAAAATATTTTTACAGTTCTAAAAGACATTTAACATCAAAGCTGTTTTTTTTAACACAAAAAATGTTTTCAAGACAACACACAAAACTTAGCAACAAATTTTTGAACATATAATTTGCAGTATAACCCAGCAACTTTTTTCGACTTTAAATCGATTGAAAAAAAACTCAAAGTAAATTCAGGGAAATTTATTTATTTTTCTTCAATTTTATTTTTCTTTTTGGGAAATCTCCTTTTTTGTAGATTTTCGATAATTAATTAAATTTCTTGACTAATAAGAAAATTTAATATCTTAATAAATCTTTTCCGATATTTTTGAATATTGCAGTCTCTATTAGTGATGTAAGAAATCTTGATATCTTTTGGTGAAATAAAAAAATTAATAAAATTTATTTTTTTCGCTGTACAATTTTATTTTTGTGATAGGTCGATTTTTTGGTGATATTAAATATAATTTGTGGATTTTATACATTTGTTTATTTTTTTTTTTTTGTTTTTTTAAAAGAGAAGTATCACTTCAGGCAACAATGCCTATTTAGTCAAGTACCGTGAAACAGGTGGTGAAAGTAGAAGGATAGCCGGAAATTAACTGCCGTATAAGACAGCACAGCGACTAGTGACTATGCCTTCATCGCTGAGCAGCTCCACCGACAGTTAATTTTTATTTTTGTAGTGAAAAAACCAAGGTCTTCGTTGGGAATCGAACCCACAACCCCCATACTGACAAACTAGCACACTACCTACTAGCCTACAGGGGCACATAATACATCGGATTTTATACATTTATATAAAAGGCGATGTCTCGATTTCTTTGTCTTTTCTTTTTTGTCTAAGAATTTCGATTTTGGCAAAGTTGTATATTTTTTTAAAAAACTCGCTGTTTTTGTGAACAACATATTCTTTTGGTGATATCTCGATTTTCTGGCGTTATGTTATTTTTTTTCTTTTCGTAATATTTTTATGCCTTTATAGCAATAGACTTTTTTGCCAATTTTTGAATTATTTGTAAGTTTTGTTTTCTTTAAAGTATTTTTGGCTGAATTACAAGTTTTTCGTGGCGTACGAAAGCTATGTGAAATAAAGTTTCTTTGTTAAATTTTCATTTGGTGCCGTTATTTGGGTGAAATACCTGGTTAGACGAAATTTTTATTTGCGACTGAGAGATCTCAGATCTCTAATTTTTAAAGAATTTAAATTTCGATTTTTAGTCAAATCTCAATGATCTTGTTTGGGCATAATTTTTTGCGATTTGACATTTTAATTGCTGAAACTCTTTTTATTTTTCAATTTCTCCACGATTTAATAATAGAAAGAAATTTAAACTTATTAGAAGTTGGCAGGGGCAGAAACACCTACTAAGGCCATCAAACCATTTACGGCGTAGCAGTCAATGTGCTAATAGTTTAAGCTATAGCAAACCATGGTGGAATGCGTCGGTACCTAGCGTGTGTATGCCGTAACTCGACGGTGGTCAAACCACTGGGGCGATTTGATGCGTGCGCTGCACCCCAGGAAGGCGAAGACTAATTTCTAGCAACAGGTTGTACCTAGTTGCGATTTCGCAGGTTTCGAAGCAGGGCCGCCAACCCCCACTTCTTGTTGAAGAGCTGGAGACTATCCAACTCATGGTCCAGAACACATCAAAAGCATGCTCACTGCATCCGGATCATTCACCCAATGTTCTCAGTAAATGTGAGATGATCTTGGCCCCTTAATCATATTCATGAGGGCCGCGAAACCACACCAACCACGATACTTCCGAAGGACCAACCTCACAGAGAACAACTAAAAGGCTAAAAAACCAAATAGCTGAACTCTGAGGCTTACTGATTCTCGTGGAAACAACGTGGAACTTCTAGTTGACTCCCTACCAGCCTTCAGGGGACACATGTAATGACGTTGAGATTCCTTCAAAACATATCAATGTGCCCCCGGGGGACAACCATGGTGGAATATGTTTTGGTGAAAGATTTCATAGAGGTTTTGATTTTTTTTAGAAATATTTAAATTTTTAGGCCACTATTTTACTTCTAAGTAAAATTTACACTTTCATGTGAAATTTTAATTTTTTTGGTAAATTTTGTTTTCTTTCAAATTTTTAAATGAATTTTGGAAAGAAATAAAATCACAATATTTTTGGTTTCTAAGCATTAAAGAAAATTAATCTACAAAATGAAAATATGAAAACAAGCTGAGATAGTTATATTTTCTGGCCGTAGCTAACCCATTTAGTGACTAATTTGGCTAGTTGAATTATTGATGACTAAAAGTACAGCCTCCACAGAGCTTGAAATTGTGCCTGGATTCTGTGTAAAATCAAAACAAACGGAAAAAGTTCGTTGTCGGCAAATCTCGATCCCTTCCCTTAAATGTTTGAAACATAGCACTTTAATGGGGCATAAGGCTGCAAAAGAAATGATAAACTAATGCCAAGGAGAAAGGCACATCTTAAAGTAAAAAAATAAATATATGAAATACTAATAAATTGAAAGCATTTATATTTGTCTGGATCTAAAAAATTTAAATAAATTATTAAAACAAGTTGCTAGGTATACAAACAAATGCTGACAAATTTCACATTTTTGCGCAACAAAAAAATAACGAAAAATAATGAAAAACTATTAACAGCGAAACCAAGTTTTTCAACGTTAAAATAAATAAAAAAATATTTTTTATAACTGTAATTTAAGCATCAACAACATTCACAACAATATGATGGTGTTGCTGATGATGATCATAGTGATCGTTACTTTTTTCAACATTATGATCGTCATCGACAACAACAACAGAAACAATATTATTTGAAGCATCACAACTACCATCTCTAGTATTTGAATAAGATATTTTTTGATTATTTTGTTCATTAATACAAATAGAATTTGTTTCAGTACCCGCTTGAGATGATTGATAGCACTCTTTACTTAGAACTATACATAATCCAATAGCTAATATCACAAATGTTCCAAGTACTATACTGACAGCAACAATCCATATACGTGGATCAAAATTTTCTAAATCTGGTTGTATAAGGCGTATTAAATCTAAACGATTTTAGTTTTAAAATATAAAATTTATTTAAGTGAAAATGAGAGAGAGAAAGGAGATGGAGAGAGAGAGAGAGAGACAGGAAGGATTAAAAAGTTTGGTTACATATACAATGAGCAATGTACGAATGTGGTGAAGGAAACATAAAATGATAGGAAGAAAAATAAAACATATGATAAAGAGAAAGAAATAAAAAAATATACAATTAAAACATCAGTTAATAGTTTTTATAAATACACATAAAGAAATATCTAAACACCATTTCCAAAGTCAATAACTGACTGTCATTAATTTACAAGATGAAAAAATATACTTCAATCTAAATTAAAAACAGGAAATAATTAATATAATAGACTTTAAAAAATGTGTTTGAAGCCCGGTAGAAGTTACAAAACGGTTAACTGTCAAACGAGCATTCATGTTAAGCTCACTTTTTGACATTGAGGTCAGTATTAGTTTATTCGGAAATCACATAGTTGAACACTCGCATTTATTATCCAAATTATAAAATGAATCAACAACTCATTTTATAAATTTATCTGGGTTTCGAGGTGAAGCTCATTTCTGTAAACAGAAAGAAACAAATTTACAACAGACCCTAGAAATTCCATTACATTCAGCAACGTATATGGTTTGGTGCTTGTTACGCGCTGGTGGCATCATTAAACATATTTTTTTTCAAAAAGCAGCCAGAGCTTGCTTTTGGGTCTGTGGAGATCATTACCGCACTAAGACCAATAAATTATATTGATAAAACAGCAGCAATTGATGCCTGGAAGAAGAAAGCTGTTCGAGCTATCTGTGGCATGCTGTCGGCCAGCCACGTTCAAAGAAGTAACGAAAATTGGACGCCTAGACTGTATTTTATTAAAAATACCTTCGCTGTCCTTATTCCCGAAATGATTTTTTAATTGCTAATGCTATTTGATTTTAGTATTATTTTCAATATTTCGCTTCTTCAGGAAATTAATTTTTTTAAACAAAAATTATTAATAAAGCGAAATATTGAAAATATATGTGATAAAGTTATTTAAAAAGACCAATTTTAAGATTAATACTTATATATTTAAAAAAAGGTCGAATAATAATAATAATCAAATAATTTTTTTACAATTAAAAAAAAGGTTATTTGGATTCATTTTTTAGTTAATCTACGTCAACTGTACTAAAATCCTTCACACATAAATATTTTATGATATTCTCATAAAATATTTGTTATTCAAAAATTGAAATGTATTGCTGTGGGAAAAGCACACTTACATGGCCAATTCACTACTGCTAATATAGTGGATTTTACCCCAATTTTGTACAGAAAACTCAAATTGAATGTCATAAAATATTCAAAGGAATCTAACACAACTAAAGTAGATAAACTTCAAAATGGTTCCAAATGATAATTTTTTTATTTTCAATATCTTAAAATATTTATGTTTTTTTTTTGTTAAATTAAAGTTCTTTGGAAATGGTGTTTTAAAATATTTAAAATAAATATTACAATACAATACTTGTTATAACTATTTTTAAGCTAAACATCGATACAACATTAAAAAAATATAGTTTTTTATTTATTTTTTTTTTTGTAATCAAAACAATTGTTAAAGATATGAAAATTTCTTGAAATTTTGTACGAAACCTCAATCAAATTTGGAAATTAAATTTGTAAAGAAAACAAATCAATAAAACCTTTATTAAACTAATTAAACTTTCTATACTTTTGAAACTTTTTTAACTTCGAAATATTTTTCTTTTTTTTTAACAATAAAACACAAAAATGAAAAACATTTGTATATGACAACATTAATTTACCTTCTTCTTTTGTTTCTGGCAACGTTGTAACATTTGTTGTTACAACTTCACCACTACCCAATTGATTATTGGCCCATATTCGAAATTCATATGTAGTGTTGGGTTCTAAGCGATACACTTCCATTTGTCGCTAAAAATATTTACAAAAAGATACAAATAATAACTTAAAAATATTTAATAAAAATTAGTTATTAATATAAAAACAAAAAATAATAATAATATAAAAAAAGAATATTTAAAAAATGCTTTATAATGCTGCGAGCAAAAATTTATAGAAGAATAAAAATTAAAATTATATTCATAGCTAAGGCGACGGACGGTTAGAAGAAAGCTAGAAGAAATATATGTACCGATTTATAAAAAGAATACCGAGAGATAACGTTGAATTGTATATGTACTTCGTCTAACACAATTAATAATTATTGATTATAAATACTTTTCGTATTCTTATTTCTCAAATTCATTAATTAAATAGGTGACTTTTACAAAGTACGCAACCTTAGATGCATATAATGCTGGTGACAGAATAAGCGATCCAGAAAATGGTGCATTACATTTTGCTGGTAACAAATTGGTCTTGTTTTCACTGCTTTCACGTAGTCTAATCTCAGGTTCAATTTTCAATGACTTTCCAATTGTAGCCGTATATATTTGTCCTCCAAATGACAATTCTTTTGGGCCTATCGGCGAAGACTAGCGACGTTATATATGCCCACAGAAAATAGTCTTGCAGAGTCCAATTCATGGGTTTAAAACGTAAAACTATGGGGTAACCAAACGTGTCCTTCTATGAATTAATCTTAGCATGAGATGTGTGATATGGTATACAATCTTGTTGAAAACACACATCCTGTAAATCGTGGCTGTTCAATATCAGTAATCATGGCTATTGACTGTAACGTTCTAACCAGTACGTACTAATCAGTCAGTTATTTTGTTTGCAATGGTATTTCCGCATACACTTGAGTATTATAATTCCAACAAAAGTGAGCTTCATCGCTAAATGAAATTTGCTTTTGAAATCGTCTACAATGGCATTTTTGTTTTAGCCCCAATTTGTAAGATTTACATCAGTACCTAGCTGTGTAAGCCATAACCTGACGGTGTATCATGCCACTGGGGATAAAATGTAGCATCTTCCTCGTCCTAGGAATCCTTCAGATACGTTTATCCTCTAGTCACTCCTAGTTGGAACTTCAGGAGCTCGAAGCAATCAAACGACCCCACTTCTTGCTGAAGAGTTGGAGACTATCCAACTCCTCCAACACGATCGCAATTATGCACATTGTGTTCTTTGTAAATGATCCGACGCACACAACTCAAACGAGGGCCTCGAAACTACAACCACCACGTTACTCCCGAAGGACCAACCTCAGTTATCAGCCAGAGAACAGCTAAAGGGCTAAAAAACAAAAAGCTGAACTCAGGGGCTTTACTGATTCCCGTGAAAATTGCCCAGTTGGCTCCTGCTAGCCTTATAGGGGACTGGGCTTCCTTTTACCCCCGGTGAGATTCCGTCACCGGGGGGCAATTTGTACATTACGTGATCAGATGGTGGTCATACCACTGGGAATGAAAAGCAACGTCGTCCACGCCCTAGGAAGCCGAAGCTATAATTCTATGCAACAGAACTTTCTAAGTGCAACTTCAATGATTCCAGAGCAGGGCTGCAAATCATTACTCCTTGCTTAAGAGTTGGAGACTTTCTAACTTCTGTCCAGAACACATGTCTAGCATGCTCACTGGATCTAGGAACATTCCACCAGGTAGGTGTTATTAAAGGTGAAATGAAACTGGCCAGCATATAAAACTGACCTGTTTGTTATGGGGCCGCGAAACCACAACCACCACGATACTCCCGAGGGCCAACCTCAATAATCAGCCAGAGAACAGTTAAATGTCTAAAGTGACAAATAACGGAACTCTACGAGCTTACTGATTCCTGTGGAAATAACGTGGAGCTTCCAGTTGTACCCCTGCTGACTTCAGGGGACTGGGCTCCCTTTTTCCCCCAGTTGCACAGGTCTAGATAGTCGAAGTTCTATAAAGACCATATAATGTGCCCCCGGGGGGGAGGGCAATTTGTACAGAGTGTGATTTGTTTTACATCCGCGCCTGACCATTAGTCTCAATCAGATGGTGGACAAACCACTATTGTATAATTTGGAACGTCATACATGCGTCCTAGATAGCCGAAGCCATAATTCTATGCAACAGAACCACCTAGTTGCAACTTTAATGATTTCAGTACAGGTCTGCAAATCATCACACCTTGCTAAAGAGTTGGAGACTTTCCAACTCCTGTCCAGAACACATGTCAAGCATGCTCACTGGACTGGATCATTCACTTTGCGTGTCATTATCAGTGAGATGATCCTGGCCACCATAGAAAACCATTGGATATGGGGCCGCAAAACCACAACCACCAAGATGCTCCCATATAGGGGCCAACCTCGATGATCAGCCAGAGAACTATTATAAGTCTAAAGAGACAAATAATGAACTCTGGGGCTCACTGATCCCCGTGGAAATAAAGTGGAGTTTCCAGTTGTCTCCCTGTCTGACTTCAGGGGATTGGGCTCCCTTTTTTCCCCAGTTGCACAGGTGCAGATAGTCGAGTATTCTATAAGAACTGATAAATGTGCCCCCGGGAGGTAGGGGCAATTTGTACTATTTGGATGCGTTGCGCAGGCGTCAATCTGTTCATGTTGAAATACCAAACCAAACTAAATCACTTGACAACTGAGAAAATGGCCGCCAGTTTAAAAAGTGTTGTCAGCTTGAAGTTCTATAGCTCCACAAAAAACAGCCGATGTTTTACCATTTTTTGACGATTCGATTAAAAACAAAAAATAAAAATTATTACATTTTTATTATTAAAAAGTACTTTTTTGTTTATCCTGAAGATGCGAAATATTGAAATAAAATAAAAAATAAAGTTTAAAATTTTTTTATAAAATAAAGCCCAGTGCTTAATAATAAAAAACTAATAATTATATATTAAAAAGGTCAAATAACTATAATTATGACAAAAAAGTAAAAATTATAACCTCTTTGTCAAATAACAAAATTTGTAAAATAGTTTTCATTAATTAGTCAAATTTTCATTTTTATTTTGTATAGAGTTTTAGAGCATTTGGTGATTTTTCCATTAAAAAATTTAAAATATTTTTAGATTTGTTGTCAATAAGTGTATTGTTTTTTTTATTTAAATTTAATTTGTTTAGTAGTTAAACAAAATCAAATCATTTCAATAATTTTTGGGATTACGTGTTATTTAAAATTTTTAAATTTAATTTTTTTGTTATTTTCATTATTTTAATTTTGTTTTGGTGAATTTCGAATTTTTAAGAGAAATATGTTTGTTTTAAATATCATAGAGATAAGATTTTCTCACACAGCTTTTCGCTTGATGTGACGTGCAAAATAAATCTATTTAAAGCTCAACTAAAAATATTTCAATCTTTTTATTTATGTAATTACAATTACCAATTATCCAGTTGTCGATTTCACTTAAATATTAATTAATATAAAGCTTTTGTCTTTGTATTGCATTGTAAATTTCTATAAATGCTTCCCATAACATGCACATGATTTAATACGATTTAAATATTTTGTTTAAATAAAGCTTCAAACAAAAAATAATCAATTTGGTAAAATATTTATTGTATTGGAAAAATAATAATTAAATTTTCTATACAAATAAATTTTAAATAAAATTCATTTAATGCATCAATGATATTTATAAAATAAATCAACTTGAAATTAAATACTATTCATACTTACCACATTTGGTGCGATATTAATGGGATCCATTCGACTCCATTTATGCTCAAAACTGCTATTAAACGGTGGTGATACATATGAAACATTACGAAATTCGGCCGTAAAACTGCGCACTGGGTAGCCACCTGAGCTGGTTTTATTAAAACGCCAAACTAGGAAACCCAAAATGGTTGAAGCTTTAAAATATAATTTGGCTACAGGACCTGGTGGCGTACGAACAGTGAGATTAATTTTTTCAAATGCTTGAAATTCTTGTTCTTCTAGATCATCGATAGTGCTACTAAAAATTGGTGTGAATGTGGTTAAATTAATGTCACTGGTGTTGGTACTAATGCTGCTGCTACTACTACTGCTGCTACTACTGCTATTATTGTTGCTGTTGCTAAAACTATGAAAAGTGCTAAAATTGCTGCTGGAGAAATTGTTTTTTATAACTATAGTTGTTGTAGTGGTTTTTATTGCAGAAGCTGAAGCTGAGGCTGAAATTGATAGTGTTGATTTTGGTGTTGTTGTTGTTGTTGTTTTAGTTATATTAGGCATTGGAAGCATTGAGGTAGTTAAAGCGTTTTGTGTTTGTGCTTGTGTTTTTCTGGTTGTTGTTTTTGTTGTTTTTGTTGCTTTACTATCATTATTATTTTCTACTAAAGGCTTAACAAATGTTGCATTGTTATAATGATTTGTTTTTGTTGTAGTCGATGTTAAAAGCACTTGTTGTTCATCATTTTCATTAAAATTATCATTTTGTTTTACTCCATCATCCATGTCAATTTGTTTATCCCTTCCATTGATTGAAGTACTATTGCTTTCATTCTGGTCATTATTGTATTCTAGACTTTGACTGGTTGTCACAGCAGCAAAACAAACATATAAACCTCTGTCGGAGGCTGTAACATTTGTGAGTACTAAATATTTACCTGTCTGTATGAAAAAATATAAATGAAAAAAATTAATTTGAAATATTTTAGTATTTTAGTTGAATTGTGTGAGATTTTCTGAAAAGTTAATAATCAAAATGGAAATAATTCTACAGTTTTTAAGTGTTTATGACTTCCGGCATAAGATGAAGGTCTAATTATCAAAGATTTTTTTTCAACATCGGTAACCGTATATCGGCAGTCATACGGCAGATGTTATTCTCCAGATGATCAATCGCTTCGAGCTTATCGGCGTTTACTAGCGACTTCAGCTATCACGTTAAATTGCGCAAATTGGCCTCAAAAGTCAATTCCCGAGCCCGAAGCTCGAAAGTATGCGATTATGGAAGGTTTCCTTCAATAAATCAATTATGACACGAACTGTGATGTTGCTACGTCGTCTTGTTGAAACATGATGGTTGTTCAATTGGTGAACGAAAAAGTAATCCTGGCTCTATACTGGTTACCATTAATTTCTACGTTCTGACCAGCATCGCTCTTAAAAAAGTAAGGACCAATGATTCCACCAGCCCATAAATCACTGTGTAACTGTGTTGCGATATAGTCTTGGGGATTATTTTCACTCCAAATATAACAGTTTTGTTTATTGACGAATTCATTCAAACAAATGTGAGCTTCATCGCTGTACAAAATACGCTTAAGATTATCGGGATCTACGGCAATCTTGTTTTGTGCCTAATTTGCACAATTTGAAGGCGTTGTTCAGGCATCAGTCTGTTCGTGCTAAATTGCCAAACCAAAACTAAATTTAAATTTTATAACAGCTGGAAAAATAGCCTTCAGTTAAAAAATGTTGCCAGTTTAAAGTTCTATACCGCTATAAAATCATTTGAAATTGTTAGTTATTTTCAAATTTTTTTTCTAAAGTTCAGCGATAAAACTATTTTTTTTCCAAATTAAATACTAAAAAAATACACGCAGAGAAATATCACTATAATAATAATTTTAAATATTCCATAACAATGTATGGTTGATATTTTCAAAAAGAAGGCAGTGATGATCAAATCAAAAACCCAACTAATCACAAGCAAGACCATAAGGCTCATTGTAGTAATAATATCAAGCGATCAATGCATAAACGCCGTGAATCAACTTTCGATATAGGCGTGAAATTTTTGACAAACCAACGTTTGGCTCGCAAAATAAAATATTCTGTACAAGCTAGCACAAGGAATTCCATATCTTTAATATAGATTACTGGTTATGAGAAGAGTATTTCTTTAGATTTGTGTTCCGAAAGGAAACACAATGCTTAATGCTTTTAAGTCCGATAACATTTTACATACCAAATAGAAAATTTTTTATTCGAAAGATGCTTGACATGTGTTCTGGACAGGAGTTAGAAAGTCTCCAACTCTTTAGCAAGGTGTGATAGTTTGCAGACCTGCCCTGGAATTATTCAAGTTGCAATTAGGTGGTATCTGTTGCTTAGAATTATGTCTTCGGCTATCTAGGACGTATGTATAACGTTCCAAATTATACAAAGCGGTTTGTCCACCATCTGATTAAGACTACATAGTCAGGCGCGGATGTAAAACAAATCACACTCTGTAGATCAGATGGAACATTTTCAGGATTAACATTAAAAGGCATTGAAAAAATATCTATTTTAAAGTCAGCAAATCTGGCCTCAAATTCTGAATACAGTTTTAATAAAGATTGTGAAAAGGCTTTTAACTTCTCTTCACTCACAGGCCTCAAATGAGTCAAATCATTTTTTTCCAACCATTTAGAAATTATAAACAATTGATTTTAAAAGACCTCAAACTGCCCCAAGTTTCATCTATAAATTGATTCCTTCCCTGTAACTTCTTGTTTAGTTTATTATAGTGCTAGAGTAAATCCGTGAAAAAATAAACTCGGTGCACCAATTCTTATCCTCCAATATTTTCCACTCATCCCAAATTTCAGTTTTGGTTTTTGGAAAAACTTTAATTTCTTCGAGAAGACTCCAAACTCTCGAGAAGGCATGCCCACAACTCAGCCACCTGATATTTGTGTAATAAAGTACATCTGCAAATTCTGCATCAACTTCCTAAAAAAACTCTTGAAATTTTTGATGTAACAGACCACGGGCTCGAATGGTGTTAATTAATTTTAAAATAATATTAAGTACGTGGTTAATATCCAAGGCAGCCTTGCAAATAACATCTTGGTGGACTATACAATGTAAAAAAATTGTTTCGCTTTCAGGATTCTGACTTTTATAAACTCCTGCAAGCCCCGTATTTTTTCCCACCATGTGAGGTGCTCCATCAGTTGTTAAGTTAATTAGTTTGGAAATTGGGGCATTAAGAGATTCCATCCTCTTTCTAAATTCATCATAAATTATTTTTCCTGTCGTCTTTCCTTTTAAAGATCTCAAACAAGCAAGTTCTTCGGTTATTACAAAGTTTTCATCGACTCCTCTGATAAAAATTAGAAGTTGGGCTGTATCACTCCTGTCAACACTCTCGTCCATAGTGACTGAAAAATACTTAAACTTTTTAAGACGTCCATCGAGTTGATTGGCTAAACTAGAAGAAATCGCTTCAATTCTTTTTGTGACCGTTCTACGTGACAGCCCTATAGATTCGAAATCTTTTACCTTTTCCAATGCTTATTAACACATCCTTAATAAATTCTCCTTCAGAAAACGGTTTGTTACTTTTTACTATGTTATAGGCAACAATGTGTCCATCTAACGTGGAGGATCGCTGGACACTTCTTTGATTTAAAAAAAAACATTTGCTGACTAGTTACTTTTCTTTTCAATTCCTCTGAATGAACTTTCTTGTCTTCATCTGTCATTTAATAGTACTTCGATCCAAGACGTTTTGAATTAAAGTGCCCAGCGAGATTATAATTTTTTAGTACAGCTACCGGTTCTTGGCAGATAACACAAATAGGTTTTTGGTTATATTCCATAAAGAAGTACTTCCATGTCTACTCTTCTTGAAATACTCGACATTCCGAATCAATTTTTCTCTTTCTATTTTCGATTGACATTTATGGCGGTAAAAAACTTGGACTATTTTACTATTGCACTTATATTTACAATACACTTTATTATTTTAATTACACAAATAAAACTGTACGTTGGCAACTTTATAATTCTACTTCACAATTTATTCTTTACGTCACGAGATTTACACTTTTACTGATTGCTGATTAATTCATCGCTGGCCCTTTTATATTTGTTGCGCATGTTGTCTCGAATATTCAAGAATCTTCTAGATCTCACATATAATAGTTGTTGTTATGTTATACGTTTAGTTTTCTATATTAATTGTTAGTGTTTGATGATGTTTATGTTTCTTCTTGGAATATTGCATCAGAAAGTTGTTGTTGTCTTGTGTGTACAATATTTCCTAGAAAAATACGCAGTTTGGACACAATACAATAGGTCTATATTAGTTGTTTTTGTTTCATGCTTTTTAAGTTTCTTCTTGGAATATTGTATAAGAAAGTTGTTGTTGTCTTGCGTGTACAATATTTCCCAGAAAACTACACTGTTTGTACACAATATAATATGAAAACATCGCTTTATATCTTTTTTAAAACATAATGTAAATTTATTTTTTGGGCATAATTTTTTAATAGGTGATACATTTTTTTGGAAAACGCTCGGCGGGCCGGATGTGTGCGGTCTTTATCATATTGTTACGGATGCGTCTTGCTTAAGTTTTAAAAGAAAATAATTAAGTAATAAAGTAAACAACCGGGTATGCTGTTTAATAAATGCGTAGTTTTCTAAAAAAAAACTTATGCACACAAGACAACAACAGCTATCTTAAAATAAATTCCAGAAAGAAACTTTAACAGCATAAAAACAAAAACAAAAATACACACAGGCCAACAGGCGCCTATACATTGAATGAATAACATAACAACAGCAAAATGTTATACAAACGAAGTAGAAAATTCTTTATGTTTCTAGACCTCTAGCGGACAAGTATAAAAGACAGCATCTAAGTTAGTTAATTAAAACAAAAACCTCATGAAGTAAAGACGTGCAACGTACAAATCTTACTTTGTGTGTAGTTAATGTAAATAAACTTGTAATTAATTTAAAAACTCTAAAATCTGGTGTTATTTATTTTGTATTAAAGAACTCAGTAACAATACAACGTTTATAAAAGATATTGTTGTATTTGTAGTATAAAAATTTTAACCATTAAAACATTTTATAAGAATTTTATTTATTTTAGAAATGTTATCAACTCACCTGTATAATTGTGCTATTACTATTGCCATTCTCTTTGACCCACATTATGTTGCCATCAGCAATACATGGTATTGAAATATTTTCTCCTTTATCTGTCACGTATTCGTTGTATTTGATAGTTGATGTTAATACTGTTAGCACTAAAAAAAATGTTTAAATAAAATACAATAACTATTATTTAAGTATGTAAAAATTGAATTATATGACTGTTACAATAGCAAGGAGTCAAGTGATGATAGTGTTTATATTTAATAACACTTATGACACATGAAAAAATGGAAAATATTGTAAAACAACTTTAAAAAATACTGAAACTACTTATTGTGTACTGAGATGTTAAATATAAATAAATAAAGATGGATGGAAATTGTCATAAATATCGCTGTACAAGTTATGGAAAATAACAAATAGAGAATTGAAATTAAATAAGACTTTACAAAAATCCCATCTGGAACATTTAGTATTTACTCTAGAGTATATTTCTTATAAATATCATATTTGAAAAAGATTATCAATGGATTACAACTTTTACTGTATTTGAAAATGGAATGTTTTTCTTAGAGAAACTATGCGGTTATCAAACATTTTCTTTAGTAAATCAATTGTGACAAGAGCTGTATTTCATGTTGGGTGTTCTTGTTGAAACCATAACTCCTGCAAATCATGGTGGTTCAAATGATGAACGAAAACGTCATCATTGATTGCAACGTTCCGAACTGCATTGTTTTTAAAAAAGTATTGATCAATGATTTCACCAGCTTATGAAAATCGAGATCTACGGCAATATTGTTTTGTGCCTAATTTACACAATTTGAAAACGTTGTTCAGGCATCAGTCTATTCATGATGAAATATCAAACTAAACTAAGCATAAATCAATTGACAGCTGACGTAATGGCTATCAGCCAGCTTAAGCTTCTATATCTGTATAAAAACACCCTTTACATATACTTGTTAATGTGAATGCAGCAAAAGATTTAGGAACAACTTACTCATAATGTGACTTAAATGACATAGTGTCATATATAATCGCAAGATGGCAGCACCATCTGTCATTTGTATTCATTTGGTAATAGATCGAACAAGATGGAGGTGAGTTCCACAACGCGGAACATGAATGATACACTCAATCACGATCTCGCGGTGATCTACGAATGGGGTCGTGCGAGTAGAGTCGATTTGAATGTCCGTAAGACACAATGTTGCATGCTTACGTATAGATCTGTGTTTGAAAATGGTGCTGCACCGGTTACTGTGGGTGATATAGGTATTACGGAATCGGAAGCTCTTGATGTTCTTCGCATGAAAATTCAGTATAACACATTTTTCAGGTTTCAAAAGAAACTTTCAAGTGCCTCGGTTTTCTCAAACGGTGTAAGAGATATTTCACTCCATCCGATCTTCGTATTATTTATACCATCTATATCCGTCCAAAGATGGAATAAATCTCTCTGAATGGGCCGGCGCCCCAAAGTCTATTTTGAAGTTGCTTGACCTCATACAGGAGAGGGCCAAGACGTAAGGTAGAGGAAAAAAACATGAAATTACCACATGGTTTAGTAAGTATACTTTTGCCAAGAAAAGTTTGCCTTCAAAGATTTTAATACTTCTAAAATGTCCTCAATATTTTTTTAAAATATTATCATGGGTAGTTAGTGCATCAAAATGACTTACTAAAATTTATTTATTAAATAGCGCCCTTACTTGATGTAAAATATCTTAACAATTTGATTTTAAAACCAAATAAGAATTAAATTATTAGTTAAACATTAAAAATTAATTAAACATTAATTGCAAGAAACAACTCGATTATTTTGTTTCTTGACTAATTTCTTCACACATGCTGAGGCATAGAAAGTACTTGAATCTTCGATTATTTACTCTTCAATTTAATATTAAGCTTTCTTAATTAAACTTTCTTATTATGAATGATTAAAGAAAGAGCGCATAAAATCATCTTCAAAGTGTTTTTTAAAACTATTCCAAGAACGTTAAAAAACATTCTTAAAAATTTACCAAAACTGTTATTAAAATATGAAAGATTGTAGTTTGAAAAAATAAAAATACAAAAAAAAAAAAACAAATAAATAAATAAATAAATTTTAAATTTAAATCCTCTTACGGCTGAATTTAACAATCTTGCTGACAATTCCCTTTTCTTTGTTTTTTTATAGAAAATAAGTGAAATGGATAAATTTCATACAACAATAATTATATATTATTTGTTCGTACACTTGTTCAACAATATTCTCAATTAATTTTTTTTTTTGAAAATATACGAATATGTTAATGAGTTGATTAAAATACATTTCGAAATGCAAATAATATTGATTAAAATGTTAAATAAATATACACAAATTAAAATTAAATAAATGAAAATGTGCTGAAAATAAAAAAAGGTAAATTGTAAAGTGCGTCCTAAAAATTGTGCAACATTTGAGTTAAGTAAAAAAAAATTACTCAGGTTAGATTTTTGACTTCAAACAACCGTACAAACATCACTTGGAGAGCGAATTCTATTCAGAATGAGAGAAAGCAGGAAGAGGAATTTTATTATGTAGCATGTGATATATTTCATAACTTATCAGACATGTAAAATCATCAGATTGAAAGTAGAATGTATAAATAAATTTAGTCATATTATCATATTGAGTTATTAAAGCTTAATCTGTCTAAATACAATTGCAACTGGCTAATAGAAAAAAAGCTTACAAGTCAGTACCTTCCTTAGTACAACTCTTGTGTAAGCTAAATAAATGATCTGACCCTGCTAAAGCACATAAGGCCAGGCAATTATCTCCTTGATTTTAAATTTCATATCGTCAGCCTGTTGTGTCACTAAATATACGACGATCCCTGACATAACAATCTCGGATTATTTCTCTGATGCCGGTATGCCATTGAATTATCATTGTTATTGATGACAAAATGACAAATAATATAAAGATCAACATCGCACAAATGCCAAGGAATAAAAATCAAACACAATTATCATAGAATTGACCTTAAATTTCATCAGTTATAAAGGTTTTCCTATCAGTGCAAGTACAAGGTTTTAGGATAACATCTTTATCTAACACTGAAAATAGAAATTCAAAATAATTTAAAAGTGAAATTTTTTTATAAAGACTTAAGTACTGGTCTTTAAGATCAATAGAAATTTATATTGAACCAATAACTTCGTAAACGATGGAGGGAAGAAAGGTAGCTTATAATTCTTTTCTTCTTCTATATTATTTTAGGTTTCTATTTAACTCTCATTAAATCTTTATTTTGTAATTTTTTGTGAGGGGTTGATTTTTGTTATATGAGCTATTTTCCTTAAAAGTGTTATAAGTCCATTTTTAACTATAAGTTAATGATAACCCAAAAAGTTTGTATCAGACTTATGATCAGTTGATTTTTGTTATATAAGCTATTTCCCTTAAAAGTGGCATAAGTCTATTTTTAACTATAAGTTAATGATGGTCCAAAAAATTTGTATCAGACTTATGATCAGTTGATTTTTGTTATATGAGCTATTTCCCTTAAAAGTGGCATAAGCCCATTTTTAACAATAAGTTAATGATAGTCCAAAAAATTTGTATCAGATTTATGATGAGTTGATTTTTGGTACATGAGCTATTTCCCTTAAAAGTGGCATAAGTCCATTTTTAACAATAAGTTAATGATGGTCCAAAAAATTTGTATCAGATTTATGATGAGTTGATTTTTGGTATATGAGCTATTTGCCTTAAAAGTGGCATAAGTCCATTTTTAACAATAAGTTTGTATCAGATTTATGATGAGTTGATTTTTGGTGTATGAACTAAAGTGGCATAAGTCTAATCCAAAAAGTTTGTATCAGATTTATGACGAGTTGATTTTTGTTATATGAAATATTTCCCTTGAAAGTGGTATAAGTCCATTTTTAACAATAAGGTAATGATAATCCAAAAAAATTTGTGTCATTTTTCACTATCACTTTATGCTATTACTTTGAAAATAGTGTGAGACCATAATCACATAGTGTCAGATCATAACCGAAAAATTAAATAATACAATGGATCTCTTTATTGAAACATAAATAAATAAAAGAATGGTACATGGAACCATTTAAAACTTTTAAGGAAATAATCAAACGTACGAACGCCTTTTAAAATCAATTGAAATCTCATATTTATAAGTTCATCAGTTATCTACGTGCTTTCAAAATCATTAAACGCGTAAATTCCTTTAACTAACGCCTTAGAAACGATTCCATTGTAATATGAAATTAATTTAATTTTAAAGAAAAAAGCACAAAATCAGTAAAATTAAATTCTTAAATATATTGAATTTCCATAAAATGAACTTATACTACTTTTAAAGTAAAGCGGACATATTTAGTTATTTGTTAAAACTGATGATGTCTGTTATTAAAAAAAATAATATAAACAAACAAACGGTTGGAAATCCGCAGGAAATGTTTTGTATAATCAAACAATGTTTTTGATGGCTACATGTCTTCTTCTTCTCTAAAATTGGCAGAAAATATTTGCTACAGCATTTTTGTACAATAGAATATGTAGTATAAAAAAAAATATATATAAATTTATACTGAAAGTTACTAAATATTTCTTCAGCATTTTCCTAATTATTTGGCTTATCCGTTTTACTAACGAATTTCCTGTACATTAATTTACGATGCAGTCACTGTTGCCATCACTGATTCATTGACAGGGACAACAAATTTATATTATTATATAAACTATTGCTAATAATGTTTCTAATGTCTAAGCTGAGTTGATTAAATAAAAAATGTATTCAAACATTGAGTGTGATTTTAAATTATCTTTAGTGCATGCGAGGTGCGTTCAAAAGTATATATAAGGTAATATATATCACTGCCCACATATTTATTATCGATTACAGTTTGTGCAAGTAAAAACCAAATTTAAGGTTTGGTTTAATCGAATCCTAAAAATTCCATATCATATATTTAAAATAAAACGATTTTAGTTTTTGGATACAATCGATTGCAATCTTTGAAATTTTAGAACGAATAGAATATAAACGGCATTTTGTATAAAATATGTCTACATTCTGTTCACGAATAAAACATTTAGCAAATTAATCAAATTTTAGATTGATATTCGTTTATAGCGAAATTTGATGTTTCTGAAGGAAGACGCACTTTGAGGTTGAAAATTATATGGAATAAAAATTATGTAACAAGTTTAAAAGTAGTGATGTTATTTTTAAGTTTGATGGAAAACAAAATATCGCAAGGCACACAGAAAGATTTATTTATAAGGATCCTGAGGACCTTATTGCGATGCTTTTGATAGATGTAAAAACTAAAGGTTTATATAACCTGATACCATCGTTTAAAGTTATGTTTTCATTGTGTCAAGTTTAAAAGTAGTGATGTAATTTTTAAGTTTCATTTATAAGCATCCCGAGGACCTTATTGCTGGACTTTGGTCCAGCCTTTTAGAAGTTGCTTATTTTCTTTAAAAATACTTTTGTTGCTATCCCACTGTGCAATGTTTGCGGTGTATGCTACTGTTCAGCTTAACACCGCTTATTTGTTTTTGTTTTATTCTGGAGAAACTTCTAGAAAATGTTTCAAACAGTACAGAGAATTGTCTCACCACCCATAATGCGGGGTCTTTAACTGGTTATGTAAAAAACAGAACAGAACAGATTTAAATACCTTTGCAAAACATTACTTATCATTTGAATACAAAAGGAATAAAAAAAAATTAAGATCCGACCAGCTTTCTTAAGTTGGTATTTTTTCTTAGAGAGTTTAATTTCTTACTAACCAACAATTTCTTTTCACAGAAAACAGAAATGTGCTTAAAAAAATTAATTCATATACAGGGTTGTAATACTGTACGGGAGTTATATGCGTCGGTCTTAGCCTACTTGTATGGTATTCGTTTACTTGTTATTTTTACATTTGGTAAAAGTGACTCTCTTATATTTTATTACACAAACAACAAGATATCGATGCTCACAATTTTTTAAATCGGAGCCAAGTAGCATAAAAACTGTCACCACTGCCTACAACATATAGTCTATACTGGGGATAAGATCTTTGACATTTATCTCAATAAACGTCAACTTTTATCTCAGAGAAAATTGTCTTACTTGTAGACCTAAAATTAGTTAGTTTTTCATAAAAGATCTTTATTTATTTAATTTTTTAAGTGCAAAGGTTGTGAAAATTTTATTATTAAAAATAATTTTTATAAATTGAAAAATAAAATATTTTTGAAAATTATTTTTTTTTGCGTCAGAAACAGCAAAGAATAAGATATCAGATTAATATGAGATATCATGAGACTATTACGAGAAAATGTTCTTTTTGCTTGCAATAGCAATTTTAAATCAGGAGGCTAATTCTCGCAGTCGAACTCACGCGAGATTTACTCGAAGTTGCGATTTTTTTTTATTTTTGGGAATCTGCCACTCGTTATCGGGTAAGTTGTATCGATATTTCTGATGATACCACTCGATAGCGAGCTTACGTTCGAACGCAACCGTGCGAGTTTAAATTCGATAGCAAATTTGATGTCGAAATTTTATTTTAAAATAGTTCGTTGGATACAAAGTAAATGTAAGCTAATTTTTTTATATTTTTTCATATTAACTTTTTTGTTAATTATTAGGTCAAATACAACAAAAACAAATTTTAGGCAAAAACAAATTCCAGCTGATTTTATATCTGAACACAGCAATTTGGCAAAAGACGTTCTACCAAATACATGTCAAGGAAAGGCTACAGCTAATAGACTTTGGGAAATCTTGACTAATAAATTAAATGCCTCTGGTCCACCGTTAAAATATGTAAAAGCTTGGCGAAAGGTTAATTTTTCATTGTTTCCCACATTAACATGCTGCAAATAAAAAAGTTTATATTTTTCGGTAGGTGTATGCTGATCCAAACAAATGGTTAAGAAAAAGCTTTCTTATAAGAAATGTTCACGCAAGAAAACTGGAGGAGGTCCTTTCGAAGAAAAACCATTCAGTGCAACTGATGAATAAATTTTGGAAACAGCAGGCATTGATGTTGCTGTAACTGGTTTAAAGGAGGTCCGGACATTCGGATCCCAAAACCAGCGACACGAACAAATACATGACAACAGCACAGATTTGTCTCAAGAAAGTGATGACTTAATTATACAATTAAATGGGAAAGAAGGAACACCAAAAAATAATGTATTAGTTTGCCAAGACTCTGCATCTTCCTTTGATACACTAAACCGTTTTTTAAACCCATAAAATAAATGTATACACGTAATGTTAATCGGCTGTTACTTACTCATTGTTCGACAAGCCCAATGGGTTACTTGTCTCTCGGATTTGTCCATATCACCGATTAAATAAAAAAAATTAAAAATTAAATTGGCACTTCTGTTGACAATATTTTTTTTTTTTGGCATTGTAAGCATATGTTGTTTGTTCACTTATTTCTAGTGTTGGTAAGGTCTTTTTTTTAATCTTTTACAATACTTTACTAAAAAATCGATTCGCAATATATCAACTCCCATTATCAGGAAAACTCGTACAATCGAAATTAATTTAGATACGAATTTATTTCAATCACGAGTCCCGTAATTAGCCTCCAGTTTCGTTATTTCTGCGGGTAGTTTTTTACATATTATCGCATAGTTACGAGCAATTAATCGCAAATTAAGATTAAATATAAAAAATCAGGAATTTGCAAAAATGCTACTTTTAGCATCGGCATAAGTCATTGCCATTAGTCTTTTTTTTAACGCGACTGCATACGGTAATATAATCTGACAGCACCGCACGCAGTGAGAAAAGTTTTTGCAAGCCATAATAATTTCAGTTGCCCACGTCACTCTCAAAAAATTTGTTTCGCTTAATGGCAGCAAGAAATAAGATGAAAATAAAAAACTGTCAAAACCAATTACCACCAATTAAAGCAAATAAAATTAAACGAAACTAATGCGTTTGTCATACAACACTACAATTCACTACATTTGTTTGTGCCTCGAATATCTCTGCAATTATCCCCAGCATTCAGCCACAGGTATACAGCTACTAAGAGTGAGTTTGCTTTTAATAGAAGCAATTTTACACACAATTCCAGTGACTCACTGTATTTTGTTACAAAAATAATAAAAACCGCAACGTAGTCCTTTCAATTTAATTTATTTTATAACAACTTAATGTTCAAAATCTAATTTTGTACACAGTTATTGAAATTAATAGCATCGTTTACTTTCTTTTAAGTTGTTTACTTTTTCTTAAAAATTATTCTTTTAAAATCTTAACGCTTTGTTTACAAATTTTCCGTAATAAGCAGTTAAGTTAATTTGTTTGCTGACTTTTGTTTGTTTAATTAACGTTCATTGCTAGAACTTTCAAAAAAGTGCAAAGTCAGCAAAAATAAAAGTTAATTTTTAAATAAATAAGTAATACAAATTTAACAGTTTTATAGGTGTTAAATTTTTTTGGGTGTAAATATTGTCCATAGAAATTTAAAGAATGAATAAAATTCTTTCTGTGGAAAAAAAAGTTATCAAAGTTTGGGTTTTTTATGTATAAAAAATGTGTTATTTTAAAGAGAACTGAAAAAGAAAATGTCAGTTTGAAGATAAAACAAATAAATGGAATGTTATTAAGAATATAAGCTCTTACATCTGACGATTATTCCAACAAATTAAATATAAAGTAAATAGAGAGCGCTACTATATTTGAACGTTCTTGACACGACATTCGGCGTTATTATATACGAAAAATGTATTTACAATTATAAAAATAATTTTTAATTTCATCAATTTTAAAAACACTGCACAGTGGGTTCAATTCACTATAAAAAGAATATAGTTTACTTTACGTTGCACCACATATAACTAAGTCTGTTTAAGTAGGAAAATAGCAAAGTATAAAAGTGGCAAGAAAAAACCAATAGAACTTTTTGTAAACACAGTAAAATTTTCTGACCGCAAATGCTCTCGTGATTGATAGCGCCAACTTCTTACTTTTTGCTGGATATTGAAAGGAACACATAGTGGTAGGAAAAATTCACCTACTAATATACTATAACTCTCGCATTATAGTGCCGCATATGCAAAAGTCGCACTATTAAAAAAATTTCTACACGTAATAAGTCTTAATTTTTATTAATCGATTCATGTTTTTTTATTTTGCTTTGATAAGCTAAAATAGATTTCCTTTAATTGGGTTTTTTTTAGCTTGCTAGAAGATAACTCTCAAACAAGCTGTTATACTGCGCTCACTTTTTATACGAAGTATGATCAAAAAAATAACTGTTATTTTCAAATTTCGTGAGTTACATATTGTTACGGATATGTCTATGTTGTTTACGAACTGCGTGGCTTGCTAAGAAAACTTATGGTACAGCAACAAAATTTCTAGCTACAAACTGCGTAAAAATGTTATAAACGCAAACAACAACAATTTGTTATGGTGTTTACTAACTGCATGGCATGCAAGACAAAAACAAATTTCCGTTTACTAACTGCGTAAAAATTTTATATGCACAACACAACAACAAACATGTATGCTGTTTACCATCTGCGTAGTTTTCCAAGAAACCTTTTCTACAAAAGACAACAACAAATATCTCAAAATAAATTCCAAGAAGAAACTTTATTAGTATAAAAACAAAAACAAAAATAAACACAGACATACTTTCGCGTACACATTGAATAAACAACATACAACAACCAAAATGTGATGCAAAGGGAGTAGAAGATTCCTAAATTTTCTAGACTTTTAATGGACAAATGTAAAAGGGCATCATCTGAGTGGATAGTCAATCAGTGTAAAATTAAACCTCACGAAGTAAAGACGTGCTTTTTAAGTAAATTGTTCTGTAGTGTCAACTTTGTGTAGTTAAAGTAAATAAAATTGTTATAAATTTAAAAATTCTAAAAACTGGTGTTATTTATTTTTCAATAAAGAACTTACAGCAAAACGTTTACAAAAGTTATAAACGTAACAATATGTTCGATTTACGCATTTTTTTTCTGTTATGATGGTACTATTCGAAAAAAATGGATTAAAAAACCTTTATTAAGTTTTGTGTAAAAAATGAAATTAAATGTGCAAGGACATTTGAAATGTTGACTGTGGCGTTTGGCGAGTCTACTATAAGCAGAACACAAGTTCAATTGTGGTATAACCGGTTTAAGAAAGGCCGAAAAGATGTCAATGACATTGCGCGTTCTGGTCGCCCGAGCACGTCAACAACTTATGAAAATATTGAAGCAGTGAAGAAAATGATTTTGGATAATCGTTGAATCATTATTAGAGAGGTTGCTGAAGATAGGATTATCATTTGGCTCATACTAAGCAATTTTAACGGATGTTTTAGGCATGAAACGTGCGGTAGCGAAGATTGTTCCAAAATTGCTAAATTTTGAGCAAAAACAACGTAGCATGGACGATCCAGATTTGCTCAAAAAGGTCATAACTGGTCACGAATCATGGGTGTATTGAAACTAAAGACCAATCATCCCAATGGAAGCGTCCAGAAGAACCAAGACCGAAAAAAGCATGTCAAGTTCGGTTAAATGTGAAAGATTTGCTCCCTCTTCGACTGCATGAATTCTGGCCAGAAGGTCGTTAGGAATACTTGAGGTTTTGCACTGTTAGTGGGAAGCGCATCGACAGAAATGCACAGAATTGTGGAAAAACCAATCATGGATTTTGCACCATGATAACGCACCAGATCACACATCGATGCTTGTGCGTGAGTTTTCAATCAAAAACAAAACCTTAATCCTACCGTATTTACCGCACTTGGCTCTCTGACTGACTTTTTCCTCTTCCCAAAACTGAAGACACCGATGAAAAGAAAGCATTTGCTACGATTGCAGAGATAAAAGAAAATGATCGAAAGAGAAGCTGTCGGCGATACCAAAAAGCGTGTTTCAAAAGTGTTTCGAGAATTGGAACAAGGAGGGGGGGTCAAGATAATAATTGATGGACAAATTTTTAAAGAAATTGAAAATAACTCTTATTTTTGGAGCATACCTCGTACATTGGTTAAGGAATTACACTTGAACAATGCTACCAAATTATCCAGATTTATATCGAAAATCAGGCTTCAATGTTTTCTATCAATTAATTGCAAAATTATGTTTCGCATTGGGAATCATTGCCGCATGTGGAGTGAATCCTATCTAGAACACACTCTACAGACTGCATTATCACTTGGTGCAGTTTTTTAGTGCAAAAATACCTTTATTTTTCCTAAAAATAATGTGGGAACCGAACTCTGATCAATGATTTTTATATTTAAAAATACAAATGATGGCTCTATGTGAAAAAAGACGGTTGCAATTTTATTTATCTGTTGATTTCGAGAAATGGAATTGCCGAATGGTCTACAAAATCACGGTATTTGCAATCTCTAAGTTATTTCCTGTGGGAGCTTGTGAAGTCATCTGCTTATACTCACTAATAAACAACAATAAAGGTCTTATAACCAAACATTGTTCCTGTTATATCTAACATACAGCTGTGTAGAATACACTTCTTCAAGAACTGTCGCTTTGGCATTATGCTCGAAAGGATTTTTAAATGTTGTTTTCATGTATTGATCTTTCGAATAAAAATATTTGAAATTTAAGTCTTTGTGTCTTTTTTTCTTTTTGTAATTTTTAAAGGCTTAAAAAATACTGTTAAACAATTTTTAAATTTATTTTTCTTTTTTTTTTTTTGCAATCTTGCATACGAATGATGTGAAGCTAATTTCCAATAGTAAAACAGCGAGTTTTTAAAACTGCGTGTTTTAAGTATATAACACAGAAATATTTCTTAATTTATCTTTTTTTTTTGTTTAGAAATGTTGTTGTTATCAAGTAACGCTTTTAAAGGTGTTGGAAAATTGAAAACTTTAGCTGTAATTTATGTCAAATCGTCTGCACGTGAATGAGAGGGTGGCAATTGCTGAAATACTTTAAAAACATATTTTAAGGCATTTTGTTATTGTTGTGTTGTATTATTATGAGCTCTGTAGATTTCCTAGTAACTTGTGTTATAAAAACAGCAAACAAACAAACATACATACACAAAGAAAGAAAAATAACGAAATAATATTGAATTAAATTTATTGCACAAGAAAAAGTGTTCTTGTATTATAACGACCTTCAACTATTTATACATGTTTAAATTATTTGTTTGCTTGATTTTAGTTTTATATTCTTATATGTTAAACTAATGGCAAACATTTATTTCATTTATGCACGCAATAACACTGTGCCACTACAATAATATTTTACTAAGCGGTTAAGCACAGATTTTAGACACAATTACGTACTACCTGACAATACTTGCAAGAAAAAATAAAGAAAAAAAGCACTTAATTAATTTTATTTTTATATTGTAGCACGGTGTTTTCATAAATCGATTCATTGTAAGCCAAGGCAAAGTGATATAAAACAATAGTTGGTAAGAAGTTAAGTTGCGGTAAACAAAGCAAAAATGTATGGTATAAAAAAACGAATCTAAAAATAAATTTATTGTACGAAAAATATTAGATTCCTTTTATTTCTATTATCAGTTTGTTTGTCTTTTTCTTTTCGCAGGATATTTGGTAGGTCTGTAAAACGAATACCATTAAGTAACGAAAACTATTCGCGTTACGTATTTGTTAAGAAATAAAAAAAAATGTTTGCTGTTGTTTTCAATTTTATTTTTAGTTGATTTATTAATCAATATCTGTTTAAAATAAATTTTGGATAACGTGACGTATGCGTGTTATAATTTATATGGGGGGAAAATTGTATAATACTCATACGTAACATACATTTGTTTTTTAATACAACAGAAATAGAGACTTGCTGCCATGTAATTGGCTTGAGAAAAAAAGAGCGAGTCTTTTTGTATTTGGTGGCTTAGCTATATTCGATTAATGGATGTTTTAGTATACTGGCTTATCAGCCATTTTTCAGTTTTTATTGTCTTACGACAGTTTTTAAAGTTAGAGGTTAGTTTTTTTTTTCGTTGGGACCAGTACTTAGGGGATGACCCCTACTCATGTAATGCATTGTATCACAACTAGGAAATTAGGTTATGGGGAGAAGGAAAGAGGGATTAGTGTTTGTGGACATTCGATTTAAATTTTTCCCATATTGAAAGCGACCTCTAGAGGAAGTTTATTCCACTTACTAACTGTTCTGCTATAAAAAAAAGGAATTTTCCCTGTAATGCGTAGTGCGATTTACTGGCCAATAAACCACAAATGGATGCGCTCTCAACGAAAATCGAGTCAAACGCAAAAAACGTGCCATTTTCGTAAACAAGTTCCCTAAATTCGTTAGAGCACTTACCATTGTGGGAAAGATAAAACTGTGAAATATAACCTACAATGCGTGGATGATCTAGGAATTCCATAGAGTTTGATACTTTACCATACCCAATGAGCCTCTTGGCCCTATCCTGTGTTCGGTCGAGGAACTCCAAGATAGACTTTGGTGCGCCGGCTCATACATGAGAGTTATATTTCATCTTTGGACGGATGTAGGTGGTATAAATAGTACCTAATGGGCTGAAGTATCTCTTACACCGTGTTATAAAACCGAGGCACTTGAAAACTCCTTTAGAAACCTGAAAAATATATTTATTCCATCGAACATCACAATGAATTTTCATGCCAAAAACATCAAGCGCTTCCGACTCCGTAATACCTATATCACCATAGTAGCAGCACTACTTCCAAACACAGATCTATGCGTAAGCATGCAACATTGCGTCTTACGGGCATTAAAATTGACTCTATTAGCACGACCCCATTCGGAGATTGCCGCCTTTTAGAGCTCACCTCCATCTGATTTAGTCTATTACTAAATGAATACGAATGAGAAATGATGCTTTCATCTGAGAGATTAATTGTTCGGCAGTTGCCCAATTTTACTGAACTTTAGACATCGAATATAATCGAATTATAAAAACTAATCTAAAGTCAAATATCTTCTGAAGAGATATTGTGTAATATTTGGCAATCAATACTGCGTCTGTCAGCAGACTACTGTCTCAATTTGAAGAAGTTGCTTTATATAGTTTGTGATTGGCAGCCGTTGATAACAGATTACTGTGCATTCTGAGAAGAAAAGGAAAAAACTGAATTTCATACTTTTATGGCACTTTTCGTGTCAGTTCGGCTGCGAACTGCTGCCTTATTCACCCTAATTTGGAAGTTTAGCCCCGAATGACAATTTGTAGTTCTCTCGAACTGGGATAAAATGATTCGGCAGAAAGAGAATGACGAAACCATCTCCCAAACAAATTGTCTTCTTCTACAATATTTGCAGAATACGGAAAAAAATACAGAATACCGTAAAAAAAGACAACACAAAAGCTTAAGCATATATATTAACCCTCTTCTCTATAACAAATGAGGAATATAAATATCGGTAGCAAATACTGTATTACAAAGAAGTGCAAAATGGCTTTTATTTATTTAAACAAACACCTTCGCATACAATTTTCTGGAAGATTCAAATCACCTGTTCCAGTTTTCATCAACTTTGATTAATCATTTTCGAGTTAAATACTTCTAACTATTTATTTTAAGACCCATTCCACAGTGAGTTGTGCTAAAAATATTCATATCAGCTAATAATTATGTGTTTAAAAAAATATATCCGGCTCATACAAATTCTCTCAATTTTCCCATCTCCTTGCAGAAAGTGAGGAAAATTTCAATTTTATTTTTGCCCACTCTTCTACTTAATGAATTGAGCAAAATTTGTGGAGCTCTTAAATTTCCATATGAAATTCAATAAATAAATTATTAAATGGATAAAGTTTTCAATTATAAACTATTTTTAACTCAGCTAATAGATGAGTTTTTTTTAATAAAAAACTTTTATTACTGACTTGTTTTTGCCACACTTTAGAGTGGATATTTTTTAATACATTTTTTTAGTAGTTCGTCTATATTAAAAAAAGTTTGTGTATTGTAATTTTTATTAACAATCAATCAATCAATCGATTAGTTATGTTTTGCCAGGAATTGTTAAACTCCATTTAAATCTTAAAACATTGAAAGTATTAATCATTTTGCCACTAACAAGACGCAAGCAAACACATAGAAATGAACTTGTTTTAAAAATATTCTTTAGCATAAAGATATGCAAAGTTTAACTTAAGAGAAGGATACATTTTTTCCGTGATGGATTTTCAGCAGCAATAGATTTTCTCCTTGTCAATATATCGCTACGACTTTCAATGCTCCCATGAGTAAAGAAAGGTGTTGATTCACATGTCCTTATCAGAGACTAATAATAAATGTACTTAAGTACTTGCATATTTTTTTAAGTATTGAGTATACCCATACCAATAACACAGAAAGTACTTAAGGCCCAACTATGCATATTGCATAAGCTGGCTCAAGCTACTGTCAACAGTTGAACGAATAGTCTGTCAAATGCTTAAGCAAATCATTGAAGACTTTAAGGTGGCTATAATGTACTTACACGAATTTAGAAATTATTATACACAGTTGCACATTTTTTTATTCGCACATTTACAAATAAATAATTTCAGGGTGGCATATCTTTCCCGGGCCTAACTTATTGGTTAACTTAAAATGATCAAAACTTTATCTCTAGTCGGGGCAAGTCAGGGAAATCAACACCATATTAAATCATAATCTGTGCCATCTGAAGATTGCTTTACATGAATTAGGAGGTGAAGTCTAATCACTTGAGAATTATAAAGACAATAACTAATTTAGAATATGTTAGTTCTGCTTTAACAATTTCATATTATTTGAAAAATAACGTTTTATAAGCCAGATCTTGCGAAAAATGTTATCTGGTAGGCACTTCACACCAGTCGAAAGCACCAAAACTTAAAGATTCATTTCCAATTTCATAAAGTGATAATGTATCAAGTGAGCGACAGTATAAATAAGTGAAGGATGCAGCAGTTAAAAATATTATTAAAAGAAATTAAAACATAACATGTCTTATTTCTTGGTATTAAAAGTTACTTAAATTATTTTTGCCAACTTCCTAACAGTTACTCTTGCTCATTCACATAAAAAGACGTTACAGTAAATTTTCTTTTTTATGATTGTTTGGCAGACTTAAGGAAATATAACGTGTGTGTATTAAACAAGACAGCAATAAGATAGTGTATGTGAATAACATAAAGTGTGAACGTTTGTTAAAGTTTTGTTTTCAAATTCACAGAGAGTGTGTGTTTGTAGTTAAAATGTGTTAATATAACTTTTTTTATGTTCTCTTAACTATCAATTCACTTGAGAATTTATACGTGAAATAAAAACTGAAAAACACAAAGAAACTTTGGAATGAAAATTGTTTTCAAAAATTTATAAATAAACTTGAAGAAAAAGTCATCATCATTTTGCAACAGGTTTTGACCTGATTCCTTTCGTTTTTCTTTTTTTTTTTTATTTCAAAGTGCAACTGTCGAATAACGTAATAAAATCGACAAAAAATGAAATCTAAATTGTTTAAGTCTAAAGACGAGTGGTGAACTCAAGGAGTCTTTATTTAAAATCGTCTACTTTCAGTTTAGAAAAGGTTACCCTGCAAATCTAAAACATTTGAATTCCGTCCGCTTAAATAAATTATAGATATTTTGTAGGGATGACCTTCTTATTCGATCTGAAATTATTTTGCCGATCTACTTCCTCACTGAGTGCCATGCATCCAAGAGATCTTTGTTTGATTAATCAGGTGCAATCAAAGCAATTTTCTGAATGAATAACAATCAGCACTGGTTATTTCATATTTATACGAATTTTTTTTTATAAAACTAAGACTACCATCGTGCTAGATACCAGCGAATAGAAAATTAAATGCCATTTCTCGTCAAGTCATTAAGAAATGTCGAGGAATAGCGTAGAACGGCATTTCTTTTTCTGAAAGACTTCTCTTCAATATTTATTAATCTGTGTGTTTGTCGGTAGTTCTGAATTAGAATGAAAAATTATTTTCAAATACTTAACAAACAAATTTCATTTATTCGGTATCATTTCCTTGATCAGCCTTCACATGAATTTCGCAGGAAATAATAAATAATAACGCTAGCTTCCGTCAATTTTGATATGTGCGTATATTGTCCGACGGGGTTTGATTTATTTGTGAATGATTTTACGTCAACCCGCGTCACTGAAGATAGCATATAGTCAAAATCGGAATGTTCACAAACCAAATTTCACGCGGGTTGACGTAAAATCATACCCATATCCGTCAATTTTGTTTTACTTATTTAGTCTATTGAAACCTATTGTGTGTAGTGGCCGCTCTCTTTGAACTCATAATTTTTTCTTTAAATCATGTTTGATATTTAGCGAATAAAACTTGTTATACGTGATATGTTGTTAAGTTTTGTTTTCATATTGAGCATTCGATTTGCGATTTTCATGAAATTCCACACGCTTTGATTTTTGCGCGATACATTTTTTGAACAATCAAGCAATTTGAACCAAAATTCCTTCAGGTAATGATTTGATTGGATAAATGGTAGTATGATTTCAAATAGGACTTTAATTTTGTTCGTTTGTTCGTTGTCTATTCCTTGAAGTCGGGTCCTAGAGATTTGTAAAAATAATAGTCCCGACGTTAAAATATTGAAAAATTGCTAAAGAATAAATGAAGTCGCATAACTTAACATTCCTTATATTACTGAGCATCCATATGTTCTAAGACGGCTCCTAGTAGACGAGAAGGCAGACAAAAATCCAAAAATTTTGAATTTGAAAACTTTATTTGCAGAAACTTTAGTCTCTTTAATTTAAACGTAAAAGTCCATACGTTTGCTATTCATCCAAACCAATTTCCTCAGGCGTACCACAAGGTAGCATTCTTGGACCAGTTTTATACTTGATATATACCTCCGATATGCCTGTAAGTGAAACTGTCCACACTTCTACGTTTGCTGATGATACAGCGTGTCTAAGTTCGCATGAAAACTCCCATCAAGCATCCATAAATCTTCAGCAACATATAACTCAGTTAGAGTTGTGGTTAAAATTATGGAGAATTACAGTGAACGTTCAAAAGTGCATTCATGTGACTTTCACCCTGCGAAGAGATAATTGTTCACCCGTTCGAATCAATAATCAGATTATTCCAAACCATACTTATGTGAGATATCTTGGTATACATCTTGACCGTCGCCTTATATGGAAACATCATATTGACTCAAAGCTAAAACTAAAATGAAACGTAAGCTAACACAACTACATTGGCTTATTGGCAGGAACTCAAAACTTAGCCTAGATTGTAAGCTTCTAATTTACAAGACTATTTAAAAACCAATATGGTCTTACGGAATCCAACTTTGGGGCACTGCCGCAGCTTCAAATGTGGATAGAATCCAACGTATGCAAAATAAAATTTTACGGTTGATAACTTCCGCTCCATGGTACATCAGAAATTCAAACATACATCGTGATTTAGACATACCGCTGGTGACTACAGAAATCATCAAATACGCAGGCAAATACTTAATGAAGCTTGAAGACCATCCTAACCCCCTTGCTCGCAATATCTTGAATTATAGTGGACATAGCCGATTAAGAAAGAGGGATACCGCAGCTTTAATCCTCAATGCTACAGTTTACACATCTTAGAAATACTTGTTTTGTTTTTTTTAATGTCAATTTTTTTACCCAAAAGGTTAGTTCTGACATGGTCGGGATTATTGTAACTTTTTTTTTTTTGAATTTAAAATTTTAAAACTTATTGTTAGTTCAGTTTCTTGCAGATACAATAAATAATTATTGAAAAAAAAAAAACGTTTGCTCTTCATTTAATAACAAACTTGCAAAGAGCGTTAGTGGAAATTTTAACTCATTTTATAAATGAAAAATTATGTTCAATATTGTTACTACACAACATTAAAAAAAAAACCAAAATAATCTTTGTTACATCCCTCAACTGTGCATTAACATAAATAACAATTTAGTTTTGTAGTTACAAAAAGTTAGATGATACCAGGTATAGTATTTGACCTTAAAATTAACGTGAAGAGTCATGTGACATACGTTTTGAGCAAGATAAAACTTCTAATTCATAAACTTTGTCCCATTCTAAATATAGCAAACAAAATAAACATTCTTGAAGCAACTATTCATGTAGTTATATTATATGCTACTGCAAGCAAGTAGCGCAAAATGTAACATTAAGAAGCTTTAAGTTGCTTAAGATGATTTATAATCTGGCATGGCATTTCTATACCAATAAATTTTAAAAGCTCACAAGCATAAAACTAGTGAAAAGAATAAATTAAATACGCTCTCAAATAACCTCTAACTGCGTTTTAGTAACTTTGAATATGCGGATATTATTGGATTCCTACCACTTTACTATATGTATATATACACACAATAATAATTATAGTTATTTGACCTTTTTTAATATTTTATAAGTAATTTTTTGTTCAAGCACAAGGTCTTTTATATACAAAATTAAGATAATTTTTATTTTTGTTTTTAATACTTCGCCACACCATTGGGTGACATTTTCAGGAAAAGCAAAAGTGTATAAACAATTTAACAAATCTGTCAATAAATGAAAAATTGTGTCAAACAAATTCAAAATAATTGTTTTAAGCGGTTTTCGCATATATAAGAATATTCTACTTAAATATCACCCCATATTGTTGTTGTCATTATTATTTAGTTAAGACTCCTGCTTGGCTATGTGATTTATTTTTGTTTTGTGTTAGTTGTTTTTGATTTGTTATTTATCTTATTTCTTATAATTTCTTATAAGCGTATTGTTGTTGTTGTCTTTCGTATGAAATATTTCTTAGAAAAGTACGCAGTTTGTAAATAACATAGTGAGTTGTTTCGTTTACTTTTTTACTGATAATTATTTGCTTTTAAAACTTAACATATCATCTTCGTAACAATATGTATAAAAAAGCAAAACTCTGTTTATTTGCAAGAGAAACCCTGTAAATAAAAGTAAAATATATTTTCATTTTTATTTTCTGTGTAAAAGTGAAGTGTTAAAAATGATTTATATTTTTAGTTGCTTGTACAGTTTTTTAACTTAAATCTTGTAAGAAAGTACCAAACTTTGTCTCTTTTAACGACTATGTGAACATTAGTTTTAATGATAAGAAATCGGGTGTTTTTTACAGAAATTAATTTATTTGTTGGTAACACGAATAGACTAACGCCTGAAAATCGCTTCCAAACTGCGCTGGATGCTGATTTTCATTTTTTTTAGCGATGAAACTTACTTTTTTGTTTAAATGGATACGTCAATAAACAGCGTTGCCATACTTGTAGTGATGATAATCCTCGTGTATGTTCAGATACCGTTAGATTCGCAAAAATTCACTGCTTCATGTGTTTTTTCAGATGGTAGACTCTTTGGTCTGCATTTATTTAAAAACGATGATGATCGGATCGTTACAGTCAATTCTATATTAATCGATATGAAGTTGGCAACAAAATTTTATTAACGTCTTATCGACTACAATACCTGGACATTTTTGTTGTGTTGTAGTTGCAAAAAAAATCTTTGGACTTTATTAATTTTTCGCTTGTGTTTCATCAGATAGATCGCGTATTGTCTAAAATTATTTTTTCTCCATTGCATAAAATCTTATGAGCTGTGGAAGGCACATATTTCTAACCAAATTATTCATTATAAAGCATAGCTGTTTGATTAGCGTTGTCTTAAAACTTATATTGGCATTTTGGTACGTCTTTTTAATTTGTGAGCATATGTGCAATATTTGTATCATTTGAGTTTCCCTCTGCTTGTTTAGTTTGGTATTATCGACCAAACTAGATAAGGATATTTTAAAATTGGTAACCAAAGAGAATGACATTTGGTCACGTTTTCAAAACATATGCCACAGTACTGTGATAATTGGTATAATGAAAACAATATAAATAAAATTTAAAAACAAATATTACATCCATTCTAAGATTTCTTAAAAAGTAATTGATGTAATTTTTTTAATAACTACTAATAAAAACAACAGCGTTGCATTTTAAAAGACACACATTTTAAATAAAAAATTTAATCGTTTCCTCCTTTAACCATCCAAAAAAAAAACAATTTATCTTTATATATCCTTATTTAGAAAAACATTCTGATTTATTTATCCCTTAGCACTTAGAATTATTCATTAAAATGTATTATGCATGTACGTGTGTACGTAGTGTACGTACATTACATATCTGTAAAAAAAATTTGAATTTTCTTTACATCGTATCATCATTTATAATTCTCTAAGGATACATAAGTTTCCCTTAGTTTTTGTGTCTACTAACTAATTTGTTAAGCCTTATTAAAATAAATATAAAACTGATTTTTGTTTTTGTACCTTAGAGTGTTTATTTAGTAAAGTGTTATTTCTGTTTAAGTACAAGTACTCTGGAAAATGATTTTATTTTTTAAGCTCATAGTCAAGTTGATGTCCCAGCAACAACAGCTGTAAAGAAAAACTACAATCAGCCAACAATTGTTTAATTGTAAAATATAAATATAAGTGTTTTTGGGTGTTCAAAGAATAGAATATAAATAACTATTTGTAGGGAAAGCACTAACAATAGAAAAAGTATTTTTAATACGGATTTGAATTATTAATACAAATATACAGTAGAGAATATAGGTTTGGTTTGGACATTTTTCTTGCTATTCCCCCGTAAGAATCGTTTTATTCACATTTTTCTAGCGATTGTTCAGATAGATTTTCTATTTATCTTAAAATATTTGATTTTGAAGTATATATATGTTTAAATATAAAATGAATGTCTAGTAGGATAATCGGCTATTTAAAGTTTTTCAAAAACCCAGCTTTCAAATATTCGAAATAAAAACCAGTTTCTATTTTTAAAAATCGGTTAACCGTTTTATAGGTAAAAAACTTAATTTGGTATTAAACATTTTCAAATGTATAAAATAAGATATCAAACATAAAAACCATTCAAAAAGTATATATATTATTTGAGGAAACTTTAGCATTATTAAAGATCTTGGTTTCATTTCAAAGAAGGGCATAAAAGAAAAATAGCTATTTAGGTAGAAAACCCCGTTTAAAAGCTGAACCGATCACCTTAACTTATATACACATAGCTAAAAATGAATGATAAATAAGTTATAATAACTAAGTTAATATTTTATTTATACACGTAAACAGCAATGTAAAGGCAATTGCAAGCGGCTTTCAAGGTAATAAGACCGATTTAAATGACATGAGCTGAGTACTGGCTTCAGTAAAGTTGCAATAGTTGTACAAATTGTCAATTGTTGGCTAATGTTAGCTCTCGGTATATAAATATAAACAGAACATAAAAATGATAAATAAAAGAAATATATATAAATATAATATATTATGTGCGTCTGTGCAATTAAACACAATAATTTAAAACTTAAAGAAGGAACCTGTTTTCTACACGACTATTCGAAATGGTTGCAGAAAAAATATGACTCATATGCATCTATTAAAGGTTTTAATTGTTTTCACATTGATATTTAATTAAATAAAATAATTGAATCAATTATTTTTTATTAAAATTATTTTCATCATTTTAATTAAATTTTAATTAAATCATTCAATGTCTGATTTAATACGAAAATTTTGTAATTCTATTTCGATTAAAGTCACTAAAATTTTGTAATAAATTTTCAACTCGAAAACAAAAATAAAAATTTTTGGTTACAGAATCATAATTCTGTCTTGTATTCTATGGCAAAAAAATAAGTAAAAATAAAAGTTATAGGCCTAGCAAATATAAAAATCGCTATCATTTGAAGATTACTCGGTCATCATAAGGTGTACGTTGTAAATATTAATCACCCTTATTCTGTTTGGCGACAGCAATAAAAGACAATGTCGTTTTTTATCATTTGCTGTAAATCCGTATTCTCCTTGGCAATATTGCCATTTATCGATGACTGGCGATACATGTTTGGCATTCAGTAAGAAAATTTCAAGTTGATGTTGCCTTAAATTCCCGTTGATATTGTCGTCTGTGATTTTGGTGTCGTGCTGTTATAAACAAAAATTTAAAAAGATTAAAAAAAACTAAAAAAACAAAATAAAATATAAAAAACTACAAATAAAATAGCAAATGAAAAAAATTAAAATTGCCAACGCCAACCAATTTAAAAAATTAGTGGAAGCATTGGAAAAAAATCCATCACCTGCCAGGGTACACTGGCTCATTGGCAGGAACTCGAGACTTGGCCTAGATTGCAAACTTCTAATTTACAAGAGTATTCTGAAACCAATATTGTCTTATGGAATCCAACTTTGGGGCACTGCCTCAGCTTCAAACGTGGATAGAATCCAACGTATGCAAAATAAAATTTTACGGTTGATAACTTCCGCCCCATGGTACATCAGAAATTCAAACATACATTGTGATTTAGACATACCACTGGTGACTACAGAAATCATCAAATACGCAGGCAAATACTTGATGAAACTCGAAGACCATCCTAATCCCCTTGCTCGCAATATCTTGGATTATAGTGGACATAGCCGATTAAAAAAGAGGGATACCGCAGCTTTAATCCTCAATGCTATAGACGATACATCTTAGGAATATTTGCTTTGTTTCTTTTATGACAATTTTTTTTTTAACCAAAAGGTTAGGCCTGACATGGTCGGGACTAATGTAACTTTTTTTAGAATTTAAGTTTTTAATACTTATTGTTAGTTCTTTTTATAGAAGATACAATAAATAATTAAAAAAAAAAACAAAAAACCTGCCAGGGGATTTCGAAGAGGTAGTGATTCCATTAATTTTTAGGAACAATGGGAAAGTGTCTTAAACGTTTTTGGCCCACCAAATAGAATGAGTGATGGTTGACAAAATTCTTTTTACAGATTTGGCGCGATTTAAAATTTAAAGTAAAAAAGACGGCAAAAACAATGTGCTGAACTTTTTAATTTTAGTTTTCTTTTTTTGATTTTTAATTAATTTTAGGTTCAATTTAATACAGATTTTATTTTCATTTTTGTTTTTTTAAAGCAACAATGCCTATTTAGTCAAGTACCCTGCTACATTCTTTAGGAAAGGGATAGAGAACAGTTTAGACAGGTGGTGACAGTAGGAGGATAGTTACGGAAATTAACTGTCGTATAAGACAGCACAGCAACCAGTGACCATGCCTTCATCACTGAGCAGCCCCACCGACAGTCAACTTTTATTTGTGTAGTGGAAAAAAACAGCCAAGGTAATCGTTGGGAATCGAACCCACAACCCCCAGAATGACAAGCTAGTACACTACCTACTAGCCTACAAGGGCACAGTTCATATTTTTTTCACAACATATATTAGGTATGTGTATTTTATTAAAATTATCGATAAACTGGCAACGTCGTCATAAGACTGTTAGGAAATACCAAATAAGTATTGATGTTATGTTAAAGTGATATTACCTCAAAATCGACGACGTATGCCGTCACCATACAGAATAAGGATAAATTTTTTTATTTTTGCCCCCTCCCCATTTGAACTTTAAGCTCTAAAAATTTAATTAATATTAAGAAAGGATAACAAAAACGTCAAGATGTTAAAATCGTTTAAACAGATTTATGCACTTCTACCAGTGTTATCGATTTGAGGATTTGTCAGAAAAGTGGGTATTTTTTCAACAAAATGGGTATAAAAAATTACATGTTGAAATTGTTATTACTTGAAGAATTATATTACAAGTTAATAGCTTAGTTTTAAAAATCGCAACAATAAGCTCTTACGGGACAACCTAATTCATGAGTAAATGTTTGTTACCCATGAAATTAATCACTTTTAAAAAAATGTTATATTTGCTTTGCACACATATGCAAATACATACATTCAAACAAACATTTTTAAATTTTGTGAAATGTCAATTGCTTTGTTGTGTCGGTTATAGATGCCCCCAGGGAGAATTTTTTTTTCAAAAGTTTTAATTTTTGCATGTGTTTTTTCCACTACATAATATTCAAGTATCGTACTATATTCTTCTTGTCATTTGTAACAGCTGGAATTATTATTTATATATACTAGATATATATTAACTACAGAGCTAAAATATATATTTTGTCCCAGGATATGCAGGATAGTTTGATGTTTAGTATATTTTTGATTATATATATTTTTCTTAGTGTTGACATACTGTAGCCAGCTGTGATTTAGAATTATAAGCGAGTTAAAACGTCTAAAATCTTTTGATATGAAAAAATCTGGCAACTTTTTGTAACAATAAAAAGAATTATGCAAAGGAAATAAAAGAACCTTTCTTTGGCTATTTTTTAGACGTATTTGTTATGTGTGTAAAAAGCATGAGAAATTTAATTCGATTTTTTATTGTTGTTAAATACTATAGAGTATTTTACAAAAATATAAAATATAGATTCTAACTGAGTAATTAAAAAAGATTTAATACCTTTACAGAACTAAAACTCACGACGTTTTAACAAAATTATTCACCGCTGATTAAATAAAGCGACATCAAAGAGGGTAATAAAGCTCTATCAATATTTTATTTTTTATTTTTGCTTGTAGTGTGTATGTAAGAGTCGTCATAAATGATTATTTTTTGTGCACTTTTTTGTCAAAAGAATTTTAGCCGTGTTTTTGTGAAATTGTGCAGAAAATATTAAGACTAAAGAAAGCATTCATGAATTCATGTTTGTACTCGAATTTTCGTATAACAAAGTAAAGGTTTGAAAAGACTCGTACTTTTACATTCAGTCATAAAAAATCCTGTCATATAAAAGGCTTTCAATAGAAAAAATGAACAGAAAAAAAAATTAAATGAAATGAAAATGAATGAGAATAACATAGATATGCATATATATTCGTCACTTAATATCTGCTGTATTAAATTTAATAGCTGATTTTGTTAAAACAATAGAAACGTATATGAATGCAATGGAGTTTTGGTTTCGTAAAGCATATTCGTTGCCCTTGTAAAATTTTATGTGTGTATTTAATTGTCTTATATTTTCACAATACTATTCGATACATTTTTGTGTATTATTAAAGATGGCAATTGAGATAAAAAAATAGCTGCCACGAATAATCGAAGACGATAATTTATGCACAAATAAAAGTCAATTTATTTTACTAAATTTGTCATATTGTAATGCCAACATCTGCCAAACTCTTAGCCTGTGATCCATTACATTGTTACGTAAAATCTTAATAATTTAAAAATAATGAATTATTGCGTCATCAAATGTTCATTTACATTTGTAATATAATTTCGTTTTTTACGTCTGAAAGTTATGTATCCTTTTTTATAACGGATATTGAACTTTGAGTTGGCAACTGGCGTCCATTTTGTCAGCTGTCAATTGATTTATGTCCACTTTAGTTGGATAATTTAGCATGAATAACACAAAATTGTACAAATTTATTTTGAAAATTTCGGTTCTGTTCCAAATATCCAATTTTATAAGCAATTTTGTTTAGCGATGAAGCTCACTTTTGTTTGAATGGATACGTCCCAAACTTGGAGTTACGATAATCCTGATTTAGCTTGAGACAATATTACATCCAGAAAAAACTGGCTGGTGTGTTTAATCGACTCATTGGTTCGTACTTCTTTAAAACGGCTGCTGTTCAAAACGTTAGTCATTGGTGACCGCCAAATTATTGACTTTTTCGTTCATCCATTGAACAGCCATGATGTGCAGGAGCTGTGATTTTAACAAGACTGCGCAATATGTCACGCAGACCGTGTCACAATTGATTTATTAAAGGAAACGTTTGGTAACAGCTTATTTTCACTTTTCGAAGCCGTGAATTGCCCTTCATTATCGTGCGCCTAATCGCCGCTAGACTATTTTGTGTGGGGATCTATAAAGTTGCTAGTCTACGCCGATAAGCCTGTAAAGATTGACCACTTGGAGGAGAACATTCTCCGCGTTACTATCAATATACGGCCACAAATATTAGAAAAGTTCATTGAAAATTGGACCTCCAGATTAGAATAAGTTCGAGCCAGCCGTGACGGCAATGTATCAGAAATCACATTAAAATTATAACGCCAGAAGATTCTTTTGAATAAAGTAAATTTCAATTCAATTTAAGAAATTGAGCTATTTAATTCATTTTTAAGTTCTATACCTCTATAAAAACGCCCTATGTAATCTTAGATGAAAATTTTAAAAACTTGAACTTTGAATTTAGTTTTATGGACAAAAAATCTACATTGCGAGTAAGCCACGAGTAAATCATGGCCGCCAATATTATCTATTGCTCATGTCGTTAGCAAATAACGCCAATTCAAGCTTCAGGCACCACGTAATCACTATGTGAGTTAAATGTCAAAATCGTGTTAAACATAGTTTCAAGAATCAGTAATTTATGTAAGTTATGTAAGTTGCCTTAAAATTAGTCATTAGTTTATAATCTTTCGTTTATATCTCTTGTTATGAGTTCCTTATTGCAAAATACCAGATTTTAGAGTTTTTAAATTAATTACAAGTTTATTTGCTTTACTACACACAAAGTTGACACTATAGAGCAATTTACTTAAGCTGTACGTCTTTACTTCACAAGGTTTATCTTTTAATTAACTAATTATCCACTCAGATGCTGGCTTTTATATTTGCCCACTAGAGGTTTAGAAAATTTAAGAATTTTCCAATCCCTTTGTATCACATTTTGCTGTTGTTATGTTATTCATTTGTTTTTATGCTGATAAAGTTTCTTCCTGGACTTTATTTTAAAATAGTTGTTGTTGTCTTGTGTGCATAAGTTTTCTTAGAAAACTACGCCGTTAGTAAACAGCATAGCCGATTGTTGTTGTCTTGAGTGCAAAAGTTTTCGTAGCAACCCATGCAGTTTGTAAACAGCATACCTAATTGTTGTTGTTTTGCGTGTATAAAATTTCTACGCAGTTTTTAACTAGAAAGTTGTTGTTGTCTTGTGTGCAAAAGTTTTCTTAGCAAGCCACACAATTAGTGAACAGCATACCTAGTTGTTTACTTTATTACTTAATTATTAAGCAGGACGCATCCGTAACAATATAAAAAAGAGCTCGACTAAACATTATTTTCGAAAATTTTATATTTTGAAATAATACATAAAATTTTTAATTATAAAGAAAATAATTATACTTATAATTATTTTTAAAACCATTTTAGCATTAATGCAGTCAACAAAATTTCGTAAAAAGCTGAACGAAAAACTTTTTTTTTGTTATGCTTTCTTCTACATCTTTTAGTTTTGTAAACTATTGTGAAAATGGTAATTGCCAATTAAATATTTTCTATTAACCAAGTTTTAAAGAAGTTAGGGAATTTATATCAGAAAAAAAGAAAATGTATTGTATTGACCTCTAAAGTTTACTTTTAAAATTGTGTGTGTGTTTATATTTCCAAACGTTGTGAGTATTTTGGTGCTTTAAGGAAATTTTCCATTACGATAAAATGCATCAAAAGCATTTTTCAACTATTCATCTAGTGGTGGTTTTGTTTGTGTTTGTGATTTCAATATTAAGTTCGTTGTAACTCTCCCCTAAAAATTAATGTGGGCACTATTTTTCTATTTTCTACAACAACGATAAGCAAATTAATATCAGTTCTTTAAACTTTAAATGTCGTGGAGTCGAAAATGACTCCCTAAATCTTTTTCTTTTTGTATTTAATATTTTCTATCCGAGAAAAAACGTTTCTAATTTAATAAATATATTTCTAGAAAGCCGTCGTTTGCATTTGCTTGTAGGGAGCTGAAGAATGTGTATCGGACTTTATAAAATTGTATCCTAATGCATGGTAGACTAGCGAACATAAATTAAAAGTTTATAAGAAAACCTTAATAGCTGCTATGCGAAGTATATGCCATACCTCAAGTTGAAATACACTCTTGCATGCTTAATGTAAAGCTTTGAGTTGGTGGAGTTTTCGTTTTTACTTTGACATGGACCAAACCGAATAAATAAATAAAAAGAAACGCAAGTGTATGAAACATAAAATAGCGAATCAATATTTTTTATAATTCAGGAAGAAGTTACAGATAACAATTCCGTACAATGAGAAAAAGGGAAAAATCCGCTGTAACTGTTCGGGGAAAATCAAATGCCAATGTTACAACAAGTCTAGAACTGAGCAGGTCATAGAACGAGGAAGCCATCTGCAAGAAAAGAATCATAGCCAAGAAAAAACTAACCATCCTCATGCAAATAATAACGAAGAGCTCAGAGTTGTTATTAGGCATTTTTGTATTCTAATTCATTTACTTCAGTGGAGTTGTTATCTGTGTTTAATCAGTATTAAAATTAAATCTGTCTGCATGCTAGCTGTGTCCTAACGATCACTTTCAGAAGGAGTTTTCAGTAAAAAATCTGAATAAGCTGTTCAAAATTTGATGACAACTAATACGGTGGTTGATAAACTGAAAATAGAAATAATCATGCACTTTAATAATTATCATGGAAATAAATTCTACACAAATAAATGCTACCATACTCTACGGCTGCATTATAAGCGCAAATTACAACAACAACGTCAATAACTAAATAGAACTTGTAAGAACAAGTGAAACTACTGCTTAAGTAGTTCATTTGTAGGCATTTAGTCATTCAAACGGAAATATGTCTGAAAGCATTTTATAAAACCACACCCAACTGAAACTATTATAAACGTACATTTGATTAAAGTAGGTACAATTGATAAGTCACCAAAAAAAAAAGAAAATGCATTTAGAAATGAAAATCAATGAAAGAAAAGATGTAATATAAATTAAAATAATTAAAGAAATTAGTGTTTCTAAAGATGTTTTAACCGATAATTCTTATTGTTGAATTAAAGTGTCTTGCATAATGTTGTTTTTAACTTGACTCATTCATTTATTATTTGACTTTTTTTGTTTTAATTTTATACATATAATTCTCAATTGTACTATTTTGTAATCATTTACAACTTACAAATACCCTGAAGAGATAGAAGATTGCAATTTTTAAATTATTTAATCTCCCATAGTGACTGATGAATATGAATTCAATGTTGATTCAAGGGATTTTCAATTTATGGTGGGCAAAAAAATTAAAATGTGCATAATTAAAAAAAAATGTGCAGTTTTCAATAAGAATTGAAATATAATAACTTGTGCGATAGCAACTGAGTTTATCCCTAAAAAAAAATTAAAATTAATTTAATCTTGAATGGACTGAAATTTCGATGTTAAGACCGTCAATTTTCATACTAACAGACTATCAAACTAATAAATTTTGGAGCACATAAAGAAAATATTAAGAAATGTGTCCTGATTTGATATGCATCAGTAATGTTATCGAAAAAGAACTATAAAAAATGCAAAAACTTTAATATTTTTTCGAATGAATAAAAAACTTATTTTAAAATCAAGACATACGTAGCAAGTTTTTTTCGTCACAGCGGAAGATTTGGTAAACACAAGGGATTAATTTACTAACTTTAAAACAGCTAGTCTAGCCAGTATTCGAAAATATAGCAAAGGTGTAGTCGAGTTAAAGCTTTACGGCTGTATGCAAAAAAAACGCTTACTTGAGCTTTAAAGTACACGTTAGTTAACAAACACTTTAAGGCTAACAGACGTTTGTTAAAAAATGGTATTCATAAAAAGTACTTTAGCTAATGTATGCTTTAGTAAAATTAGTATTTTGATTCTGGCAATGTCACTATTTTCACTATTTCACGTTGTAGTTAACGATGTATAAAAATAAATATTATTTATCCGGGTAGTTAGATCAATAAAAAAAGTTTTTATTGTTTTCAGCAAAAACAACATATTTTTTTTTGTTTTTTTATTAATCATTTTAGTAAAAAGCAAAGCAGCAAAAAAAGGTTAATTTGCAAGGCTAACGAAGAACTTACAAAGAATTTGTTCATATTAAAAAAATAATTATTCGGATAACGAGCTTTGTTTTGATTATATGTACATCAATAAAACTTTTGTTTAAAATAATTAATTACAATTATATTTTTGTAAAATATAAAATAAAGATGTTAAGATGTTTTATATTGAATGGCATGCTATATTTTAGTTTTTATTGTTATTTGTATACTACATTTTGTTTTAATAAACATTTTTAAAAATTTTTGGAATAACAAAGTATAATTGTCAATTGAGCCGTTTACATTGAAAGTGGCATAAGTCACAACTGAACAGTTTCTTTTTTTCATTTTTAATAAATTTGAAATTAATAAGTTAAGAAGTATTGAGATTTATTTGAGAGGAGTGTTGATAATTAACGGTGTAACAAAAATGCTTATTTTGAAAATGGCGTTAGTCGCTGTACTTAGGAAATTAATTACGGAGCTTAGTGTGAAAGAAATGGAAACATGTAATAAGTGTGTGTGAAGTATTGTTGTGATTATTAGACTTATTTTTATTAGTTCGAAAGAATAGTGCAGTTTACTGAACTATATTATAGTGATATCTAATGCTAGTTATGTGTAGTATACACATAATTAGCATTATTTTGTTTTTTTTTATTCTCAGAAGGTTGCTTCGTGTCGTATAAAATATCTAAGAATGTCACAACTCAAAAGCATATTATTGCACATAGTGTAAAGGACAAAATAGTAATAGTAGTAATAGCCCCCTGTCGAAAAAATCCTTCACAGTACACAACATGGAGAAAAAAGATTTTATTTCAACTCAGTCATTAGAAAAATCCGTTTCAGAAAGAAAACTAAATACAGACTAGTTGAAATGGCTAAAAATTAAAATGTTTTATAAACTAATTTAACATAAAAAAGATGACAATAACAAAGTAACTTATGCCACTTTTAAAATAAACGGCTCAGTTTATTGTAAACAAAATTTGTTTTGTTTTTGAACTTTCAATAATAAAATTGAACTGTCAATTTATTGTAGGTTTAACGTAGGTTTTTCCTACTTTAAAGTTAACAAAGGTATGTTAAGATAAAAACGTTTTTTGAATACAACTTTAAGAAATTGTGCTTAACAACGGCAGTTAAACCTACTTTAAGTTTTTATGCATACAGCCGTTAAAGTTTTAATTTCGATCCTAAAGTGTTAAGTTAGATGGCTCAATGGTGCTTTGAAGTAGCACACCTTAGGTGTACATAAAATTCAAATCGTTTCTAAACTTATGCATTGCCTTTTATAGTTTGTGAAATATTAAGCTTTAAAAATTAATTTTTTTTCTCTGGACTTTACCTAAAGTTTTGAGTGTAGCAAAGCCAAAACCATCCTTTCGATTTTTTTTACAATTTATAATTATTTTACTTTTCTGATTGACTAAGAATATTCTAGTATTAAAAAAAATTAATTAAAAAATCTCTGCTAGGTCCAGTTATGGATAATGAGACTAAAAATTAAAGTCGAAATTTTTAAAATGTTTCTTCACGCATATATTGCATAAACGAAGGCCTAACGGTCTAAATCTTAAATCTTTTTCTCTCTATTCCATTAAAAAAGAGCGTTTTCATTGAAAATAAAAACTTCTAGAACAAAATAAGGATGATTTTTTTTAATTTAAAATTAAATTTACTTTATTGGAAAAATAAACTTGTGGCTTATAATTTAAATATGAAATCTGGCATAACTGCCATGCCTGGCTCGGACGTAGTGTAATCTGAAAATCTAGTTTTCGATGAATATTTGCAACATTCATAGCCATTATCACCAATAACGTGGCAAATGATGCTCTCTACAAGTTAAATCGTTTCGGGCTTATCGACTTAGACTACACATTCACGGCTACAAAACGTGAAACTAAGCAGCTACTAAACGTTTCCTTCCATAAATCAATTGTAATACGAGCTCTTGGACGTATTGCGCCGTCTTGTTAGAACCACAATTCCTGCACATCATAGTTGTTTAATTAATGAACGAAAAAGTCAGTAATTATGGCTTTAAAGTGATCATCATTTATTGTAACTTTCTGACTAAAAACGGTGTCATAGAAATAAGGACCAATGATTCCACCCGCCTTTAAAGCGCACCAAACAGTCAGATTTTTTGGATGCAAAGATATCTTAATATACACTTCAGAATTAGCATCACTCCAAATGCGACATCTTTGTGAGCTTCATCACTAAAGAAAATTCAATGAAGATCTTGTTTTCGGGCCTAATTGGCGTCAGTCTATTCATCTCGTTCCCCTGTAGGCTAGTAGGTAGTGTGCTAGCTTGTCAGTATGGGGGTTGTGGGTTCGATTCCCAACGAAGACCTTGGTTTTTTTTCACTACAAAAATAAAAATTGACTGTCGGTGGGGCTGCTCAGCAATGAAGGCATAGTCGCTGTGCTGTCTTTATACGGCAGTTAATTTCCGACTAACCTTCTACTTTCACCACCTGTTTCATCTCTTCTCTATCCCTTTCCTAAAGAATGTAGCACGGTAATAGGCATTGTTGCCTGAAGTGCTACTTCTCTTTAAAAAAAAAGAAATCTTGGTAAAAAAATTACTTAAAGTTATATACCTCTATAAAAATCCCGTTATAAGCAATTGCCAGTATTGCCGCTAGAAGAAGCTGCTGCAAATAAAACACTTTCAAGAACATGTTAATCTTGAATGTGTTCCGAAGACTTCAATCTTTACGCCATCTAATAATGCCTGGAAATCTTGTCCTTTCAAAGAATTTCAACTTTGATTCATCCTTTTCTTCTTCTTCCGTCATTTCAAATTTGATGAAGAGTAGACAGATAACTCTTTGGAAAAAACTTTAAGTGTATTTTCTAAGGGAAAATATACCACGTTGCCAGCTTAAACTTATTTGAAATAAATGTTATGCATAATCCACTCTTCATTGAAGGCTAAATTTTTTCCAGAATGAATTTAAACTTCTTTTTGTTTATACGAAAGTAGTTATATAGAAAAATTTTACGGTTACGTTTTTTGGAATACTCTCATTCGATTTCATTCATTTTTTGTATGACCCTTACCTAAAAGCTTTACTTTGCACTTTCTGCGGAATCGGACATAAAAAAATGTTTTACACAATTCTTTTTATTTTCTATTTTTATATTTAATTATTTCCTCAACTGTCACGAAGACTATAAGTATGACAAACAAATTTCTTTTAAATTATCGATCAAATGAAGCGATGTCGACTTAAGGTGATGATGACATTGACATTTATACTAGGGGTGATTGTTTTTTATTTTAATTAAAATTAAAGGTTAAAAATGAAGAAGTGGCCCATTAATACCACAGAACTCTTAGTGTTTGTGGGACTCAAATGCATATTTTTTTCAAATTCTCCTCTTTACGTCCTTCCCGGCTGTTTGTTCACAAATGGCGAGCGCTTTCGATGTGAATACATCATTATCAAGTCACGTTCTATTACGTACTGGCGAGTCAGTATTTCTGGTCCAGGTATTTATTCTATATTTATCAACGCAGTTAGAATGTCAGCTATCTGGACGGTAAGAAGAGAAATTAACAACATTAATTCATCCACCGGTGGAACAAACCCAAAAAATTTAGCATTTTTTTTTAGTTTTAAACAAGAAGACTTGTTTCTTAAATTAATTTTTAGTTGATAAATTTTTTAACAATTGCCAAACTGTATGTATAACCGCTAAATATTTTACTTATTTATTTTAAGTGCACATCTCTTTAATTTATATATGTGAAGGAAACATGGCAAATCGTTTTATATTCATTTTTAATATATAACAAACAAAAGATAAAAAAGACAAAACCAATCAAGATACAAATTGCTAAATAAAATACACTTTTATCTATGAAAACTGAAGATACAAAAATTTTATGAGAGGTATCTAAGCTTCTCCCCAAAAAATTATTATAATTACAATACCCACATGGCAAGTACGTCTTGTTCATCTTAAAATTTCATCAGATGCAAATGTAATAAACGTAATGAGTCTGCGACGATTAAATCGTACAAAACTGATTACATTTTTCATTTTTATTCATTCAGTAGTAAAGTAGAAACAAAACTTGAGATTCTCTTACAAAAAATAATACGGCCGGCAATATTATTATCTCGATAGTAGTCACTTGATTGGCATCCTTCAACACCAATTTGCAAGCAAACATACAGTCAATAAGACCAAGAAATAAATTTGTATTTTTTTTCAATTTTCCCTTTGCCTCATTTAATCCCATAAATATTTAATGAATTTCGAAAATGTACAAGTGGAAGAAATAAGTTTTTATTGAAAGATTATTTTCAATAAAACTAATTGTGGCTGAAAGAATTTCAATGTACAAATAACTGAATGGCAACAGCGATTTCATGTTCATAAATTTAAATGTTTCTAGATTGCCAGTGCATCTGTAATGTGAAAATAAAAATACAACAACAAACTTATGAAAAATATTTTACTGTCAATAAGCACATTTAAGACACTTCAAACTTTTCTTTATTCCTTCTACATTCTGTTTATTAAAATTTTTGGTAACTTTTGAAAAGTTATTGGCAATAATAATGAAATACCACAAACTCTTGTATGTTCATTCGCTTTTTCCATAATATTCTTTTTTCAGTTGATAATTAAAATTAATACTTTTAAAAGAGATTTTAGTGAAGGATAAAGAAAATTACAAGAATTTTATTAAAACGAAAAAATATCTCAACAAAATATCTTAACAAAATAAAGATGGAAAACCAAAAATGTATTTACAACAAAGAGCGGCATGATAATTCGCAAATGATATTCACCCTTATTCTGTTTGGCGACGGCAACATCGTCGTCGATTTTTTCACTTTAACACAACATCAGTAGTAACTTGGTATTCCCTAAGAGTCTTATGACGACGTTGGCAGTTCATCGATCGTTTTATTAAAATATGACACACATATCTAATATTTGAGTTAGCTGATTCATTTGTGTACTGTTTTTGATAAAATTATTGTGAAAAAAATATAAACTGTGTGAAAAAAAATAAATAAAATCTGTATTAAATTGAAGCTAAAATAAATTAAAATCAAAATGTTCAGCACATTGTTTTTTACCATCTTTTTTCTAATTTAAAGTTTAAGTCACGCCAAATCTGTAAAAAGAATTTTTTCACACATCTATTTGGTGGGCCAAGGACATTTTAGGCATTCGCAACCCTTTCCCATTGTTCCTTAAAATTAGTAGGAACACTGCTTCTTCGAAATCCTCTGGCAAGTGATGCATTTTTTTCCAATTCTTCCACTAACTTTTCAAATTGGTTGGCGTTGGTAATTTTAATTTTTTTCATTTTCTATTTTATTAGTACTTTTTTTATAATTTTATTTTTAGTTTTCTAAGTAATTTTATTATTTGTGCTTGATTCCTTTAAATAAATATTTCATGATATTCTCACGAAATATTTATTACAAAAATTTTTATTAAAAAATAAACATTTTATGATATTCTCATAAAACATTTATTTCAATAAAAATAAAAAATATTTGAAATGTATTACTGCGGGGGAGAGCATATCCATATTGCAATTTCACTTTCGCTCACAAAGCTCATCAGTGAATTTTACCCCAATATTGTATAGAAAAACCTAGAAGTCTTATATCTAAAGCCAAACTGATTCCATGAGAATTTTTCCATAAAATCAACATAGCATAGACAGCAAGACTCAAAAACACTTCTATAAAAACACAGCAAAACATTTCAAAACAACAAAAAACACTGTTTATTTTCAATCATTTTTTAGTTTTCTTAATCTTTTTAAATTTTTGTTTATAACAGCACGACACCAAAATCACAGACGACAATGTCAACGGCAATTTAAGGCAACATCAACGTAAAATTTTCTTACAGAATACCAAACATGTGTTTCGTGATATGATTTACATCTGCGCCTGGCAGTGAGCCTTAATCAGATGGTGGTCAGACCACTGTGAGTGAAAAGCAGCGCCACTCACGCCCTAGGAGGCCAAAGTCTAGTGCTAGTAACAGGTCCTTCCTAGTAGCGATTTCAATGATTCCAGAGCAGGGCTACAAACCACTACTCCCTCCTGAAGAGCTGGAGACTATCCAACTCCTGTCCAGAACACATGACTAGCATGCTCACTGGATCTGGATCATTCGCCAGTGGGTGTTAATAAAGGCGAGATGATCTCGGCCACCATAACAAACAGACCTGTTATGGGGCCGCGAAACCACAACCACCACGATATTCCCAAAAGGGCCAACCTCAATAATCAGCTAGAGAACAGCTACATGCCTAAAGAGACAAATAGCGGAACTCTGCGAGCTCACTGATTTCCGTGGAAGTAACGTGGAGCTTCCAGTTGTACCCCTGCTGACTTCAGGGGACTGGGCTCCCTTATACCCCCAGTTGCACAGGTTTAGATAGTCGAAGTTCTATAAAGACCGATAACCAAACATATATTATCAGTCATCGATAAATGGCAATATTGCCAACGAGAATACGGATTTAAAACAATCGACAGAACAACGTTGTCTTATATTGCTGTCGCCAAACAGAATAAGGGTGACAAATTTTATGAAAATCGCTCGCATACAGGGATCAGAAAGAGATGCATTTTTTTGCAATTCTTCCACTAATTTTTTAAATTGGTTGGTGTTGGTAATTTTAATTTTTTTTGTTAATTTTCTATTTTATTAGTACTTTTTTTTGTATTTTATTTTGTGTTTTTAGTTTTCTTAATCTTTTTAAATTGTTGTTTATAACTGCATGACACCAAAATCACAGACGACAATATCAACGACAATTTAAGGCAACATCAATGTCAAACTGTCTTACAGAATACCAAACATGTATTGCCAGTTATCGATAAATGGAAATATTGTCAACGAGAATACGGATTTACAGCAAACGATAAACAACGACGTCGTCTTGTATTGCCTTCGCCAAACATATAATAATAATAATAAGAGTGATTATAAATTTCGAAATTATCTGGTATAAAATTGGATTAACGCCTTACTCAGCAAGGCCATATGGAACCAAAGTTAACACAAACACTAAATTAAACTAATTTATACCATAATTTATTTCTATATTAAAAGTGTCGGCTACTGTTGTGCAAATGTCTCTTAACCAACATGATGTTATTGCATTGAGGCTATAAACTTGAAAAAAATTCAAAGTTTTCAAAATAAGATTCTGAGAATGAAACTCTTACATCTAAAAGATAATCTGCCATTAATTGTAGCAGAAATCACGAAATATTTATCAAAACTCATCGGATTAAAAAAAAAAAAACTTGCATCTCATTAAAATTTGTTAGCGTATAACATCGCTGCACTTAATTAAATATGATTTGGGAAACCTTTTTGATAGTTCAATCTTCACTTTTAAGATGCAATAAGTAATTGTTTAAGAAAATAAATGTGAAAATGTATGAGAAACCCATCACAAAGTAATTGATCGGTTAGCACACTAAAGTAAGTTTTCAAATGTTAAAACAAAGATGTGTGACAACACACAAAACGTTTCGCAAACGTTCTAAAAGTGTTTAATCGCTATGTACACAAGCTAGCTAAAATTATAATACATCTTGATTGGCAAAACGCGAATAGGAAACACTTGGCTTTACGCTGAGCTACCACAACGATTGTACAATTGTATTGTCTAATTTGCTCAGAGATTGCTATGTAATTTAGAGCATTTGCGTATACTTTACTAAAACAAGCAAACCAATCAGCAAACGTTTGCGCAACATGTTCTCGCAAAACATTCCAATTTTGTTCTCTCATAGTTTTTCTAACTGTCTGTATACATTTAATTTAATATGCTCACTAGCAAAAAGAACAAAATACAAAGCTAAATGCCATAATCACTTTACATCATTGTTTTTTGTACTCACTTCAAAGAACAGGCAAACGTTACGTTTTGTTTATTTTCGTACCCTGGATTTAACATTTCATTTGCAACAGAAAATGATGATACAAATAAAAAAGATAAATATCGTGATATATACGCCATAAATGACTGAGGAAATCGCCATGAATCACCAGTCATGAAATAATGAGAAACAAAAGCGCACAAGGTACACAAGGTTTTACCTTTCTGAGCTTGAAAATCCTTTGCAGAATGCGAACACCGTATTTTCTTAAACAGTGTCAGTGGCACGTGAAAGTGACGTCATCAAACATGTTACATTTTAATAATTTCAAATTTTTCAGTCGAGAACGTGTTATTTCAAACCAGGGATAAAATAGAAATCGATAGCTAAAGATGTGGGCGACATTATGGCGTCACTATTTACGGAAGTATGAAAAAATATTTACAAACAATTAGAAATAAATATTCGAATTGATTCGGATAATTTAATAATCCCCCGGGATAACTGTATGCCTAATAAAAAATATTTATTTAAAACCTTATAATCATTACAACTACAAATTATTGCAAATATTTAAAAAAAAAAAAGGAAATAATTTTTGATATTTACAGCCCCGTCATTCAGTTTGATTATTTAATTCTGTCTATAAAATATTAGGTATCAATGAGTATAGCATTATATTATATATGGTCGACATAACAGTCTATTAAATAATAAACAAATTAAGTAAAATTAGCAACATTGTTGTTATAAATTTGATTTCCGCAAATAAAAAGAAAAAAAAACTAAAAAAAGTTTGTTGACAATAATTTATTATTTCCCCATTGTTCTTTCGACAAACAATGGAAGAATGAAATGTATCAAAGTAAATATGTATTCGTATATGTATAGGAAAAGTCATATTGTTGTTGATCTAGTTTGATGACAATTTTGAATAACAAAAGAGAAAAAAAAATGGTTTAAAATGTTGCATGACCCTTGATACAAGTGAAAATTATTTATAGAAAACTCCCACTAGAACAATATAGACAAAGCAAAGCATGAATACAATACAAATATAAACTATACTCAAATTTATATATATATATATATATATATATATATATATATATATATATATATATATATATATATACAAAAAAGGGTGTATTCAAAAAATGTTGAACATAGACAGCAAAACTAAAGAGTGCTTTCTATAGACGACAAATGATTTTAGATTTCAACGAATGGTCAATACGTCCCTAACTTTTTGAATTTTCCGTTTCCTTATTGAAATGGCAACACTTTCCTATCAACAGGCAACCGTTAGTTTACTTCTTTCTAAATCTAAACAAACTGCATTTAGTTTGTGATACGCAGCCGCTGATAGCAAACTATCCGCGCTGTAGGAAGAAAAGAGAAAAAAGTGAATATCGGACTATTTGATGCTGCTGTTTGATCTGCGGTGTGTTGCGATGGATCCATGCAATGTAGACCAGTTTTATGTCCTTTCGATACCCTGGACAATATCAGCTCCCAAGCATTTCAAATATAAATGCTAGCAATGTTTGTTGTGGTTAGTTCTAATTTAGGTGAAATTTATATTATTTCGCTTTTATAGTATATCGAGTTTTTATTGATCTCTCTTTTTTTTTGTTAAAAATTTTTTTTTTTGTGAAATCTTGATCATCATTTCAAGTGGTCTATAATTATTATTAAAGTTAAAAAAGTTGCTGCCGATAACTGCTTATATGTATTAATTATATGATTATTGCTTAATCATATTATTGTAAAATAAATAAATAATAATAATATTATTTTTTATATTTTTTAAAATAATAGCATTATTCAACACAAGAATTATATCTTAAGGTTTAACATATTTTAACACAATATGGTTATATTTTATTCTCTTAACGATAAATTTACGCTAATTCTCAAATTAGTGTTAACTTAGCAAAAAATCAATAAGGAGAAACCAGTAATATATAATAATTAAGGACGAAACCAAACTATTTCTAAAACAAAAAAATATTTGTTCATGTTTAGTTATAATTAGGTTAAACTAACTTAACACATAATGTTTATTATGAGTTACTATTATGGTTACAAATACAATATTATTTAATATTGTCCTAACTGGCTGGTTCGTAGTCGAAGGCGAGCAGTTTCGATGCGAATGCATCACTATCAAGCCGCGTTGTGGTTTGTACTGGTGGGTCAGTGTTGTCAGGTTCGTATCTAAGCGGAATGCCAGCCATCTGGAATTTGTATGCAAAGGAAATTTATCGATACCTCCGTCTTTTATTATTATCTAGGCACGCGTGTCCGCCTAAGAGTGTTTTTCGTTTGCCCGTTTGCATGAGTAGTTTTAATGGTGTGAAAATTGTGTTTGAGGTCGTGTTTACCTGTTCGTTTATAATGTCATTGTTGAACGTTTTTGTTTTGTAGATTTCCATGTATTCAAGAATGTCTAATCTTCGTCCTTTCTTGCTAGGATGTAGTAATGTCATACATTCATCTATTTACCTTGGTGTGTGTCCGTGAGTGTCAAGGTGTAATGCAAAGTTGGAATCTTCTCTTTTCCCTTTGTATGAGCGTATGTGTTCTGTAAACCTTGTTTTTAGTGTTTGTCCAGTTTGCCTTATATAAGTTTGTTTCCAGGTACAGGTAAAGGCCGGGGCACATAGAATCCGTCATGCGTTATACTTTGACGTATTCAAGTGAAGTCAAAGTAACGACGGATGAGGTTGGCACAATGACACTTTATTGACGGATAAGAAATCAGCTGTTTTTTTTTTGTTTTATTGATTTTATATTTTTTTGCAGCAAAGTTTTATTAAAGTGCACATTTGAAATGGAGTTAGACAACATCTTAGACTTTCTATTAATGGTAAGTTGTACTATTTATTCCATTATTTATTATTATTATTTATAATTTATTTTAAAAATATTTTACTACAATAGAGCGAAAACAAAAAAAAAAAAAAGAAGAAGAAACAAATGAAAAGTGGCAAAGTACTCAACGTACGTCAAAAGTTAAAAGTTGGCCAACTTTCGTACTTTGCGTTGAAGGAGACGTATTGATTGTGACAACGCTGATAAGAAAACGTGTATTTCAACTTACTTGTCAGTTGAAAAATACAAGGTATGACGGATGACGGATTCTATGTGCCCCAGCCTTAAGTCTGTATATTCCACTTGAACTAAATTTGTCAGTTGTTTCTGTCGTTGTTCTGAGATTATTTTTCAGGGTGTTGCCACTTTTCAATGCTGTGAGTATTCCTCCTTTGTGAAAAAGGTTAGTTAGTCTGCATATTTATATAGCTAAAGAACTTATTTTGCTAAAACCAATAATGTTGCAGTAATGTTAGAAACTGGAGAAGAAGCACCAAAGCGCATGGTATGAAAAAGAAGAATAATGTTGCAATTTTTATGCTTAAAAATTCTTTTATGTTTAAATATTAACAAATTATTGTTTATAGTAATTATAATGTCTTTTAAATTTGCTCACCGCAATCTGTTACAAATACTGCAACTTGGTTCTTGTGACTATATTGCAACCATTTTTTTTCTTTATGCCTACAGTTTTATTTCTCTTTGTTTTAAAAATAATATCTATTGTGAGATTTTATAACTTTTTTTTATAAAATAATTAATAAAAAATTTTTTAATTTTATTTTTTTAAGTGAGTGACTTTTATATTAAAAAAAACGGTGTTAAAGTTTAAAACGGAAACTGTAAAAAAAACTGACAACTTGTATAGCCATCCATGTCTTGCCGAACTTCCAACGTTTTTCCTGACTTTGAAAAAGTAAATAAGTATGTTTGCACTTCAAAATAAATTAAAAACGTTAAAGTTTTCTAATTTTCCAAAGAAAGAAAGAAAAGAAAAACATTTGCAACAAATACAACAACAACAAAAAAATGGCAGACACAAAGTTACATTTTATACAAACACATTTTGCATTTAATTATAGTCTGTGCTATTTTTGTTTCTTTTTTTTTTTCTTTATCCTATTTTTCATTTAATTTTTAGTGTTTTCTTATACGTCATGGCATAGTGGGGGATTTGGAAAAACAATTGGAATTTACAATTTATAGATTTTAAATGGATATTCCGAATTCATTAAACGTAATTGGCGGTTTTATGTAAACACATTATAAATCAATGTTTAAGTAATAGAAAACTAATTGTTATTTTTACAAATTAGTAAAAGAAGAAAAATGTTTATTTTAGTTTTTTTTTTTTTGGGTCAAATTGATTTATTTTATCGCTTCAAGTTTCTCTTTTATAAGTTGAATTTTGTAATTATATAGATATTTACATAAAAAATATAAATTAAAAAAAAATGGTAACACCCGTGTATATTTCTAAATTCCCAAAAACATTTTAGAAATTTCCAAAAATTGGATTTATTATTTTTTTTATACATATAAAAAAATAGCAACTGCATGATAATGAAATATTGTTACGTTTATTCCTTTTAATAAATGTTTTATTATATTAAGTTCTTTTATTGCAAAATAATAACACAGCACTTTAGAGTTTTAAATTAAATTAAACGATTTATTTACTTTCAATATACATAAATTAAACACAATGGTAACTTTGTTACTTCTACTCAATGATGAATGACTCAAAATGAATTCATTCATTTGCCAAGCAAGTGGTGCTTTAAACGGTTCTCGTATATACAACATCACTTCATATTATTGTTGTTATCAATCAATGTAGTCGTCTGCTTAGCTGTGTGTTTTGTTTTTGTTCTGTGTTAGTTGTTTTTGTTTTATGTTGTTTATCTTATTTCGTAGAATTTCTTATAAGCATGTTATTGTTGTCCTGTGTATAAGATTTCTTAGAAAACTAACGCAGTTTGTAAAATGCATGGTGGGTCGTTTCGTTTCCTTTTTTTTAATAATAATTATTTATTATATATTATTATTATTATATTTATTATTATTATATTTATTTATTTATTTTTAATATTGAAAATTTGTTTGTATGTATGTAAAACAAAAAATTTTTTCAATTTGTCGTTTCTTATTATTTGTGTTTGTTTTGTTTTTTGAAAAAATTTTTTGATTATTTTGAATTTGTTAATCAAAAAATGTTTTCAATTTGTTTGTTCATTATTATTTTTGTTTTTCCTGATGATGCCAACCAACGGTGTGGCGAAATGTCGAAAAAATAATAAAAAATAAAAGTTTTTTAAAGATTTTTTATTAAAATTGACCTAGTGCTTTCTAATTAACTACTAAAAAATATTAAAAAGGTCAAAAAACTATAACTAATATAAATAATTATTTCCTTTTAGAACTTAACATAACATCTTCGTAACAACATATTTGTGAATCATTTAAAATATATTTTGGTATTTTGATTTCAAATTTGGTATTTAAAAAAAATTGTTTTACAGTTGATATTCCCACAAAAAAAATTCTATTCTAGTAATACAAATTCTAAAGTTATGATTTGCTTTATACTATTTTATATAAATATACTTTAAAGAAAATTAAGAGATTTCATTTTGTATTTATTTTAAATTTATTTGCGACTCAGAAAAGATATCATAAACATAAATATTTTAATTGTCAAAATAATGTAATGTAGCTGAGAGCCCTAATAAGGGACTGTGTATAGTTGTAAAAGTATAACTCCTACTATTTGTTTATTTACAGTTTAAGCATATTTAATGTCGTTAAATAAACTTTAACTAAAAAAAAAATAAAAAAAAAGTAAAGATATAATTTTTGTTAAAACACAAGTAAATATTTTAATTTTTTAATTTGTAAAGAAAGAAAAATTATGTAAAAATTGTGTAAAGAAAAAGAATTGACATTAGCAGAATGTATTGCAACATTTTCTAAATCGCTACGTCCTCCATTAGTATTTTTTGTAGATATCATGTATTCAACCAATTAAATAGTTAAAAAATAAAATAAATAAAAAAGAATAGGAAGAACATCTATTAAGCTGCTAAGACGAAGTCCACACACAACCTAAAATTTGTTTTTATTTTCTCTTTATGCTTTTAATTACTCGTCAAATAGATTTGTTGTTGCTTTTTTTTAAAGAGAAGTAGCACTTCAGGCAACAATGCCTATTTAGTCAAGTACCGTGCTACATTCTGTAGGAAAGGGATAGAGAAGAGATGAGACAGGTGGTGAAAGTAGAAGGATATTTTCGTAAATTAACTGTCTTATAAAACGCACAGTCTTCATCACTGAGCAACCCCATCGACTGTAAATTTTTATTTTTGTAGTGAACAAAGCAGTTACAAGATCTTTGTTGAGTGGGAATCGAACCCACAACCGCCAGACTGATAAGCTAGTACACTATCTACTAGCCTAAAGGGGCACCTTTGATTTTTGCTAAAAATGTTTTTTTTAATGCTACAAAACTTGCTAATATATTATAAAACAATAAAAGAAAAAACTTGTATGGTTTCGATATTGACTAAAAATATTAAAAACAATTTTCTAGTAATTAATTTTAAGCACAAGGTCTTATTTAATAAAAAATTTTTTAAAAAACTTTATTTTTTATTATATTTTCGATATTTCGCCACACCGTTGGTTGGCATCATCAGGATGATATAATGATATAATAAAAAATAAAGTTTTTTAAAAAATTTTTTATTAAATAAGACCTTGTGCTTAAAATTAATTACTAAAAAATATTAAAAAAAGGTCAAAAAAAATTATAACTATTAAAAACAATTTTCCTTATTTTTGAAAGTCTGTAGAAATAGGTCATATGTTTGAGACTATGATTTTTATTAGATATCGATTAGAACAATCAATCGCTATAAATTTTTACAATTATTATTTTTGAATTGGATTGAACATAAAAAATGCGTGTCAATTAAAAATTTCAAGGTGCTCCGAAAAGTATAACGTTTTCTCGTAAAGAAATATGAGATTAACTATTGCTAAGCATCATCTTTAAGGTTTAAGGTATCTTGTGTCCGATTTTTATTTATGATGTCATGGTGTTATTTTTGTGTGGGGCAGAGAGGGAACGGACTTGTTAGGAACCTCATTTTTTCTTTTTATTTCTTCTTATTTTCGCTTATAGCTGCGGCGAGTTCTAGCCCGTGCTAAACACCAGCATGCTAGTGCGGCCAACTATCTAACAATATGTGTTGGTATCAATTAAATCGGGCTGGCCATTTCGATATTTTAAATTTATTTCGATTTTTATTTTTTCTTTAGTCTAGTCAACCAATGTATGCACAATAGATAAAACCGGAAAGTTCCAAGAACACCTCAAGGTACAAAAGTTAGAAAAAGATAAAAAGTGTTTGCTGTGTGTTTGTATAGAAGTGTTTTTGAGTTTTTTTTTTTTTTTTGTTTTCTGTTTTGTTTAAATGAGAATTCTCATTTGATCAATTTGGCTTACGAAACTTTCTATACAAAGTTTGGGGTACAATCCACTGATGATCTATATGAGCAGTAGTGAAATGGCCATATGGATATGCTTTCTTCCGCAGTTGTGTATTTCAAATATATTTTTTAATAATAAATATTTTTAAGAGAATATTATAAAATATTTATTAAAGAAAAAATATTTACAAAAATATATCTCAATATTTAAAAGTGTACAAAATTTACGAAAATTCAGCTTTCATCGTAATTTTATGTAATTTTAATAAAAAATGTTTTTTAATTTTAACTTAATTTATATCGGTTACAGTGTCTATGAGCTTAAATGGCTAAAGGATTACACATGTAGGCTACGACTATTTTCTTCATTGTTCTTTATTTTCTCAAACTAAATGTTCTCTACTATGATGAACTATGATGAACTTGGATCATAACAAGTGGTAAAACACTCTTTGAAGAATTCCAAAGAGTGTTTTACTAAATTAAGTATGTTCAAAATCATAAAATATATTAAAAATCTAATGAGCAAATGACTGTTCATGAAAAAATTTATCTATTCAGGTGGCCATACGTCTTATGCATTTAACTTTTATTATAATTTAATCTGTTTTTTCTATTAATGGCAACTAAATATTTAAGCTTTTCTCAAGGTTCCTCGTTTGATAATTATAATGCAATTTTCCTTCTTTGCAAACAATTTGCAAAACAAACAGACACGTTTTCAAACAAACGTGTTCATTAATATTAAAGAATCTTTTAATAGATCATAGTAAATAGATACTTGTTATTTTAACATTTCATTTGCTGCAAAAAAAAAAAGCGGGAAAAATTGCACAATTAATTCTTAAGGAGGGCAAACAGCCAAACCGAAATTAGTTGTATTAAAAATGCTCATGTTCATACTAAATTCATGTGAAACAAACTAAAAATACCGAGCACATTATTTAGTGAAATTAGTTTGCTAACGAAAATAATAAGTTTTGTTATTATTTAAAGTACTGATAATTTTGATAATTTTTGCATTAATTTTGAGATTTCATTTCTATCTTCAATTCTATTTAGGAGATTTTCTTAAACAAGCTAAGGTGACTGTTCATAACACAGCGTTATCATTTTTATTAATATTCGTAATCAGCTCAGAGAATCGTATAAATTTTAGCAAACATGTTAAACCAACTCTCTCTTTTCCTCTTTGAAAAATTAAACATTTTCCCGCAATTTCACGAAAGCATTTAAGACTCTGATTGACGTATTGTATGCTTCTTAAGCCTACCCTCTGGACGAGGTGATGTTTCCAAAATCATTTCATATTAAAGGAACAACTTGAAAAAACACCTAGAGAGGATACCGTCCGCTTGGGGTACGCTCAGCTAGAAGTAAAATAATCGATGTTTCCAAAAAAAATAATATTATTTTTTATTGCTTTTGTGCCATATTGTGAGCGCACATCTTTACCGGTCCACGATGGCCAAGCTTAATAAGTGCCCTCATGAATACAGTCCCGGACAACATAGCAGTTGCAAGCAGGATATGCTTAAGAGGTGAATCTGGTAAGTGGCGTCTCGACGAACTTTCATATCTTCATTAATGCCAATTATCAAATGTTATAACATAAATGTATTATTACCGATGTGTCTTGCTTAAGTTTTAAGAGAAAATAATTAAGCAATAAAGTAAACTACCGGGTATTGTTTACTAACTGCCTGGCTTGCTAAGAAAAATTATGCACAGCAACAAAATTTCTAGTTACAAACTGCGTAGAAGTTGTATACACGCAAACAACAACAATTTGATATGCTGTTTACTAACTGCGTGGTTTTCTGAGAAAACTTATCTACACAAGACAACAACAAATATTTTAAAATAAATCCCAAGAAGAAACTTTATCAGCATAAAAACAAAAACAAAAAATACACACAAACAAACAGACGCCTACACATTGAATGGACAACATACAACAACAAAATGTAATACAAACGGAATAGAAGATTCTTAATTTTTATAGACTTCTAGTAGACAAATATAAAAGGGCAGCATCTGAGTGGATAGTTAGTTAAAACATAAAGCTCGTGAAATAAACACGTGCATTTTAAGTAAATTGTTTTGTAGTATCAACTTTGTGTGTTGTTAAAGTAAATAAACTTGTAATTAATTTAAAAACTCTAAAAACTGGTGTTATTTATTTTGCAATAAAGAACTTACAACAAAACGTTTGTAAAAGGTATAAACGTAACAGTATTTTTAAAATTGCTTATTAAAATTTTTAGCATAATTCAGTCCGTTTTTGGAAACATAAGCATAATTTAACGGAACTATAGCTTTTTAAAGAAGATGAAAGCTGGGGCGTGCATTATAAATTCCATAGGAGGGAGAAAATCTATTCGAGGCAAAATTCTTTACAAGAAAGCTTAACCCAATCTATACGATTATCTTATCGGTGCTAAACATTGAAAATTTCCATTTAATTCAGCGAGCAGCAGCAAAATTATTTAAGCTTTAAATTAAATTATTTTTTCTTTTCCGGCAGCTTTAAGCAACAATATTATGATAAAAATAAACATTTTAATTTTTCCTACAACTATTTGACTGAACTCATTCCTTTCACACTCTCTTCTATATATAATTGAAGTGGAAAAATATCTGATTGTTGTTGTAGCAATTGTTGAACTTTTAGTACTTTGTTTTGTTTCGTTTGTTTTTGTATCCTTCAATAGAATTAATGATGTATTATCATACTTTAAAAATATTTACAACTACAAGTGTAAATAGTTTGACACAGTAAATGAAAGAAGAAGAAAAAAACAGAAATGTGGTTGTTTTCACTTGAGTTATTATTAACATTTGTGGGTTTTGTGGTACATTAACAAGCTGATGCACATGCACATTTACACAGCTTAAGTGTTGAGGTATTTAAAAGCAAAAAGTTTAATACTCAAATATGAGTAAATTGGCAATTAACATAAAAGAAGGAAAACAACAAAATGGTATCAAAAATTCATTATTTATTTAAATTAATATTATTGCTTTTATTTGTGGGTATAAAATAAATAAACTTTTTTTTTTGGTTGTTTTCAAAGATTACTTTTAATTTATGTATTCACCACGATTAGGAACTGGGAGTCCTGAGCAAGAACTTTTGTCTTAAAAAATTTTTTTTTTAATTTTCTGGATTTTACTGGAAAAGTAAACAAATGGAAAGCGTATCGTAAGCCTGCATCAAATGAAAATTTTTAATAATAAATTATTCTTTTTAATTAACAATTTATTTTTTTTTTATTTTTGTATCTCGTATATTTTTATTTTATAAATTTAAATTACCAGCCATTTAAACATGAATGCGTTGTAAAGTTTAAGTAAATCGCTTGTAGGCGTGTGTTTGCGTGTGTTTTGTGTAATTAAAAATACAAATAATTGTTGGACAGTTTATTTATCATGCGGTTTAAGGTGTTTTCAGGCATGGCAGCAAATATTTATAAGTTTAATAAAATATATATATTTTGTTAATTATAGTTTTTAGATAGTTTTTATCTATTGAGATAGTTTTTATCTATTTTTTGCTTTTTTTCTCTTAATAATTTACCTTGAAACTCTTTACTTAATTCTAAATGTAAACAAAACCATTAATCTTACGTGTTATAAATACACACAAACCCACAACATCTGGGCTTATCCTCTCTAGCACATTCAAACACTAACACCTGTAACATACAAAAGGAGTAGACATCAACCGCTTAAACCCCAAGCGGAGATTTCTTTTTACTAAAACAAAAACACAAAAAATAACAAGAGAAAAATTGTAATTTGTTTATGTCCTGCTTTAAGTAAATAAAGAAAAATGCTTAACAACAACAATGTCTAAAACTTACACACAACTAGGATTGAAAATTCAAGGATTTTCTCGTAATTTAAATGCAAATCAAAAAATGCACTCAAAATGTTTGTTATTTATTCAAGTTGATTTTTCACCGTTTGTTTTTCGTATTTTTCCTTTCTTTCTTTCTTTCTCCTAAAGAGTAGCAAAAAAATATGTAAAAATTTATTGATTATTATGCATCTTATTTTGAAAACATAAGAAAAATGTTTGTTGCAAACTTTAAGGCTCACAATGCTGCAGAAATAATCTCCCTCCATTTATTTATCACTTGCTTATGATGCACTATTGCAAAAAAGTAAAAGAGATGAAACTAAAGATTAATAGAAAATCTTTTAAACGGTTTATGCATTTCTGTTAAGTTAATACAGGTTGAATCTTGTATATAAATTAACGAAGCAACCAACACCAAACAAAGACATGAAAGATCATAAATTGCAAATTTTTATAAAAAAAAAATCGAAGATTGCATTTTAATTCAAAAGCTTTAACTTTTACAAATAATTGAGAGAAAATAAATAGTTTGTAGAGTGCAGTGCGTGTTTATTTTAACGAAGGCAATTAGAATTAAAAAGCGAAATCAGTCATACCAGCTGGCTTAGGCAGTTTTTACTAAAAAAAATTTTAAATGTTTCGCAAAGACATAAACGTTTAAACATTTTTTCGATCGTTTCGTTCATGGCCGAAACCAAAACAAATACTTTTTGAATGACAAAGAACGCAAACGCAACGAATGTCATTATACTTAGATACTCATTTCTGTACAACTCCATTGAGAAGTTGCCTAGTATGCATGCACTCACTGCCTTAGTAAATAAATCAATTAGCAAGGGTTTGAGAAACCATTTTAAAATACCCACTTTTAAATAAATGTACGTTTTTTTCTGCTTGGTTTTAGTTTTATTTTTTTTTTGTAGTCACAACAAACGTTTCGTTTTATTTATTTCCTTGCCCTGATTAGAAATACGCTCTTGTTTCACAAAAAAAATTGGATTTAGGATGAAACATTGATAAAGTTTAAAGATTAAAAAAAATATATCGATCAAATGACCACCACACAAATTGATGCACATTTGAGCTCATCTTAAGGCTCTATAAAGGAATTAAAAGCCAACTTCGGAGTTATATTCCACGCAGGATATGTCGACGACATCATATGCATACTAGAAGGAAATGACGATGAGCAGATTCTAGATTACTTGAATGGAAGTCACAAGGACATAAAATTTACAATGGAAAGGGAAGAGGAGGGAGGAGTTAATTATCTAATAACGATCAAGAGGAACATAATCTCGAACAGAATTGAATATGAAATATACAGGAAACCAACAGCAACGGGCACAATAATACACAACTCATCAAATCATCCCCATCAACACAAAAACGCAGCAATCAGGCAGTTAATAACAAGACTCGAGGGATCACCACTAACACGGCAAATGTATATGAAGGAAATGGAATCAATATACACCATAGCGGAAAACAACGGATACGAAGAGCGCCCCGTAGATAACATCAGGAAACAGATTAGAACGAACAGAGAACAGGGGAATGGAGGGGAAAAATGGGCTACATTAACATATATGGGAAAATCAACTTACAAACTGGCGAAATTCTTTGGAAAACACAATATCAATACCGCGTTCGGAACAGGAAACAACCTAGGCAGAATACTACGGAATAAAACAACCGAGGCAAATATACTAGACAAACAAGGAGTGTACAAATTAACTTGTACATGCCATTATAGCTACATCGGCCAAACAGGACGAAAAATTAAGACCAGATTTAGGGAACATATTAGAGACTATAACAAAAAACTACGAGAACCAAAATCAACTCCAGAATCAAACTTTGCGAACCATATATTTAACAACAAATGTACACCAGGACATATAAAGACAACGGTTAAACTGCTTCATACACAGCACAAAGGAAGGAGACTAAATGTATTAGAAAACATGGAAATATGCAAACAAAAAACATTTGACGGACGAATAATAAATGAACAAATAAACACTGCTTCGGACACAATATTTGAACCGTTGAAACATTTTTACAGGAAGACGAACACTACACCAGCACAGAAACGTTGCGCAGGTGTACAAGACCAAGGCGATAAAGAACGTCATAAGCGTACAATTACGGATTATTATGTCACATAAAAAAAAACCCAATAGGTTCACACATAAACGAAAACGGACAACGAGCACGATCGTAGGAGGATTTAGTTAGAAAAAAGACGAGTGGGAAAGGGAGCGACAAATTAGGTAAAACGAGACAAACGAAAAAGGAGAGAGAGAGAGATGCAGGCAAAAAAGACAGAAAGTGACGAACGCAATAACACGAAGGGAGACACGAACTATATAAACACAACTGACAATAGAACGCAACTAGTACGAAAAGAACACTGAAGATGTCAAACGGCCCAAACCGGTTTGTTCACAAACCAAATTTGACGAGGGTCGACGGAAAACCGTACCCAAATAAGAGCTCTATAAAGTCCTTTTATTTGAAAACATAATGCAAGAAAACAATGCAATGGTCATAGTGGTACACCGATGGCCATTGCTAGAATCATCAGTGTCATAAGTATTGAGTAAAAAATTAAAAAAAAAATCACGAAAGACAATATAAGTCTTTTACTTTAAGTGACTTTAAGAGAACTTCCACAACAAGTACCATGATCCAGTGATTTGCATATTAACGAATAAATAATTGATATGTGCGTAAATTTTCCGACGGGGTTTAATTTATTTTTATTTGGGTGCGGTTTTCCGTCCACCCTCGTCAAATTTGGTTTGTGAACAAACCGGTACTCAGTACAAAGAGAACACTGAAGATGGCAAACAGCCGAAACCGGGTCACAAACCAAATTTGACGAGGGTCAATAGAAAACCGTACCCAAATAAAATTAATAAATAATTATTTTTTTTCTAGAAGCCACAAACAATTTTAACCAAAAATCATACATACTCGGAAATCCCGAAATATTTGGAATTACAATATTCCGTTATTTTTTAAAAATTTATACTGGATGGCAGTAAATACCTAACCTAATTGTCTTTGCAACAATGTCTGAATGTCTATCACAAGCCTCTTATGTGGACCACTTGAAGTATCCACAGAAGTTGTATTTAATGAACGAATAATAAAATAAAGTCAAAAATTTTGAGATATTCCTATAGAGGCTTCATTTTGACATTTTTAATTTTATCTTATACGATACCGTTATAGGTGTGTGCGCCCTGCGTAGTAAAATATATAAAAATTAAATTATTTAATTTTTCAATGTGCTAATAGCCCAAATTTATTTTATATGAAAAATCACTAAATTGATTATTGTTGGTAAAGCTAATTCCTATGGCCATTTCATTGAACAAGCATAATGATTTTAATTTGAATTTAATTTAACAATAGCAAATATAACAGTGTGTTGACAACTACTTTGGCTGCTGTTACAAAATACAATTTACATTTGTTTGTAAATTAAATAATTGTTATGGCATTCATAAATGGATAATGTTTATAATGTGGAGAACCTAAGGTAGCTAGATGCCAGGAATGCTGATAATAGATGTAGCGATCCATTAAATGCTGTATTACATTTTGTTACTTTTTCTATTTTCTGCATAATTAAGAAATTAAAATAAAAGTGAACCTAAGCCGAATTAATTAATTTATTGTACTATAATAGCAAAAGTTTAATTCATTACTATTGCTATTTTCTGTCCTATCTGGCTGGTTTGAAGACAAAGGGAGCGCTTTCGAGTGCATCATGTTCAATCCGCGTTGTGGTTTATACTGGTGGGTCAGTGTTGGCGTTCAGGCAGTTCTGTTGTTAAGTTCGTTTCTATTCATGCCAGCCATGTGGCATTTTTATGCACAGTAAATTTATCGATATCTCCGTCTTTTATTATTATCTAGGTACGTGTATCCGTCTAAGAGTGTTTTTCGTTTGCCCGTTTGCATGAGTAGTTTTGATGATATGAAAATTGTGTTTGAGGTCGTGTTTACCTGTTCGTTTATAATGTCATGGTTGAAAGTTTTTGTTTTGTAGATTTCCATATTTTCAAGAATGTCTAGTCTTCGTCCTTTTTTGATAGGATGTAGTAATGTCATACATTCATCTATTTCGCTTGGTGTGTCTCCGTGAGTGTCAAGGTGTAATGCAAAGTTGGAATCTTCTCTTTTCCGTTTGTATGAAAGTAAGTGTCTGTAAACCTTGTTTTTAGTGTTCGTCTAGTTTGCTCTCTGTAAGTTTGTTTGCAGGTACAGGTAAGTCTGTATACCCCGCTGAAACTTGTCAGTTGTTTCTGTCGTTGTTTTGAGATTATGTCTCAGAGTGTTGCCACTTTTTAGTGCTGTAAGTATTCCGTCTTTGTGAAAAAGGTTAGTTAGTCTGTATATTTCTGGTCGTGTGTAAAGGTGTGCCGTCGTGCTGTCTTTTTGTCTTCCTTATTTCTGTTTTTAGTGTTGTATTGTCTAAGAAGTTTATCGATGGTAGTGGCCTTGTAGCCATTATTTACCGCCATGGCGTAAATTGTGTCGAGTTCTTTGTTGTACTTATCTGGAGTAAGTGGAATTATCTTAAGTCTGTGTATCATATGTCTAAACGCTGCTAGTTTATGTTGGGTAGGGTGGTTTGAGGTGTTGGTAGTGACCGCCATAGTTGGTTTTCTCTAGATGTCAAATGTTAAATAGTCAGTTCCTCGTGTTATAGTGATGTCAAGATAATGCAAACTTCTGTCTTGTTCTTTTTCCATTGTGTATGTAATCTTACTATGAATTGTGTTTAAGTTTTCTAGAATTTGTTTGCCGTTGTCTTGTTCGAGGATGCATGTCATCTACGTATCTATAGTAAAGAGTTATTTTGCATATAATGTCATCTAAGTATCTATAGTAATGAGTTATTTTGTGTTTTTCCATTAGTGTTTTTACGTGTAGTGATTCGAGATGTTGCATGAAAATTTCCATGAAGATTGCGGAAGTTGGGTTTCCCATACCGAGTGGTTATTGAATCTAAAGTAGTTCTGTTTTATTATCGTCTTTGCAATATCTATAATATCAGTGATGCATTGGCTTTCGTATAAATTGTCTAGGGTGATGCGTAGAATATCTAAGGTTTCATGTGTTGGTATTGAAGTATATAGATCCTTGATATCAAAGGAAACGAGTCGCGTGTTTTCGGCTAATTTGATTTGCTTAAGTTTATCGATGAGGTCTTGTGTATTACATATAGTATATGTGTTTTGTAAATTTATCCTTTCTTTAAGTACGCTGGTGGGGTGTTTAGCTAGGTGGTATGCTGGTGCAGGTCTGAAGCTTATAATGGGTCTCATTGATATGTTTTCCTTGTGTATTTTTAGTTGTGCTTTGAGTGTTGGTGGTCCTCGATTCATGTTCATGTATTTGTATGCTTTTCCGTCAGTAAACGTTTTGCAGCGTTTTAATAGGTTGCGTATTTCTCTTTGGAAGGATTCAGTTGGATCATTTTTAAATTTAGTGCAGTTGGTCTGCTGTATAAATTGTTGTGTTTTGGCTATATAATTTTTAATGATAAAAATCTATCCCATATTTCATTTTGTTAAAAATTTGTTTCAAAAGGTTTCTGCAGTTACACTGAATTTCTTATTAAAATTTGTTTTGGTTTTTAACATAAATTTTGCTTTGCACTTAAATTCAACTAAACACATTTTCTTTATTTTGCAAAAGGTCGTGATACACTCTTACCTTTTTGAAAATTATATACATTTTTATAAAAAAGAAGACTTTTCTCCTATTCCTCCATTGATATCTAATATTTCAATCTCACCTTGAAAACCAAGTACACCTTTTATTTCTAAAGCTTATGGCTGCCAATTCACTTTATGACTTAAGTTTTTCCTGAGAAAAGTGTCTGTTGCCAAGTTTATATATGTATATGTGTATGTTTGTGTGTAAATTATATGGTATTTGAAAAGAAATATAACTTTAAAAGTTCTCATTATCTTCGTGATATTAATATTCTAAGTTAACAATAAACAGATAGAAGTACAAAACAAAGTACATTTTTCTTTAACAATTTTCAATGTAAAGCATTGAGAAGAGTAAATACGTGTGTTTATGTATGTACTCGTATGTATGTGTTATTTTGGAAGGTTATGTTTAAAAAAACTAGTGTAACTAGCCAGTAGGCGGAAGTCAACAGCGTAGACTGGCTTTAAAATAAAAACTAAAAACACTTCAAAAGTAGAATTTTCACAAAAATAGAAAATAATTCTTAAGGTAGCAACAACATTTACATTAACAAATTGTATAAGAATGAAGAGGTGCTTTCACTGTTACGCCCCCCTCCTAATACACAGCCATACAAATACAGCCGCACATTTATAAAATACTCTAAAATCACGTACACATAATACAAAATCACATACGTATTTAATGTACGCTCAAATGCTGCTAAATAAAGACGGTGCATGCAAAATGAAGGCAACGCCTAGTGAATCAAAAACCCCAAATGACCTTGACATTAAATGTGTAAAGGAAAACTATAGTCTTATATTTATGATCAACTAAAATAACTAAATTAACAAAAATGATATTCGCCAACAGTTTAATAATAAGTAAAAATTATTAATAACATTTTCAAAATTTATATTTGGCGATTTTGCGATTATTCACTCGAATTAAATAAGATAATACAGTGAATATGCCCTGAAATAAATTATTTTGGAAATTAAAATGCCTTTCAAGCACCACGTGGTCAGCATAATCGGCCAAATGGGTCGACAGTCGGGAAAATTGTGCGCAAATTTAAGCAAACCGGATCTGTTGGCAATGTTAAAACACCTGTGAATGCTTGTCCATTTCGGTTTCTGAAAACGCATTGCTGTTGCTCACGATAGTGTGACAGAAGAGGAGTTAACCCAATAATGGAATATCTCACGAACATTACTGATGTGAATTAAAAAAAAAAATTAGTTCAAATGACTCAAGAGCAGAGTCTACTGGCCATTTTAAGCATTGTCAATATGGCAAATGGTTGGTTGTACTGACAGAAGTGAAAAAAAATCATTTTCAGCAGCGAGACACACTTTCACCTCAACGGATTTGTTAACAGGCAGAATTGCCGTAATGAGAATCACGAGTGATGGTTGAAAAGCCGATCCATCTACAAAGATAGACTGTTTGGGGCGGTTTATATGCTGGCGACGTTATTGGGCCGTACTTCTTCGAAAATGAGGTATCTGACGTTATGGCGATGTAAATTAGCCGCCACGATGATGTGAGTTGATACCATTGGACATCTTTCTTTAGGTATATTTAAAAGAAAAACTGTATGTCAACAAGCGGAGAATAATTCAAGAGCTAAAGGATGATAAAGGCGCACTAATTTAGTCTCAGCGTCATTAAAATTATGGACAATGATATAGAGCTAAGCCACCGAAGCCGTAAACGATATACATATATCTTCTAACTGTTATAGATTCTTCTATCATAATAAAAAGAATGTTAAAATAATTCTCTGAAAACATTTTGTTTAATTTACAATTAACATCGTAAAGGATGGTCTAACCAATAGACCATCCTTTGTTATCATAAAAAAAGTTTAGCTAATTTTTATGATATCGGATATATTTTTTAATACTCGTAGCTTTCATTTCAGTTTTTATATTTATTTATTTGTTATCATGTAATCATGTTTTATCGATTGTCTTAATTTTTTCAAAGTTATTATTCGAACTACTTTTACAAACGAAATACCATTTTTAAATTAGGCTTAAGTTTGTTTTTACATATAATAAATTAATAAAATAGATAAAATTAAAATTTGTTAATAAAAGAAAATAAAATGGTTTCTTCTATTAGCTAAGCAAATTAGAAATTTTGACAGCAGAGTAAAGTTATAATAAATAATTTTTTTTATGCAGAGATAAATATTTTTAAAATACAACGTGAAGTAAATTCTACAAATGCGATTTAGACTCACATACGTGGGCTTATAAATGGGACACCCTTCAGCTTTTAAATTATTTTTTAAACAAACTCGTTACAATGCACATGGCAATAAATCCTTAGAATAAATAAGTTCTTGCGAACGTAGCTTTTTTATTGGGATACATTTTAGTTTTGAAATTTGTATACTTGGATTTATAACGATACACACTCTGTATTAATATTTAGTCCTAGGCCAACCTATTACGGTTTAAAAATATATGTTTATCATTTCATTTTATTTAAATTTTTAAAACTTCTTCATAGCAACACATATTTTGTAAAAATTTTAAAAATCTGCCTAAAATAATTTACTTGATGACATTATTCCTCAAAAACAAAATCTCTATGAAACACCCCCTTTAATTATAAAATTTATTATAAAAAAAAATCTAAAGCAATATACGTCTAAGTATTAAAATTTAAGTTTTATTTTTAATGTTTAAGTTTTATTTTTATAGAGCGCATAAAAATGCTTATTTAATTATTAAAAATAAAATTGAAAATAACAAGAACTTGAGGTTGACTAAAAATTTTAATTTGACTATATACCTAGAAAAAAAAACTCGGCTAATAAATATTATCAAGTTTACAAATAAGAAATTGTTTTACAGTGGTCTTTAGAAAATTTAACAAATGTCAAATAAAATTTATGAAGCCAACAGAAGATTATAATTACAAACTAATTAAAAAAAAAATTGGTTTTTCTGTGTGATCAAGCAGTAGTTATTTTTGATGGCGTTATAGCGACATGATCCTTCTTTTTAAATTGTGTTTATATCAAAATAGAGCAGAAGTTGACACCATAAATATGTTTGACTTTCTAGATCGTACAATGTTAGAATGCTAATCTTTTTCTGTTTTAACAAGAAGTTGCTCGAAATTTTAATTATTGCAGGGCTCTCAGTCGGTCTGCTGTTTCTATAACAATAAATGAATTTCTGTCTATTGTTTTTTTTTTGTTTTAATAAAAAAAATAAACTCCATATAAAAACTTAAAAATTTTTGCCTCCAGTAACTAATTGTTTCCAATATTAAAAAGTTAAAATTTTACCCATAAAAATGTACCGTTTGTAGGTAGTGTACTAGCTTATCAGTCTGGGGGTTGTGGCTTCAATATCCTACAAAGACCTTAGACCTAACTGTATTATGCATATGCTGGCTTAAGGCAACTTAAGCAACTGTGTAAATACCTTATAATTATATGGAGCAAACTATAATGTACTTAACAAAACTTTTCGTCAAGTTTCAACAGATGACATTTGCTTAAGCATATTTCGTACGGAAACAGGTGATTTATTTATTTTTATTTTATTTATTAACTATCATAGGTACATTATCTTTAACAATATTTACAGTTTTTGAGTTTCTATCATTAAGATATTTCAGCAAATTATCACATTTTCATTATTATTAAAAACTTATTAAATACATCAATTTAATAGGAAAAGATAGTAAAAACCTAAGATATAATATAAAAAAAAAAAAAAAAAAAAAAAGGGAATGACTTGAGAACTTTAAGACAACACCTAATGGATACTTTACTTGAGAGCAAAGTTAAAATCAGATGTTATCAAATCAAACCTCTCAGATGGGCGTAGCTCGACCTTCTGCATTTTTCTCTAAATGACAGCGCCATGTCAGTTATGAAATTTACAATCGTCTTTACATTTGCTTTTGAATGCAATTCGACAGTTGGGAATCTTGAAGACAGATTGTAAATTATTTTTAAATTCTTATTCTGTATTACTTGTAGCTTTTTAAGGTGTGATTTAGCACATTCATACCAGATTTGGCAGCCATACGTAAGAATTGGTCTTATGCACATTTTAAAAAGTAGTAATTTATTTTTAAAATTCAATTTTGACTTCCTATTTAAAATGGGATACAAAGATCGTCCGCATCTGATTGCTCTAAGACGTGCACTCTCAATGTGCTCTTTGAAACTCAGTTTCTGGTCCAAAATAACTCCAAGATATTTTACGGATTTTGAGAACTCTATTTCATTACCTTGAATCCTGAGATTTTTAGTAGGAACTCTCCTAGGAGACTTGTTGTAGGGAAACAGAATGGCCTGAGATTTATCTTCATTAATCTTTATTTTCCATTTAGAAAAATATTTTGTAGTTGTTATCAAAGCGTTCTGAATCCTATTCACAATTGAATTCGAAACTTTACCGTGACAGATTATTGCGCTGTCATCAGCATAAAATGCCACGTCGTTGCCTCTGGAAATTTTGAAATCGGAAATGTACAGAGAATAGAGCAATGGTGATAGAACAGAACCTTGGGGAACACCAGCTGGTATGTTACGCAGGGTTGATTGACTTCCTTCAACATCAACCAAAAACTTTCTGTCCTTAAGGAAATTCTTTAGAAGTTTTGTTAGATATAAGGGAATATTCATTTTGTTAAGCTTGTATAAAGGGCCTTTGTGCCAGATAGAATCAAAGGCCTTTTCCACATCTAGTAGTAGGATGCCAGTAGAGTACCTCCGGTATTTGTTTGATTTAATAATATTAACCATTCTCTTAATCTGATGCACGGTAGAGTGTTCCGCTCTGAAACCGAACTGATAACGATGAATCAGGTTATTATCCTCTACAAATGATTGGAGTCGATGATGAATAATTTTTTCAAATAATTTCCCCAAGGAGTTTAATAGGCTTATTGGACGGTAATTGGATGGAAATCTTGCATCCTTGCCTTTCTTTAAGATTGGTATAACCTTAGCTGTTTTAAAGGTACTTGGAAAGTAAGAGTTTATGATGCAGAAATTGTAAATTTTCAGTAACCAATTTAGAGCAGTATTAGTCAGATTCTTTAACAATATATTGCTAATTTGATCTATACCCGGAGCTTTAAAGCTTCTAAGGCAGGAAATAAAATACTTTAATTCGTTCAAAAAAGTCAGAGAGCGGACCTCAGAATTCGAAGAAGTGTCATTTTCCAACAGATCGAAAAAGGCATTAGCTTTGCTTTCCATCGAACTGTGGAAATTTGTAGTTGTGAAATGAGCGCTTTCAAATTGATCAGCAATAATATCAGCTTTTTCTTTACTAGAATAAATCTCTTTGCCATTGACTACTAAATTTTTCATAGGGGTATTATTTCCTTTAAATTTCTTAGTAATTTTCCAGAATTTTCTGCTTCCGATAGAAAATTGGGATAGAAATTTGGACCATTGTGCGTTTCTCTCATTATTGATGTTGAGAGAAATTAGTTTATTCAATTCTCTTAGTATTGCACTCAAGGTTGTTTTGAGATTAGGATCAATACAACGCTGAAATTTTCGTCTGTATTGGTTTCTAGTTGCAATTAAATATTTGGAGATTGTATTTAAACTGTAGGTATGGACTTTTTTGGGTTTAAGGGGAATTGAATCGAGACATGAAGCTCTCACGAATTTAGAGAATTCCTTTATAGATTCATCAATGTTTAAAGGAGAAATGTTATTGTTAAGGATTTCTGAGCTGGTTATTTTTGAGTTTAATGAGATTTTAAATCTGTTCCAATCAGCATTACGGAAGTCAAGGTAATATTCTTTTATACGAGTAATATTTTCATTGATAGAAAATACTATAGGGACATGATCAGAACATAAACTATGGGTGAAAGTCAATAAATCTGTGAATTGAAGAGTAGAGTTAGAAAGCAAAAGGTCAATTGTCGATGCCCGTCTGAAAGTAAGATTTTGAGGAATTCTAGTGGGATTAGGTGGATAGTATATATAATAATTATTGTTAATTTGATGGTTAAATAAGAGATTACCAGCGGTGTCGGATTTGGTGCAGTTCCAACTGAGGTGTTGTGCATTTAGGTCCCCAAGGATGAAGTATTCTCTAGTTGTGGATGTCATCATTTCGAGATCGGGGATGAAATCAGGAGTGTAATGGGGACAATAAGCCGATATGAATTTGACTGTAGTGTTAAGAAACTCCACAGATACGCAAACATTTTCTATCACTTTCGTTGGAAATGATAAATCGACGTTATGTTTCAATGTTGATTTAATGACTATTGCCACTCCTCCTCCATGAGAAGTTCTATCCTTTCTATAGACTTTGTATCCGGGCATCTTAAAGCTGTGATTTGGTTTTAAAAATGTCTCGTTTAATAGAAGTATATCAACTGCCTCATCTTCTATAATTTTATGAAGTTCCACGGATTTTGAAAAAGTAGTAATGCCTTGACAGTTCCAATGCATTACTTTAATACTGTTTTGAGGGAGATTATATTGCATATTTTAGCATAGACATGATAACATTGAGCTGCTCCATTTTCGTTCTGCAATTGCGAAGGTCAGAGATAGCTCTTGTAAAAATTTGAAATAATTCATCGATGCTGTAAAGTTCTGCTGCTGATAAACATTTTTGAACAGGATTTCCAAGCACATTAGCATAGGAGTTATTCGGGGCAGAGAACTTTGGAGGTTTGTTAAGATGGGGAAAATCATCAGCGGATGCATCAAAGACAGCAGGTAGGGGACGATTTTTACTAAGCGACCTCTTCCTCAGGTGTTCTCGAATTGTTAAATATTCTATGCGGCTGGGGCAACGAGGATCATCAGCTCTATGAGCGTTATTTCTCAATTTGTTTCTAACACAGTTGAAACATTTGTAGACGGTAGGGCTAGATTGCGGAACTTTAACAACTTGGCAGTTGGCCACGTCATGATTGCCACCACAGGCGATGCAAGCATTTTTACGGAAGCAATTCTTTGCACCGTGTCCGTACATAGCACACCTTGAACATTGTGTCGGTCCCTTGTTTCCTTTTTGAGGTTTTCTCCAATAGACAACAATTTGGCACAAACGTTTAACTTTTAGCACTTGTGATTTTGAATTAATAGTGCGATCAAACTCAACCATGTAAATAGCGTCATTTGCTGAGGAACGAGCTGTTTTTATTTCGTTTATGCTAACGATAGGGATGTTGTAGGAATTTTTCAGTTCGTCCTTAATTTCATTGGTATCGATTTGTGGTAGACCAAAAAGGACTAACTTAAATAGTCCGGTATTTTTACATTCATGAGTGTAGAATGTAAAGCCTGAGTCGATAAGTAACTTCTTTGCTTGTTCAAAGAGCGTAATTGATGGTAAGATAATTTTGGTACCAATCGACATTCTCTTAAACTCATACGAAATACCAATCAACTTGTACACAGATTGAAAGTTATGTACAGAATCCACAACAATTGGGGGAACAACAATTTTATATTCACGAACCTCTTCCTCTGCTTCGCTGAAAGTGACGTCATCATTATCAAAAGCCTGTAATATTCCAAACCGGTTTTCACTGGCTGTGAATTTTTCTTTTGGTACTCTGCCAGACATTTTCCTTCTCTTTAAAGAATGCATGTTAATATTATTTAAAACTTTCTATTTACTAATTTTTATTCTTCACAATTAAAAATATTCAAATGTTTTAAAAAAAAGAACGAAAAAAAAATTTTTTTTTTTTGCTTTTATAATTTTTGATAGATAAAACTTTTTATTTATTTTATTTTTCAGAACACTTCAAAGAACACGTCCAATCAATTTGAAAAATAAATTCAAACTCGAAACAGGTGATTAATGCAGTAAACGTGGTAAGTAATACCTCGAGAGATGTTTGTTTGCGTTTTTCATTTGCATACTGGTATGAATTATAAAAAGTCGCGGGGTGCAAACACAGATGGACGTTACTTCAGGAACGTTTCTGCAAGGAAACGAAGAGGATGGAAGCTCCATTAGGCAGTGAAATGGGCTATATTGAGGAATAGCCACTATTGCAGCCTATGATGTTTTTGAAAAGCTCTCTCGCACCCCGCCGGTATAAGTATTTATATTGAATTTTTTACAATGTGAATTTTTATTTTGTAGCACTCGTGATAACGTTGAAGAACTAGGCTCAACCTTGGAGTTTAATAACTTAAGGGCCTTAAAACATTTTAATTTCTTTTCCATTTTTTAACACACAATTTGCAACAAAATTTAATTTTTTTTATTGTTTATAAATTCAATGATGCACACAGTTGCATTTTTAGTACTTTTGGCCCAGATAATACAAGCAGCGATATATGTGTAATTTTTCTTTCATAATTTTCTTGAAACTATTAAAAAAATTATAAATTTGTATAAGGATAGTATTAAGTATGCAAAATATGATTATTAAACACCTTTTTGTTAATAAATTTCATTTATTTACAAGGATTATTTTTTTTTTGCAAAAGTACGAATAAAACAAATGTGCAAGTTGCATAATAATTTCTATATTTATGTAAGTACAATATAGCTACCTAAAAGTCTTTAATGATTTGCTTAAGCATTTGAAAGACTTCTCGTTCAATTTCTGACATTAGCTTATGCATTTTATAGTTGGGCCTCTTGGCTGTTTTCACTACAAAAAATAAAAATTGACTGTTGGTGGGGGTGCTCAGTGATGAAGACATGGTTTTTAGTCGCTGTGCTGTTTTATACGATAACATGGGCCTTCTAGAAATGAAAGCCGCCCCAGTATGCTGCTAGTAGGTAGTTTACTTAGCCTACCAATCTAAGGGTAGTTCTTTTCACTACAAAAAAAAAATTGAAGGCTGTGTAACTATCCTTCTACTTTCACCAGCAGCCTCACCTCTTCTTTCCTAAAGAATGTAGCACAATTGTGACTAAATAGGCATTGTTGCCTGAAGTGCTACTTCTCTTAAAACAAAAAAAAAACTAGTCAAACTATTTCTAAAGCAAATACAAAATCATGGAACTTGAAGAAAAAGAGGGATGTAGGTAATAAAGCCAGAAATCTAATTTACTTTTTACTTTAGTATTTACAATGCTCCTTTCTTATAAAATTAAATGTGTTAAGCCAAAGGAAAAACAAGGTTGAGGTGACTATATCTTATGTAACAACAACTTATTATTACACGTGAACATAATATTGTTGCAACAGGAGAATGTTCTTTGACTAACCTAAGTTAACATCAAAAGTCCTTTAAAAGGCATGTCAAATGCTTAAGCTTTTAGGTGGTTGTATCACAGTTGCATATTAATGGTTGAGGTGACTATAATTTATATAACAACAACTTATTATTATACGTGAAAATAATATTGTTACTAGAGGAGAATGTTTATAGATTAGCCTGAGTTAATATCAAAAATCCTTTAAAAGGCATGTTAAATGCTTAAGCTTTTAGATGGTTGTGTCGCAGTTGCACATTAATGGTTAATTCGTATTGTTGTTAAAAATAATTATAACATAATAATAATTATTATTTATAAGTAAATACCTATTTATAAAACATATTTAGATTCTTTTATTACACCATTTATTTTTGTTTAATATTACAACAACCGTATAAAATATAAATATGATCATTATGTTTATAACTTATTTTGACATGTTTTATTTTTTTGCTTACTTCACCACAAGTAATGTTATAAGCTTTTCATTTCTACAATATAACCCCCATATATTTTCTGATGACACACTGCTACGAGAGCCATATTAAGTGTTACGTTTATAGTGTGATTTCAGTAAGAATTGTAAAGAACTACTTTTTATCAACCGCAAACCTAAACACGTTCAATGTCGGTAAACATTATACCATTGAACAATTGATTATACTTGTAAAAAAGGCAGTTTACCTTCTCCTCTTCTAAGAAGAAATACTAATTTTTTTTTTAAATTAAAAATCTCATTTTTAAGACACATTTTTAGATATTCTTAAAAAACTCAGAACATGTAAATATTATTTTCAGTGACATCTATTGGAATTTGATACATTATAGTCTGGGGTATTTAAATGATTTCAGGAATAACCCTCGTACAGAAATACATAATGCTACTAGAACAGCAATATTATTAAACGAAGAAAAAAAAACACCCATATCATTTTGTTGCACTCTGAAACATAAAATAAGGTCACAATCGCAACCTCATCATTGTAGTAAAACCGCCAGCAAAGAAATAAAAAATGTTTCTTTTTTATAACGATGAAAGAAACAAAAAATATTTTTATAACCTCTAGGTTTTCCTTAAAGGAAATTTCTTTTACAGGTGGAAAAATATGGCCAATGTAAAAAGATTTTTATGTTTATTTAGCAACACAAAACAAAATGCAAATACGCTGCATGTTATACCTTCGAATTTCTTAAGATGACCTTTAATTAATTTTTTTTTGTTTAAGTTTTCAAATTGTAACATTGAAAAGTATAATGCTCCTGCGATAAGTGTATTTGCATTGAGAAGAGAAAAAGGAAACATTTTCTTTTGAATTTAAATACTAAGTTAAAAAAACCTAAGGTTGCATGTAAAGGTGTAAACGATATTGGATTCTTTATCCTAGTAATTTTATCAAGCTAATTAATTAATCTATTTGCATGCTTAGAGAAAAGGAGCACCACTTTTCGAGGACCACAGGCATTGAAGCTGCGGCGAATAGTTTCCACGCTTGCTGGCACATCCAATGTTTTTTTGAGCGCCGTATTATAATTCATCGATATTTCGCTGAATATTAAAAAAAAGTACTTATTTGCGTTATGAGATTTTTTATTTTATTTTGATTTATTTTTTCAACTATAAATTTGTTTTACAAAACCATTTTCAACAATTTAATTTAATTTTATTGCACTTAAACGCTTTTCTAATTCATTAGGAAACCACATTTCTTTACATTTATAAAGCAACTTTGCTGAATAGCTCTAATCAGCGATGCTTATTTTATTATAGTTTTGCTGTGCTGAAAAACAAAATTTCAATTTCTTGTTTGTTAATTTTGGCAAAAACAAAAAAAAGCAGAAAAATGTTCTTCAAAAATACTATAAAATAAAATTCCATTTTAAACTATTTTCTATAAAGACTTTCATCATCTTAAAAATACTTGAAAAACCTCAAACAAATTTTATATGATTATTATGATAATGTATCTTCTGTTATTTAAGCCACATTGATAACTTTTTTATTTTGTAGTATTGAAGCAATAAGAAGATGATTTTATATACAGAAATAAGTTTAGAAGTTTAAAATGTAAACAAAATGAAACAATATACATACGAATCGTTTTTTGCAAATAGTCATAACTCAAAATATTAAAATCTATATATGTAAATGTATCAAGAAAATATTTAATGTGGTTTTTTAAATCCGCATACCGTAGTATTATTTCGAAAAATATGATATCCTTAACATAAGCTCAATAGAATTTTAAATTGTAAAAAATAGCAGAAAATTTTAAATTTTAATCAAAAACAAAAAGCATTATAAATAATTGTGATCCATAACAACATGCTTATTTTAGAGAAGAAAATAAACCACGAGATAGTGCTGTACAGACTACAACAGGTGGTCAACGGGCCCAAAAAGCCAATTAGATTAAAATTAACCTTAAACCGTGTAGACCAAAACAGAGTGAAATGTAATTCCTAAAGAATTAATGTTAAGTTCGCGCGACTTTCATACATTAAGTTTTAATGTATCGGATGGCTGCTTAGTTTTGCTACATTAAGCAACTCAAATAACACAATTTTATTAAAGTAATTCATGAAGTTTTAAAAATAATTGAATTCAAATGGCCTTCCTCCCCCCCCCCCCGGGGGCACATTTATGGTCTTATTAGTACGTAACAGCTATCTAGTTCTGTGCAACTGGGGGAAAGAGGGAGCCCAGTCCCCTGAAGACAGGCAGGGAGTCAACTGGAAGCTCCACTTATTTCCACGGGGATCAGTCAGCCGCAGAGTTCATTATTTGTCTCTTTAGACATTTAATAGTTTTCTGACTGATCATTGAGGTTGGCCCCTATATGGGAGTAACGTGGTGGTTGTGGTTTCGCGGCCCCATAACAGTATAATGGTTATTATGGTGGCCAGGATCATCTCACTGATAATGACACGCAAAGTGAATGATCCAGTCCAGTGAGCATGCTAGACATGTGTTCTGGACAGGAGTTGAAAGTCTCCAACTCTTTAGCAAGGTGTGATGGTTTGCAGCCCCGCCCTGGAATCATTAAAGTTGCAACTAGGTGGTTCTCTTGCTTAGAATTATGTCTTCGGCTACCTAGGACGCATGTATGACGTTCCAAATTATACAATTGTGGTTTGTCCACCATCTGATTAAGGCTACATAGCCAGGTGCGGATGTAAAACGAATCACACTATCTGGCCTCCCTCCACCCTCGGTGACACATGTGCGACAACTTATCAAAACGTTATTCATTACTGCCTGGAGTGTTGCCGCAATTACCGTTCGAATATGAATTGCTTTAAATCATCCAAATTTGTTGGGTTTCTTTTATAAACTTCTGCTTTCCAATAATCCCAAACAAACAAAAAATCAGGTGCAGTGAGGTCAAGAAACCTGGGAGCGCAACGGAATGTGGAGTTTCTTGAAATCAGTTTATTGGGGAATTTTTGCCGCATTTCAGAGTTGAAAAAAATTCTCTTTCGACGTAATTCTGGAAAGAAAAATTCTTTTTAGCATCATTAAGTAACGGTCTCCTCCATTGACCGTAACAGTAACACCGTTTTCTTCGAAAAAGTCAGGCCTGACAATGAAACTTAAAGAAACTGCACACCAGAATGTGACACGAAGTAAATGCATCTAATAGAGTATCTGTGGGTTAGAATTACTCCTTATTCGCAAATTTTGTTTGTTAACATTGCCGCTTAAATCAAATTGTGCCATAAAAATGCAGTTCAAGACATTTTCATTCTCTGACGCCATTTGAATGATCTTCTCACAAAATTCCAAGCAAATCGGGAAGTCTCTTGGGTTCAGTTTGTTTGTTAATTGAATCTTATATGGAAACTAGTTTAAATCTAGGTGCAAAATTGTCTGCAGTGACTGTCTGCTGACACCCATTTGAGCAGATCGGCTCCTTGTCGTTTCATGCGTTAGAACTATGGGATCTCGATGATAAGGCCTTCTTGCGATTGTACCACGCTCGACAAAATTCTTCACGAGCCTGATTATAGTCCATCTGCTAGAAGGAGTGTCACCAAAGGTGCGGAAATTACGGACTCTAAAGCATGAAAGCGTTGCATTATCCAAATTCTTGTTTCATTGTCCCAATTCTCCATTTTAGTTAAATTTAAAGATCAATCTATAAAATAAAATACAAATGCAACAGGTTTCGATAAAAGTTTGCTCTTTTTATTTGGTTTTACCATTTGTACGTTAAGAAAGTGGTAATCATGATGGTTAACATACGCCTCCTCATGATTTTTTGGAGCCAAAATCGATACATGCGTACAGTCGATAGCCCCGATAGTACCTCCCACAAAAGGTGATCGCGATGAAGCAAAAATTGCTTTCGCCGCTTGTCTCTCCACTTGCCTCATCGGAACTGTTTATCGCAGTGGTCACACGATGTATGCAGCGGCTTGTTGAAGATTAACTCATTACAATTACCCATTGCTTACCTACTGACCGTTGGTAGCATCCAGTTGCAAAGAATCGCAAAGCAGCTAGGACCTAATCAAGTAAATGTTATCAAAGTAATGTGCTTATATGCTTAAAAAATTAAACTGTTTTTCGGTAGATATTGATGTTACTCTTGATCCTCTTAATTTGCTGTCAAGGCGAAAAACTAAATCTTCAGCTAAGTTTGGAGTTAACCGGTAAATATGTTGAAACTGTGTAGGTGACAAATGAAATGGGTTATCTATTTCTCTTAGAAAACATCAATTCACTATTGGATTACTTTGATTACTTTGTGATAGCTCGTAAGATAAATAATCAAAAGCCATAATTGGACAAAATATTTTTTTGGTTGAATTGCTACAAATTTTTTTTAAAAGTAAACATTATTTTAAATTGAAAATTAATTTATTTTATAGTTTTGTCGTCTATTATAACAACTAAAATTGAATGTGATTTAGCTAACAATTTTTATCGTCGACAACAGTAACTTAACAATAACGAATGTTGTTTTAAAAGTTACTGAATATCCAAATCGACAATTTTGTGGTTAACATTTTTTAATAATAACAATTGTCGTTATAATATAGTAGTGAATCGCACCACTGCTGTTGTCTTTAAAAATTAACACAAAAATTTTAAAAAATAATTTTTTTATTATGAAATTTTGAAATCAATATATATCTATATATATATATATATATATATAGTTTAGTAGTTTTCCGATTTACTGAACATTCGATTTAGTGAACATCGCATATAACGAACGAGTACCTTCTATAACGAACAAAAATTTTATTTTGTACTCGATATAACGAACCCATTTAATATTAAATAAAAAAACATAATTGCTTACAAAAAATTACTAGGACGGAATGCAAATAAAAATGTACCGTTAGCTTTTTTCTTCTTATGTTTTTTGTTTGACATCATTTGCAAGTCAGCTGTGTAAAGTGTTTTGTGTGGCAAAAATTCATATGAGCAAAAGAAAAAGATTGTTCTTAACAGAAAAACTTAAGATTATCGATGATCATCGAAGTGGTTTGTGGATAACAGATTTATGTAAAAAATATGGACTGCAAAAATCCACCATTAGTACAATCCTTAAATCAAAGAAAAATCCTAACGAATATTGAAAACAGTAATTTTGGATATCGAAAAGAAACTTTTTTAATGGTTCCTCATGCAACGCAATTGCCATATGCCTGCATCTGGAACAATTGTGCATTACAAGGCCAAAGAAATCCATAAAAGGATGAAGGATTAATTATTATGCATTAAGCAAGCCATGGTTGGCTGACCAGATTTAAAAAAAAGATTTGGTATACGAATTTTAAAGCAGAGCGGAGAAAAACTTTCATCAAATGCAGAAGAGGTAGAGCCATTTAAAAATAATCCCAACAATACCAAAAATTGCTATATTTAATGCGGACGAAACCGGAATTTATTGGAAGTCACTTCCAAATAAAACCTATGTCCTACACCCTTATTGATCGGAAAATCTCAAAAACCACGTTCGTTCCGCAATAAAACATTACCCGTTGCCTATATTAACTCAAAAAATGCTTGGATGACAAGCTTCTCATCCTCCGGCGGAAGAAATGATAGAAAACACAAACTCTGGAAAAATATGAGTGCTTTACATGCCACCAATTGTAACACCCTTGATTCAGCCGATCTATCAAAATGCCATTCGCTTGCTAAAATTGCGTTACAAAAACAGTCTTTTGTCCCGACTATTTTCAGCGCCTGGGCAAAACGTAAGCACATTTTTAAAGCAATTTAGCTTATACGAAGCAGCGATGGCATTAGCATCAGCCAGTTTCTGAGCATTCCCTGGCAAAATGTTGGAAAAAACTTTTGGAAGAAAATGACGAAGAGGACAATCTTCCCTTTTGGCTTCGTTTTTGTGTCAGAATGAAGAGAGTACAGCGATTAGAACCGGCGTTAATTTGGTAATTTCCAAATGTAAGTTGAAATTAAATTGGATACATAAGTATTCTAAAATTCAAATTAAATCTGTTGGATATAGCAATAGATGATTTGAACAGCTAGATTGAAAATAACCCTTTACCTGAAAATGAACACGATGAACAAAATGAAAATGAAGAAATTTGTGAAACGGGAATTCAAGAGCCCAAAGTAAAACACGAAGATGTCATTAAGCATTTCGAAAATTTCATCAAATGGACTGAACAAAACAATATTAGTAGCTCAAATGTAATGCTTTTGAGAGAGCTACAGGAAGATGCCATTAAGAGAAAGATTTTAATTCCAAAAAAACAGCATCACTTTAACGAAGAAGCCTGACAACAATTAGGTTCGTTAAATCGGAAAACTACTGTATACATATATATATATATATATATATATATATATATATATATATATATATATATATATATATATACATATATGTGTGTGTATGTGTGTGAACCTAATAATTATTCATTTATTTGCCGCTAATGCTAAGAAAGTTCGATTAATAATTTGATAATTGAAAATATTAAAATCATAATGGACGATGTTGCTTGCGAGTCACAACGTTAACGTCAAGTTTTTTGCTTAGCTAAATTTGAGATATCTTTGTTTCCGTGTTTAACAAATTCAGCCATGGTAATATACAAAATTGAGCAGCCTTTTACGAAAATGGGCGTTCAAATCCAAATGCATGTCCTGATTTTTTAAATAACACAATCAATAAATAACACACAAAACATTGCAGAAGTTAATAATCGTGACTTTACAGAGAAAATCATCTTGAGGCACACGTTCACCTCGTGAATTCGTTAGCAAAACAGAATTGCCGCATTTGGGTAAGTGAGAATCCACGAGTGATTGTTAAAAGGCCAATTCAAAGAGTGACTGTTTGGTGCGTTTTATTGAGTGACGATGTCATGGGCCATACTTTTTCGAAAATGGAGCCGGCCAAGCAGTTACTGTGAATGATACTCGCTATCGCAAGATGATAACGAACTTCGTGTGGCCAGAAATTGAAAATATGGGCCTAAACTATATGTAGTACCACTTGCTACAGACAAACAATGGCTCTTTTGCACGAGAAATTCAATAGTCGTGTTATCTCCCGTTGTGGCAAAGTTAAGTGAACTTCTTTCCTTGAAGTTACTTAAAAGTAAAAGTATACATCAGTATGCCAAGATCAATTGAAGAGGTAAAGGATGAGATAATCCGGCACATTAACGCCACTGATCCTCAATTATGTCTCAGAGTATTTGAAAATATGCACCATCGGAAAGAGGTATACCACCCGAAGCCATGGCGAAATTTTGTGTGAAATTTTATTTCACACATTATTTTCATAGATCCTTCTGTCATAGTAAAATATGTTAAGAAAAAACATTTTGTATTATTTACAATTAACATTGTGCGTTTTAAATAATCAATATTTAATTAAAAACGAGAATTTTATTAAACGAACTATTTTGATGTCAAGTGTTAAACTTAGCATAATTTTTGAGTTAAAAAAAATCCGTGTGATAGTTAACTTATTACATAAATTTAATTATAAAAATATAATATGACACAGGTACATATTTTGAAGTTTAAAGTTTTGTTTATATTTTATGATTTGAAATATCAAATTAAGGAAAAATCCTGGACAAAACTTTTGTTGTCTTAAATGAGCATCTTTTAAGCTGAAATATTAAATTGAACTATTACCTTAAAAAAAAATTCTTTAGAACTTGGCTAAAATGCAAATAATAAAAAAACCATGTTATTACAAACGTTTGTCATTATTCTCACTGGGTCATAAATAACAGAAATTTTGTACTGTGTGTGTGTGCGCGTGTTTTCGCATAAACATTTTTCTGTATGAGACAAGCTCTTTTGTTTAAGAAGCAATAAAAAAAAAGGGAAAAACTAATTTGGAAAATAATAAAAGACAGTCATGAATGGTTCTTTAAAAACAAAACAAATGTATAAAAGAGAAAAATAAAAACAAATTTTTTTTTGCATAATTTTAGACAAAATTTAGTTTTATATTGAATTAATAAAAATAAAGATAAAAGGTCTAGTTTTAGAATTTTATTGCGTTTAACGCATCACTTATCCAAAACAAAATATAAATAAAATTTTATTTTATAATTCTAAATTAACAGCATTTATTATTCTTAAAATTTTTTTTATAAATCGCTTTTTTCAAATCGCTATAATATTAAAGATTTGCATAAAATTTTTTGTATACATTTGGGTGGCGCCCCGAGTGGTTTAGATTTACAATTCGGTCCAATTTGACAAAGGGGCGTGGTACCTCCCATACAAACCACAAATTAAAAATCTGTTATTTCTGCTCCTGATAACGGTATTTAAACAGAATTTGGTACGTCGGTATGGTGTGCATTTTTTAAGTGCTGCTGCAAATATAGGCGGGATTGTACAAAGGGGAGTGGTATCTTCCATACAAACCACAAATTAAGGATTCAATATTTCTGCTCCTGCTAACGGTATTTAAACAGAATTTGGTATTTCGGTTGAGTGAACATATTTTAAATTCTGCTGCAAATATAGGCGGGATTTGATAAAGACGCGTGGTACATCCCATACAAATTTTCTTTATTTTTTTCTTTCTACTGTATGTCACCGAATACATTTTTTTTGCATGCGTTTGGGTGCCACTTTGGATGGTTTACATTCACAAACCAGCCCGGCAGATGGCGATGCAGTCGGTATCCAGGTTATTCAACTACACCGCAACTACACGACTGGATCGGCTTGAATGAAATTTTGAGTATTCATTCATTGAATGCACTTAATTTTTCGTGCGCTGTGTTTTGATATTATAATGTATCGCATTTACGTAAATATTGAGCGTTGTTTACTTCCAAAATACACACACGCCAACTGCCTTCAATGTGCATTGGCGGATGACGGTAAAAGGCCCAAAGTAACATGGACGCGATTACTGCCGCGGTGGGCATCGAGCTTATTTGTTTGCGTTTGCACAAATTCGTTCTCAGTGGGTCAGCTAGTTTTTTAAAAAATCGAATAGAGAACGTTTATGATTGTAATTTGTAATTGTAATTTTTATTTGGATAAATGTTTTATGAGAATATCATAAAATGTTTATTTTTTAATAAAAATTTTGTAATAAATATTTTGTGAGAATATCATGAAATATTTATTCAAAGGAATCAAGCACGGAATAAAAATTGCGCTTATTATTAAATTATTTTATATTTATGATGATGGCATAAAGCTACAATGTGTTTTCCTATTCGTTGTCTATAGTCCTCTGTTAATTCAACAGCTCTTCTGCCAGAGTCCTTAGCGCATCTATCCTAGTTTCTAGATATGTCCCATGTACGGTAGAAAAGCTTTCTTGTTGGAATTTGAGTATTTTAATATAATAATTATTTAATAATATATTGATTATTAAAAAAAAAAAGTTTATACATCTTTTTTTTCTTAAAGATGCCACCTAATTATGTGGCGAAATATTGGAAATACAAAAAATTTATTTAATTTTTATATAAAGACCTTACAATTTTTAAGAGGCCAATTTATTATTATTATTATTTAAAATATATTGAAATTATTAGTTAATTTAATTTCAAATTATCCAAAGCTCACTAGGTCTAGATATCATCCGAAATGTTTCTTAGAAATGTAATGACAGTGCATATAAAATATAAGTTTTCATACAGAAGTAGTGATGGAAGTCCTCTTCTGGGACGGATAGTGAATGATTTTTAGGTGGCAGAATTTTTTTTATATTTACTCTTTAATCTTTTTATTAATTTTAGCAAATTTACTTATTTGCTACTATTTATTGTCTTTGTTGTATAATTGTCCTTTTTGGTTATTTTTTTTTGTGTTCCATTTTATGGTTTGGTTTAACAACAAAAAAAAGGAAGTAAAAACAAAAAATATGAAATACATACAAAGAAACAGGAAAAAAAAACAACAAAAAAGATGATGTTAATTCCATCGCAGTGTTATGTAAAATGACATGGTGTATTTTCTTTATTTTTTTTCCAAAGGATTTGGGAAATATACAAAGTTTGCTTTGCTTTGGCTTTAGCTTGATTCTTAAACAAATTTAATTAAATTACATAAGATTTAATTAGTTTGATTCGGTTTAATTTTGTTTGCCTACATACCTTGTGTGAAAAATAATATATTAAATGAAGACAATGTAACTACGGAGTTGGACATACTGATTCCATATTAATATTAAACAAAACTATAGTTTAAATATTTTTTTTCTAAATTTATTTTTCCAAGCGATTTTATTTGATTTTTTTTTTTTTGTTGAAGTAGCTAAAGCCTTAATTTATTTTAATAAAACTTTTTAAGCTATTTTTAGGCGTTCAGATTTAAAATAAAAAATGCATATTATTGCACTATAAATTTATATAATAACTTTTCTTTAAAAAGAAGTAGAAAAAAGCACGTATGTATATTTTTTTTTTAAATAATATTCAAGCACAACCGTTTTATTAATGTCGAGGATTTCTGAAATATTCTTTCTTTATTTCTAATAATTTGCCGTTTAATTTAATATTTTCACATAAAAAAGCAAAAGAAATAAATTATCTAATGCCTATTTTATGACCGTTATCTTTGACAAATTTCACTCGACTAAACTTTTATTTAGAGTTTTATTATTTTACTCACATTTCCTTGTTAAATGTGGTGTATTTCTCTCAAATGTCTCGCATGCATACGTGTATGTTTGTGTGTGTGTGTATGGTTGTGAGTGGTGTACTTTTAACTACACTTCTGTTTTGTGTTTATTATTTTTTTGTTATTTTCTACTGACATTCTAAACATTCTTTCGAATGTAAACAAAACAAGAAAAAACCATTAACATATTTTTGCTCTCTTTTTGTCTCTGCCACTACAGAGAAAGAGAAGAATGAGCATTGTTTAATTTTTCCTTTTTATTTGCAGGAAATAGGATGTGGAAATGTTGTGCAGAGGAAATTTTTCTTTCCTTAAACATTAAAGGCATACGAGACGTAACTAAATCTTGCAAAATACATATGGGGTAAGTTTTAAAAGTTTATGTAGAACTCAAATCAAAACTTTGCCTATTTCCTTTCGCCCCACTGTAAGGCTAACATCCACACAATTTAACAACCACCTGCAGGTTATTAGCAACAGATCACTACGTTTATTTTAGGAATATGGTGGCCGAATAAGGAAATAATTAGAAACTATATCAGAAAAGCGTATTAGAATAGGAATTCATGGTAGTAGAAATGAATAGGCCAAGTTCTGCGCAAGCCAGCTACCAATAACTACAGAGTAGCTCTTGATTAGTTGGCGGCGCAGCCTAGTAGATGACATCAGCATACTTCCAGGAAACTTATCAAAGAATCAAGTAAAAAATATAGTATAAATCGAAATAATTGGACAAATTTAGTAATAGCACTATGGATCCTATCAAATGGCACTAATACTCTAATTTGTTCATAATTTCTGCTCTAAGTAATATCAACTCAGTTTAAGTTTTCCCATTCAAATTGAATAAGTTCGTATGTTAAAATGTTTATTACTAAATCGCACCTAAACGGCTCAGCCTATTCTAAGGATATTTGGACCACATATGGATTAACATAAGGAATAAAATTTTTTTAAACTTTGAAAAAGGAAAAAGATAAGATTGTTTTTAAAAAAATCTTAAGATGCCTCCAGGCATTAGAAATAAAATTATTTTATACCTAGTGGAAGGAGAAGTTTTGTAACTTTTTTATGGTCAGAAGATCAAACAATATGCTTTTCTGAAAAAGTTAATTTCAATATGCGTCAAGTCATTTTTGATATCGATTCAAGGACATGGTTGTGGTTGTTTTATATCTATCGAAAAAAATGTTACTTCTATTAAAAGTTACTAAAACGAAATTTCTTAATTTTTTGCTTTGCTGTACTATTGTAATAAAGCGGCGGTAATAAAGTCTATATTGGAGATGTCATTTCGCATTTAAATGCACATTTTTTTTGCATCTTTGGCTTTACTTTATGCAAAAAGTAACTTTGATGTGTTTTTTCTCGTAATGAATTCGCAGGCTGATTACCCCAAATATTAAAGAGAAAAAAATATGTCCTTTGATCTACGAATATTGTGCTGCTGTTGAAGTCGTTAAAAACGATTTTTTTCGCCAGTCGTATTGCGAATGCCTTTATTGCATTCTCGAGCCTGATCCAATGTCTATATTTTACATTGTTTATGTAGTATTTCATAAGTGCGTTGTCCCCTTTGCCATCCGATGGTGTCCTGTTTTCCACACTTAATTTTTTGTGCTCTTTACAGAACTTTAGTTTTGCTTCCCACTCACTATTTGACTTGTTTATGGCATCTGATGTTGTTGCCTCGTTTCTAATCCCACAGTTCGAGAATTTTGATCGGACAGCAAACCTCACCGCAACTTTTAACCTTTTCCGCTTATATTTTATTTTTATTTAGGGAAAGAAGCCCTAGAGGACTGTATGGAGGCAAATTTCGAATGCAAAGTTCGAGCGCCGAATGATTTTTTTATTTTATTTCTACAATTTGATTTTCCAAAATATCAGGAATTTATGTTTTTGCCTTACAATCGACTAAATACCAGAAAATGTACTGATATGTGCTGTCTTATTGCCTTAGGCCAGATAACAAATACTTTAACAGGCAAAACCAATTAAATTGACTTCTGTTTATGAACTTTTGTATAACTTTGATTCGTCCTTGATTCAAAATAAAATATTTATCCTGCCTTTTAATTGGAGCTGATAGTGCTCAAGTGTGCTCGCGATTGTAAATGCGACTGACTGTTTTATTTACTATTTAGTTATCTGAGCTGGTAAAGTTAATTCACCTTAATTTATTTTAAATTACATAAATAGCTTCCTACCTCTGAATAAAAAACCCTCTCTGGGAGAAAGAAACTACTTTTAGCTAGAAATTTTTATTAATTTTTATCTTTCTATATATTTAATTCATTACATAAGTATATTTAATTAATTTCAATTATAATTTTATATTATTATTATAAAAAAAATATCTATAATTCAATAAACATGGTTTTTAAAAATAAATTTTGAATTCTTATTAGGACAATTATTAAAAGAAATAAAATCAAAATTTTTTTAAAAAGTAAAACATTGTAAATGTATTTATGTATGTATGTATGTGTGTTGATTATAGAAGGTTGATCTAAGTATAATTATTATTCATTAAAATCATTTTTTAATGTAGTTTAAGAGTGCAAATTTAAAATAAAATTAAATATGTTTTCAACATTATAATAAATGCGAAATTTTTTCGAATAAAAACATGAATTCTTAACGCCTTTTATTAATACGTTCAATATATTTAGTTTTATTTAATGCACGTTTAGCAGCATTTGGATCCATCATACGTTTCCAATCGGTTTGACCAACAACAAAGCCAACTGCACGCATTTTTTCCTGTTTGCGTTTTTCTTCGATATCGGCCCAGCGTACCTGCAAGGTGAAAGTAAATTAAGCAAAAATAAATGTTTACAGTTTTCTTCTTTTTAATCCCTTCTTTTTTAAGCTGCAAAAGAAATTATTCATCGAAAAACACTAGTTATTAAAAGTCACCCTACATTGGATGATTATGTGTTATAAAAATCTAAAACTTGTTTGCACGGCGAGCTAAAACAAAAAGATTTTTTAAGCCGACAAAAATGCTAATCCATAACCTTATAGCTGTTCAACACAACACTGCAGTCCGGAATCCATTCAAGGTGTGGGGGTTTCCTTAAAATGATTACTGATAGAGATGGCTGGTTAGCATGTGGCTAATCTTAGCCCTATCTTGGCCTTTCGACATAACCCTATCTCTAATTTCTTCTGTTTACTTTTCTCTACACTATTCCTTCGCTGTTATCGATAACTTAACTTACGGCCAGTGTAACGATCTCAAAGCCTAAGCCAACCTTATAAAAACCTAAATAGGGTTTTGTGAAAAAGTATAATGGTACAGTTAAGGACTGTTAATTTAAAATTCAACGGCATTAAACTTTCGAGAGCAGCTTCTGTAGTGCAAAACAAACAGGAAGTTTCACATGCACGAAATTGATATGAATTTATAGATTCACTAAGGGAGAACTAAAGACTTAAAAAAATGAGCTTCTAAAAGCTAGTCAAGTTTCGTTTTTTTTTTGCCTAAACTGGATAAAAATATTTTTGAAAAAATAACAAATACTTTATCGGAATAAAAAGAGTAAAAAAAATAAATATTCCGAAAATAACTTGGTATACTTACTCTCTTCTGGCCTTTAGTATTTTTAGGCGGTTCCCATTCATCCATTTGTAAATATTCTTCCATGGTGGGCTTACGTTTTGTCGATAACTTACTCGTACCATCCAAACGAGCTAATGTGAAAATAATTAATGCAAAAAGTAAGTTTTTCTTGTACTAAAATAAATATTATTTTGATCGCTTTTACTCACCTAAATTTTCGATAGTGGTATCTGTTTCCCATTTGCTTTTCAGGAACCCACACTGTGTTACAAAAATGTTTTAAGAAATATTTAATATTTTTAAGAATGTTATTTTTCTTATCTGAACTTATTTACAACAAAAGAAAAAAATACAATCACCTTAATCTGAAAACATTATAACAAAAAGAAAGCTTCGAAAAAGAAATGAAGGTATAAACAAACTGAACAATCACCCTAATAAAGATTGAAATAATTAAAGGATTAGATTAAAGGAAACATGAAAACATCTTATTTATTGATTTATTGATCGAATTCGCCGTTAAAGTAGTGTATTATTTAATTAGATCAAAAATTATAAAGCCAATTTCAAAATGTAGTGCTTGGCAGACGGTCCCCTTAAAAATATCACGAAGGCTTAAACGTACGAAAGTACTATTTTTACACACTTACATACTTACGTTTGACAAATTTGCTGCCCATATTCATAATTTATAAAATTTATAGATCATGACAGTCCTGTCTGTTGTTCGTTTATTGTACAAAACATAAATTTTCTGAGTTTAAAAACTATATGATTTATTTGCTTTCAGTTATGCAGTGTAATTTAAAGCAAGATTATTTTACGATATTGTCGCCTTTTGTGTTGTACGAGATTTTGGTACTTTTTATTTAATAGAAAAATATTTTTGCGCTCTTTTCGATTTTAGCTATAGGGTCCGCCATCAAACGTTTTATTTTCAACTAGTGCTTATTTCGTGAATGGTAACACTTAGCTCACGTTTGATTTGACAGATAATTAGTTTTATCCTTGCGCTGAACGAATATGGTTGTGTATACGCTTGAACAACGCTTCGCTAAGTGGGCCTGCGATCGACTTACAGAAGATGCCTATTTTGCAAAAAAAAATCATCTCTTCAGATGAAGCTAATTGATCTTGGAGGGTATGTAAACAAGCAATATTGTCGCATTTAGGGCATAGAAAACCCGCACGCATACATTGAAAAGCCAACGCACCTAAAACGAGTCACTGTTTGGTGCGGATTTTGGTCCAGAGGCATAATTGGGCCATTTTTCAGGAGCCGCCGTTACGGTCAATGGCGATCGTTATCGGGCTATGTTGAACGAATTTTTGTTGACATTTGGTTTCAGCAGGACGGCGCTACGTGCCACACAGCCAAAACTGTGTAGTTTTGTTTATAGCATTTAATAAAAAAAAATTATTTGGCGCACCGTATATTTTTATTGGTATGATTTACTTTAGAATAAAATAGTTTTTGCAAATATTCTTTCATTTTTTATTTTATTTATTCCGATATTACCTATTTTGTTCATCCTGGACATACCAATACGAGTTTAGAAGAAAAAAAAAGATTGAAGTTAAATACGAAATAACTAAAACACCCACAAAGACGCTTATCCTCCTGTTAAACTGTTTATAATAGGTCTGTCTGCGTGCACATATTTTGCATCATTTTGTGCAAAATGTTGCAAAATCTTGCAAAATGTTGTCTGCGTACTCGAAATCTCTTGCAAAAAGAGAGCTAAAAAGGTAATTTTTTGACAGTTGAAAGTCAGAGAACTTGCAAAATGTTACTAGAGAAATTTCTGCTTGCAAGATTTTGAAACTACTTTGAACTACTTAAATAATTGTTGTGAAGTGAAAATAAAAATTGAAATTTAGCAATGGCAGACGTAAGTAGTTACAAATGTGTTTATTTTTAATATTTATAATAAATTATAATAAACAAAACATTTTATTTCATGATAGAAATGTGCGACCGTGGGGTAAGTGGATTGGAGATGGCAGAAGTGATAGAAGCAGCAGAAGATTCAATTATTTACACATGATCAGCTGTTTTCTTGCAAAATTTCACTGGATACTGTCAGCGTACTTTTTCAGATTTTCTCAGCCGATAGAGTAACATTATTCTTACTCTCCCCAAAAAATTGACTGAGTATTTGCTACTGGAAAAGTACGCAGACAGACCTAATAACTTATAAGAGTAAAAAGTTCTCAATATTAAAATGACACTGCTTCGGCTATGACCTAAACTAAGCAATACTTCCTTTCGATAAAATGGCCTTTTTCATATATTTTTTTTTTTTAATTTCACTTACATTTTTAATGGAATCATTACTATCATCCTCATCATAATCGTCGACATTTTCCGCATTATTATAATCTCCTTCACTTGCTTTTTCATCTTCATCATTTTCATCATTAATAATTATCACGTTACTATCAGCATCATTTTCATTAACTGCATTATCGTCCTGTAAAGAAATTATTGTCCGAAAACATATTTTAAATTTATTTGTTAAAATAGTTCTTGTTTGTCGAAAATAAATACCTTATTTTCGTTGATTTTTAGTTATGGAATATCTTAAAAAATATTTTCATGGCATAAAGAAATCTTAAATATAATTTTTCAGTTTAATATCTTCTCTTAACATTAGTTTTTTTTTTCAAATTCAATTAAAATTTTCTATAAATTACAAAAATATGTGTTGATTGTGATGTAAATAACAAGACATACAAAATTTATTTAGCACAGAAGTATTAAGACATTATTATTGGTTTTATGTTACTTTTTCCCCTCACAATTTTTCTTAAATGCTGTCAATTTATGAAGGAAGACTGATGAAGTAGTTTCTAATTTTCAGGGTTTTTTAAAATAACCTCAAAATAAATTTTATATAAATTGTTTTACTTTATCGAATATTTGTATTTAATTTCTTTTTTTATTTTCCAGGCTATTTTCTTCCGTTGACAAAAAATATTTATAATGTAATTAATATTGAAGTTCTTTAATGATAAATTCTTTAAAAGTTATTGTGTCAATTGTTCTGAACTGGATTTTTTTTGTACTTTATTCTGCTTTGAAAAATATTTGTGGCTCAGAATAGCTTTCTAGGGACAATGGACTTTCAATTTTAGGTCAGAGGAGTGAACAGTTAGACAAATAATTTTATAATTATAATTTTAAAGGGCAAAAGCTTAATAATTATTTAATATTATATGAGAATCTTATATTTCATAATATAATATGTTTTATTGCACGTTATTTGAAAAAAAAAATTGAAAATCTGCTTAAAAATAAAAAGAAGCGTTAGTTTACGAGTACACTGTTTTGTTATTATTGAGTTACCGTCAATGTTTTTGCGTGGTATTAACGGATTGCTGTTCTTGCAACAGCTCTGCTGCTAAGTTCCTTCCTGAAAAAAAATAATATGTAACTGTGTCACTTGGTGGCATTGGTAGCTGAAGAACTTCTGCATCCTCTGTAGAACAATTGAATAAATTTCTGCAGCCGCTAAGACTTAGGTACCAGGCGGAGTAACAATTTAAAGTGCCACAAACTATTTCTTTACTAACTGTACCAAAATTGGCCGAATTTATCTATGTGTGTTAACCATTTGTTATCCAAAATCCCAAGGTATGTCCATTTTGATCTTCATAATATTTAAGCAGCAGTAACTTGATCATCTCATCTGAAGACAATCATAATGTAAGTATATGATTGGTCGTCTGCAATACCCGCCATTGTGTGCCAGTTGTGAAAGAATTGAAATACACGCACGCAGGAGCTGTTGAAATCGTTTGATTTATCACTCGCCAAGAGTTGGCAACAAAATCTTTAAGAACATTATTCAGATATTTGCAAGTATAATAGATTGCCAAATGCTGTTTAATTTCATCCTGTAGTGCACTAAAGTTTTAGAAAGTGGACTTTAGAGCAATCGGGTCTGGTGGGCATTACTATAGGGCGCTATTCAGTTGGATGTGTTGCACATTTGAGAAAGTACGGCCATCTCTAATTGTAAATATCCCAGATGCATTACTCACTGTTGTGATAAAATTTGAGAGTAGAAACGGGACTTCAGCGATTTTGTCGTAATGGTCTCTCATACAGCAAATTGCGGAGTAAATAAGTATTTAAATTATTGTTTAAAAATCGATGTATGCTGTACTATTCCATGTGCTTATTCAATGGCTTTTTATTTTACTTAAATATTATAATAAGTTTTCTTATTCTATATAATATAACTACTAAAATAAGTTTTATAACTGTTGTATAATTTTTTTTTCTTCTGACATTTTCTTTGAAGTAGTGAAAATGACAAGGGATGGCATAAACAAATTTTGGATTTCAAAATAAATATGGATATTATATTGTGTGAGAAAAAAAACACAAAATTTGCAGCTGATTTTCTTAAGATTATAATATTTTTTTATTAAACATTAACGATGATAATGAGAGCAATTGACAACCTGGAAGTTTTTAAAACAGATTTTTTTTTGTACTCTCTCTCTGTATCTTTAAAAACAGTCGTAACGCAACTCTGAGTCAATAAGCAATTAATGTGTTTTTCAGTTGAGGGGAAAGCTGCTATTCTGAACATAAATTTTTCATCAGACATCATTTCTAAGCATAATTTTTGAATAAAATCTATTTTGAGGCAGATTCTATTCGTAGATGAATTTTATTTTAATATAAGCATTAATAAAAGTAAAAATAAAAAAGTTTCTATGGGGGAAAATTTTTTTATTTAGTTGTTGTTTGACAATATTTAAAAGTTCAAGCCGAAAATATTGTAAATATTGATAATAGTGATGCGTTATATCAGCTTTAGAACGTTTTTGTTGTGGTTGCTCTGCTAAATTCTGTCTTCGAAAAAGCTGTTTTTCAACTCCGCAAAATCAATATGTTATGTTGTGCATTTATTTCTGATTGCCCCTGTTTGTTTTAAGCGTTGGGAAACAGCCAGTAACGACGGTTTTTACCGGGGAAAATGACAACAGTATAAATTATTTCAATTTCCCAATGTCAACTTTAAAAGAATTTGGTTCAGCTCCATCATTAATTTCATGTGAAGTAACGCGAGAAACTGTACGCGTAAAAACGCTTTGGTGTCAAAATTCACTATTATGATTTAGCCAGTTGGGATCCCAATTCTTTACTTCTGCTATGACGTTAGATGCACACAGTAAAGTATCATATTCTGGTTGGGTAAATTGAAAGCAGCATCCTGAAATATAGTGGTCATATTGTTGAAAACACTCACGGCAGAAAACAAGTATGAAAATTTAAAATTCCCATTGTTAAACAAGTTTCTGGAACCCGAAGATAAGAAACTTTGCCGGCTTTTACCCTTCCGTTCTTTGCTCCTTTCTGAAGGACTTATTTATAATGTAATATTATTTAGAGATGGCACTGAGGAATCAACTATAGTCACTGACGTTTCTACAGAAAGTGAGAAGCGAATCGGTAGCATCCAGGACAAATTTCAGTTAATTTTAATGGAGTTTTCTGATGCCCAAAATCAATATCGGTATATGCCGCATATTAAAAAGCTATTTATCAAAATAAGTGTTACCTGTTCCGACCGTGTTACATTATTTCGCACATCCTTTATTTTGCATATGCGCGGGCAAACAATTTTCAAAAACGATTTAAAAATATATTTTCAGACACCAATTGCATACCAAAGAATGCCATAATAACTTTATTCGAGTTATTTGAATTAATTTCTGTTTTGCTTACATCGATGACACTGTTGCAGCAGCTGAAAGTGATGAGGATGATGAGAATCATTTACGACAAATCTCTTTACACCTACGGCTGTGAATTCGGTAAAGCTTCTGTTGAATTTTTGCGATATTTTATTACTCAAGTAGGACTTAGACCTAATCCAGGACGTGTAGTTGCTATTCAACAACATTATTAATTGTATGGAGAAAAAATGTTTAAACCAGAAAAAAACTTCAAAGAGGAAAAACATTTACATCTTGACTATATATATTATGTCTTAGAATTAAAAGGGAGTGATATTTCGTTTTTTTTTAGTGCTACATTGTAATTTGGTCAACATGTTCAAGACAAGATAAACCAAGATGATAAAATATATTTTACCATTGTGAATTTATTTACAAATTGCAGACACCTCATACACGACATCTTCTTATAGAATTAAATTTTTTGTTATATTTCTCTTCTTATATTGTTAAAAAAAATCAATAAATTTAAAGCGACTTGTACCTTTTTAATTAAAAAAAAAGCAACTCTTTTGCACTTTGTCTTATGGCGTAGCATCACCAGCCAATTTATACATTTTAAAATTATGAGAGGAAAATTTGTTTCAAAAAATATTTTTAAAAGTATTAAAAATATAAATACTTATCTTGTAAATAATTAAAACATACAAGAGAAATAATAATTTTTGCTGTTTCGTTTACCTAATCCTTATAACGATTAATCAAATTTCTTTACTTCTTTTTATTTAAAGACATTTTTCGTATTTTTTTAACTCAGGGGCCAAATGGGTCAAGGACTGTTTTAAGCCGTTTTTATTTTATTTTTTTTTAATTATGATAAATAAATACATCAAATCCTTTTCATGAACTTTAAATTATATCAAAATATTGGTTGGGGTCAATAACAATAAAACCATTTTTTAATAAACGTCTTTTACGAGAAATAAATTTTCATTTACAACAGACATGTGTAAATTACACAACTTCATAGAGAGAGGGATGTAAAATCTTTTTATAAATTGTATCGTTTATAAATTTAAGTGATAAATAGAATTTTTCACTTCTAGTTGTTACTGCTTAAATTAAAATAAGAATTTAAATTTAAGTTTTGTTGCAAAATGTTTAAAATATAAAATTGATTTTCAAAGGAAATTTAGTTAAAAGTTTTCTAAAAACCAGATTAAATAAAATAACATAACGTGGATTATGCTGTAAAAGAAAACCTAAAAAAATAAATAAAGAAAATATTAATTTATATTTACCACAGCCATGTCTTCAGCATCTTCCATTTCGACAATATTTTGCAATAAGCTAGAAATGTCTAATTTAATGTAATGACCTGGTGTTGGCTTCCAAGTGTCTATTATTTCCTTTATATCTTTCTCGCTGCGCTCATGAATATTACGCTCAAGGCAAGTTTCCAAGTCGCAAAATAGATCTATAATGTACGGCTAAATATTTGGGAGCAAAAAATGGTTATGCAAATGTTTAAAACAAAAACTGAGTTAAAAATATTGAAAAAAAAAACTAATAAGTTGTTTTCTGGCAGAAACTTTTTTGTCTCTTTTTATAAATGAGAGAGAAGAAGATGGGCAAAGCAACTTACCACAAAACCAGAATCTTTTGAATGACAATAAAATTCATTTAATGAACGCAATGAATTATTATTACAATCGACAACAATGAAATCATAAAAATTGTCAGCAACAGATTTTTTGAATGCTTTTATTAAATACTCCAAATATTTTTCCTCCATCTCTTTGTCATACTCATACAATATTTCCTTTTTTTGTAACTGTTATTTAAATAAATAAAAAAAGAAGAAGAAACAAAACAAAAGAAGTTACTTAATTAGAATACTTAAAATTTATACTAATATTTACTCACTTTCTTGCCGGTTTTAGGGCATTTTTCTTCATAATCATTTTCAATTAAGAAATAATCGTCAATACTTAAAAGACGCGGATTGTTACCACCCATTTCTTTCTCCTTTTCTTTAATCAATTTGGCAACATGCGATTTACCACTACCAGGTGGACCTCGTAGAATTATGCATATTTTTCTTGGTCTCGTCTGACGACCTGGCTTCATTATAATTTCATCAATTGATATGGTGTTATTGTTTTCCTCTGTGGGTATAGACATTTGAACATGAGCTGCAGACACTTTAGGTAAATTTTCATTAGCATCAGATGTTGAGGGAAATATTGAAGAGGGAGCGTCTTGACAAGAGAATGGTGTGAAAGTTCCGGCTGTATTAAACATTGGTGGTGGTGGAGGCGGCGGTGAATCTGGTTCATCGGGCAGACTTATTTATATGAAAAAATTTTAATATTAATATTATTTTTCCCTTTTAGAAGCAAGTGAAGCTATTTGATAATTAATCCTTGGATAAAATAAATCAGCATTTATTTTTTCAAGTTTCTTTTACGATTTATATGTGTCAAAAGTTTGATTTACTGCTACACGCCTATGAGTAAACAAGCGGCATAGCAAATTAAATATATATATTCGAATTTAATCTTTTATAAAAATCAAATGTTTCGCGTTCTCTCATTAAGTTACATGAAACTATAATATGAAAAGCATTTCTGGTCTCCTTGACACTGCGGCATTCCGGACTCTTTATGAAGAGATTTTAACATCTCAATGTCCGAAACCCTTTCTCCCCACCCTGAACATACTTTGTATAGACAAGGGGTTTTAGGAGGGCATGAAACTTGAAGGTGGTGTCTAGATATAGTACTTTTGGTCAGTACGTCCTTTTCGGCCTGATGTAGCAATCTTTAAACAGAGATTTCTGCTATTGGAAGAACGGATAAACGGCTAACTAGGCGACAATAAAATCCGGAAAATTCTAGATAATAACGGTAATCTCCTGAAAAGTATTGCCGATCACAAATTGAAACAAGTAGGAACAAAATCGTTCGGTCAGCCGATTCTCTGCAATTCCATCATTATATGACCCAAAATGGACCCTGTTAAAATAGCATTCCTGTTAAAGCTTACGATGGCACGAGAGCGTTACTTAGTGACGGTCGTAATATTTGTACGGTGCTTTGTTAGCTACAAATCACCGTACAAATCAATAAACACTAAAAATGAAATAAATAATCGAACCACTCGTAATGGCAACCATCAGCATTTGAGGAGTTTTTTTTTTAGAAAATATGTTATTCAAATGCTCGTTCCAGTTATGAAGCCGGTCTCAAATAAACTTAAGAAAATTGTATATTTTATAACTAAACCTTAGAAAAATCCCGATGTCACGTATAGTGGCGATTAATTAACAAATAGCTTATCAAACAATAAGTACAAATTATTTTTTTTACTTACTCTTCGACATCAGAAATTTCTTCAAGTTCGTCTTGTTCTTTATCAGCACCAGAAACAATATTTTGTTCTTGTACATCCTTTAACAACAAAAACAAAAATAATTAACTTTCCTTTTTTTATGGACGGTTTGTTTCTTTTTTTTTACCTTCTCTTCAATTGAATCCGTTGTAGCATTTTTCGACAAATTAGTTTGCTTTTGCTGCTGTTGCTGATTTTGGTTCTGATTTTGCTGTCTTTGTTGTTTAGCATTGTTTTTATTTTTTCGCTTTCTACGCTTTTGTGTAGCGGTTAAACCTGCCTGCTGCTTGGGATTGTTAGCTTTTGAGGCATGATCATAGTTAATTATTTTCAAGGGTTTAAATGCATTGTTATCATCATTCACCACCGGCCTATGACCATAATCAATAACTCTTGGCGTTATTGTTGTTGTGGGTGTTGCATTACTATTTGAATAGTCAATAACTTGTACTGGACGATAGTAATCACCATAATCAAGATTATCACGATCATCAGGGCTGTTATAATTGTAATTTGCACAGTGTAATCATAAAAAAGTTTTTTTTTATTTTTTGTCTTTTTTCATTTATTTATTTTTTTATTTCTTTTTTAACTTTTATTGATGAAAATGTAACAAAAAACACACAAAAAACTTTAATACATAATCATTTTTATAAAGAAATAATACAAATTGAACGCATAGATGGTATTTAGTTGCCATCACGTTTTATTGTAAATTTTTTACAATAACAGATCTCGCAGGACAGATAGAAAATATTTGTATATAATAAGGACTCGGCGATTGTATAAAATATCTAAGAGTTATGACATAAATTTAATTTAAGGGGCTTAACATTAAAAGGAGAAAAAATAAACCAGGTACCTTAATTTTAGGTTTATTTTTAACTTTAAAACTGATGTACACTAAAACGCTATTAAAAGGGTATATAGGGCTGCACCCAGCCTTAATTTTACGGATTATTACGTATAAATAAGTCAATATTTTGAACACAACATACTCAAATTTCAAATTCGAGTCTTAATAAATTTTAGATCTGCAGACTTTTAATAGATACCTATCAGCTAAACAGATGTCACATATTTTTCAATAAAACATAGTCTTGCGTAAGAAATAATATTTGTAACAAAGCTAAGTCAACGGAAGGTCATAAGTTCAAATTCCAACAGCCTCGGTAGGTGAATTGTTTAAAAAGGTAAATAATCAAATGGCAAATAGCAGTTCAAACTTCACCGGTGTCTCGCGCTGAAATAGTATACAATTGTTGTATGGCCGCGGAAAATTGTAGTCAAAGCCTTCACGGATCCAAGAGAAGATCATAGGTTCAAATCCCAACAGTGTCGGTATATGAAGAGTTTAAAAAGGCAAATAAATGCAAAAATAGCAGGTCAAACCTCACCGATCTAAAGCTGAAAATGAAAACAAATGTTGTGTGCCGATGCAAATTTTGGTCCAAGCATTTACGAAGCCTACGACTATATGACATTTTCGGCTGTTTCCACTGATGAGTTCTAGTTAGTAAATAGTCTAATTTGGATGTGGTCTTATTGGGGCCTTATATCGTGAATTACATGGCAATGTTGTCCTTCAATGGATGTAACTGTGCCTAAACTTACGCTTGAGAATTCATTCTCACCTCTCCAAATCGCCAATTTTTTTATTGACGTTCCATTCAAAGGTGCGCTTTATCGCTAAAAAAAATTCGCCTTTGAAAATTTCCAAATAAATTTGCACAATATGGAAATGTTGTTCAGGCGTCAGTGTGTCCAAAATCTCAAACCAAACTAAATATAAATCACTTGACAGCCGACAAAATAGCCGCAACTTAAACTTCTATACCTATATGAAACACACAAACGGGAAAAATAGAGAACGTTAAAATCAAGGACAAGAATATTTGCAAACGGACAAAATATTATTCTGTATAAATTTAAAGAGTAAATCACTAAAAATCCAAGAGCATATTTTTGTGTGATGTTTATTATGGGCGTACTCTTTTTTATATAATACATCTAATGTGAAGTTTCAGGTGGCCAACTTTTACGGTTCGGGAGATATAGATAGACAGCCAGACGGACTCACATTGTAGCAATATTAATAGGGTGTAACTTTTAGAATATTAATCTCTGATAAATTCGAAAGGGTACTTAATTTGAATTAACGGCGATAATTATTCAATTCACATTGCTAATGCAAAATTTGTATATTCACATTGTAAAAAACTACAAAATATGGCCAGCTTAACACTAAAAATTATGTTATGTCTAATAAACTGAATATTTTTATTTCTTTTCAAATAATATTGAAGTCAGGATATCATTTTAAATGACCGACAGTAGAGAGCATTGTTTAAAAAGGCAGTACGCAGAGGACAAAAAATCTAAAATTATCTAATTGTTTGTTTACATTACGCAATCAATATACTGAATACAATGATTGAAAACTGATAGGACACTTCAAAAACGTACCAATCTTTTTGAGTGTAACTTCTTTTTTTGTGCTTAATTACTGATATTAAAGATACTACAATTAGTGATCTCTAGCGTATTTTTTTTTTTTTTGCAAAATTTTGTATGTTCACCGAGGAGATCATTAAAAAACATAGTGTTCTTAATATCAGTACACAAACACCAAAACAACACTAGCATACAGTATAAAAATTTTCGGTGTTATCGCAGTATTTGTGTTCCATCAATTCTTAATAGCTTTGCATCAGATTTTATTTGCGTACACATTTGCAAATAGTAAAGAAGGTATTGTGCATTTTGTATTTTTTGTACGGAATGTGTTTCTGCCCTGATCTTAAAAAGTTCAGTACAAAACGCTAACGTAGAATTTCTTAGTGGTAGAGAGTGTATTTATTTATAAAATTTAATTTTCCTAGCAACTCTATTATTGTTGATGTTGCCTTTTGTTCAAACAAAACAACAGTTCTCCAAGCACCTGCTTGGACAACTCATTTATGGTCAGTATATGTTTTCTTAAATGAATGCGCTATTTATACCCAATAAATTGGATCTTCTTAAAATAACATTTATTTCGTATTTGGGGAATAAAATAAATGTGTCCATAAAATTCAAAATCAATTAAACTTCATTTGGTTATTGAAGATATTTTTGTTTAAAGAATTCTCTTAACACAGTTTATTTTATTACACAGATTAAAAAATAATTAATTTTCATTACGCAGCAATAGTTATAAGTTCATTTTTTCAACTTTATTAATGCGTGCCTATTAATTGTTATTTATAGCGTCATAATTAATTCATACAACTCGACTTACTTTCTATGGAATTAATAAAATCCTTATCAACATTTTGATTTGTTCGATAATCGCAAGGGATTATATTTAAAAGTGTTAAACAAATTATTATTATGTTGTGTAAACTATTGTCGATAAAAACACTCAATATAGCCATAAGACATAAAAATAATTGCTGTTAGTTTTTAAGATTTAAGAAAACCATTCAGGTTTTACTTTGTAAATGCCAGTTCGCTTGTTTTTGTAAAATGTTACGTCGGTTAAAAAATATTTTAGTTATGAAAAAATTTATTCGCCCAAAGAAACGCAGGCGTCCACATTATTATGCAAATATTTTTTTTTTCTTTGAAAATAAAACTTATTTAACAATAAACTTTACTATTCGGACTTTGTCAAAAATTTTATTTATTTATTTGTTTTTTTTAATTTTCGATTGAAAATTTCCATTTTTTCCATTGAAATCTGATTTCTTAGGATATTTTCGATTTTTTTTTTTTTTTTGTAAACTTTTTGACTTTTCTAGTTTTTTATGGAATTTTTGATTTCTTTTTAAAATTGTAATTTTACTTCCCTTGGTATTTTTCCACCTTTTTTATTTTTAATAAAATTTCGAGTATTCGCAAAACTTTAATTTTATAAACATTGAACTTGTTTTTTCTTTCGTGAATTTTCAAATTCTTGTTGAAAATAAATCTTCTAAAGAATGTTATAATACTCAGGTTAAATGTATGCAGAAAATACCGGGTTTTTGCATATACGTATCTATTTAAACTACGGATCTATAATCTTTTGTTGAATGTCCTGCCCTGTATGATATTTTGGTATTTATTATATAATAAATTAAATTGTCTAAAATTGTTAATACGGTGTATTCAAGGCAACTAAACTTTAAATTTGCCTTTGAAAAAATTGTATCCAGAGGAATTCAGAAACAGGTGGCCTTATTAGCAAAGGTAACTTTTCTAAGTATATTTCTCGTTACGAATATGAAATAGATGTTAAAAAGATTTTTGCTAACTTAAACGAAAAAGCATGCAACTAACAAAACAAATATTGAAATCTCTGTCTAAATGAGGAGTTATTTTCCTGCATTAAAGAAATCAATTAAAAAAATTTTTTAGTTACATCTTTTTTTTTCATTTTAGCTAACGCTATAAATAAATGCTTGTTGTGGAACTATTTTTTGTGCTTTTTTTTTTAATTAAAATAGTTAAACATGAAAACGTAGAAATTGTTTGATTTTGTATTGAAACTTATTACTATCGACTTCTAGATTATAAGACTGAACTCGGGCATTTCTCTTGTTTAGTTTTCAGAATTTTAAGTTCAATTATTTTATAATTGTTTGAAGTGTGTTATATTTTTTTGTTTAGTTTTAAGCAAAACTAATATTCCATGTTGATAATTTGCTGCCCAATTAAATGGTATAGTTATTGCACAGTTCTTTTTTAGTTTTATAATAAATAATATATATATTTTTAAAAACTTTTTCTTCTTGTAAAAAAAAATATTTTTTTTATTATATATTTTGAGGCAACGTGATTAACTCTATCTAAATTCGCCTTGCATTTATGCTCAAAACACAACTTTTTTTACTTCAACAGCTACAGAACTAGCAGATGTATATAAAAAAATCTGTTTTACAAAATTCACTAAATTATCATTTTTATATAGATATATATATTTTTGAAAAGAAATAGAAATAAAGGGATGGCAATTTTCATTTTCTCAATTACCGGTAAAAATTACGTTTCTTGACTCTCCATTTATGGTTAGCATGAATAAAAAATTGTAAACAAATAATTTTTTTAAAAGCAAATCATCACTACAATGACTACTAGCTGTGGTGTCATGCATCTATTAAAACATGAATTCAAGTTTTAACGTCCCCACGTTTATTGTAATAATTCTTTATTAAATTTGAAAGAAAAAATAAGAACGATAACTAGACATGTCACAAATTTAAAATCTTAATACAATTCATCATTGTTTACTCAAAAAACTTTAGTTAAAAATATAATGTCTAATTTCTTAAGTAAAAAACTATTAGGAAAAATGTTTATAAAGGATTCTTTTTAATTTCCTTTTTTTAATTTTTTTGCTTAATAAAATATATTTTTGTTGTCTAACGTTGTTTGTATTTAGTTAAGGTTAACCGACAGAAATTCCACAACGGGTAAAATGGAATTTGCAAATAATATCGTGATTAAAATATTTTCTGTCTCTAATTCGCCAATTAAAATATCGATGAAAGTTATGGCATTTATTCTAGTTTGCCTTTTGAGCTATTCGAGTACGTATGTTTACAAATATTAGAAATTACAAAACTGAAATATAATATTCGCAAAATTTAAGGTGTGATGATAGCTATCATTTTTCACTTATGCCAAATGGGGATGGTATCCTCATAAGACGTATATTAGTAGTCTTCAAGTGCTGGTATAGTCATTTGCATTTTGTTCGCAATATTATTTAATTGGTTTTTTTGTTACTTTCTTATATAAAAAGAAAAAGATACACTACTGACGGCATTTATAATTGTAGTGTTCTTTTTATAATTGATATATTTTAAAATTTTTAACTTAACTTTATGAATAAATTTTAATTCGGTTCAAGTTCATGTACACATATGTATTTTTATATTTTACTAAGAAAGTAAAACTTAATAAATTTTTGGGTTTATTTTTTTTTAAACACATTTACATAAAAAAAGCATTAGTTGGAACGTCCACCCACATCTATTTAGTCAACCAATTTAAAAATATAAAGAATTACTCTTAATAGGCCCATTAAACAAAAACCGTACACAATCCAAATCTTTTTTATTGTAACCGTAGGTTTGCCAACGAAGGCAATTTTTTTTACATTTTTCTTCTCATAGTAGATGCTGTTAAATGAAAAATGAAATAAATTTAGTTCTAAATACTACCCGCGTTTTCACATGTTCAATAGTTTTTCATATCATGAACAATTAGAACAATCAATGTAATATCATTATATAATGTGAATTGGATACCATATTGTTACAAATTTGAAAATAAGAAAAAATTTCGGCTCAATTTTCTAGTCTTGTGTTTTGTTATGGTTAACGCAAAGGAAGGAGTCTGAAGCATCAACGAGAAAAATGACAATGAAATTCACGTAGTGTCCATTATCGCTCCAATTAAGGACTATCTAATTCTACTTTTGGATAACTGTTTTACTGGTTAGCTATATTAAGGATTAGACTTCTGATAGTTCCATGCTACAGTGTCAAAACCAATTTATTTTTTTTTTAACTAACTAGCCTTCTTCAGTAATTTCACTGATTTAAGAGCCTAAGCGATAGCACTGTTTCACGATATGGCATGCACTACTTCAACATCTCTTTCTCCGCTGTGTTTAACCTCCTTTTTAAAGCAGACCCCCCACCGAAATATTAAACTTTTTCTTTAAAGAAAAAGACTTTTTCTAATTTGCTCGACCGAGCATAGTATCTCAATTGGGTGAATAAAGTCAAGAACCTATTGTACCTCAATCGGTTTGAATGGTAACTACATAGTAAATAAACCGGCTTCTAAATAGACGGTTGTTATTGGGACTAATCTGTAAACATAAATTTTGCAATACAATCAATTTTGTCAAAAAATTTTGGTTCAAATATTACGGTTTTCTGAACTAACGAGCATAAAAACATACACACATATCTTTCCTTTTGCGAAGTCTGTTTAAAATTACACCAACTTCGAACGAAAATCATGACATGCCTGAAGATTCTATGTTCCACTAAGTAATTTGGTTGAATAAAATCCTTTTGTTTCTAATAAACTATAAAACAAAAACAATTTTTTTTAATATTAAAACTAATAAAAAATGAAATTTCACTAATATATGAAAACAGGCAAAATATTTCGCAAACGTTTCATTAAAAGACAAACTTTTTAAAATTTTGCAATCGTTTTGTATGTGAGCCAAAATAAAAACTTCGAAAGGGGAAGTGCGCGTAAGCAAAAAATAATTAAATTTCTGCTCATCTACTTGCTTCATTATAAACCAACAATACAATAACAAGCAAATTTCTCTAAACGTTTAAAAGTCCCAATTTACATTGTACGATTTTTGTCGTTCTTTCTTTAAAGTTGCAATCGCGTATACATTTGACGATTTTGTATTCATATACACACAAACTTCACATTTAAAATTACGAATTGTGGACAAAACGAATTGCAAGAGTACACTCGCATGTGTACTTTTTTTAGTTCCTCTCTTTCCCTATTCTTTCTACACCCCTTATTTACCAACAAACTAAGAATTGCAGCGATAAAAATCGTCCAATGTAAATTGGGACTTAACTGCAAACTGCTTTGTTTATTGTCGTTACCGATTTGTTTAAATTTTTGAAAAAGGAAGAAATACTTTTCGCTACTATTTTGAATTATTTGATAGTGATGTTATTAATATTTCTTCCCCATCTTTAATACTATTAAATAAAAAATCCCATATCAAATTGTTCCGCATTAATTTACTTGCAGCTAAAAATTAGTCTTAGCCAGCCATATAAAAAAAATATGCGGATGGACAAATGGAAAACAATTACAGGGTAAAAACAATTATATAAACGTCAAACATAAACTTCATATTTTGTCATAAACCCTAAAATTTTTATTTATAAAAAATAAAAAAAACACACACACACATCAAAAATTTGAATTTGTTGTTCAAGGTAGAATGAATAATTCATAATATTTATTCACTAAAATTCTAAAAAACGAAAAGTTGTCGTTAATATTTAAATGTTTAATGCTTCTTCTTCTATTTACTTAAACATTAAGTAAAATATTTATTTAAAATTTATTAATATTAAATGTTGGTTGGTTGATTTACTGATTAGTTTTCGCAACTGGTATTATTACGCTACAGCAAAGCTGTACATCAAAAATGGTTAATGAATGAACATACAATTGTACGTGATTCATTAGTTGAGAGTCAGGGAGAGAGCGTGTTCAAAAACTATATGTATTTTTGTTTTTTTTTTTTGTTCTTTTCATTTTAATTACGGCGATTCCTGTTCATCTTCATTTTGTTATCATTGGAAAATTTACCATTGCCGCTATTAACACCACATTAGTGTTCGATAGAATAAGTTTTGCAATGAAAAGAGACGAAAAGAAATGGAAAATAAATTCCAAATGTTAACTAGATTTTGTTTGTTTTGTTTTTGTTTTTTGTTTGTTTTTTGATAAATCGACAAAAGAATAAATTGGGACTACTATTGAACCGAGACAATAAGGCCGTGTTTTTTCCAATTAGAAATAAGAACAGATGGTGTAATAATTTTATCTGGTCCAAATCAAATGCCTTTTATATTTCAAATTGCCTACATGTAACAAAAAGGAAGATACTGAATAATGGCAATAGTATACAAGTGCATCGAATACGTGTAAAACTATCATAAAATAATTTATATAGGACCCCCTTATAAAAAAATCTGAGGGTATGCATAAATAAATATATAAATATAATATATAAATATATATAGATGCATATATATTTTTTAATATTAAAAATTGTCTTGCTTTTAATTTTGAAATCGCATATAAATTTTACTTAAATATTTTTCTTAACATTACAACATCTGAAAACGTATAGATCTTTCTGATGCAGAGTAAGAATGTTTGTCTCTTGTTCAACAGTTGGTATACAGAACGATTAAGTTACTTCAAAAAATAAAAAAATTTCAAGCTTATGTACAAGGGAATGAATGAATGCAAACTCTTTTTATTTGCAATTTATGGTTATTGAAAAAAGTATTTAAAACAAACATAAAAGCGAATGCGAAGCATATAAGTATACTTCAATATAACAAGAAATCAGAATTGGGTCACGTCCCTCCACCAATATTATGCGGACAATTAAATAGGGAAATACATATTTTTTAGACAGTTAAACAATTGTATTGAAAGTGTAGTTTGTAAGAGGCTTAAAAAGTAGCAGACTGACAGGTGGACACATTTTGTTATAATTCTTAAAACAGCAAATATTTTGGTGGAAGAACTGGTGAATTTGTTACAAAACTACCTAAAAAATATAAGTGCATAAAAATATATATACAAGCTTACCCTTTAACCCATGAGTTGACTTGATCTTTTGACTTCGAACTATCACCTGCTTCTAAACTGGTCACTTTTGGAGCATCGTTACGTCTAAAGGGGTTGTTGACGTTTCTGTTATTTTTACCAGCATCATCAGAAATAGAACCATCCTTGCTTTGATTATTTCTATTATTTGAATTGTCGCGTCTGTTAGAGCTATCGTTTCTATTTTTAGAGCCAACACGTCTATCATTTGAACCACTTCGTCCTCTATTACGTCTGTTGCCATCACGGCTTTCACGACCATTACGATTAAATTTGCCAGCATTTCTATCATTAGGACCGAAATTGGAGTCATCACGATCAAAATTGCGGCCGGAACCATCACCTCCAAAATTACGACCAAAACCTTCATTGGGTCCAAAATTATGGCTATTGCGCCCAAAATTACGACCGGGTTCATCATTTGGACCAAAGTTAGATCTATCACGTCCAAAATTGCGTGCTGGCCCATCATTGCGTCCAAAGTTACGTCCAGAAGCATCATTGGGTCCAAAGTCTGAACCATTGCCACCGAAATTACGACCTGGTCCGTTATTGCCACCACGGAAATTATTATTGGAACCAAAATTATTGGGACCATTCGGACCGAAATTATTGGAACCATTTGGACCGAAATTATTTGGACCATTAGGACCCCAAATATTTGGAGCATTGGAGCCCCAATTATTATTATTATTATTAGGACCCCAGTTGTTAGAGCCATTAGGGCCCCAGTTGTTAGGGCCATTAGGACCCCAGTTGTTAGGCCCATTAGGACCCCAGTTATTTGGACCGTTAGGGCCGAAATTGTTATTGTTATTATTATTAGGGCCATTTTGACCCCAATTATTATGACCATTGGGACCACTAGGTCCCCAGTTGTTTGAATCATTCGGACCCCATATATTTGGACCGTTAGGACCCACGTTGCTACTATTGGTACCCCAATTGTTAGGACCGTTGGGCCCTAAATTATTATTTGGGCCGAAATTATTGTTAGGGCCCATATTGTTTGGTATACCTCTTCCACCCCAATTTCCACCACCACTGTTAGTTTTAAAATTTATATTCAAATCGTCACCAGTATCCGAACGGTTAGAGCCTCTATCGCGGAAGCTTTCTCTTGAATTAGTACAGTTAATGTCCACTTCATCTTTTTTATCGGCTTCGTCACCTTGCTTACGATGCTGCCACTCGGTAAACGATAATTGCCGATTATCAATTTCTTCGGACTTTGAAACATCGGTGCCCTTTGCAGTGGCAACGGCTTCTGAAATTCTTTTTAAAAAGTCTGGATCATTTAAAGTTTTAGCTAAATCGGGTAAAGCTGTTGATGGTGATGGTTCTGCTGATTGCTCCTTAACATCATTCAAATCAGTCATATCTGGCTTGTCAACCTTTATATCAAACAAAGATGGTATTTTCTTTGGGGTAGCAACAGGCAAGGTTTGTTTTTCTTTAAATATTTTTTGATCCGGCTTATTTGCTGGTCCTGATAAATCTTTATCCTCTGTTTGTGTTACAGCAGGGTCAGAAGAAGTTTCGTCAGTCAAATCTAAACCGGGAATTCCGTCGACTTTTTTAAAGATCTCTGAGATATTTCCTTGGTTTTCATCAACTTTTTCTAGTTCAGCATCATCTTCATCTAAAGTAATTATCTCATTATTTGTTATTGGCTTAATTTTAATTGCTGATGTCGGGGTATCAAAGCGGCTTTTACGTTTTCCCAACGGTGTAACAGTATTTTTCGTCTGTTGCGGACTTTCCTTAATTGTGTCCGATTGAACAATTTCATCATCTTGTGATTTTTCCACAACTTCGTCGGAATTTTCATTAATCATTGTTGGTTCGTCACTTTCAACTATTTTGTGAGATATTTCTGGCTGCGATTCTTCCTCAGTTCTTGTTTTAATTTCTTGATCGGGTTCTTGATTGTGATCTTGATTTTGTTTTGAATTAAAGCTTTGCTGACTTCCTATCGAATTACTTCTTTTTTTCCCAATAGAATCTGGGTTATCAACATTTTCCATTTCTACACTTTCTGTCAAAGAACGACTGGGTACGGCCTGTGGAGGCGGTTGATTTGGATCTAATCCCATTTGTTCTAATTTACGTCTACGCATTTGCTCACGTCGTTCGGCTATACGCTTTCGTTGTTTTTCAAATTCCTCCTCATACCGCTTGTACATTTCTTTATCCGGGTGATTTGCATTTGCCTTTTTCCAATCTTCAAACTGTTGTTCCCATTGGCGAAATTGGCGATCAAACATCTCTTCATCCAAATCAGTAATGCGGTTTCGATTTCCGACACCAGAAGCACTAGATGGAGGACCACCTGCGTTGGGGCCACGATTAATTGTTGTATTATTATCCGAATTATCTGAACTTCTTCTATCTCCACCAGAAACTGAGGAATCGTTCCGATCATTTGAGTAAATATTTCCGCGATTATTTTGAAAGAAGTTGCGTTCATTAGATCCACGACTGTTAGAGCCAGCGTTTAAATCATTTGATGGATTGTTGCCACGATTACTTGGGCTATCATTCCAACTGTTCGGACCACGATTATTTGAACCAAAGTTTCGATCATTTGGTCCATTATTGCCACGATTATAAGGGCCATCATTCCAATTGTTTGAACCACGATTTAAAGGACCCTCATTCCAGTTATTTGGTGCACGATTCGAACCGTCTTTCCAATTGCCTGAATCTCGACTATTGGGACCTTCATTCCACATGTTTGCACCACGCTGATTGGGACCTCCATTCCAGTTGTTGGGTCCACGATTATTAGAACCCTGATTCCAATTGCTAGGACCTCTATTATTTGAACCAAAGCTTTGATCACTTGGTCCACGATTATTTGAATTATTTTCATTCCAATCGTTAGGTCCATTATTAGTACCCCTATTAGATCCATCATTCCAATTGGTTTGACCACGCATATTGTTTGATCCCCAATTATGTTGTCCGATATTACGTTCAGTGATATTCTCATTCCAATTCTTCTGACCTTGATTGCGATCGTGAGTTTCTACACCCCCTTGATTATTACTTTTGTCATTCCAATTACTTGGTCCACCAATATTGCGATTACTAAGTCCCCTATTATTGAAATCATTATTATCTTTAGCTATATTTTCGTTTTCCATTGGTATATTTTTATCAGCGGGAACCGCTTTATCCACATCACAAGGTGTACTAGATTCACTTTCTCCTCTACCTGAAGTTGGATTATCAGAACTTTCACGATTATTCCAACTTGCCGATCCCTGTCCATTATCATTACTAGAATTCTGATTTTTATACCAATTATTATTGACTCGTGTGTTAGGTTCATCACTACGATTCATACTATTATTGTTAAAATTATCTGGAGCCCTATTACTAGGTGGTCCTTGCCAATTACCGGGACCAGCAGCTGTACCTCCACTATCATTGCGATTACTATATTGAGAAATATCGGATATTCCTTGACGGGGTAGTCGTGCTCCTCCTAGACCACCCTGCTGTTGTTGTCCGCCCCATGAGGGTTGTTGAAATTGTTGGGTATTCATATAAGAATTATTGACATTGCCCTTTTGCTGATTAAAATTTGGTGGTGGCTGATTATACGATGGTGGTGGCTGTTGGGCTTGCCATGGTGGTTGCTGGTGAGAAGCTGATGCAGCTCCTAACGATGAATAATTAGTAGGGTTTGGTGTGTTAGTAGCTGGAGCTGGGGCTTGTGGTGGTGGTGGTTGTGTATATAACTGAGGTTGGCCTGTTATCTTATTACTTGGTGCAGTCGGTGGTGGTTGTTGAAAATATGGCGTTGAATACGCAGTCGGTGTAGCTGCAGCTGCAGTCGGAACACCTGGCGTAGCGTTTGTGGCTTTTTGAGCCAACTCCATTTCTCGTTTATACTAAACAAAATAAAGAAATATCATTATATATTTATATACAAAGAAACTATATCACTTCGACTAAACTAAACTTGGAATTAGTACCCGATAAATCAAACAAATAAATATTTAAATACAAAATGTATAGGTAGATACTATCTATAAAATTTATAATAATCAAACATTAGTCAAGCTTTTTTATTTTGCAATTTACTATTTAATTATACACACCTGTTCTCCATATTGAGCATGCCATCTTGCATATTCTTCCTGATAACTTTGCCATTGCTGCCAATGCTGTTGTAGAGCAAATTGTTGTTCTGGTGTCATGGCAGCATACTGGGCCGCAGTATATTGTGAATAGGGATTCGCACCCACTGCAGCAGGCATTGCTGCTGCACCAGGAGTTGCAGCAGCAGCTAATGCCGAAGCAACTGGTAAAGGTGCTACTGGTGTTGCTGCCGCAGGCAACATAGGCCCAATGATAGGGGGCGCTGTCGGAGTTGTTACTACGCCTGGTTCCTGCGGTGGTGGCGGTGGAGCCGTTGTTGGCAACGGGGGCGCCGCTCCATATTGTGACCATTGGCCCCACATCTTCACTAAATAAACGTTTTTAATTCAAGTTTTCTTGCTCTTTAAACACTCTCAATTTGGAATGGTATTGTTTGCGTGGTGTGTGTGTTTCTTAATTTTTTGTCTAAAGTTGTTTATGATTTCTTATTTTTATTTTTTACTTTTAGATATTTATTACAACTGTAACGGATAAATTTAACAAACTTGTTTAAAAAACTCAATTGTTTAAAAGTGATGCAAAAATTATTTCACAGAAGAAAAAATCTTGTCGCCATTTTAAGATAAAAGAAAACTAGTGATGGTAAAATATTTCGATTACCTATTGTATGCTCTTCTGAGACACAAAAACAAAACAAATCGGTTCATCTTATCGGAATTAAATGTTTAATTATCGGAACTCTATTAGACCGAATTTACATTGTACGTTTTTTGTCGCTGCAATTCTTAGTTTGTTGTTGTAAACAAGGAGTGTAAAGAGATTAGGGTAGAGAGGAACAAATTATAGAGGAACACATTATTTACCAACAAAATAAGAATTGCAACAACAAAAATCGTACAATGTAAATTGGGTGTTAGCAGTTTTGAACTATTTAATAAAAGCAACATAAAATATGGACTGTAAATATATCGTTATAAAAATTTAATATCTAAAGTCTTACTTTTGTCAGCTATTGTGATGCGGAAATAACACATATATTTTTATAGCTTTTACTGGTATTTTGTTTATTTAGTATTTATAATACTTTAAAATTTTCATTTACATTAATATTCACAACTAATTATTAAAAGCATTTTGTTTATTATATCTTACAAAATTTACATATTTTCTTTTATATACAATATGATTTCGTTCCGTTCTAATATCATTTGTAAGCGTACTAAATAATTAAAGTCCTTTATAGAATATTTATGTCTGCATTGCTGCTGTAGTTGCTTTCCTTAGTCTGAAATTATCCGCATTTTGGATTTGTTCGCATAGTTATTCTGGAGCATTACCATGTTTAACTTTATGTATAATACTAGGAGTATTGAATTTAAATCGCTGTTAAATAATTAGCCATTTAAGTGTATCGATCATAGCTCTTATTGATGTATATCTATTGCACTAGAACAATCCGCATTGCTTTGTTTTGTAACTTTTTTAGCCTTTCTAATTGTGTTTCATTGCAGTATGTATATAATATTTTTAATTCGTATGCAAAGTGCGGTTTTATTATCGTATTATAAATATTTATCGCCGTTATTATAGACACTTTATTTCTTATTCTCTGAAAAACCAATCTTTTTACCAATTTTCTTGCATATGTCTATATGATCCTTAAATTTCATTCTTGGTCTTTTATGAATCCAAGATACTTTATATATTTTTACCTTCTCTATAACTTCATCATTAAATCTGAATGTTTCTTCGCTATTTATATGTATCTCTAGCAGTTTGATCTTGTTTTTCATTTAATTCTAATCTGTTCATTTTTAACCAGGTGTTAACATTATTCATCTTGTTTCGACACTCTTCGTTATATATATGAGTGTATCGTCCGCACATAAAAAAACTTCACATTCACCCAGTATATTTGGCATATCATTAATGTAAATAGTAAATAGTAAAGCACCTAATATTGAGCCTTGTGGAACACCGAAGTTGTTAATAATTATATTAGATTTAATTCCGTTAACTTTAGTTATTTGTTTTCTATCCTTTAGATATGATTCAAAATATTTGAGTTCCTTGTCCTGAATGCTATAATATGTAATTTCCGAATTATTATTTCTCTGTCGATAGTTTCAAACGCTCTTTTGAAGTCTAAAAAATTTTTCTCAATGTTTTTCCACTGCCTAATAACAAAATGTATAGCCATTTCACACGAAATTTTTTCCTAAGACCAGATTGATATTTTGAAAATAAATTGTTGTCTTCTATATAGTTTTCGAGTTGTTATTTTATGATTTTTTTCTAATACCTTTTCGCATGTTTTTAGCTTATTTATAGGACGATAATCTTCACATTTTGTTATTTTTGCCACTTTTCAATTGGGGTAACCATAGATTCCTCCCAGTTTTCTGGTAACTGTACTGTTTCCAACGATTTATTTATAACTTCCAGTAAACATTTTTTATATGCCAGTTATTAAGGATAATTTTTGTTGATATTTTACAGTAGATCGTAATTGTATTAAATTTGAATTTTTGATTGGTATATTGCACATATTCAAATGAGTCTGTTATCATTTTAATACTATCCACAAAATATTCGTTGTTTTTTATTTATTTATTATTTATTGTTTTTTTGTAAGTTAACATTTTGATTAAAATTCATATTTCATTGAAAGCACATTTTTTCATTTAGTTTCTTTGCAAATTGGTTTTTGATGTGTTTAAAAAAGTCTATGGATTTATTTTTATTTTCGGTTTTTTTCCTTTATTAATATTTTGATCATTTCGTGATCTGATAATTTTATCAGTTGTCTCAAGGCTATTTGTTATAACATAATCAATTATATATAGTTGGATGTCTTTTTTATTTCTTCTATTTGTTTAACACCATTGTCGTTTAATGAACTTCCGATTCTCTTTTTGTAATAATTATTTGTTGCCCAATCTATGTTAAAGTCTCCAGTTATAATTATATCATTATGCATTCGAAATTTTATCTGGTTTTATTGAACGAGAAATGAGTGCAGAATAATTTTTTCCTGGGTTCTTTCCCAAAAAAAAATCCGTTTTGAAACTAGAAAATTTAATCTGTATAAACTCCGTACATTGAAATAAGTAAAACATAAGTGCACCCTCCCGATATGGCTTATATCACCACAGATTTACACTCTATTAATTTTTACAAAGGAGTATATGCTCTTAGAGGAACCTTTTAGTTAGTAGTTAAATTGCAAAGAAGCACAAAGTTTTGAAATGTAAAAATTAATTTAGGTGTCCTTTTAAGTGACTCTAATCGTCTGATCGAGTGTAAATGTATGTATATGCATATATGCAAAAATAGAAAATAATTTTTAATTATTATTGAAATGGAAGGAAGCAAAGTGCTAGGTTTATTGAAAGAATTATAAAATTCTTTTAAAAAACGAAATTTATTTTGTTAAATCTTTTGTGTTTTTTAAATATTTTTTTATCTTATTTTGTATTTTTGACTGTTTGCTTTATATTTCTCAAAGCAAAATTTAATTTCAATTTCCGCAACATGCTTTTGACAAAAAGTTAATAAAAAATAATAGTAGTCTTAAATTATTTCTTTAATTTCATTTTATTAAGTACGTAAAATTATTTGTTTTCCTTATGAGTTTTAATTGTTTGGGACTAAGAAGAAGCACCATGTATTTGCAACTCTGTAAAAAATTTTAGCAATTACTCAGGCCTTACTACTTTCTCATTTGCTTGTTTTGTTTATAATTTATAAAAACGCATGTAAATTTTTAATTCAATAAGAAACGATGGCCAGAAAAAGAAAAATTCCTGTGCGTAAACATCACGGCATACGTGATCCTTTAAAGCAACTAGAAGCTAAAGAGAAAAAGTAACCCATTTTAATTATTAAATTCGTGTGTTATTAACTAAATTTTCTTTACAGACTTAAAAACGTTATCAATAGTCCGCCTCAAAAAGATGATCAAAAAATGTCTTATAAATTTGCACAATTTAAAAAATTAGCTGATCAGGCTGAAAGAGGTCAGAAAATTAAACGCATCCACAGCGGTACTGAGGACAAACCAAAAGATTTTCTTGCTACGACGAGGAATAACAAATTGGCACGAGTAGATCGCAATAAGTTTAAGAGTATTAAGCAGATGCCAGGTGAAGAAGATTTGGATTATATAAGAAGAGTGAATCGTATAACCAGTGAAAGCCTTAAAGAGGCTCAATATGAAGCCAAATATGGTGTAAAAGTCATACGAGATCCTGTTACAGGAGAGATTTCCATAAAAAAGAAGCCGCCAAATGAAATAGATGAATTGCTCAAACATAAGAAAAAAGAACTACGGTATGGCAGGATAAAGAAAATAAATGCACAGGAAAAGAATTCCAAGCCTATTGATGCAAAATTAGTTAAAGACTTGGTCAAACAAGCCATACAGGAAGATCAAAAAGAAAGAGAAAAGGAAAAAGAACAGGAAAATTTAGAATATCGTAATGACGTTGTTAAATTTGGGGAAATAGTGCATGCTCCTCCAAATATTTCGGCCTTACCAAGAAAAGCACAAAAACATGAAACAGTAGCAAGAGTAAGTTATTCTGAATATCGACATTTCCTATTTTGACATTCATACTTTTACAGCCTGGAAAGAAGAACAATTTATTACTAAAGGATATTTTAAAATTCCAAGAGGGCGGCAATGTTAAAAATAGCTCCCAAAACACTCCTAAAAAAGTAAAGTCTGTTAACATTGACAGCATAAATCAATTAAAGGGCAAACGAAAGCATTTACCAGAAGCGACGCGTCGTATGCTAGAAACTGAAAGAGAAAAATTTGTTAACCTTTATAGAAATATGAAAAAATCAAAAGGCATGAACGCAGATAAAAGTTGAGAATAAAAATGTTGTTTAAAATAAAGTCGTCAATTTTATTTTTAATATAAAATGTTAGAAACTTATAAGATATTACATAATTTATTAAATTTTTGGTTTTGTGTTGAGAGCAAATGCTGCGATTTCTCTCTGCCGCTATTGATTGTTCTATCGATTTAATTCTTGTGTTAAGATTTCAAAGTGAAGGTAGGTGTTTCAAGGAATTTTAATATCGCATGTTGAATTTATTCTTTCAGTTGTATTATTTTAAAGCGACAAGGAACTTAATGTTGACATCGCTTGTTTCGTAAGGGTGATTAAGACTCGTAACATGTTAGAAAAATTCACAGAATTTATTTTTAAGTCAGCACATGATCTAAACTATACAGTATGAAATAATGAAGCTTTCACTACCTTATGATTAATTTTTAATATTTATTCCTTTAGTTAATATTTGTTATTTCATTACGATGTTACGGAAAGAAGTTGTGTAATACCGAGTCCATTTTAATAAAAGCAAACTATTATTTGATATGTCTATTTGGGATTGAGGTCAATCTTTTCCATTTAAATAAAATTATTTTGGTTTTATTTAACATTATTTTATTCAATATTTCAGCAAATACTAAATAAAATACAACAATACACACAAAAGCATAAATATCAATATAAAAAACACAACAAAAAATTTAATTTCAATGAGTAAATAGACGTCCACTTTTAAAGGTGAAGGTGCAAAGCTCACTAAAAATTCTTTTCTTTATATTTTGAAATAACATATTTATGTCGATATGCAATAAAAATATAAAACATTCAATAAAGAAAACTATTATATAAATATTTACCAAACTTAAAAAATTACCAATTTTAACTTTTATTGAATATTAACATTTATTTTTATATTTGTAAATACGAAAATTGTGGCCATTAATGGTGATGAGTAAAAAGATTTTATTTTTTCAAAGTATATTGGGCAATTTACTTACTACGACTGTAAGGCATACTTCGAAAGTTTTCGTTCTGATATATGTATGTATGAAAATTAATATAATTTGTTAATCTATACTTAATTTTGAGAAATGAATAACAAGGACCACCTGATGAATCTTGAAGATAAATATAAATAACACGAATATTTTTAATCAACCTCTGGCTGTTCAACTGCAATTTTTTATTTAAATCTAGATATTTATGTAATGGTTTGCAAGGATTTTACATCCCACCCGATTGCTTTTGAAGCAATTGGGCAAAACGTCGCGTTATAAGCAGAGACGTGTCTATAAAGCGATCAACACAATTTGATAAACACGTTTCGGTGGCACTATCCAATTTGGAACCAGGTTTGCCGATGCACTTATCCCAGCAGATTTCATTAAATTCATGGATCTGTTAATTGCAAATTATTATTAATTAAGTTGTACGATCTAATGAAATTTGTTCACAAACAAACTAACCTGAGCGTTAACTTGTGCTTTTTGTTTCTCAATTAGCAGGAATTCTTGAAGATCCTTGTCACTAATATTAGAAGATAAGCTATCAAAGTCGGACATAGCTATTAAAGACTTTTTTAATTTATAAAATTTTTTACTAATAAATTCAGCAAACTAAATTGCTTTTATATAACCTCAAAACGTCGGAATTTAATGAATGCATTTATTTGATATTCATCACGAATTAATAGCACTGTACACAATTTATCGATAAGTCTCCAAAACGTAGCTAAAATACATCAATACTATAACTCTCATCTCCATAAAAATTATTAAAATCTAAATTTGGTGTAAACAAAATAACTATGTCTAGCGAAGTCTTATCTTCTTTGGACAATTCGTCTAAAGGAATTGATGATTTTTTCCCCACCGCGGAAGAATTGGAATCATATTATAATATGCTAGAAAATGGTACTGTTTTAGAGTTGGAATGGCAGTGTCCTGGACGAAGACCACCTTCACCTGATTGCTCCAGCAGTGGCGTAAAAGAACAAATAAATTCGACTGATGCCACCGAAACTCAAGAGTAAGGATTAATAAATGATTTTGAAATTTAAAAAATAATTACATATTTTATTTTTTCATAGACCCTTAAAATCGAATGATTTTGACTTTAGCGACGATATTGCACAACCACAAATGCGTGTTCGTAGCCAAAATTCTACTCCAAAATCGGTAAAAAAGATAACAGCTAATTTTGCTGGAGTAATGGAGGCTTTAAAAAAGAAAAATGCTGAAGGTTCAGCGTAACAATTACAAATATCCAGATTTCTAAAATATGTTTTGTCATGCAGTAGGTTAAGTATAATTATAACTATTTGTTTTATTAAATAAATCTCACTTTATTTTTTTGTATATGGCATTTGAAATAGTTTCATAACCCATAACCATCTACGGCACTATTGCAGTGTTAACAGGGCTTTAATAATAAAACAAATGTATATTAATAACAAATAATAGTTATAGTAATTGACCTTTTTAAGAAGAGAAACAGAAAAAGTGTCTTCGCACAATTAATATAACGTAAGAGAACGAAATCCTTTTTGTTTCTTTTTTGCTCTTGCTTGCAGTAAGATAACGACGTATATAAACCCAGTTTTTCATAAAAGCTAAACGTTTTATTCCTAAATAAAACTACTTTAATTAATTCGTTTCTTTTTGTTAAAAAATCCTTAACGATGACGTAATGAATTTTATACGTAATTTTCGAAATTATTAAGAAGCATTTGAGAAATTTAATTTGCCATCGTATAAAGAGTTAATTAAATAATTACAGATATTTTGTATCTGTAAACAGAATGTCTGTAAAAGTTTGCGTTCGGTGCGTTTTTTTTTTTCAATTTTATTTTAATTTAATCATTTACATTTCGACAGTTAACAATTTTTATTTAGTTAAAATTTAAATTTAATTAACATATTTCTATTTTTTTATAGGTATTCTATTGTATATGTAAAATCAATGGATATCATATGAAATGCTAGAACTATTAAAAGATTTAAAATAAATTGGTTTTCTCAAAATTATAAGGCAAGATCGTACAACAACAAATTTTTAAAGTATTTTATATTATACACTGATTCTATTCGATGATTAATATTTCATAAGATATTTTTTTAGTTCACATATAAAAGTTGAAAAATAACACCCTGTATAGGCAAAACAAAATATAAGGATTCAAATATATAAGTCGAATATTTAAAAAAAGTTTTCACAAATAAGTTTACATAAGTTTTTACTTTTTTTAAATATATTGTATGTATATGAAATTTTTATAAGGAGATAGAAAAAAATTATACTAAAATTTTAAGCTAAATATTACTTAACGGTTAGTTATCGTATTTTACACATTAATTTTACATATTCATGTATATTTCTAATGTTTTATACTTTCTCCCAACAGGCACTTAAAACGTAATAAAAGTAAAAAAAAATATAATATAAAAACTTGGCGTAAAATTAGGTAAAATAAAAAAGTAACAAAATATATTTATATAAAAGCTAACAAAGTGTATTTAAATATATATTTTTTTACTAATAAAATAACTATTTGAATAGCATTATTCTAAAACTTTATTTTTTATAGTTTTAAATCGACATTAGGAAACTTATTTTTTGTTTTTTTTTATCTATCTTAAAAATAAAATTTTGAAAATAATTTTCACTTGCACTTTAGTTTTCTTTCTAGATTTTTTGTTTTAATTTGTTAAAGAAGGAGATGTAGGTGGAGATATATTATTTAAATCTGACTTTGGTATATTACTAATAGTTTCACTTCTAATTGACTGTATAACACCAACGATTTCTCGAAAGGTTGGCCTTAGTTTCGGATTTGCATGCCAGCAGGGTTTCATTAGGCGATTGTAAACATTATCAGGACAGAGAGGCGGCTTTCGCAAACTGAAATTGGTAAAAAATTATTTTTGTTTTGACAATTTTATCTAAATCATGAATTATAAAATTCTCCCTATATACTTATCTCTACCCTTTTACTTTCTATTAACTACTGGCAATAAAAAGTCCAATTATGAAGATTTTATAAAGCAAGAAAATTAATTTTTAGAAAACAAAAAGTTTTTATTTTGGAATCGAAAACTTAAGCTTTTTGTTTTATTCATTATTACCAGCAGTTAAAATATAAATATATAAAACATCGAAAATATGTTATATGCCACACTTTTGTGATAGTGTTTTTTCACATATTAAATGTACGTGAATTAATTTACGTAAATTTTTTTGAGAAAACAATTTTATCGGCATTAGATTTATCCTTTTTGAATAACGTACTTAAGCTGAACTAAAAAATAATTATCCATTTGTAAAGATAGTTTGAATTAAATACAATTTAAAATAACAAAAATAATTTTGTTAAGTAAAAATTATTTTTTTTAAATGGCAGAAGAACAAAATCGGTTTAGTTTAATAAAAAAAATATTAAAATAAAAGAAAATCATTTTCTTCTTATTAATTGCTGACCGGTTCGGTTTCAAAATTAGTGTATTAAAAATGCTTACCGATCTCCATTATCCAGTCTTTGTAAAAATTCGTCTTGGCTCAATTCAGTACTTGGATCTAAATTCGGCGTTTCACCACGCGAAAACATTTCGAATAATGTAACACCATAAGACCAGACATCTGATTGTGATGAAAATTTGGCATCTTTTTTAATGGCTTCGGGAGAGTACCTAAAATTTAAAAGGAATAAAAACTAATTCATACAAAAAATTTTTTTAATTGAATCAATTACCATTTTATAGGTATTTCCCTATTACTATGGGCTATATAATAACCGTCAGAATCAGCACGTTGGGCTAAACCAAAATCTGATATTTTGACACTATCTCTATCAACCAAAATATTCCGAGCTGCTAAATCACGGTGAATGATATTTTTACTGGCCAAATAATCCATGCCCTAAATAAAAATATTACAAAATATAAATTTGCATTTTTTCAATATACTACGTTAATACTTACTCTCGCAATGTCTAAGGCAAAACTTAATAATATGGGATTTGTTAAATTCGGTTTTTTTGATGTGAGATAAACCAAAAATGAACCACTTTCTAAATACTCCATGATAATGCAAAATGGCCGTTGTATCCAATGTTTAATTTTAACAATATTCGGATGATTCAAGGACTTTGAATTAAAAACGAATACATTTTGAATGTTAAAGAATTACGAAATAGCAAGACTCACCTCCATTATTTCAATTTCTCGCATAAAATCATCATTGAGCTGCGGTGCCCTTAAGGACTTTAATGTTTTTATGGCCACAAATTCTCGAACATTGTCAGCACTTTTATAGCGCACTTCGCCTAGATGTACAGTACCATAGTGTCCTTCTCCGATTTTCTTTTGGAATATAACCTTTCCATTAGGTATTTCCAAAACCGAACAAGTGCTGGTAAAATAATTTTGAAAACTAGATTTTTTAAATTCATCCGCAAAACCATTATGGCGCACTAGTTCATCCTCCACATTGTTACAATTGTTAACTAATTTTTTTTTTATAATTTATAAAATTTTGAGTTATTGTTAGGTTTATTACGTTCAAAATTGTTACCTGACTCCAAATCTGTCACATCAGTTACTTCATCTATGGTGGTATAATCATCATTAAGAGTTTCCTTGATAGAAATTAAACGTTGAAATATTTGCAAATGATTAAATGGCTTATCAGGATCCATACTCCAGCCATCCATCATAACTTCAAACATAACAGGTGGACAATCATCAGGTGGCTTTAAAATACCACCAAAACGATTGTAATTTTGTCTTAACATTTCGCTGGTAACATTTTGGATGGGTTTGCCACGTGCAAATATTTCCCAAACGGTTGTAGAAAAGGCCCACAAATCAACGTCTAAATGTTTTTTGGCAGCGTTTAAATTGTGATGATATTCGAATGGTATCCACGGCAGTCTACAGTTTTTCAAAGAGGGAGCCATAAACATATTATAAAGAAATTGAAAAAAAAACTTTACTTACTCATCACGCCGATAAGATCGTGGAAAACCAGGATCGGAGATTTTAGCTTCTAATAAATGAGTTTTGGGATCGAATTTTGTAACAAGTAAATTTGAACAACGTATATATCCGTGTATTATGCCGTTTTCTTGCTGGAAAATTGAAAAGTAAAACGTTATTGCAAATAGTGTTCGATCGGTTTTCTATAGAGAAAAGTGGATTAACGCGTTTTCTAGATAGGAATGGCGTTGTTTATTTAAAGAAACTTGTCGGAACAACTTTCTTAAAATAATTTGCTTAAACTCTTATCTAAAGAATAAAATTTCTGCAATGGCTTGTCGAAAAAAGATTATTAAGAAATTTCGTACAAACAATTTTAGTCAATAGTCCAAAAAAACTTTGTTAAGTAATTTTATCTAATAGTTATTTGATAAAATTAAAACTGGTAAAACCGCTACAAAAGGAAATTTTATGATAGAATTTCTCTATAGAAGTCTGGACGAAAACCTGTTCTAATGAAAAAAAGTTGTATTGAAAAATGGTTGAATAAAAAAAAAAACGAAAAACAAAAAACTAGTCAAAACATATTTCTAGAAAAACTGTTACAATAAAATTTTAACAAATTACTTTACCGTTTTATAAGCAATTTTTTTTGTCGCTTACTAACTGAAATGACTTATAAGTCAAAGGATAACATGTAGAATAGTTTGTATTATGTTTTTTAAGTAATTAACAAAATATAATATTGACACGTTTCAGCAACAGGCATTGAGGGATGATATTAAAAAAAAAAGAAATAATGATAATTGTATTAAGTTACTTACTAAATAATAGATTCCTCTAACTAACCCATGGACAACATCTAGTAATTGACGAAGAGAAATTTTCGATTTATTGTGAATAAGAAATTCGTTTAAAGGGCCAAATTTTGAATATTCCATAACCATAGTGTATGGAAAATTTAACGTCAGACCATACAATTTAATGATATGATGTGAATATATACGGCTCCATTTATTCGCTAAATCCTTAAAATCCTAATTAATGAGCAAAAAAGTCATTATTTAAAATTGTCATTAAAAAAATCCCCTTGAAAATTTACCTCATAATCTTTTTCGTACTTAAGAACTTTTAAGGTGACAGTAACATCCTTAAAACCTCCATCTTGTATCCAATCAGCTTTTAATTTCGTCATTTTACCATTATCACAATCACGTGAGGAATCTTAATCGAAAAATTAAATTAATTTTGTTTTGTTAAAGATATTTTTATTCTTTCTACTTACTATGATACCAGCGCAAATCTTTTGGAGGATCAAAAATTTGCGGCCGTTTACGTAACAAATCTGTTTCACTTAATTCCATTTCAGTCTTTTTCGATTGCACATTTTTGGGCAAACATGTCAATAGCAGTGGCGGTTTATCATATTCTGTTGGTGGTATACGAGATCTTTGTTCAGTTTCTGCGGGTATAAATTGTGCTAAATCTGTTAGTTTTTCAAATGTTTCTTGTGTTCCATTATAGTGTAATTTCCACTTTACTGTTGGCGCCGAATTTCTTAGTTGACATACTTCTTTTGTAATTTTAAAAGTCTCAGTTTTAAATTTGTTGGGCTGCAGTCCTTCGCTTATCCTTTAAAACCGAATGTTTTTGGTGTTTTTAATTTTAAATAAAGTAAAAATATGACAGTTTTAAAATATTTGTTTCTATAAGCGGTTTTCTTTCTTCTTGAAAGCTTTAAAAGTATAATAAATAAAAATATTTAGCTTTAATTAAAAAAAAATTAATCCCATAAATCTTGGCAACCTTTCAGGCAATAAATATTTAAAAGCAATCCATTTGTTAGAACCGAATCGTTAGTAACTATTCTAAAAACTCGCTAAATATGTTTTATTATTTATAACTTTTAGTATTTTCTTTTTTATTTTCATTTATCAATTTATATATATCTGAAAAAAACTTTATTTTTAGGAAATACATATTTTTCCATCTACTTACGATCTTGTATTAATATCAATGTAATAGGTATCATATTCTTTTTCACATTGACGTATAATATAACTGCCACATTTGTCTCGTTGTTCACGAATTTTGGCGAACGAAAATGCTCCACTACATAAAAAAATAACAAAAAGGTAAAATTTATTAAAGTATGAAAAAAAAAAATATAAATAAAAAACAAATTTTACCCAACAGGACCATGACAACGTAACGTTCGTAATTCAGCCAATGATGGAGTAACATATTGCACACAAAGATCAACCATCCATTTGGTAGTTAACCTTAAATTTATCAAAATGTGTATTAATAAAAATTATAAAGACATTAAATATTATAAATTGAACAAACCTCATGTAGCCAGCGAGATATGAAATAAATGCATCCAATTGTGTTTTACTTTCAAACTCTATTCGATAACCATTTGGCATTCCAGTTATTTCCAAACGGCATCTTAATGAGTTAGAATTACCACCACGGGTATATACGGCATAAATATTTTCAAGCGTACTTACTAAGACCCACTATTTCAAAATACAGAGAGCAAGAATGGATTATCGTTATTAAAGGCTTTTTTTTTGGCATAATTCAGGGGAAAATTATTAATTGTTAGAATAAATACATTTGCAAGAGACTACTAACAAAAAAAAATGTGTGATACCGATTAATTTATCTCAATGCATAACAATATTAGATCAAAAATGCAAGTTAAATTAACTTGTTTAGCGTAATTCAAAATATAGTTCTGAGAGCGAAATTATTAGAAATTGCAGACTTATCAAAAGCTTTAAAAACATACGTTAATAACTCGGTAGATCGCTTTAAGTTTTTAAACGTTTTTAACCTACCTGATTACTCGTTACCCGCGCCACTTTTAAACCTGGTTCCTGGGTATCGAACAAGTCCAATTTAATATTCACCTTGGCTGTTGTCGGTGTATTTGTTGACGACAATATATCACCCGGTATAAAATCTACTATCCCTACAAATGACTCCAATAAATAATCGGTGGCCAAGGTATTAAGTTCATGCACATAATGCCATTTTACTTGTGCTAAATCAAACTGATGCTCTCTAAGTAAGCGAAAGGATTTACAAATTTTGCTTTTTATAAAGATTTTATGAGCCCTTACTAAAGGGCGAGGCAAATATCGTTTATAATTCGATTCAATACGATCAATTGATTCTCGTTGTTCTAACAAGTCGATGTACATGTTGACAGCACCAAAACCCATAACATTGTCTTTTTTAAGAGGATATTTAATGGCAGGTATGCATTCATGCACCATATCATAGCGCATTTGGTTGTATAGATATTCATAGGCATTAGGATCCATTGATTGCAGTTGTACGTCCATAGAAGGTACTTTAAAGCGCATGCGAAAACAATAGACAACATTAGGTCTTAGTTGCTGACATGGTAAGCACCATTCATCGCTTGCAGCCTCATCGAATACTCTCAAACCGAATAAATATCGGATATTAGGTAAAATATTCATTTCTCGACAAAAATCTATACATATATCCTCACATGAGGCACTTGGAAGATGTTCATATTCTACATATTTACGCTTACGATAATTGTATATACGATGTGTAACCGTATCAAATCCTGGGGTTATATTTTGACGCATTCGCTCTACGCTATCTGTGCAGCATTGAGAGTTTTGTGATATGGTCGTATTGCTAGACGCATCATGTTCATGATCATGCTCATGATCCAAGTCCAAATCATAAATGCCATTACGACCATCCAATAGTGATATGCTGCCAATCGAACTGCTATTATCATCCAATAAAGTCATGGTGGTATGTGTTGTGCCCGAAGCATTTGACGCTTGATTCATTTTGTTTCTTTTAGAAATAACTTCTTAACCACTTTTTGGGATATTTTATTCCTCTTCGCAGCTGGATATGGATTTTAAACTATATATTTTAGTTATTTTCCAAACCCGTTTATGCTATCCTTTCCTTTTATGCAATAGTGGCTTTAGCTTCTATCTGCTATCAAGCCCAGCATTATTTTGATTAAAATGCACAATTTAACATTTTATTCAAACTAGAATTATCTTTCGTTTTTTATTTTTAACATTAATAGAGATTTACTTTAATATTAATATATAAAACTGATAGCGATTTGTTTTTGCAAATTTTGTTTTTCTATATTTTCTTTTATTTTTTAAAGAGGCATTAACTTAGTTGAATAAAAGGGATTGTTATATAAAGTACTATTTAAGCCATTTAATACTATTTAATACATGGCCATTAGTATTAAATCGCCAACATATGCTAAAACTGACTGGCAACATTAGGTTTCTTAACCTTGAAAACTCTTTGAATTATTTGCATTCTATCAATTACAATTATTTATTTCTTCTAAAATTATTTTAACCAGAATATATGAACCTTTGTTGAAAAAGTGATAAATGAGTTTAAAGTTTTAAGTTTTATATGCAGAACTGACACATTTGAAGTTTAAGTTATGGTTTCTTGCTGTTACAAAGGCCTAAAACTGAACAGAATCGACAGGTATGATATGGTAAATATGTAAATGATTCCAGCGGATTTTCATGAGTTTGTACAAGTAGCCAGGTTGTGTGTACAAAACAAAATACATGATCATGGCAATTATGGTCATGACAATGACCAAAATACCAAAGAATAAACATTTATGAGAATGAGAGCAATGCACGGAGAAGTGATGGGCAGGTTTTTGCTTTGCTAGCTCTATCGAGTTTCTACGCGTTGTATGCTATGTGAAGACATAGCTAATCTAGTAGGGTGATATTTGCCAAAGTAAATAGAAGCTTTAGAACTTCCGCTTAAATTGGCTTAGGCGAATTAAAAAATTCTCTCTCTCTCTTTAAAAAAACATTCGATTTTGAATGCTTTTATTTTGTATACAAACCTTTTTTTTAAGTACTTTGTATATGATCTGGCAACACAACTATTCTCATAAAATACACAAACTTTTCAATAACAAATTTACGCAAGAATCACATTTATTTTTTCGTTAAATTTAAATAAAATTTAAAACAATAATCTAGTCAATAAATTAGTTAATTCATAATTTACCCACTAATACTTATGAATTGATGTGCACTATTGCGTATGTACATTTATGTATTTATACATGAATTAATGTGTTAACAAACAAAGTAATAAAATAGAAAATATCAAAAAAATCTAAATTGCTTAATGAGCTTTGGCTTTATAAGTTACTTTCCATACTTCAAATAAACATATTGTGGAATGAAATCTATAAAATATAGATAATGGCATAGATACATGTGTTATAATTGTCCACGCCCATATGCCAAAGAACTCCATATGTGATTGACGGAATACTGCACGCCCCTTGATTAGGGTATTTACAAACCATATGGCAATATTGGCTATAAGCAGGAATGTAATAATTTCTCTTCCCGGCTTACGACGCACCTGTTTAGCACCCTTACATCTGCGATGACTAGAATGTAAAATAAACATAGTTTGTAGTGATGTCTGCATTAAATTGAAAACTTCAGCAATAATGCCCTCAATTCGATCCGGCACTGTATCCCATTTTTCAAAATAACTGCCTAAAATACTAAACATACTATAGAGATAAACTCCTGAGAGTTTAGATTAATATAATAGACATTGTTTTTTGTTAATGTAAAGGATGTGAGAAATTTTACCTGTTTGAGCTACTATCAGTAGCAAATTGTCCAATTCCATGGAGTGATGATCGTTACTACTCTCTTTTATGTATTTAAGATCACGCATCAAAATCATGCCTGCAAGGGGGCGATTATAATTTAAAAACGTTTTAAAATATTTAGGGTTCCTTACCCGTGACTATTGCTGTTGCACATCCAAAATACATTACTGTCTCCCAAATCATTATCTCTTGAGTGGCAACTAGTTCATAGCCAGGTTGTGTGTACAAAACAAAATACATGATCATGGCAATTATGGTCATGACAATGACCAAAATACCAAAGAATAAACCTTTGTGAGATTGAGAGCAATCCACGGAGAAATGATGGGCAGGTTTTTGCTTTGCTGGCTTTATCGAGTTTCTACGCGATTTATCAATATCCGGTATCGATTTAACAGTTTTCCACATTTCATATAAAATAACGGCACAAATGAGAGAGTACTCAATAGTGCAGGGAAAGAGAAAGGGTGAAAGTTGCTGAAAGGTATTTAATGAAATAAAAATAAAATTGATTAAGATAATTTCAAGTTAAAAAAAAAATGTATGTACAGGGCTGGGTAACATGAACTTTTGGGGTGTTTTCTTTCCGTAATTTCCCTCAAATAATTTAGGAAATATGAATAAGAATAATGAAAATAATATGGTAATAATGTCTGCAAAGTGTTATAGGTTTTAAATCTAGACAGATTTGGAATGGTGTGTTTTTGATTTTAATTAACTGACTTATTCGATTGAGGATAAAAATTTTTAATTTGGGAATTAAACTAGAACAGAGTGTGGGAACGCTGACTAAGGCTTTTATATTTAAAAATAATTTTTTTTTAATTAGACATGCAAAATTATGCATAAAAATCTGTATTCAGAAATTATTGGGTAAAAACAAAAACGTCTGACGGTTATTTTAAAATATGTTATGGGTTTAGCTCTGCATTTTTTAAACTAGCAACAGTATAAAGCCAACATACCTGCACTAAAGCTCCCATTATAGTAGTACGTGAACAGCCGCGACCATCTTCCATGGAAATGGCAGTTGGTGTTACATTTTTTAAAACGTTAGTCACTACAGTGGCTACAGTATTGTTTTTAGCTTGATCACCAATATGATGATTAATATGAAAGGAGGCATTAACTGCCGCCCAATCAACTCCACTATCGGCCCTTAAGCCGGGGTCATTTTTCCCATGATGAGCTATATGAAAAATTTCATGTTTTGTTTCTTCTACCAACACATACAGCCATTCGCATAAATTTGTTCCCACCATATGCATTAAACCAAAACGTGAGAATACCTTGTGTCTAGCCATATCCAAATATGTGGTGTTCAAAAAAATAAATTGTACTTGAGCTATACACAGGACCATTCGACAAATGGGTGTGATAGCTATGAATACATCGCGACAGCCAACTTGTCCACTCAGCTCAAAGAATTGCCCGAATTCTAAGCCAGAATATACCATGGTACCAATAGCGAATGCAATAGCTCCAACTCTTAAATAGAAACTGCCAAAATGGGTTACTTTGTGTTTTAGGTGAACATTATTTCTTTCGTCTGAAAAAAAGCAAAAATAATTTTAAAAATAGTGTCAAACTGAAACAGTAGAAACAGAAACAGTAATTGTTATCCAACTTTTTGTTAAATGTTTATCGTTAATTAAAATTTGAAAATTGTATGGCAACGATTAGTCAACTAAAAAAGGCCCCCACTACTGAAAAATGAAAAATCGGCCCAACTCCAATTGAGCTATAATGTCCCAGAAGTTTTACATTTTAATACTCACAGATTGATATAATAAAATACATACTTACGAAAACTTTTGAGAGCGCTAATTATAGTTCTATTTCGAAATGTTGAAATATATAAAAAAACCACAAATGTTATGCTCAAGGAGTATAAGTAAACATAAAATCCTTGATAAACATATGTGGGTATCTGTTGCGTTATAACTTCTGTAATTGGCAGGCAAAGTCCCAATAAGACTAATAATTTACAATATGTTGCAGATAAAGCAGAACTTATGGCATCACTGGAAAACAATAAGAGAACATTAAATTGATTAGATTTCAAGAGCAATAAAAATTTAATTTTACAACTGAACGTTCAAAGTTGAGTGTGAGAGTAAAATGAGAAGTTTAACGGCTTGTGATTTTGAAAAAGAAGTATTTTTAGCGTTTATTTTAAAAGTGCGTGACGAAGTTTTGTAAAATAAGAACTTTGGCACAATTAATTAGTTCCATCTAGGTTATGTTTTTTTCAAGAACACTGCAGTAGCGTCTCTGGTATTAAGTGGGTGCGTTGAAGTTGTGGAGTTGGTACATAGCTTTTATATGCTTTAAGTTTTCCGACGACTTAACGCTTTCGGATAATATAAGCCCAGCGGGCTCTCTTATAATTTAACGTAAGAAAAAGAAAAATGTTAAATTTTATATTCAAATTATTAAAGAGATACTAAAGAGCAATAAATGAAAATGTGGGGCTTTCAAAATTTATTTAGAAATTAGTGAGCATAATTTGAACCCGGTTTTTAACTCGTGGCCATACCAGTTATTAAAAATATGCAGCCCTGATCAGAAGTATTTTTTAACTTTGAGTTAAACTTAAAAAAGCTGGAGTCTTTAAACTTTAAAAAGGTATTCACACTTCATTATAGAGAAAAATGCTCTTGCTAAATTCTCAGCAGTTAGGGTATGAACTTAGGTCATCGAATCAAAAATATGCTTAGTCAAAATACTTATCATCTACATAAGTTACAGATGACCTGTATATGACATCCATATAGAAAATTGGGATAAGATAGGATACAAAATACAATGGGGATCATATATGGCACTAGTAGAGACTACGGTGTTTCAAATGTTTGCTACCAAACACCAGAAAATGTCAACAAATATTCCTTTCCAATAGTGGTTAGCTAACTCAACCTAGTGTAACCTCTTTGGTTAGGATTAACTGGTTTGTAAATAAAACTAATACGAAGTAAAAGGATGCTAGTGGGTTTTTAACAAAATATGGAAGGTAAAAAGGCAGCGTTGATATTTTTTGGATACGAAAATATATAAATGGTTTCTGTAAAGCTTTACATTTTAAAACGCTTACAAATGTAAATAAAGTACAGGAGTTTGCTTCACATCTTCCTGTAATCATTTTGCGATTGTGGTTAAAATTTTTCCTTGCTTTATTATAAATCGCATCATCTTTTCCTTATGATCCCATCTTACTCGAAATTTTGTAGATGAATTTTTTTAGTAAATTGCATTTGTGATTTTCTGAATTTATAAACTGGAATAAGTTTTTACTTACTTTCCTTGCCTGCGATTTTTCTCTTTCTGCTGTTTGGCTTGAAAACTTTTCGAACCATTCTCACCACCACCGCCAGGGGCATTTATAGTCAAAGTACTAGCACTAGTCGTACCATTATTAGTGGCGCTAAAATAAAATATTTTTTTATATATACATATATTTATAAAATATATTTATAAAATATATTTCACTATTATGTCTCATAACTCACTTATACTGTCTGGCATTCTTTAATACTCCATGCTCTTTTCTACCACCCATAATTTCTTGCAGCAAAACTGACGGTCGTCGGGATATTTGTATTGTCTGTGGTACTAAAAGCGATACTGTTGATTCATCTCGATGCATATTGTGACTGAGGGGTATAAAAGCTTTTCGGGCGCTTCCTGTTTCAATTAATTCTAAATTTGTTTGAGATCTAGCGAGTGGTGAAATGGGATGATTTGACATAATAGGTATATTATGATGACCACATGAATCACAGGGACTACGTACGTGGCGTATTACTGATACTGGTGTTAAGTGTGTTGTTGGTGATGATATAGAATGTTGTGCTGAGTTTTGTAGTTTCGAAAAAGAGGCAGATTTTTTTGGTGCTTTAATAGAAATATATTCGCCACTGTCGCTAGAAATTTGACTACTGTGAAGTAAATAAATAATGAGGGTGTTAAATTTTCTTTTTTTCGAAATAATAATGAAATCAATAAAATAATGAATCGGTTTTTTTTACTTAATAATCTTTGGAAATTATATTAGTTCTTTTGGAGATTAAAATTTAATTTACTCTACGTTAATTTATGCGAGATTCCTTTTATGATATTCTCATAAAATATTTGTGAGGGAAAAGCCTATCCATATGGCCACATCACTACTGTTCATTCAGCTTATCATTAAATTTTACCTTTTTATAGAAAATTCAAGAGTCTTATACCTCAATGTTTGCTGTGTTTTTGTATAGAATTATTTTTGTGTTTTCTTTTTTGCTGGGTTGGTTCAATGAAAACTCTCATTTGGATTGAGATATAAGACTCTTGAAAATAAATTTGAAACACAATCGAAGTATGGCAATATAAATTTATAAAAATTAAAAAAATAATTAAAAAACAAAAAAAAAAACAAAAAATAGAAAATTTCTCAACTTAAAATTAATTACGCAACATTCTGATTTCGCAAAAAAAAAATGGAAAGAAATTGTGAGCACCAAAATATTTAAATCTCACAAATAAATCACCAAAAAAGTCAATTCCATATTAGAAAAATTAAAAACGAGTTTTTATTAATAATAAAAGTTTCACCAAACATCTATTTTTCTCGAAACGAGAACAAATTTCTGGCCAAAAATAAAATATATATAAAAATCATGGTTGTGCTAGAAATTCAGATTTCGGTAGAAAACAAAATCAAAGTCAAAGAACAATACAAATTTCAAAGGTAATTGATTTTGAAAATGAAGGTTCCCAACAACAATCAAAATTTAATAAAGCCCAGTTCCCTGAAGGCAAGCAAGGAGTCAACTGGAAGCTACACGTTGTTTCCACGTGAATCAGTAAGCGCCAGAGTTTCCGCTAATTGTCTCTTTAGACTTTTAGCTGTTTCTCTGATTGATTATTGAGGTTGGCCATTCGGGAGTATCGTGGTGATTGTGCTTTTGCGGCCCCAAGCATGAACTGATTATGGTGGCCAGGATCATCTCGCCTTTAATCACACCAACGGGTGAATGATCCGGATTCAGGGACCATGTTAGTCATGTGTTCTGGACCAGGAGTTGGATAGTCTCCAGCTCTTTAGCATGGAGTAGTGGTTTGCAACCCTGCTTTGGAACCTTTGAAATTGCAACTAGGAAAGACCTTTTGCTAGAATTAGTTCTCGGCTTCCTAGGGCGTGAATGACGTTACTTTTCATTCCCAGTGGTTTGACCAGCATTTGATTAAGGCTTACGGCCAGGCGCAGATGTAAATCTTATCACGAAATGTACTAGAATGTCACTGGTCTTACTTCCATCCCAGGAAAAAGCGGTTAAAATCTATGTATGCTCTTGCATGAAATAAACTCAAAGAAGAAAGGACTCTTCTTTGAGTCTAGTCAATTATAATAGAGAAAAAGTTAAACAAGTATTCAGAAGTGCTGACAAATAACACTTCCTCTAACTCTCTCTCTCTCTCTCTCTCTCTCTCTCTCTCTATATCCAACCTTGCAATTATTGTTTTCGTAACAGTTCTGCTGTGTCAAAAGTTTCTTCCTGGTATAGTTGCTACTGAGTTAAAAGTCTTTGGTCAATTGTGATCCGGAGGCCACTGTAATTTTCGAGCTAATGTTTTGCAAGACTTCCAAGACCTCTTTATTAAACTTGACACATTGTCAAATGCATCGTCAAGAAATTATAATTGTGTTGTGGTCGGCATAGTTTGTAGATCAACAAATTTGAATACAATGTCAAAAGGTTACTTATTTCGAGCTTCCTTTCGAGATAAATTGCCATCTTTTATATTTTGGTATCCAAATTTATTTAAATGGGTCATTTTAACTTTAATTAGGAAAACAATATGAAAAATTGACGCCAATTTATTATTGAATATCATCAATTTGAAATTTAATTTGTTAAAATTGTTTTTGCTACGTGGCTTTTATATGCTTTAACTTTTCCAATAACTTAACGCTTTAGTATAATATAGGCTTATTATCAATAAGCTTGATTTCAGGCATTAGTTTGACGGAAAATATTGCTTCATTATCTTTTAATATATTGATTTGTTTTTTGTTAAATTCTTGACTTAATCGTTTTTTATACTTTCAATTGGTTACTGAAGATAATTTCAAGAATATCCAAAAAGACTGTTAGTAGTAGTATTTCATCAACAATTAAGATTGATGAAGAATTACATCAGGTGTGTGACAGAAAATAAACTTCCAACTCCTTAAAGATATCATGTTTTATAAACAATAGCAATTTGCAACATATTTTAGCTCTTTTTTTTATGTAAAATAAAGATCAAAGAACCAAAGAGTTTTAACTTTAATTAAATCACTCAAAGTATAAATATTAAAGTTCGATCATGAATTTTATAAGCCCCCTCTAATTCTCACTGATCCTTAAATATTCTTGTAAATTCATAAGGATTTTATTAAAATAAAAATTATGCTTTTTTAAATTAATTTTTTTCGTTTTAATTTTTATACCGTTAAGCGTAAGTTTAAGTGAAAAACTAATTTAATTTTTTTCAAATTTCAAAAAGATGGACAAATTTTTGTTAATTATTTTTATTATTATTGCTAGAAAAGTATATAAATAATTGATTAATTGATTGATTATGACCGTATTAAAGTGGTCGTGATTGATTTGTGCAAACAATTCCTACGCATGCAAAAGTAATTACATAAATATACAATACATGTAAAGCTACTTTAATGTATGTGCATGTATGTAAATACATGTGTATGTATATTTAAATAATTAGTTGATAATATTTTCCGGTAAATTTGTTTATTTAAAGGATTAATTTTATTTTGTAATTAGTTATTTGTTTAATAAGCATCGCCCTGTATTGTTTTCTATTTGTGGCTTTGTGAGCAGCTTCTATTTAGTAGTGTTTTATTACAAGGATGATCGCAAAATTATTCAAAACAGCAAAGGATAGGTAATTAAGAATTCTCTGTTTTTAAATGTAGCAAGTGAATATTATTTATTCAAATTTAAATAATTTCAAAATTTACTAAAACAAATATTTATTGTTGACGTACAACTGGTCTTAGCATTATATAATTATAGTTTGGTGTAAAAAATTAATAATATTGTTACGTTTACAACGTTTTACAAACCTTTTGTTGTGAGTTCTATATTGCAAAATAAATAACATCAGATTTTAGAGTTTTTAAATTAATTATAATTAATTACTTTAACGACACACAAAGTTGACACTACAGAACAATTTACTTAAGATGCATGTCTTTACTTCGCCAGGTTTATTTTTCAACTAAATAACTAATTAACTATTCGCTCAGACGCTGCCTTTTATATTTATCCATTGAAAGTCTAAAAAAATTAAGAATTTTCTACTCGCTTTGTATCACATTTTGTTGTTATATGTTGTTCATTCAATATATACAGGCGTCGATATGTATTTTTGTTTTTATGCTCATAAGGTTTCTTTCTGAAAGTTATTTTAAGATTGTTGTTGTTGTCTTGTGTAGATAAGTTTTCTTAAAAAACTACGCAGTTAGTAAACAACACAACATATCTAATTGTTGTTGTTTTTTTCATAAGTTTCCTTAGCAAGCCACGCAGTTAGTAAACAGCATACCTAGTTGTTTACTTTATTACTTAATTATTTTCTTTAAAACTTAAACAAGACGCATCCATCACAATATTTTAAACTGACGCCTTATGGATTTTTTTAAATTTATTTATTAAATCTTCAAATTTAATTGAAATAACGAAAAATGTATTTTTTTTTAAATAAATTTAACTTTTTAAGTCTAAGCAATGCTAGGCAAACACTGATTTTGCGTTATTGTTCGTAAAATTTATAACATTTTTTTTTAATATTTTATCAAGGAAATGATGTTTGTCCTTCTAGGTCTGTTGTCACTATGGCCGCATAAGATTTTATGAGCTAGCGGGTTTGAACGCTAAAACTTTGTCAAGAAGGTTTTTTTTTTGGCAACAATGCCTATTTAGTCAAGTACCGTGCTACCTTCTTAGGAAAGGGGTAGAGAAGAGATGAAACAGGTGGTGAAAGTAGAAGGATAGTCGCAAATTAACTGCCGTATGTAAGACAGCACAGCGACCATTTACTATGCTTCATCGCTGAGCAGCCCCACCGACAGCCAATTTTTATTTTTGTCTTCGTTGGGAATCGAACCCACAACCCCCAGACTGACAAGCACATGCATTTGTCAGATCTCTGGAATATCGTTTTGTAAATGTTCGATTTTTTTAAAGAACAGGTGGCTGTAATTATCAGCAGTAGTTTGATGTGTAGGCTATGGCGACATAGTTTTTTTTCATAGCAATAAGCCAATTATATTCACAAAAGAAGACGCAGTTTTTATCAATCAACCAGTTTATTTAAATTGCTTTGAAATTTTACCTGCTTTAATTTTGATTCTGTATGGCATTTCCATATCAAACGCCTATTAAGGTGTATACTGAGGTCTTCAACTTCTGTGACTTGAGCGTATAATCTGGTTATTTATTCTTTGCACCAGTTAACGTTCTGTGTATATATTTTTCCTAAGCCACATGTCAAAATCAAGTATTTATATAATTATGATACTGCAAATTTAGGAGTGGTATTTGGGCGTTTGGGTGAATTCTGCTAAAAAAAGCTGTGTTATCAGCAAATATCGATGTGTAAATATGAACGCTATTTGGCATATCCGACATATACAGCACGTATACACAGCCTAATGAGCGAATTGTTTTTTTCACACGGAAAATATTTCATTAAGGGATATGGTCAGTGGGTATCAAGTGATGTGTAACGAAATTTTTTATGACTATTTATTCGACTGACAACACTTTTATTTAAAAGCAGATAGATTTCGAAATTTTAATTAGTCGATTATTTAATTTTCATTATAATGTAAAACTTAGTATTTTGGCCAAACACTATAATTTTTCGGTGAGGTGGCCATGGAGGCAGCATAATATTCTTCACAAGACAATGAAATGGAAAAAAGTGTAAGAGAAATTTTGACAATTAAATTAAATTTAATGATAAAATTCACATCATATTCATATTCAAATTATAAAAATTTTACAACAAAAACGAAGACTTTAACCGATAAGTTCCATTCAAAGTAAGCAAAGAAAGATTTCATTTAAGATATCATCGCTTGAGATTACTGAAGGAGGCCAGTATGGAGGTAAACATTCTTTACTTCTTTTCCTTAATATTTTACTTTATTTGCAATTCCGTCACGTTATGTTTAGGCGGAGCACAATATTCGCGTTTGTCTCTAATATATACTCGTATGAGTTACAGCCCAACCATGAGCGAATTAACGTATTCTGCCATGTAAAATTTAGAAAACGATGCCAATTGGGAGTATGAAAGATTTCTAACTTCTTTAATTTCACTCATAAAAAAGGGACCAAATTTCCAGTGGTGTTTATATGAATTAAATAAAATTTCAAAAAGTAATAAAAGAAAACAGAGAAATCATGAAAAGTAAGCAAAACTATTTTATAGTTAACTATACTCTCTCTAGAATATGCTGTTATCTGAAATAATTCGTATCTTGAAGAGATTTTTCGGGTCCATCGCTACTCACTAAATTATTTGACGACAATTCAGAGTGCCCTCGTAAATTCCTATTAAATATTTCTCATGTGAATTTTATATGAATTTTCTAGAAATATTTTTAATTTAGTGTTCCTCATATATAAACATTTTTAAATATTTTTTACTGCTTTATAACAAAATATTTGTAATTATTTTAAAATGCTGAAAATTATTTCGATACCTGAAATTAACTACAATCTATACCCACTGGGTTTGTAATGAAAGAATCGAAATAATTTTGGCTTTTGTGTGTAATAAAAATATAATTTAATTCACAGGCAAAAGTAGAATTTATTTATTTATTAAATCAATTTCGCATGTTATAAACAAAATAACCACGTAAACTCAAAAGTAGTGCACTCATAAAAGTGATATCAAATAAAAAACGGTGCATTTAAAATACGAAGACATCATTTAAGATTTTCGTAAATTTGATTTTATTTCAGTGGCTTATTAACAAGAATAGAGAGTTTTTTTTCTAAAGAAAAAATTCTATTTTTATATGTTTACATTTTTGAGTTGGCAATAATTTTGTTGCTTTATTGTAATTGATTACCCTCATGCCAGAGTAACACTTACAAATTGTCGAAATTTAAAATTGATTTTAATAGCGTGTTTATCTATGAGAAATTAGATTCTGTAGTGCAGGTCATTTCTGGTTGAAACTGTACGTTAACAAAAAGTATTGTCGCATTCGGTGTGATGATAATCCATAAACAATAACTACGGTTCATTTTGTATACGGAAAGTCGCCGCCGCACAGTGGACCATTTTACGAGAAGGCAGCCAAAAGTCCATTTTTTCATGGTACCCAATTGTAAAACTTTAAACTTCATTCGAAAGTAGATACTAGTGTAACTTGGGAGCCAAAAAATTAAAACTTTATTTTAACTATATCACACTGAGCAGGGTGATTCAAAATAAGCATTTTCAGTATTTTGCTAAAATGAGAAATTTCTTAGCAAATTTTTGATTTTTAAACATCTATAGCTTTTTTCTTATACAAGACTTTTAAACAAAACAAAGTTTGTATAATAGCGTGATTTGTTAGCTATTTGTATAAGAAAACTGAATTGTTTTTTATTGATTTTTGATTTTTAGAAATTGATTTCTTTAGATGTCCAAATTTTTTCTAAATTCTCTTACTAAATAGAGCATAACTTCTAAAGTTCGTTAGGGACTGTAAAATCATTAGCAATGTGTCATAGCCCTAAATGCCCCTTATACGCCTATACTCGGCACGATCCGGCCGCGAGCACCAGAACAATTTTTCTGACACAAGGTCGAAATTTTTTTGCAAAATGGAATTAAAAAACAATTTTTTTTTGTTTTGCTATTTTGTAAGCATTTTATTTATTTTTCAAATAACCTTTATGAGCGACGTTGTTTAGATGAATATGCGTATTTTTAGAAAGAAATCAAAAATTTTTAGTCAATTTCAAAGTTAAAATAAAGTAAATTGATATAATTCACGTCACTGATTGCAAAATAGTTTTTTTTCAAATTGTTAAATTGCCTGGAGGGTATTCTTAAATTGGGTTATGATTTGGATTTTCATCCGTTGGGCGAAACAGTGAGAAAAAATTAGGAAAATGAAGAAAAAAGAAACAAAACAAAAAAAAAAACAAATTCAAGAAAAATATTTAGAACAAGGCAAATAGATTTAAAATAAATAATAAAGTAAAAATTAAAAAAAATCATTTAAATTTTTTTGTTAGTTATGGCTGCAGGTAACGATCGACATTTCTCTATCTTTATTTTGATTACTTTTTTGTACTATACTATATAAATAAAACTAAATTCGTGATGAAATCACTACACTTTTTGACAAATATATTTTTTTCCTCACCTCCATACAAAAATCCCCAGTGTGCGCTGCCCTATATTTATTTACAATCTTCTCGCAAGTCTCGTTTAAAATATTGTTGACATTTTGATTTTGAATACTTAGACTTCGTTATCTTACTGGCAAAAAAACAAAATTAAGATAAAAAACTCAAATAATATAAAATCATATATATAATTATAATTATTTCATCAATCATTAGTCATAAATTGTATTTTTATTTAACGTTTTTGTTGTGCTAATTAAATAAACAAACAAATACGCTTTCAACGTGAATACATTTCTGCAAATGTCTCCACGAGCTACTTAAATTTAAATCGAAGTTTTATATTTTTAAACAAAATAGCGAATAAATTTAAGGAATTACACTTGTAAATTGATAATAATTTTTATATGTGTCTGAGTACAAGAGCGCAACACTTAAGTCCTTAAATCAAGAGAACTCTATAAACATGCAAGGTTTTGGCAATTAAGAATATAACGAGTTGATAAGATAAGTTTTTGATATTTGAGGTATTCTTTTTTATAATAACAATAAAAATTTTGTTTGATGAAACATTAAAGATGATATACATATTTATGGGTCTACCAAGTTCTGGTTTAATTATGGGTTCAATAGAAGTAACATGATGTAAAAATATAAATAAATATTGGAACTAAAATAGCTATTACCGCCATCGGAAAATTATTTAACATTTTACAGAATAATTTGTTTAATTAAAATTACAAGTCCTTAAGTTACATATTAAGTTTTTACATAGTTCTAGTCGAGCCTTCGACAATATTGCATTGGGGATAATTGGGACTATTGTAATAAATTGTATTTAATATAATTTCTGCAGCCATGTTGAAATGAAGCGAAATATATGAACTTCATCACAATCTTTGCCCACTTCAGATTTATTACTATACGTAACTTCAGAAGAAAGTACAAGCAATTAATTAATTTAATATTTGCAATTATGCTGTTCTGTACTTAATTATTATGAAGATGTTAAATGTATAAATATTTTTGAAAAGTTTATAAAAGAGCATAGATAAAATCAGATTTTTATGTTGTATTGATATTCACATGCTGTACGTGCAATAACAGTGGGTGGGAGTTATACATTGGCTGGCAAAGTGATGCATGGTGTGTTCATATGATAAGTAAATATGTTTACTATTTCTAATAATATAAGAAACATACAACTTCAGGCGATTTGTCAAACGATATTCGCCATGAGTACGCCGCCATCTGTCCTAGCCAATCAGAAATATATTTCCTGCAAGAGAATATTAGGAAAACATAGATTTTTATTTGGGTACGGTTTTACGTCGACCCTCGTCAAATTTAGTTTGTGAACAAACCGGTTTCGGCTATTTGCCATCTTCAGTGTTCTCCTTATACTCACACGCACATATCAGAAAACATAGATCATAAAAGAGAACTGTACCAAAAGTGGCCGGTACTGCATTCTACTCGAAGACGTAATCAATTGCGTAAAAAATATTAAAGTAGGAAGCGGTACTCAAATCGGCAAAAGCCACATTTACTCCCATAAGCCTCACTTACCGTGTGAATGGCAGTTGTTAACATTTAGACAACGTGAACGGATTACGGCTAAAACTTAAAAAAATCAAAGCTGAAGTTGGGATTTGTGTTCTCCTAATAAAAAACACCACAATTACACAACATTGTAAAAACAGATGGCAGACATTAAATTGTTCTGCTAGCTAGACAGCGCATAACACTAAATAAGAGCTAGAAAGAGGATTTGTAAATTGATTAAACAAGGCCAGAAGTTCTCCTATATTTACAAGCGCAACAAAGTTGCCATTTTCATCAGCTAAGTGCAATCACATGCATTTTATGGGTTTAAATCATCGTGGAATTGAAATTAAAGTAATATCAAAGCAAATAACTACCAAACGATGCTACTGCCGCATACTAAAGAAATTTTTTGCCCAAACACTATCTCAAAGGAAAGTTTGTGGGCAGAATGCTAGTCATCTACTGACTTTGAAAATTAAGGCTGGATTGGACACGATCGGCAAAAACCTCAAGCTGATGTTAGAAATATCGCAATAGAATGGAATCAGCCTGAGAAGAGGTCGGCCAAAAAACACCCCTGGCGCCGGCAATGAGATAACAAGGCAAGGCGAAATTTAACAAAAAGTAAAACGAGCTGAAGATTAGAGAAAATAATTATTAAATGGCTATGTTCCTTGTTTATTCACGTCAGTCCTAAGGGTAAGCTAAGATTTTATGGTGTGAGAGGAAAGGAATTGCAAGTTATTTAGAAAATCGAAAGCAATATGTGCAGATAAATAACATCAAGAGTGCAATAGCCAATGCTGAGTTGGGAGTACCTCAAGGAAGTGTGTTGGGGCCCTTAATTTTTAATATTCATCTTAACGATATTAATAACCCAGATTTAAATGGGAAAATTTTTATGTATGCCGGCGATTTATGCTACTCTATCCATACAGGGAGAATCTGGTATTGAAAATTAATGCTAAAAGAGTTTTCAAGAATAAATGAACTAGTTCTGAATCCAACAAAGACAAGATTTGTTCGATTTAGTCCCGACTCAAAGCGGAATGTTGACGACGTAGCTTTATTTCTTGAGGGGAAGGATATTGTGGCAGTAGATTCTATTAAATATTTAGGGGGTTTTCCTTCAAAGTAATTTAACACGGCAAAATCATATTAAATATCCACGTTCCAAAATCTCTCTGAAGCTTCAATATAAACTAGATCAATATACAAAATTTTTTAAAATTTTCAATCCCTAATTCAAAGTCATCTGAATTACTTAACATTTTTATATGGATTCAAAAGAAATATTGATCTAAAATCTCTTCAAATTATTCAAAATAAATCACTTAAGGCTGTACTAAATCTTCCCCGGATGTATTCTACTTTATCTTTTTTATATATAAAAATAAGTCGGGTTTTCCTTCCTGACGCTATAACTCCAGAACTCAGGAACCGATTTCCACAGTTTTGCATTGGTTGAAAAGGCATCGGGCTCCGTGAGGTTTATAGCAAAGAAAATTCAGGAAAAATTTCAAGAGAAAAGCAGGAAAACACGGAAAATCATTTTTCACATACTGCGCCATCTCTTATTCATAGCATGTACTACAATGGTACCAGTACGTGGTGTGTTAGTATCCCTCACGAAAATAAGTACGTTCGACATGCAAATAACCGATGAAATATACAATAAAGGATTGATTCTGATTGAGGATCAATGCCTGACTATTGCAAACAAGCTACTGATTGAAGTAGGAATGATTGCGCCAAATCGATCAACCAAGAATTAAATCGAGAGCCGCAATACAATGTTGATACATTGCAGGAATTCGATCTATTCTTCCTGGACGCACTTGGAGGAACAGGGAAAGCATTTGTCATTTCATTTATTTTGACCACTATTCGATCAAGACGTGACATAGCTTTGGCGTTAGCATCATCTGGAATTGCGGCGACTCTTCTAGATGGCGGTCGTACTGCACATTCTGCGCTTAAGTTGCCACTCAATTTAAATACAATTGATACTCCAACGTGCAATATTTCCCGATCCATTGCAATGGGAAAATTGTTGATGCAATAAAAGCTCATTGTTTCGGATGAGTTCGCAATGGCACATAAGAAATCGCTTGAAGCATTTAACTTCACACAAAAGGATCTTCGGCGAAATAACAACATCTTTGGCGGCTTGATGATATTGTTGGCGGGCGATTTCAGGCAGACGTTGCCAGTAATTTCCCGTGCAACGCCTACAGATGAATTGAATGCTTGCCTGAAGGCATTACCTTTGTGGAACGTAAAAACATTATCGCTAACCACTAATATGAGAGTTCAACTTCAAAATGATCAAAGTGCTGCACAATTTTCCAAACAATTGTTAGCTGTTGGAAATGGAAAAGTTCCAGTTGATGGGACAGCTGGATTAATTACTCTTACCAACGACTTTTGCCGATTTGTAGGCTCTCAATTAGCTTTTATTGAAAATGTTTGCCCAAACATTAGTGAGAATTATCAAAATTATGCTTGGTTAAGTCAACGAGCAATTCTCGTTGATGATGCGGTACATGCACTGAATTTCACCATTCAATCAAAAATCGATGGAAATTTGGTGACATACAAATCTGTTGATTCCATAAAAAATCCCTATGATGCTGTAAATTATCCAGCGGAGTTTTTGAACTCTCTGGAGTTACCAGGATTTCCGCCACATTACTTGCATCTTAAAGTTGGTTCAGTTATTATGATATTGCGTAATTTGAATCCGCCGCGACTTTGCAACGGTACTCGACTTGCGGTGAAAAGACTTATGCTGAATTTGATTGAGGCAACCAAATATTAACGGAAAGTACGCAGGTGAAAATGTATGTATTTCTCGAATACCAATGATTCCGACTGATCTTCCGTTTGACTTCAAACGATTGCTATTTCTGGTTCGCCTTGCGTTCGCAATGACAATTTACAAGTCGCAAGGCCAATAGCTTAGTGTTTGCAGGATAAATTTAGAAAATCATTGTTTTTCACAAGAGCACTTCAATGAAACGGATAATTTGCGGACACGTATAACGCTTCGATTCAGTATTTACTTTGGATTGACTTTCATTTTCATTTTTGTAATCGAAATGAATTCATTACTGTTGTGCAATGAAATAAAACTTGTCCTTTTCAAATATAAAACAAAAAAAATAATTTTTCTTCATCTTTTAATCCCCAAACAAAATGTTACAAAAAAACGAAGCCATCTGGTGGTGAAACGCAGTTCACCGGGTTTGCTAGTCGCTTTATAAAGATGTCATTAAAACTGTTTTACAAATTTATGGAATTTGCAAATTCCAATTACTAATATGTGATTTAAAGTCATACATGGAATTGGACACCACACAATCCGTTTTTCAATCAATCAAACTTCAATACACGTAATAATTCAAATCTAATATAATATACCGGTAGTTTGGAATACAATAATCTAACTCAACATTTAAAAGAATGTTTCTCTATTTAAGAATCGATTGAAAGAATATTTGTTAAACAATGTCAAAATGCTTTTAATATAATTAAATACAATAAAACTATTTTTAAATATATGTTACATCATTTTATAAATTTTCTTTGAAATTTAAATTTATATTTATTTTTAATAATGAATTTTCTCTTAAATAATTTTGGAATATTGTATCTGTAATATAATATAGTTGCCGACGTCTGTTTCAAGAAAGTTCCAGTAACGCTGAAACCACAAAATATTATTTGTAAATATAATGGTCTTAAATTATTAGTAAATAGAAAAAAAGAAAAAAAGTCATCGTTTAATTTAATTATTTTTTGGTTGACGTAAGAGTATTGTAACCTCATATAATTTGCAACGTTTCTTTGTTTGTTGCACTTTGTTAATTTTTTTTTTTGTTTTTGTTTTATTATTACTATTATTGTTTTTTTTTTTTTTTTTTTGAAAAACCTTACCACTTTGTAATTTTACTATTTAAACTCCTTAAACTTAGTTTTTATTATATATATATATATGTATGTGTCCAAAATTATCTTGTCCCGATCAATTATGAAATTAATATCAATTTAAGTATATTTTTTTTGGGCCTGCAATTTTGAATTTTTAATAAAATTGATTGATTTTCTTTTAAAAACTGCACACTTATTTATATTTATTTTTTAAATTTCCCACTGTGTGTTGTGAAAACCACACAGCCGCCACACTCTTATATCACATTTATAATTATTTATCGAACTAATTCTCTCAAATTCAACTTCACATTTGTATGCTAATTATTTAAATATAAAAATAATTTAAATAAACAAATCTAGTTAAACATACAAAATCATTAAGAAACATTAAATGCTAAATTGTTTTTATTGTTAAGTTTTTAGTCGACGCTCTAGTTTAACTAAATATGTAATTGTTGTTGTAAAACTACTTTAAAAGCTCGTTTTATTAACGCAATAAATTGTTATATTTTAGTTAATATGAAATTAATTCGTTTAAAAAGGTTTTAATGCTTTTTTTTTAAGTTATAAAGTTATAAAATTAAATAAAGATTAAATTTATAATTCTGTATGCCATCATACAAAAAAATTTAATTGAACTTTTTAATGGAAAATTATTTTTGTTAAAAGGTTTATAACCTTTTATAAATCATGTGCTCGATTAAATAACAAATAGCACAAATATTTTATAACATTAATTAAGTCAAGAGCATTTTAAACAAATAATTTACTGACACAGTGATACAATTCAATCAAACCAAATCAAATTGTGTTTATAAATAATTCTTTATCAAAAAATATTTATAAATTGAAAAGTTAACAATAATTTAAAAAATTCAATAATTATGATAAAACCGCCATAAGTTGTTATTGTTTGGGTTTTTACTTGTACATAACCTTCGCACTAGAAAGCGAATTTTGTCGATTTATTTTTTTTTTCGATTTCTTCAGTTTTTAGTTCTATCTATATTGTTGTTGTATATTGTATTATTGTTCCGAAAACCATTAATCTCTTTAAAAAAGTATAATAGGTTAAAAATTATGGATCTCATTAAAAAAAAATGAAAACGTTACAAAAATGTTTTTCACCAAAATTGCAATAAAATATTGAAATTTTACAAATTATAAAACGACCAAACAAAGGAATTTTCTTAAGAAACTAGAAACCACTGAAACGTTAGTGTATGAAAGACCTTTCCTTTTTATTAATAAATGTAAGAATCTTAAAGAGGTGATAAAGAAGAATTCGCAACAAGCGAAAGTTACAGATTAACCTTTAGTGCATTTTAGGACATAACGCGTTAGGGAAACTCCAAAAATCATCTGGCAAATATAAAAAGCGTTTTTTAGGGGTATATATAAGTTAAGCTGTCACGTTATTTATGTTTAGTTTGTTTTGGCATTTCAACACGAATATACTGACGCTTTCAAATTGTGCCAAATGGGCACAAAACAAGATGGCCGTTGACCCAAATTTTTACAAGCGAATTTTGTGTAATGATGAGGCTCACTTTTGTTTGAATGGATATGCCAATAAACAAAACTGCCATGTTTGGAAAGATGATACTCTTCAAGTGTATGCTGAGACACCGTTACATCCAGAAAAGAAAAAAGGTGCCCCTGTAGGCTAGTAGGTAGTGTACTAGCTTATAAGTATAGGGGTTGTGGGGTCGATTCCCAATGAAGACCTTGGTTTTCTTTTCACTACAAAAATAAAAATTGACTATCGGTGGGGCTGCTCAGTGATGAAGGCATAGCCATTGGTCGCTGTGCTGTCTTAAACGGCAGTTCATTTCTGACTATCCTTCTACTTTCACCACCTGTTTCATCTCTTCTCTATCCCTTTCCTAAAGAATGTAGCACGGTACTTAACTAAATAGGCATTGTTGCCTGAAGTGCTACTTCTCTTTAAAAAAAAACTGACGTTTTGGTGTGCTTTACGGCCCGGAATTATCGGTCCGTACTTCTTTTTTTTTTGTTTTAAAAAGTAACACTTCAGGCAACAATACCTATTTAGTCAAGTACCATGCCACATTCTTTAGGAAAGGAATAGAGAAGAGATGAGACAGGTGGTGAAAGTACAAGGAAAGGTATGAAAATCAACTGTTGTGACCATTCCTTCATCACTAAGCAGCCCCACCGACAGTCAAGTTTTATTTGTGTTGAAAAAAAAAACTAGGTCTTTGTTGGGAATCGAACCCACAACCTCCAGTCTTGTAAGCTAGTACACTACTAGATTACAAGGGCACCTTAAAAGCGATGCTGCTCAGAATGTTCCAGTCGATAGTGGTCATGACTTTTCGTTCATCAATCAGTTATGATATCCACGACCTGTGGTTTCAACAAGACGGCACAACATGTCACACAGCTTGCGCCACAATAGATTTATTGAAGGAAGCGTTTGGCAGTCACACAGTTTCACATTTCGCACCCGCGAAGGTTATGCCTACAAGATCAAGTGATTTAAAGCTGCTAGATATGATATAAATATTATATGATTTAAAGCTGCTGTGGGGATATGTGAAGGCGTAAATCTAAGCCAGTAAGCCCGAAACGATTGATTACTTGAAGGAAAACTATCGCCGTATTAATATTGATATAATCATTGAAAATGGACATCCAGATTAGGCTACCGCCGAGCCAGCCGTGGCATATGTCAAAAGTCATTTTTACGTTATAATCCAGATCATCTTTCGAATAATTAAATTTCAGTTTATTTTTCAATTGCAAAGTTCTATACCTCTGTAGAAATATCCTATACAAATGCAAAGAATATGAAACACTTGCAAACTATGTCTTGAAGAGGCTGAGATGGCACAAAACGTTGTGTTAATGGATGATGAGAAAGAAGCTTGACAGTAGCCGAGGATGGCTACTGAATTTTTTGTTGCTTAATTAAAACTTTTAACCTTTAAAGCTGTTTCATTATTAATGAATTGTTTGTTGTCTTTTAATTTATATTTATTTTTAAAAATTATATTCTTTGCATTTCCTCATTTATTTAAGGTTAAGTTTAGATATTTTGGTGATCTTTTTTTGTATTTATATTTTTGTGAATAAAATTGGGGTTTTTAGTGATAAAATATTTATTATTTTTCTATATTTTGGAGTGATTTCGAAGTTTTGTGATTTTTTTTTGCACGGAAACTATTATTTTTTTGTTAAATTTTAGCGTATATATTCTTTTACGTATTTTGATATTTTTAGCGTTTTTGAATTTTTTGACGTTTTTTTTTGTTTTGTCTTTGATAAATTCGAACTCATATCCACAGCTATTGTACAAAGCAGACATGTAACATCTAAATCTTTTTATATATTTATTCCGTTAAAAAAAATTAAATTAAAATTTTATTAATTAATATTTTTAAAACTTTTTTTTGCTTTTTTTTAAAATATATTTAGGCATTTAAAATTACTACGATAATAAATAAAATGTGTTTGAATTATAAAATTAATTCAATTATTTGTGACTTAATTTATTAAATTTTTAAATTGAAAAATTAATATTAAATTGTTTAATTTATTTTAATCTCATTTAACTTTATTTGTTATTTGTTTTTTTTTAAGTTATTAAATCAGTAGCAACCAATCAACACAATTTGCAATAATTATTTTATTATTATTTTCTAATTTTACACACTTTGGTATCTCGGCATCATTGTTACCCCGCACATCAGAACGATAATGAACTTTTTGTTTCAGTTTCCATGCACGAAATGGTTCAGCACCAAATAGCGAAACATTTAAACTATTCAAAGACATCTTGCAGCGACAATTGGCTTTAAAAAACTGACTATTTTTATAGCGATGGATTTGGTTATTTTTTTTTCACGCTTAAGGTAATTTGCGTTAAACTGAGTTGCTGTTCCCACTATATGTTTGCTGTTAAAATGGGGTGTTCAATTTTGTTTTTTGTTTTTTGCTCGGTAACACGTTTTCTCTCATTCTCACTGTGTCACATTTTTTTATTTATTTTTTTAAATGAAATTTATTATATTTATCAAAAATTTTAACACTTTGTATTTCGTTACGCTCCTTGATCTTGAAAATGTTTGGCTTGTCTTATCGAGAACAAGTTTAGATTTAAATTGAGAGAATATGAAGTTTTATCGTAATTATTAGCAATTTAAGTTGTTTAATATTTCGTTTATCAAATCTATCTATTAAAAGTTCTGTGAGAATTGTTAAATAGCGAACATTTGTTTTTTAAATTCATGAATTATTACGTTTGAAGTTCTGTTTCGCATATAAAATTTGAGGGATGAAAAATATTAAAAAATGGTTTTAAAAAGATCGTAAATCAATGCTTATTTTAAGCTTTTTTCCATAATTACAAAATAAACTAGAGCTTGTCTTAGAAATTATTTTTCTAAATCAAATGGCAAATTTGTTTTTAATACGAATTCAATCAATTTTAATATTCAATTCTGACAATTCTTTCTTTTAAAGCTCAAAATGTTAAGATTCAAGTTTTTGTATTTAAAACTATTGAATTATTAAATTATGTTTTTACTAAACTTCAATTATTCATGTGATACTTCATTATCTCATTAAATTAGTTGGCAAAAATAATTTTCCTGCAAAAAATTTACTTTCGTCAGACTAAATGAAAATTCATTTTATTGCAATTTTATATTAAATTTTTTCATTTATTATTAATTAATATTTTAAATATGGTTTTGATGTTTATCGCGTAATTTCTCACCTAAAATTAAAATTTTTATTTTTAAATATTATTTGTTAATTTTCTAAAAAAGGTGTTAATTTCCGGGGCTCATGCAACAATTTTCAATAGCATATTTGAAAGAAGACAATGAATAAATTTTACACAAATTAACAAGCATTTTAACTCATTTACAAATAATTGCAATTTATGCATATAAATGTTATCATTTTTATTAATTTTCTAATAAATTTGTTAATTCAATGTTTTTTAAAATATTTTACAAAATGCAGTTGTTCTACAAGAACATGCCAGTGTTTTTACGAGTAGTGAAACTGAACCGATAAATTGTAATTACACGCATATAATTAATTAGTCGCCAATTTTTTGTATCACAAATATATTAAAATAAGAGAAAATTTATAATCGAATAATATGCGGCTGAAAAATAAAATATTCGAATAACTGCCTTAAAATAAACTTATTTCTTTTCTGATAAACTGTTATAAATTACTGTTGTTATTTCTCTCCCTCCTTTATGCCTGTTGTTCGTTTGGTGTGAACGGGGAACTTTCGATGTGAAAACATCATTACTAAGCCGCAATTCAGTTCGTATTGGTGAGTCAGTGTTCGCATTTAGATAGTCCTGTTGTTAAGGCCGTGCCACCCTCTTTGTATAGGAGATGTTACATCCACTGTTCCCATCTACCTAGTATTGTGTTCAGCTATACACGTTAAGAATGGCCTAACTTTTACACAACTTCAAGGCTCTACGTTTTGTAATCCTCTAGTTCGATGACAACAATTTTTCACTTTGCATGACAGTTATCACGCTCACTGTTCCACTACTATTTCTTTGCTTGAGTATTTACGGTTTTTGTTTGTTAAAAATTTTAGCACGCTATGTGCTATAGTTCTCTAGGTACAGGATAGTAATACTCATGCCAGATTTTTGGTTGATTATCTACTCTAATGCGGCAGAGACTTGTGTATAATTTTAAGAATGTACATCTTTGCGTTCCCTGGGTGAGCGATAATGAATTTTCACTACGCGAGGGAGAAGCCTTGCCCCTAATTTATCTGCCAAACTATAAGCATAGATAGAAGTTGCTCTCTGCATAGGGGGCGCTGTACCGGCTGCTTCCGAATATCAGTGGTCCTGGTTATGGGTTATGTCGCAAGTAGTCAGTTCAATTTTTTTGTATGCTGCCCCGACTAGGGCAGGGGTCTTAAGGATCGATAGGAACACGAGAATTGTTGAATAGGCTTTGAGCAATAAGGGTTATAAGAGGCTTCAGGGCGATATCTGATGATGACGCGTGCGTCTTGGCTGGAATTCTACCTGCTGATATAATGATAGACGAACTCAAAAGGATATTCCTTAGGCGAACTTTCGATCGCGAATGGATGAGAAGTATAAAAGGCGAGGAAAGAGCTACATCAATGGCTTTATGGCAGACTAGGTGGAACAATTCTACGAAAGATAGATGGACACACAGCCAAATCCTTGACATACTCTCGTGAATGTTGCGGCCGATAGGAGACTGTGGTTACAGCAGTATGCAGTTTCTATTAGCTCATGAAGGCTATCGTGAATACCTCTACAAACGACAACCCGATAGTTCGCCTTTTTGTCTGGCACCAGTTTTGCACTGTGAACGCCCAGAGGAACCAATTTTCTCTATGAGAATATCGAAGAGAGGATGGCATGAAAATGTCTCATTTGTGATAGCTGTTTAGAGAAACCTTCGAAGAGCAGAGGCACAAAGGCCCTCAGGGCCGCTTCCTAAATATAGCATAGGTATTGCTAACCAGCCACGCGAAGAAGTACCTAACGGCAGTCCCGTGGGGAGAGTGGTGGATGTATGCAAGGTCTTGGGAATGCTGAAATTAAGCTTCAGCGTGCTGAATTCCGAATTAAAAAATAATAATATCTGTATTTTAAAAATATTTCCCATTCGCAAACATATTTTTTTCCATCACTTTTTTTGCAATTCTTATTTTTATATTTTTCTCACCTTTCAAAAAAAAAAACATTCGTAATTTTCTTGTTATTTTATGAATTCGCCAAAATTACTTTTAAATTTACTGAAAAATTTCTTAAACTAATTATTATAATTTTTAATTAATTTTATTTATCACTTAAGCATTGTTTTTGATAAACACTTGACAACGCCGCCTTTAAGGGCTTTTCAATTGATATATTTTTTTAATTTTTATTTACCATTTGATAAACAATTTAATTGAGTGTTAAAATATTTCGCTTTAATTTTTTTATTTACCTGAAGGTTACGTTTGGCATATTTTTTATATTGAATTCTTAAATTTATTAAAAAAAAAACATTAGAAAATGCAAAAGATTAAGAAAACAAATAACTGGAAAATTAAAATTTTTTTATGTCAATACGGCCTTACGTTGCCTAACTATTTGCCATGTTCACATTTATGTTGCAATTTATTTATACAAAATTATTTAGGCTTTTTTTTTGCTGCTGCTATAGCTTAGTAAAGTGCTAAAACAAATTCAATTTTAAGAAATATTAACAGTTACTTAAGGCTGTTTTTCTTTTTTAGTTAGAGTGTAGTTATTTTTTGTTTCGCTCCGTTAAAGTGTTCTAAGCAAATTGCCGGTTTTTTTGAAACTGAGTCAATATTTTTTTTAACGCAGATGTTTATTTTAGAGCTTTTAAACTCACCATTTTTAAACGATCTTATCAGACTTGTTTTAAAATGTTTTAATACAGATATTAAATTGAATTAAATAGACAAATAATAATAATTTAAGTTGTCACCAAAATGTACACTCATTTTCAGTTACTTACTCACCTGGTTTTATAGCAAAGGGATTTATAGTGATGTTACACTAGAAAAAAGCTGTAATAAAACAGGTTTTAAACTGAAATTTACAATAACCGAATTGAAAGTTGGAATCAAACTGAATACAACATTTTGTTAAAAGTTAAGTGGTGAGCGAGGAAAAGGTGAACTAAAAGTTATGCTTAAATATGATAAAGAATTTTGGACAACAAAATCGTTCTCATAGTAGACAGGCGGAGAGGAGGTCGTCGAGAATAAATGGAAATGTATAAGGTAATTTGGCGGCCTAGGCATTAAAAAAAATTAGACAGTTAAAATTAAAGAATACATGACTTTTACTTTTGAATAATGTTGTGGCAAGATCTTTGCTATCGATAAAAATTGAAGTATGATCTACAGTAATTTGGAAACAAAAACATTGCTGGCTCTGAAAGACGAGTGTTTGAAGCGATGACAGCAATAAATTTAATTTAAATGGTGGGCCTTTAAGAAAAATCAAGTGAAGGATGAAAAGTTACTAGAACCAGTGTACGTTAAATATGATAACGAAATTATTAGGCGAAAACTAAAAGACAGTCACGGTTACATAATTAGAATACCTATGCTGCCATCTTGAGAAAAAAATAACTTCTCCATTTTAGTAACTTTCAGATATTTAGTTTTTACGTTCTTTATCTTTTGAGATTTCATTATTATTGGAAAATTTCAAATGATTTAAATTTTTGTTATTCCATTTATTTTATTATCGTTACAAATAGGGGATAACAAAATAGGTATACAAAATCCATAACAAAGTAAAAAAAAAATAATAATTGTGTCACTTTATGGCAGAGCTGTAAAATATTGCAAACGATTTAATTGCAAGCACATAATTTCGTGTCAAAGAAATCATTTATTCATTTATTCATTTGATATTATTCATTTATTCATTTGATTTCGATTTCTCCACTTCCTGTACAACAAGATTGTGTCTTATATTTATAGTACAGGAACGTACAATATTACAATAGTATTCTTAAGATACAAAAAACAAAAAATAAAAATAAATAAAAAATTATAAAATAGTTTAGTTTAATAATTATATAGAAATTTCCTAAAATTGTTAGCATTGCTATTCATTTGCTGACTTAGTGGAAGACTATTCCAGAGACGAGCGGCATTAATATAAAATTGCCATTCGGATACGAGGCAGTGATGACGAGGCAAAATAATATTTTTGTGCCTTGGTGATTGGAAGAAACGTATTTTTTCAAACAAATATTTGGGCGTTCTTGTCACAATTATTTTATGCAAAAATAAAAGGGTACGAACCTTTATTAGTCCCTGAAAAGAGATTCCAAGAAGATTGTTAGAGACATGTGATATATGATCAAATCTTCTGAGTTGATAGACATATCTAACGATATTATTGAACATAACTTCAAGCTTGTTCCTACTGACCGAGTCACAGCATCGAAACAACTCACATCCATAAGTTAAAGTGGGTATAAGATACATTCTAGCAAGCAAGATTCGTATCCTCAAAGGAGTAAAATATTGTGTTGACCACAGAGCTCGAAGCTTTATAAACAATTGACCTGCCAGCATATTCACATGATCAGTCCATGTTAATCTATTATTAAATACAATACCGAGGTTTTTAGCAGATTTAACAATCACAATTCTCTCGTTGTTCAATACAATATCATGTGACAGTACGGGCTGCGAACCTCTTTTACATATAACGATGCATTTCGACTTAGATGGATTTAGGTAAAGCCCATTTGCATTCGCCCAAAGGTAAATTCTATCCAGATCATCGTTTAAGGAGGATATGCTGGAGGCAATATCCCGAACAGAGCTACTTAGTGTTAGCTGCACATCATCTGCATATAAGTGTATACCGCAGTTAGAAAGTTGTTTCGGCATATCATTCACATAGAGTGAAAATAGTAGCGGTCCTAGAATGGAACCATGTGGCACTCCTCTAGTAAGAGGTAAGCTATCCGACCAAACATTATTCACCAAAATCATGAAATTATTACCATAAACAAATTGGAATTAATTTATTTTACATTGAAAAATCTGATCGCACTTACTTTAACTATAACCTGTAATCAAATCCAATTGGTGCAAACAATTAGAATCAAATTCTTTGTTTTTTTAAATGAAACTCGTTTATCTCGCAATAAAGCCACCTCTGATAATTTTTTTAAGAAGTTTTTTTTTGTTTTTTCAATAAGTTATCCTCTTATTTTAATTGCAATAACTTTTGCATAGTTTTTTTTTTATAGTTTTATTTTTTATTAAATCAATTTGATTGGAATTAAGTTAATTGCATTCAATGATTTCCAAGAACTCAAATGATTGCAATCACTAAATATTCCGTATTCGACAATATTTTCTTTAATTTGAAATAATATTGATATCAAAGAATTAAATCGCTCTGTTCCTAATGCCAATTGATTGCAGCTTATTACAGCACTGATTTATGGTTCGTAAAGTTAAATCATAATTTTTTTTTCGTTTCACGTGCAATAAAAACATACAGAAAGTGTCAAAAGTCTACGCAACTCAGACAATATAAATTTTATTAAATCTTTGATTACGATTTAATATATTTAAATCTGGAGTCTGAGAGGGTGCTTTCATAAGTGATCGATAAAAAAATAAAAATAGAAAAAAATTTTTCAAAATTTAAATTAACATTTTTTAATTTTTTGCAAAGCAAATAACAAAAATTTTATTTGAATAGTTTAAAAATAAAATTAATTATCCATTTAAAATTCAACACTTCAAATAACTTTTTAAAAAAAAGCTCTACCACAAATTTAATGACTATAATCAGTGAATAATCACTGCTTTTGATATATCTTATCATTTAAATAATAGTTTTTTACTGTTGTACTATTTATTTATTTATTTCCATTTATAACACAAATCAAACTATTATTAATGTGCGTAAGTGATTTATAAAAAGAATATTGGTCATAAGTAAAATTTGAAAAAATTTAGGTGACTTGAAACTTTACGGCAAATGGAGAATTAGTACGCAGAATATGGGTTTGTGCCATAATTGCGTTCAAAGCGACGTGGTGCTGCAGTATATTTATTTACTTTCAAAACAAACATTAATTATTAGTCGAATTTTTTTTAGTATTTTAACAAATGAATAATTTTAGTTTAACGTTCACTTATATATTTTAATTTGTAGAAAAAAAAATATTTACAAATTATTTTGTTTAATTAAAAAAAAAAAAAAAACAGAAAGATATCTCTGTCATCTATTAGAATAATGCCTATTATTGGACTTGATCAAATTGCATAATTGTTTCATTATTATTCATATAAATATAAATGGTTGGAATTATACACATTTTCCAAAAATTAAAATAGATTAAAGTAACCAAGGCTACGCGTATTCGTATTTAATCTTAAGGTGAAGGGAAGAAAAAAACTTTCTTTTGTTTGGGTACGGTTTTCCGTCGACCCTCGTCAAATTTGGTTTGTGAACAAACCGGTTTCGGCTGTTTGCCATCTTCAGTGTTCTTTTCGTACTGACGAGGGTCGACGGAAAACCGTACCCAAACAAAAGAAATTTTTACCCCGTCGGAGAATCCAAGCACATATGGAAGAAAAAAATATGATACAATAAATAAATTACATTAGTTGATAATTTGTAGTTTGTAAAAAACTAAAAATAAAATAATAAACTGAATAATATACAATAAAAAGAACAACGAGAAAGTTTGCGTATAAACTTCGTGTAATTAACATATTGTTACGTTTATACCTTTTATAAACGTTTTGTTGTAAGTTCCTTATTGCAAAATGAATAACACCAGATTTTAGAGTTTTTACATTAATTACAAGTTTATTTACTTTAACTACACACAAAGTTGACACTACAGAACAATTTACTTACGATGCACGTCTTTACTCCCCTAGGAGTCTAGAAAAATTAAGAATCTTCTACTCGCTTTGTATCATATTTTGTTGTTGTTGTTGTGTTATTCATTCAATGTATAGGCGCCTGTAGGTCTGTGTGTATTTTTGTTTTTTGTTTTTATGCCGATAAAGTTTCTTCCTGGAATTTATTTTAAGATAGTTATTGTTGTCTTGTGTAAATAAGTTTTCTTAGAAAACTGCGCAGTTAGTAAACAACATAGCCGATTGTTATTGGTTTGCGTATATAAAATTTCGACGCAGTTTGTAACTAGAAACTTGTTGTTGTCTTGTGTGCGTAAGTTTTCTTAGCAAACCACGCAGTCAGTAAACAGCATATATAATTGTTGTTGTTTTGCGTGTATAAAATTTCCAAGCAGTTTGTAACTAGAAATTTGTTGTCTTGCGCTACTTGAACGACTTGGATGTATGGTGTGCTCGCTGGACAGAAAGTTATATAAGTCAGATCTCATTTGGTCGAAATCCAAACAGGAAGTATCGCCGTGGCAATGGAATTCACAACATGGAAAACATGGTTAAGTGGGAGCGAGTCTAGTGGCTATATTTGCTACGTTCAGGAATCGTATTTTTCTGCGAATAGAAAAGAAATTTTGATTGGGTATGTGTCGCCAATGGGAATGCATATCTGGTAAATTTAGGTTGTACTTATTTGCGATTTAGCGAATTAGGTACTGACTTTATGCCTCGAATAACTACAATGCTGGCGGAAAATTCTGTTAATAACCCCGGGCACTAAAAGATACAGTCAACACCGGCGCAGAAGGAATCCGTACCCATCTTGAAGTTTTCCACGATACAGAAAGGCCTAAAGCAGATGCCCCAAAATTTTATAACGTTCATAGCCTTAAGTAGATTTATGCAAATATTGCTGATGCGAAATATAGTGACCTTGAAAATATTGTCTTTTAAAATTATATATATATTATGGTTTCTTAATAAATTTAAAAGTTAAAACGAACTTAAGTTTAAATTAAATTTTGCACGCTAAACATGCTGATTGAAATTTTAACACTCATTGTTATTAATCATTTACTGATTTTAAGTTTTTCAATAGACAATAGATAACGTTAATAATTCAAAAGCATAAAAAAATATGAAAAATAATAAAAATTAATTTATAAAAAAATTAACAACAATAACAATTTATTAAAAAAAAATACAAATGGAGGAGAGGAAAAATGAACCTTTTAGTATAAGTATACGAGCGAAAAGGAGGTGTTGATGTGGAAATAAAGCAAAGAAAACTGAAATTTACAAACGATATATGGGTTATTTAGCATGCACACACATGCCCACACACACACATACACGATCAAATTAACCCAAAGAATATTGCAGCCAAATCATTGGCTCATTGAGTTGTTGAACAACACAACTAACTCATTTGCATATAATGACCAACAACAACAATAACACTACAGGGAAAATTAAATAGCGTTCAAAGTGCATAGTGGGAGTAAGAAAGTATTAAACATGTGATTTAATTTTTTTCAAACTGTCTCTATGTAATTCTTACTGGAGTGAATTTATGCCCGATATCTTAAATTAAAATAAAGATGGTAAAATAATTCTTTCAAGAAAAACAAAACGATTTTAAAACGTACTGATGGCCAATGCTAAGTTTGTCATTGAAGCTAAAAAAAATATTAATGCTCGGTGCAGTCACAGACATAAGGAAATGTACCATGATTCGTCCTATGAAAATTTAAAAAAGTTAAAATCAATTCTACTTTTATTTTTAATTTATTTTTTTAGGTGATGGTTTTAAACGCCTGCCTTTATTATTACCTTTCTATAGGGACACCTTTTAATATAATCTAGTGCTACGTACTCGGTGTAATTTTGAAATAACTTTTTATTACAGACGAAAAGATAAGGAAAGCTAGGAACATTTCCATGGGAACCTTTCTATGGGGACAACCTTTATTTTTAAGTTTGTTTTTATACTTATCGTTTAGTGGACGTGCTAAATATATAAAGCTATGTATTAAAATCACGTTGCTATAATTTCTTATTTTACTTTTTTACACTCTGTGTAAATATTAATATTGTTTCTTATGTGTTTTGTATGGAACACCACTTTTAATTTATTAATTGTTGCTGTAATAAACGATATATGCTAATTTTAAATATCTGGCTTTAACGATTTACATCACATATCTTATTTCTATTAGGTCACCCTGTAATTTTTAAATTAATTTTTTGTTTCTTATTAGAAGTCGTCGTGACATATATTCTAAGACACGTACATATTTAAAAGACACATAAACATTAATTGTACTGTATGAGGGCACAATTTACATATTTTTATTATAAGGTGACACAGCTGCAATAACAAACTTTCAAATAGAGCAAACATTTCTAAATCGGCCCAAAAATAAGGAAGTTCTTATTTATTTTTGAAGTTGAAGAGAATATAAACAGGGAAATTTAAATTAATTAATTTTAATAAAATAAAACTTTGGAAAGTTGTTATTGCAAAATAAAAGTGACATTCGAAATAATTAAAAGTGCGAAACTGATACCGGGATGTTACCACCTGTTAAACTCGCTAAGAAATTGCAAACTAATTATTATTTTTTTTTCCTTCAAAAACTCCCACTGTATGATGATGCCTGTTTGCTACTTGCTCCACAAGTATGAGAACAATTTCATTTATAGACCTTTTAACAGCAGCATGTTGCATCATTTAAAGCGGAAATTTTGTAATAAAACGCAAAAAAAAATATCACAGCAGAAGGGAAATTGTCAATTTAGGGGAATATGGAAGTTCAAAGTGTTTCATGTTCATGTTCATGTATGCATGTGCATGTCTAACAAAACCATATTAAGCGCAAAGTTGGTTTGTTTGGTTCAACCTCTTTAGCGTTCGAACAATTTAAGCGTCAAATATTTGCTTGACAATCATATTAGTGTCCAGTTGAATAGTTGCAATATTAATATTGTAACAGTGCCTCATGCTGCTCTAACAACATCATGAAAGGTTTTTTGGGTACATACGAACTTGTTTGCCAAGCTTTCAAAGTGTGTGTGTGTTTGGCCGCGTGCTTGATGTGCAATGAATAATTTTAGCTGGTCAATCAATTCCTTATGTGCTTATGTGTTTAGGTAAACATTGTTTTTTTTTGTTTTTTTATTTTTACACTCCATAGATGTAGGAATTTGAGTCTTTTACTTAAACAGCAGAGTTCTGTAACAGAAAAGTCATTGAATAATGTGGTAAAAAAAAATTTTTAAATATGTATTCTAATTATAAAAAATTTAATACTTTTTAATTGGTAAATATCGTCCACATGAATTAATCTTATCCACAGACGATTTGTTTACGGTTCGAAGGACCATGCATTAGCTAGGCTTTTTGCGAGGGAGAAAAAGAAAAAAATGGAAAAATATATTATTTAACACTTCTTATTATTTTTATAGTTTTTAAACGATCTTTTTTATCTTTAATAAATATGTTTTTTCTTTTTTAAGATCTTTTTTTATATATATTTTTCTCTTTTCAATATTTCGCTTTCCTTTGGAAAGCTTCTTCAGGAAAAAAAAAAAAAAAAAGAAATATTGAAAAGAGAAAAATATATATAAAAAAAGATCTTAAAAAAGAAAAAACATATTTATTTAACACTTCTCTAAATTTTTGTGTGAAAGTATAGAATTTTAAAGAGAAATAAATATGTGACCGCCGTGGCTAGCTTGGACGTGGTCTTATATGGAAGTCCTATTTTCGATGACATTTATGGGCGTATATCCGCAATATCGTGTCGAATGTTATCTTCCAAGTGGTTAATCATTTTAGGGTTATCGGCATAGAATAGCGACTTTACATATCACCGCAGAAAATGGTTTAGCGGCGTTAAATAGAACGAAAATAGATGCCAATACACGAATCTGAAACGCTAAGCTATGCGGTTATCAAATATTTCCTTCGATATATCAATTATGGCATGAGCTGTGTAACATGTTGCTCCATCTTGTTGAAACCGCAGCTCTTGCAATTAATGGTTGTTTAATTGATAAAAATAAAAGTAAGTCAGTAATCCTGGCTTTATATCGGTTACCATTGACTGTAATGTTCTGACCACCATCATTAATAAATAAGTACGGACCAATGATTTCACCAACGGTCTTGATAAGCCCATACTTTACATATTTCTTTAATCCCACCTCACAAAAAAGGTATTTTTTGGAACGACATTAAGCTTGTTACGTGTTGGTTCTTATAATAATTAAAGTTGCTTTAAATAGAAAACCTTTCAAACAAATAGGTTTGGTGGCATTAAAGTTTATGTCCGGCTAGCGCATTAACATATAACCTACTCTTTATGCCAAATTACACTACCAAAAAAATTAGGCAAATATTTATTAAAGAAAGTATTCAACAAAACAATTTCATAGGCCATGACAAGATCTATGCCATGTTGGGTACATTTGTTCCCTCCCTTATTATAAACACCCTTGACAACTTATATACTTTCTTTCTCTTAGTTGTCCCCAACAATACAAAATAATTCATTTCACGAAGCAACCTATTATTTGTTGTCAATTCCTTAAACTTAAACTAACAAGAAATCATAGTTACAAATTCTGTTTGTGATACATTTATTGGAGAAAAAAAACAAATTAAGAGAAAATTAAGAAAAATTGATAAAGAAAAAATATATTTAAAAAAAATAAAGGCTCACATATGAATGCAACGGCCGCAGAGAGCTTACTAATTTAGCATAACAATATAAGATATTGTAATCAAATAAGAAAATGAGTATAAAACGAATAAAATAGAATCGAACTGGATTAAACCGAACTTAACTAAATAACTTGTGATTGAGACGTACGTAAACTAATTATGAATGAAATTATTTTTTTTTCTTTTAATCTACGTTAATTTCTGCTAGATTCCTTTAATAAATATTTTATTTATTGTTCTACTCTTTCACCTTTTTTGTCACTCCGATTGTAGCATTTTTTATTAAAATTCACTTTAATAATTTTTTTGGACAAAAATTATATTTCGTTTATTACTGTACAATGGGTCTGACTAAACTTGATATTTAATTTCAAATAAGTTAAAGGTCTTACTATGTCAACTGAGAAGCAAAATCTAACTTGTACTAGAATTCAACGCAAGTAAAAGAAATAAATCAATTAATATGTAACATAATCACGAGATCAATACCTGCAAACATGCCTGGTAATAAATTAATAGAACAAAATTTATCTCATGAAACATTTCGGAGAATGTACGCCTAAGAAAACTGTTTTAGAATAAATTAAATCGTTATATGCTCTAAAAATTAAAGCTTTAAAAATTAGAAAGTTTAACACCTAAAATGTATATTCTGTCTTCCGAAAACTCTTTACCTTTTAGAGTAGCTATATTTTGAGTTAGAACTATTTGGTTAAAACGCCTTGTTTGCAAACTTTACGATCTTTCTTTCTCTAACCAATTCATACAGCACTAATAGCCTTGCAAAAATTTCGGAGTGAAACTACTTGTTGCCTACACTTTTTGAATGGGTTCTGCTGTTGTTCATAATAGTGGTTTCTATGGCTTTGTAGTTAAGCACCTCTATTACGATTGTTATGCAATTTGTATTAAACAAAAAAAAAAAATAATAAAAATACATCCTACAGTGACCTTAGCTTCTATTCATTTTCACCAATCCAAAGCATCTTTTCAAACACATTTTATTTTAGAAATATGGCAATACTCTCTAGCAAAATATAATATGGTGCAATTTTAGGCGCTCTGATTTTGTTTTAATTTTGCGTTTTATATTCTATTTCCTTCATTTTGTATGCTGCCACTTTGAAACTTAATTATGTATGTTTATGGGTAAAGTAAAGAACGCAGCTATTGTAAGTTTAAGGAAAATCTCTTTTGCTAATTCTTGCCGCTTAAGAGGTTTTCTTTTGTTAAACTACAATTTATAATTGTGTATACCATGTTAAGGTACGTTTGTACAAATCTCCTATCCTAATGTAAAAATAAGTAACATATGTTTTATAACGTTTTTAAAAGCAGAAATTAATTATTCTATTTTATATTAATTTTTTATTTCGTATATAATTTTCGAACAAAATATTTTACTTGAAAAAACAAAGTGAAAAAAATTTCACAATAATTATGAAATGTAATTAATTATTTTAAAACTATTTCTGAATAATTAAAAGAAAATTCATATTCTGTTCAGAATTTCATGCGAAATGCTCTCAAAAGCTCATGTTAAGCAAGGTACTCTGTTCATGATTTGTTTCGAAATGCTGTCAAAAACCTATAAAAAAAAATTTAAGGTGAAACAAAAAACAAATAATGTTGCTGTAGTAGCACTTTGTTTATTTGGTTAAATGTGAGTTTCAAGCAACATCATTTTTGCAACTACGAAACAATGTGGGTGTCATTTTTTTCGTACGGCCTTGCAGCCTGCAGCTGATCAATACGTTATTTGAAATTTTGTGTTTTAAGTTGATTGTGATAAAATATTAAGAATTGAAAAAACTATAAATAACATATTTTATATTATTATTATTTTCCATTCTCGAAATTTCTACAGCAGTCATCTTTGCATCCATTAAAAATAATAGTCTAGTGTACAATTTCAGGAGGAATCATCGGACCTTGCCTCTTTGAAAATGATAACGGTGTAACGGTAAGTGCGAATAGGGAGCGATATCGTAATATGATTGAAAAATTTTTAACGCCACAACTTCATGCTTTGGGCTTGATTAACACATCGTATCAACAAGACGGTGACACCTCGCATACAGCCAGGATTACAATGGAATTACTACGAGAGTTCTTTCCACAATAAGTTATTTCAAGTAATGGTGATGTTGATTGGGTTTCACGGACGCTTGATTTGACTGCTTCAGTCATCTTTTTGTGGGGATATCTTGAAAGCAAAGAAACCAGAAACGCTTGAGCAACTCAAACAAAATATTCGTGATGAAATAAAAGAAATACCGCATGAAATGTGTGAGAATGTAATAAAAAATGTGCTTAAAAGGGCTCGCATTTGTGAGGCTAACAGAGGCGGACATTTTCTGATATTGTAATTGCCGACATTAATAAGACCCGGTGGCACCTTGTATTTTTTTTTTGTTTTTTTGAACAAGATTTTATTTAAATTTTATTGAATCCTTCATGTAAAATATGAAAATAACAATAAGTATTAAAATCTTAAATTAAAAAATACTGTTGATTTTGCCACAGCAACATTAACACTGTGTTCGAGAAAAATATGATGTCTAAACCATTAGATCGAGAGTTTTCATCCTCTTGAGACGGTTATGACCCTCAAATAGAAGCAAGTTTCTCGCCAAGGGATTGGGATGAGTTGTCAGGTTTACAGTGTAAGAACATGTTGCATTTTGTATTTCCTCTCGGATAGTGGGAATATTGAGGTCGCTATGGATGCTTTTGTTTTTTATATACCATGGTGTATTATTTACATCTACGTACTCATAATAATAGAAACTGTGAAATTGTAAAAACAGTAAGAAATGTTGGATTCTTAAGGACCAAAAAAGCACAAAGCTTAAAATACTAAACTACGATTTTAATTTTTGAGAGCAATTGCACTTTTTGACTTGACTGATAGATACCATTAGTCATAAACTTTAAATTAAGGTAAACATCCTTAAAGATATTGTTACGTTTATACCTTTTATAAACGTTTTGTTGTGAGTTCTTTATTACAAAATATATAACAACAGATTTTAGAGTTTTTGAATTAATTACAAGTTTATTTACTTTAACTACACACAAAGTTAACACTACAGAATAGTTTACTTAGGATGCACGTCTGTACTTCATTAGGTTTATTTTTCAACTAACTAACTCCACTCAAACGCCGCCCTTTTATATTTGCCCACTAGAAGTCTAGAAAAATTAAGAATCTTCTACTCCCTTTGTATTACATTTTGTTGTTGTTGTTATGTTATTCATTCAATGTATGGTCGCCTGTAGGCCTGCTTGTATTTTTGTTTTTATGCTGACAAAGTTTCTTTCTGGAAGAACGAAAGTCCTTTAAATTTATGCGTCTTTAAAAATCATGTAATTTATTTTTATCGACTGCTATTTGTTTATCTACCTCTATTTACTTAAGAAAATAATTGCAATTTTAATAAAAAAAAATTAATAATTTTTAATGAAACTCCAATATCATGTTTATTTTGTTCTTTATTATTAAAATACATGTTGTAATTTTATTTTATCGCTTTATAAATATCCGTGGTTGGTTTAAACTATAAAAGAGATGGTGGGCGTTCACGTAAAAAAAAAACTATTGACGTGTAAAAATACAATAACATCATCAACAACAACAACAACAAAAAGATGTTTAAATGTTATCACAACTTGCCATATGAAAGTCCAAAGTAAACAAATTGCTGCACTCCTATCTGATGATTGCCTCTAGTAGCTGCTGCGGCTACTGCTGCTGTTGGGACAACGATAATTGCATTGTTTTTAGTTGCACATGCAAAAAATCATCCCTTTTGTATTTAACAATGAAACTGTACTCAATACGATTATTGAATTTAATTGTTGTTTCTTTCAAATTTGAATTTTATTAAAGTTTGATGATGCAGTTTCTTTGCCAAGATTTTAAAAGCGCTGTAATTTTTGGCCCCAAAAAAGGTAAAAGCTGAACAGAGTATTAATGACATTTTGTTTTTAATTTAAATGTTTTATAGCCAAAAATTTCAATAAGGAGATTTAAAGATCACATATGAAATCGTAAGTTTTATACTTTTACGTAAACAAATCCAAAATATACTGTAAATATACATTTACATTTTATAGGAAACATAAAGTTTTTTGTGCTCCTGGCAATACTTGGTGTTACAAAAAAATGTGTTTTAGAGATTTATAAAAAAACATGTAGTTTCGTCAAATATAACTGCTGAATCATAATTTTTGAACACAATCATGGAGCAATAAAAAACATAGCTAATCTGTAAATATGTAATTCTGTGGTACAGTATAACTTGGCTTAAGCGCTTAATAGGTTTATTACACTTTTAAAAGTTAAATCGTAAATCCATCATAAAAAAAATCCGAGACTTGGTCAGCTGGAATAGAAGCGACTAATCGATAGAGACAGCTTTTAGAGTTGTGAGATAGATGAAATGAGGCTACAAAGTATACAAACGAAGTTATATTTAAAGTTATACCGAAAAATTTTAGTGGTTTTTGCACCTTTATTATTGTTATCTGTGGCTAAAATGCGAAACTAAATAATATTCGAGTTAGTTTTGACTAAATAACAGGTGTTCATCCGGGTTATAAATAATTTCATTAATAGCTTGAATATATACCGACGTATTCGAGAAGTCTTAAAAATATTCATAATCCTATAGCGTTATTATTTATTTTAACTAATCAATCTTCTTCCCAAGGCAACCAGATTTTGGATAGAGTCATTCTTCAAAGGCTAAATTTAATTGAAAGAAATTCTCTAGAAAATATTATATTTATATCCTTTTTCTGGATCTGGAAAATTACGTCATGGAGCTAGATTTTCTTAAGACTAAAAAAGTCACAATGAATTCTGCATTTAATGCATGTTTGTGATTGGTATACAAACTAATGGCATTAAAAACATATCAGCTGATATCATCAGACTTTTTAAGATACATTCTGTAAGTATAATATCTTTTACTTTATACTTTTCATTCTACTTCTTCTATCCTTTTGTAATATTAAAATGTTTTTATTTTATTTATAAATTTAAACAACTGTTTGTTAGATACAAAAATAGTCTCTTTATTTCTTTATTCTTCTTTTTCTGACGTTACTTGGAGCTAGAAAGAATGAACAGAGATTGAATTCCTTCCCTCAATTTCAGCCGTTTATATTCCGACTGTGAGAAGGTTATTAAATCGAATTGTTAGTAGAAGTAAGCTGTTATATTTTCTGGGTTTTTGCTTGTACAATCTAAACAATACGTGGCGTGTTATTTTAAGTCTTACTTGAAATCATGATCTCTTGTTACAAAACATGCGCAGTCAGAAACATAGACATAATGACAATAACACTCTATGGCTCTGGTGGGATTTGAGCTTACGGCTTTTTCAAACTGTTTGCTGTGCTTAATTTTTTTTTTAATAAATCTGAGGCTTCAATTATAGTTTTTGAAGCAAATCCTTAATAAGGGACAGCTTTCAGCTTTTCGTGAAATTTTTGGTGAAAATATTTATCTTGAATATCCTTCGCCGGAGGAACTGGCTTGGGTTATTTTAAACTATAAGCTTTTTTCCCAGCATATATATCTTTGTTATATGAAAATATTTTGATTCCCGAGTCTCCTGTAATACATAGTTCCTTGCACTTATAAAGGCTTTTTTAAGAAGAAGTTTGTTTTTCAATTGTGGCAACTTCAACAGCATAATAGTTTTGACATTTAGTTGTTTGACTTATTCGTAGTAAATGAAATGTAAAACTGTTACAATGAATTCATTTTCGCATTAAAATAATTAAATTTCACCATAAAAATGGTGGTTTTATTATAGTCACATTACGTAAAATTCATAATATTTTCGGACAACATAATCGTCCTTCTGAGACCGTTATTAAGAATATGGTGTTCGACCGGATCGTTTAACTGAAACCATCGCACCTGTAAGTCGCAGTATTGAAGTAGATCCAAATTAGTAAATTCCTCGACGTTCTCAACGTTGGGGTTATCAAAAACGACTTTGAGACATTACAAAGTTCAACTGTTGCAGGAATTGAAGCCGACCGATCATTTACATCGCCGGCGGGTTTTTCTGAAAAAATCATTTTTTTAGACAAGGCCCATTTCACTTCTCAGGATATGTTAACAGGCAAAATTGCCGCATTTGGGCTTCTGAAAATCCTAGAGCGATTATTAAAAAACCTTTGCATGCATAACGTGTCACTTTATGGTGCGCTACGTGTTTTGGAGGCGTGATTGGGACGCTTTTTTTTGCAGATGAAAAAATGCTGTAACGGTCAATGGATAACGCATCGCGTGATGCTATTAACTTAATTTTGTCCTATTATTGACGACGTGGATATTTACTAAATAGACGGCTTAATTTATTTATCCCCTGTGGCGATTTAACAACAGTTTTTCTTTTTTTACTTAAGCCTCCATCTCTAGTTTTAGTACATTCACGCCAATTGCCTTTGGGTATACACAAGGTTCTGGTGAGATTTGAACACATGGCTTTACTCTTCTTTAACACCATCGAGCTACTGACATTCTAATATGCTTATTTCTATTTTATAGGAAAGATAAATTAACCATGTTATTTACTATAAATACTTTGAAACCTTCGTGGGAATTTGATTTTGAGTTTTGATTTTTTTTTGCTTACCAATCAGGCAGGCACCTTAAACAACTTATCCATTGAAAACTTTTCAGTCACCAATAATTTTCCTTCTACTCAAAGGCTTTGTAGGGATATGAACTCATGATTTTTGTGCCTAACAAACAAGCGGGGAATAGATTAATTATTTTTTACAGCATAGAAATTTTATTTTGCTTGTGCAATAATGAATCTTGTAAAAAATAAGTGAAAAAATAGTGAAGAACTTTAACATGGTCATTTTGCGATTTTATCAAAATTAAAAAGAATTTGGTGAAATTTTACATAAAAACAAAGACAAAGTACTTATGATTTTAAACCAACAAAATAAATTAAATTTCCAATAAATTCTTAATTATTAAAGAATGCGCTGGAAAAGATTGTGTACAAGATTTTTTTTAATCGCAATAAGGATATTTTATTCGGTTGAATAAAGAGGCCCAAATTTGAATCGAATAAAATGGGTAATTTTATACCAAATCGTATCTGTAGTGAAAATGAAACTGGGATTTCTGTAGTGCTAACATAAGCGACAGGAAGTGAGAGAAAAAGCACTAATCGTTGACTATGAAGGATAATCTATCTGGCACATTCTCCGCATATCATAATCTTGACTTTTACATGTTTTAAGCATTTTTTTAATCCCCATAAACCCTACTGAATCTGAAACTTTTTAGAGTATATTTTTTTAAAGAGAAGTAGCACTTCAGGCAACAATGCCTATTTAGTCAAGTAGCGTGCTACATTCTTTAGGAAAGGTATGGAGAAGAGATGTAACAGGCGGTGAAAGTAGAAGGAACCATAATCGGAAATTAACTGTCGTATAAGACAGCACACCGCCCAGTGACCATGCCTTTATCGCTGAGAAACCCCACTGACAGTCAATTTTTATTTTTGTAGTGAAAAAAACCAAGGTCTTCGTTGGGAATCGAACCCAAAACCCTCAGACTGAAAAGCTAGTACACTACCTACTAGCCTACTGTATTTTTATACACACTTTATTTGTTATTGGTTTGAGTTTTACTATATTACAAGTTTTCCTTCTTTTATGAAGTCTAATACTTTTTCTGTTAAGAACAAAAACTTAAGTTTGTCTTTTTTTTTACAAAAAAATATTTATTTTTATAAAACTGAACAAAGCAATTGGACTACACATTATGAACTTGTAGGGTGAAAATTCTTGTGCACCTAGCTTAATATAAGGTTAAGACTTTTATTTCATTATCGTTAAATTTTTATATCAATTGGTCAAAGAATCATAGATATTCTACTTGAAAAACCAATGGAAATAATAAATTATTTATTAAAAAGAATTGTACAATTTCTATTAAAACAAGAAATACTTAAAACAATAATTCCAAATATCTAAAACTTTACTTGCTCGAGAAGCCTGTAATTGCGAGTTATCCCTTTTTAGAGCATCTTTGTTATACAATTTATTTAATGCATTACACCATCTTCTACAGTCAAATTCAAATAAATATTTCTAAGCTTGATTCTTATATCACCTGGTGTCTTTTACACCACCAGAGCACATTTATACACATGCAAAACTAACTCCTCAACTACACATTTGTATGAATGTGTGGCATTTTTAAACAAGATAGGAAAGTAAAGCAGCTATGAAGCAATAATAGTAACCTGAAGAATATACTGAGGATTTGCATTAAAGTAGAAAAAAAAACAAGACATTTACCAAGAGCATGTTCATAGGAGGGTTGTTCGATAAGTTTCCAACAAAATTTTTAATTATTTAAAATTTTATTATTTATATATAATTTTATTTCTAAATTTTTTCAATAGAAAAAGGTATTTAAAATGCCAAACCTTGTTCCATATTCTTTACATTCCTTTGTAACTAAAGGGTGTTTTTTAAGCAACAACTTAAAAAAGACAAGAACTTAAGAAAGGGTACACTGTTAAATGAAATATCATACAGCTCTCACTTTTTTACACATTATTAGTGTACACTAGGAATAGATTTACGCTTAAATAACATTAAAAAATTATCGAAATTTATTTGGAAAATTAGTCGTCAATTCGAGAAACTTGAAAGCGACTTCTTGATTTGTATGACACTCGTAATGATTATATGAGCAAGCCCTTAACCGAACTGTAGATAGATTAAGGAAGGATCGCATACTGAGAAGAGTATCGCTGCTGCAAATGAACGTATGAAATAAGGTCTAAATTTATCTATTAATTATTCCTCGAAGGAGGTCTTAACTGCATCATGATCAATGATTTTTTAATATTAATTGGTTCAAACAGGATGACGCTATATATCCTACATTTTTTCGTGATAAGATTTACATTTGCACCTGGCTGTAAGCCTTAATCAGATAGTGGTCAAACCACTGGGAATGAAAAGCAACGTCATTCACGCCCTAGGAAGCCGAGGACTAATTCTAGAAACAGGTCATTCCTAGTTGCAATTTCAGCGGTTCCAAAGCAAGGTTGTAAGACACTACTCCTTGCTGAAGAGCTGGAGAATATTCAATAGAACCCATGACTAACATGTTCACTGGATCTGGATCATTCACCCGTTGGTGTTATTAAAGACGAGATGATCCTGGCCCACTAAATCAACTCATGCGGGGGCCGCAAAACCACAACTACCACTATACTCCCGAACCAACCAACCTCAATAATCAGTCAGAGAAACAGCTAAAAGACTAAAGAGACAATAAGCGGAACTCTGGGGCTTACTGATTCCCGTGGAAATAACGTGGAGCTTCCAGTTGACACCCTGCTAGGGACTAGGCCCCTTATACCTCCAGCAGAACAAGTCTAGATGGTTGAGTAATCCATAAAGACTAATAAATGTGCCCTCGGGAGGGGGGGGTCTATATGTCCTACAGTAACATCAATGAAATAAAATATATAATCAAATACAAATTTCAATTGACCGATTGACGTCTGAAGGGAATATTATTCATTCCAGCAATACTTGATTAAGTTGGCTAATATTACACATCTAGAAGGTTCTACCTTAAGAACAGCTGCATGCCTAAAATAATTTTTATGCACCGATCTTTGAAATTTTTAATTCAGAAATATTTTTTTATATTAATTTTTACAATATAAAGTTATAGCGGGCTTAAAAAACACCCTTTAGTTAACATAATCCTACAAGAAAAACATACATACATATATAGTATATATAAATATAAATACCTGTCTTACAGATTTATGGCATAAAGAGAAATGAGAAAAAGGTTCAAAAACTGTTTCCCATCTCTTTAATTTGCATTACAATTTTCTTTTGAAGTTGTATGAATGAAAAAGAAAAGATAAAACTACGATAAGATTTACTCATAATATGTGCGAAAGAAAAAAGAAAATAAAAAGCATAAGAGAACAAGAGGCATGGAAAAACTTGTCTCATTGTAAATTCCAACTACAGCTTTATACGACAACGCACTTCCAAATGCGTATGTATGAATGTTCTAAATTACTAAGGTACTACTGTACTCGTATCAAGTGCTATTGTTTTGTATGCATCTTTATACTCGTTCTTAAAAGCCTTTTGAATTTTGTGCATCTTTTAGATAAATATTATTGTTGCATATTTCAAGGAAATGAAGACAGGCAACAGGAAGCCGAAGAAGAAGTTGTGCTTAAGTTCAACACGTAAAAACGATTTATTTGTTTAATATTAAGGTGAAATATAGCATTGTAAAATATTATAGCGCTCATTATTACAATTCTACACATTTTTGTTTTTACACATGAGCACAAATACATTTCATTATTTGATATTTAAATTTTGAATCATTTGAAAATTTTTATAAGCCCCAAAGTTATTAATGGAGAAAATGTGAAAAGTGAAAGAAATAAAAAAATAATTCGCCAAGTGCCACTTAAACTTACATACGTAGAGCTGCATAGAATGTATGAGCGATCGTTGAAAAATTATTTGTTAAATTCTTTGGATGAATTTAAACAAGGGCAACTTTTTGCTTTAGCCTTTTCTACTTAAATAAATAAGAAATGATCATTTCATAATCTGATTAAATTCATTAATTTCATTTTATTCAAGATGAGATCATATTCGCCAAAATCGTAGCATTACGTTTTAAATCTGTAAATTGTTTTAAAGAAACATCACACTATTTTCAGAGCCGGCTTCGAGATGCACTTCTTGGGTGTATGAAAAATAAAAACTGTTGTCAACGTCTTATTTACAGTTTCGGTCAATATAATAGCACCACGCACAAAATTCAACTGACTCTGTTAACATCTATTTAACAGTTGGGCTGATTCAACTCAAAACAAAATAATAAATTCTTTCATTTTAATGGTTTATTATCATACGAAAATTATTTAGTTTTTTCAACAGTTTATAATACGCTAATTGATTTAAACAAAAAACTTAAAAACTACACAGTCAAAATAATAGCACTTCAGTTCATTTTTAACAAAAATTAGTGATCTTTCTTAAAATAAATCAAAAATTTCACTCAGATATCTTGTAGATAAATTAATTGTATGGTTTTAATACTGCCGCTTTTACCGCGGCACAACGCCTTCCTATGGAATTCACAAAATGCTGGCATCTTTCAACTTTGACGGAACTTTAAATTTTCTGCACAGCCTCCTAGAGCCCTTCAACGTTCGCTGGTTCTATTGCAGATACACCCTTCTTTATGTCCGTCCATAGATTTTTGATAGGTATGTGCTTGGCCACTACATTACATTGATAGAGTTATCGTTGAACCATTTTTTTTGCCATTTTGCCGGTGTGTTTGCGGTCATTGTCTTGCTGGAAGACCCACACCAGCGACATTTCGTGGGAAGCATACGGCAGCATAATTTCTCAAGGACATTTACATAAACCGAAGAATCGATAACGGTTTTGATGCAATATATCGGACGAAAACTTTTGTTAAGTACATTATAGTTCGCTACATATAATTATTAGGTGTTTGCACAGTTGTTTAAGTTGGCTTAAGCCTGCATATGCATATTATAGTTGGACCTTTAGTCGTGTAAATTTAACCAGGTCCAGCCTGCAAATACCAGGTGATACTAAGTCATTTTGTGTAGATATTTGTTTATTAATCTATACCAGGAGGATGTTCTTCCGAATATTAGATTTCTATTGGCAGAAATAAAATATTTATTTACAAATTTGCTAACATCCTTGCAATCATTATTGCGTTGGTAGTGAAGAGGGAACATTACTGCATTTCTGGCGGTTTGATCTGCGAATTCAATATCAATGATCCCACAATGGCCTGGTATCCACAGCAGTAAAATCTTTGGGAATTTCTCAATTAAAATATTTCTAATTTGTACTGCGTATATATTGTTATTGCTGGTATTTGTGATGGACTCTATTGATGATAGGGAATCTGTACAAACTTTAAATTTAGCTGCTTGAGTTTAAATGTTCAATAGTGCTTCATAGATCTGCATAGATAGCGATTAGTTCGGCTGAGTATACGGAGCTAAACATAGGTAAAAGATAAGTCTTTATAATTTGAATCTCTGTAGTAATGCTAAAGGATGTCGAGGTATGTGCTATTGAGTTATCCGAATAAATAATGTGTGTGTGCTAAACTTGTTTTTTATTTCATTGAATAATAATGACTTAAATTTGAGTGGGTTTGTGAAATCTCGTGGTTATTTGGTCATGGATGTGTTGCATATATTATCGTTCCATTTCCAAGGTGGATGCTTAATTTTTTGTTTGAAAAGTTTACCTTAAGAGTTATGTCTAATGAGTGCCATATTAGCATTGCTCGGTACATTGTAGAGGGTGTCTTGGGAACTTTCTTTGATTTGAGAAGTTTATTTATTATTTGTTTTATGGGGTGGGGGTTTGTTGTCGTATATGACATTTTTGAAAAGATTGACCGTTAGAATATTTCTTTGAGCTGTTAGTGGCAGTATATTGGTTTCGAATATTTCTATTTAAATTTAATTCATTGCCATAGAAGCAAATAATTTAAAAATAATTTAAATAGAAATAAAATACATGATAATAAATTTCAAATACTAAATGTTTCAATTTAACACTTATTGTTATAAACAAGTACTCGTATTTTGTAGATATTCTGTCTGCAACACTATCATCATATTTCTGTCATGATTAATCAGACTATGACACTAAGTTGTATGTGAGTTTGTGCATAAATGCTAATAACTCAAGTACCAAAAGATTTTAAGAGCCAATTTTCCATTAGAAGACATTCATGTAAAATCAAACAAACAAAAAATCTGAAAACAAAGAACGAACTGAAAATGCATAGAATTGTAGTATTTAAATATTAAGGCAGTGCTTTGGTTTAGGAAAGAAAATCCTAGCGTAGTTTAAATATTTTCAGTATGATTAAAATAAAAACATTAAGGTAAAAAAATAACGCATTAAATTGTATGAACTGAAATTCAATAGTAAAAACTTTAGTCTTAAAGTAAATTTGAAATTTATAAATTCTTAAGAAATTTTCACAAATAAAGACTGCAGGCCGCTGTCATGCCTAAAATTCTAATATTTACATATTTGAAAATACATCTAGAGGTTGAAAAGAAAATAAAAAATATTTTTTTACGGAGGTATGCGTGATTTGATTTACATCTGCACCGACTGTGAAGTCATAATCAGATGGTGGTCAAACCACTTGGTTCATTGGACATCACCCACGCCCTAGAAGGCCTTCGGATACGTATATCCTCCAGTCACTCCTAATAGCAATTTAGAAAGTCCGGAGTAGGCCGTGCCCTCACTCCTTGCTGAGGAGTTGGAGACTTTCCAACTCCTGGTCCAGAACGCATGAAGCTCTTATTTCTCAAGAACACGACAGCATTCATACTCACTGAACCTGAACCATTCATTGTGTTAATTTGAATGATCCGACCCACAAACTCTCACGAGGGTCCGAAACCACAACCACCACGATACTCCCATATAGAGGCCAACCTCAATAACCAGTCAGAGCACATCATTGTCTAAAGAGAACAATTAGTGTACTCTGGGGCAACTGATTTCCCGTGGAAATATGTGGATTGTCCAGGTGACTCCTACTAGCCTTTGAGGGGCCTGGGCTTCCTTTTACCCCGCGAGACACCAGTCTAGATGTAATAGTAGGCTCCAAAAAGACTATCCTGTGCCCCCGGGGGGACCTCGGCGGGGTATCAAAACCCTGAATGGATCTTCTAAATAGTGCGATATAACGGAGGTATAGAACTTTGAAATGGAATTAAAGCAAAATGAATTTTTTAAACTAATATGAAGTTTACTTTATTCGAAAGATATTCTTCTTGCACAGCTGGCTACATATAGGCTGGATATAATCTTATATGGAGGTTGAATTTTCGATGATTTTTTTGTATATCGTACATCGGCTTCCACGTGGTAAATGGTTTCGGGCTTATCGGTGTGGATTAACGACTTCGACGAATTCAATGTTTCGGAACATGAAGCATGAGGTTTATAAACATTTCTTTCAATAAATCATTTACGTCATAAACAATGTGTTATGTTACATCGTTTTGTTGTAGTCACACCTACTGCGTATCATGGTTGTTCAATGGAAAACTCAGTAATCAAGATTCTAAGGCGATCACCATTGACTGTAACGTTCTGATCAGTATCGTTTTTAAAGAAGTACAGATCAATGATTCCACCAGCCCACACAAAAGTGAGCTTCAGCGCTAAACAAAATTCGCTTAGAAAAATGGGGATCAGCAGCAGTAATTTGGAAGCACTGTTAAGGCATCAGTCTATTCATAATGCCAATTTAAATTAATCATAAATCGCTTAACAGCTGACAAAGTGGCTTACTGCTAGAAAAAAGTGTTTTCTTTATAAAAAACACTACATTTAGGGAAGTATCACCTATATTATTTTAAATCGCTTGTCTACAACATTTAAATTTTAAAAGCATCGTGGTTACATTCGACGAAGATGAAGGGGTTTTATTTTTTCTGTTAGAACACCAAGAAAATATGTTTACCAAGGTGATGGATTCGCGTAAAATTTTTTTTTTTTTTTGGAAAACCTTAATAGTTTTTGTGAGTCTCAGTGATACAAAATAATTGATTATTATTTATATATTTCTATAATTAATAAGATAAAACAATTTTCCTTAAAGTGGAAGTTAGAAATTTACATAAACCCTAATTAAATAATTTTTAATTCTATAACAATTTATTGTGCGCACTCCAAAAGAGAAAATGTTTACTTCACACTTCTTTGCTTATAAATATTAGATTCCCAAAAGTGAAATGAGAAAATAATTATTTGATTTTCGAATTTTTAAGACAGTTACGGTCAAAATAAAATACAAAATGTGTAACAGACAGATAAAGTTGCAAACACTCACTTCCTACAAACACTTTCTTTCTTTTTAACACAGCAATACTTGTTTACCAGTCTTGGGTCATTCTGGAACGGCTGTAATTACCAGTGAACGATTCATTAAAATGAACGATTCGAAGTTTTTGAGAGAAGTTGTTTATTTGTCATTAATCGATCTAATTGTGTCAGATAAAAGTGTTTCCTGCTCTAATAATGACAACTGGATGCACATCAAATTTTTAAAAAGAAATTGGAGGGGTTTGTTTGATGAGTCATTTACATCAAACAAAAAACAAAAAAAAAACAAAAATTGGAATTATTGTTACGGATGCATCTTGCTTAAGTTTTAAAAGAAAATAATTAAGTTATAAAATAAAGAACTGGGTACGCTGTTTACTAACTGCGTAGTTTGCTAAGAAAACTTATGCACGCAAGACAACAACAAATTTCTAGTTACAAAGTGCGTAGAAATTTTATAAAAGACATATGATACACAGACTTAAGATAATTCCACTTACTCCAGATAAGTACAACAAAGAACTCGACACAATCTACGCCATAGCTATAAATAACGGCTACAAGGCAATTCAACACTAAGCTTTTTCACAAAGAAGGAATACTCACAGCATTAAAAAATGGAAACACCCTGAGACATAATCTCAGAAGAACGACAGAAACAACTGAAAAATTTAGTTCCAGCGGAGTATACCGACTTACCTGTACCTCCAAACAAACTTATATAGGGCAAACTGGGCGAACACTAAAAACAAGGTTTACAGAACACATACGCTCATACAAACGGAAAAGAGAAGATTCCAACTTAGCATTACACCTTGACACTCACGGACACACACCAAGGGAAATAGATGAATGTATGACATTACTACATCCTAGCAAAAAAGAACGAAGACTAGACATGCTTGAAAACATGGAAATCTACAAAACAAAAACTTTCAATAGCGACATTATAAACGAACAGGTAAAGACGACCTCAGACACAATTTTCATACCATTAAAACTACGCATGTAAACGGGCAAACGAAAAGCACCCTCAGATAATAGATAATAATAAAAGACGGAGGTATTGATAAATTCACTTTGCATACAAATGCCAGTTGACTGGCATTCTGCTTACCTGAATAGATACAAACTTAACAACAGAACTGCCTGAACGCCAACACTGACTCACCAGTACAAACTACAACGGGGCTTGAGAATGATGCATTCGCATCGAAAGAGCTCACCTTCGAGTACAAACCAGCCAGTTAGGACAGAAAAAAGCAATATTGATTATATATGCTGTTTACTAACTGCGTGGCTTGCTAAGAAAACTTATGTACACAAGACAACAACAACTATCTTAAAATAAATTCCAGGAAGAAACTTTATCAGCATAAAAACAAAAATACACACAGACCAACAGGCAACATAACAACAACAAAATATGATACAAAGGGAGTAGAAGATTCTTAATTTTTCTAGACCTCTAGTGGACAAATATAAAAAGGCAGCGTCTGAGTAGATAGTAAGTTAGTTAAAAAATAAACAAAGTGAAGTAAAGACGTGCATCTTAAGTAAATTGTTCTATAGTGTCAATTTTTTGTGTGGTTAAAGTAAATAAATTTGTAATTAATTTAAAAACTTTTATATCTGGTGTTATTTATTTTGCAATAAAGAACTCGCAAGGAAACTTTTATAAAAGGTATAAACATAACAATATATTAATTGCGAAAAAAATAATGTTCCAAGCGCACACTCTCTCATTTGATTATGACAGTTTCTAGTTCTGGTACATTGCATTGAATGGGTAGAGGTCATCCCCTGAGTACTTGGTCCGAACGAAAAAAAAAAGAAAATACATTCCGACAAGTCTTGGTTCGTGCAGTTATGAAAGTAAAATAATTTTTGTTTTGTTTTTTTTTATTATTTATTATTAAAATTAAAATAATAAAAACAATGATGTGTTTGTTTATGTTTTTTCAGATCGTGCCAGTAAAGTCCATTATTTTGCCTCGAAATATGTCACATAAAAATTTTAAACAATTCATTTACAAAGCACATTGGTGGGAGTTGGTGATATCGTTGATCATCGCTGATTCACAGTTCAACGAATAATGAAATGAACGACCTGTTTCCTTTAGTTTTTTGGGCCGGCCCGAACGATTGACACAAAGGAATGATTTTGTTCTACTCTATTGCTTACCCAGTTATAACTAGAATTGCATTTTTGTTACAGTTACACACATGAGGTGAAATTTGCCTGCCAAGTAGATAGCCAGTCAGTCAGTCCCTTAGTCAGGCAGGCATTTAGTGTTGGGTTATTAAGAATTTGGTTTCCTGACAGTTTATTGGTATTAAATGAGCTTTTGGCAATTTACACCTCTTGTCTTAATTCGAAACGTGTTGAAATTGCAATAGTTAGAATTTCATTTCATATTTGCCGTTTGTTGTTTTTGTTGTTTATTACTGAATGAGTGCCATGTTGCTTAAATTGGTGCTAGAAACTACGTTATGCAAACGTTGCTCTTTTTAACCTTTTATTAGAAACAAAAGACAGACTTACCGACGATTGCAAGGACATAGAGATCATAAAGACATGCTATGAACGAATATTCATTCTTATATACATTAATACTCAAGTGCCAGTCATAGGTTCGTAAGTAAATGCACATGTGCTTATTTTCTTTTTTATTCATTTATATATATTTGTTAAATATAATTCATGTTTTAAGTTAAAAATTAAGAAAATTATATTAAGTTTAAATTAAAAATATAATTTTTATAACTGTTATTTATGAATGTTAAGGGGGTTGCGATTTTCTGTAATTAGTAAAAATAAAACGGCAATAAATTGAGGGCATATTTCATAAAAACATCCTGGTTTAAATAAAACAAATAAAAGGTTGCAGCATACAGTGGAAGATTGGGAAAAAATAATAAAAATAAATTTCGCAGTTTCTTGAATTCTTACGAATTTGTGTTTTATATCACTAAAGGAAGTGTACAAGCCTTTAAAATTGATCACTTCAAGAATTTAGCATTAAATTACAAAAAATTTTATAATAATGTTAAACCTCTTTTTTATTTCTGCTTAAGTGTGGTCCACAAAAAAGTTTTTATTCGAAAAAAAATATTCGATTAATCGACATTCGAAGATTTTTGAAAAGCTTTTAAAATTGATTACTTCAGGATTTAGTATTAAGTTGTAAAAAATTTCGTAATAATGTTAAATCTCCTTTTTATTTCTGCTTAAGTGTGGTCCACAAAAAAGTTTTTATTCGAAAAAAAATATTCGATTAATCGACATTCGAAGATTTTTGAAAAGCCTTTAAATTTGATCACTTCAGGATTTAGCATTAAATTGTAAGAAGTTTCATAATAATGCTAAATCTCTTTTTTATTTCTGCTTAAGTGTGGTCCACAAAAAAGTTATTATTCGAAAAAAAAATATTCGATTAATCGAATATTCGAAGATTTTTTAAAAATTTCTTTGAATAAAATTTTAAAATTAAAAAAACACATATTCGATTAATTTTAAAACTAATAAAATTATGTACATTAATATAATTTATAATTATAACGAAATCGTAAGTGCAATTTTAAGTTGTACTGCAAATCCATTAGCAAAGGGATGTGTTAAGAAAGCACGTTCAATTAAATAGAAATTGGATGTGCTAGTTCGTTTACGTCGTCATGAAAGTAATTTTTTATTTAAAAACATACATATCTCTACATACTTACATACTCTCCGGTTCACTTATTTAAAGACGCTAAAAATTCCATATTCACCGCAGCCTGTATATTTTGCAATTTTTAATCAATTGCAGAATTTCAAAATAGAACTGGAAGCTAGACATCTTGAGATATAAAAAAATTATGAAGTATACGAGGTATGATCAAAAAACAACCGTTATTTTCAAATTTCGTGAGTTGCGTATGTTTAATTTTCGCTTTTTTTTCTCTTATGTTGGTACTTATGCCTGGATTGGACTGTCAGTTTGTTTTTGATAGATAAAAATGGATCCAAGAAACTGTATTAAGTTTTGTGTAAAAAATTAAATTAAATGTGAAATGTTGACTGTGGCGTTTGGCGAGTCTACTATGAGCTGAACATAAGTTCAATTGTGGTATAACCGGTTTAAGGAAGGTTATACCGAGAAGATGTCAATGACGATGCTCGTCCTATAAGAAAATAATTGTAGATAATCGTCGAATCACTATTAGAGAGGTTGCTGATGATCTTGGCATATCGTTCGGCTCATGCCGCGAAGATTGTTCCAAAATTGCTCAATTTTAAGCTAAACTAACGTCACATGGACATCCCTCAGGAGCTGTTGAACGTCGTCAACGATTATTCAAATTTGCTCAAAAAGATCATAACTGCTGACGAATCACGGGCGTATGGCTATGACATTAAAACCAAAGCCCAATCATCCCAATGGAAGCGTCCAGAAAAGCCAAGACCGAAAAAACCACGTCAAGTTCTGTCAAATGTGAAGGTTTTGCTCACTGTGTTTGATTGCAATTACGTAATGCATCATGAATTATGGCCACAAGATCGTATGGTCAATAAGGAATACTACCTGGAAGTTATGCGTCGTTTGGCGTGAAGCAGTTCGTTAGAAACGCACAGAATTGTGGAAAAACAAAACATGGATTTTGCACCATTATAATTCACCAGCTCACACATCGATGCTTGTGCGTGAGTTCTTGGCCAAAAACTAAACCGTAATCCTGCCTCAACCACCGTATTCACCCCCGCTGACTTTTTCCTCTTCTCAAAACTTAAGACACCGATGAAAGGAAAATGTTTTGCTGCGATTGAGGAGATAAAAGAAAAATCGTAAGAGGAACGGTTGACCAAAAAGTGCGTTTTAGAATTGCTTCGAGGATTAAAAAAACATTACTTATTGATGAATAAATAAATAGTTTTTAAAAAATTTGAAAATAACGGTTATATTTTGATCATACCTCGTATATGTTTTTTATTAAAAGCTTGTTAATCTTGTCTTTGAGAATGAGTTATTTAAATTATTGCTAAATGGATATTATTTTTATAGTTTAATTTTATAAAATAGCTTAAAATATGTCAATTTGTATAATTGGAATGAAGTGAGAAAAAAAATATTTATAAAATTACACACACATTCCAACATATTCGATTATAAATGAAATATTCCGATTAGACTTGTTTTATTTTTTTAATTTGCTTTTTGAATAATTAACAAGTGTTGACTTTCACACTTAGACTATTTATAAAAATTATGTTATTTTATTAGGCGTCTAAAATTAATTATATTAATTTACAGAACATTAAAAACGTGATGAGGATTTTTTTTTAATTTAATTTTAACAATTTTTACACACCCTGCATTTGATGCATTGCAAGTGAAGGAAAAGAAAAATTTTTTGGCTTTTTCTTTACCAAGTTTAAAAATCAAATGTATAAAATCAAGATTTATTTTATTTTATTTTGAATGCATTTTTAATTTACATTGGTATTAAATTCATTTGAAATTTCTTTTTTAAGCTCTTTTAAGAAATCAACTGTATGAGGAATATATGAGCCGTTCAGTGTAAAAACCGATTAACTCCAATTTTTAAAAATTCCTAAATTTATGTGTCAAAGCACTTAATATAGTCATAACTTTTTATATTTATAATAACTTTCCTTGTCACAATTAATGAGATAACTAAGCAAGCCGCTTAACATGCAACTACTACCTTCACTCCGACTGGTCTTAGAAGAATATATTCTGTAGATATTGAACATCTCGTAGCGGGAAAAAGAAGAGCTAGAAGGGATTGGCAACCGCGCAGATCACCTCAACATAAACTTCGTCTCAAGGAAAGCACAAAACGACTAAAAGATTTGCTAAATAATATCTGGAGGGACTCGATGTTGTACCAACTTCTAATTACTCTTTGTGGCGAGCTGCTGGAAATCTTAAAAGACCTGTTGAGTTTAAACCACAGCTGTGTACTTCAACTGGAGACTGAGCAAGAAGTGCTTCTAAAAAGCGTGATATATATGTTGAGTATTTGAAATCCGTTTTCACCTCGAACGCGTTTACTGGGGAGGCTGAATTGCCAAATGTAGTGGCTTTACCCCCTCTACCTCTACAAGGACAAATTGACAGACTCAATCCGAAGAAAGCTCCAGGCGTAGATGGTATCAGCAACAGAATGTTAATGGAGTTGCCCTGTATTTGTATTCGAATTTTGCTATTTATATTCAATGCAATTTTAAGATTAGAGTAAAAAAATAGAGTCTGGAAAATAGCCAAAGTTAGAATGATTCCGAAGCCGGGCAAGGATCTTACCAGGGCCGAATTATATAGGCCCATATAGGCTTATTATCAACCTCATCAAAGCTTTTCGATAAGTTGTTTATGACCAAGCTGTCACCAATTTCAAGTGTTTGGTTTCAGGAGCCAGCATGATACCACTGAGCAAACTTATAGATTGGTTCAAGTAGTAAAAGGAAATATTGTTCTGCCCTTTTTCTAGATCTTTCTCAAGCATTTCATAAAGTATGGCATAGGGGCCTATTACATAAGTTGAGGGCATATCAATATGGTGAAGCTTCTGGAAAGTTACATTGTGGAAAGAAGGCTTACAGTAGCCGAAGCAGACTTCACAGTCTAATTACTTCGAAGGAGAGAGAGAGGCTGCCATGAAGGCAGTCTCATATGCTCAGATTTTGTCGTCGGTTTAGGAAACTTTCGGTATCAGAGCGATTTTCAACCGTGAAAAAATTTTGGTGCTGCATTAATTGTTTGCTGCAGTCACATGAGGTCAAGGATTGTTTTATTTGTAATCAACGACATCATACTTTACTCCATCGTGATACAGCGGCTAATAAGTCGGCTTGTTCGGATGGTTCAGTTTCGTTCTCAGTGGGTCAAATTTTAAATCCCACACGAATATATCTTTATTTCTAATTTTATTAGAAGAGACATATTTTCTAAAAATATGTAAGAAAACAGAAAAAATAGACAATAGCAGAATGTAGGGTAGGAACTATTTTAAGAAATTAAAATAGAAGGAATAAACAATTAATATTGTTTTTGTTAGAGAATGTTCACATACATTTCAAAAACTTTATTTATTACTATCTCCATAACCAGTGAAATATTTTTATTTTGCTTTCCGCTAACTGCCGCAATGGGTTAGCAACAAGTTAATATTTTATTTTAATTTTTTTTTTATTTTTTAAATAATTTTTTCTCATTTTTTATACTTTTTTTTCTCAGTAGATGCTGTGCCAGTATTGTGCTGATTATTTTAAAGAAAGTATGAAGTCGCGGTGGCTTCTTCACATTTTTCTTTTGATTAATTCTGAAATTAAAATATAAGTTTCTGTAGAGGAATATTTCTGAAAGTAATATTTTTCTTAATAAATTAGAGCGAATCAATTAGAATATAAACTTTCGGATATCATTATAAGCGTGGTACTTTTTATGTGGAATCCTTTTTTTACTGTTCAGAATTCACATTTAAATTTTCTATTTAAATTAACAAAATCTAAAGTTTAGCTTGTGTTTGTGGTGCGGCACAAACATTTAACATTTTATCAACAAATAATTTCCACATGTAATTAGATTTATAACATGAATTTAAAATTTTAAACTGGCCACACAAGCTTTGTTTGTCACATGAATCTACTCCAACAATTTTATATTTTGTCTATTTGTTTGTTTATTTTTCTAGATTCATATCCTGCAAAAGGATGCATATAAATTAATGCGAATAAAATTACTCATTTTATATTATTTTTAATTTTGTTGTTTTCTGTCACATAATCACTGATGTTAATATTAAATTAGAGCAAAAATATGTTAAAAGTTTTGTAATGAACAAATAACTATTCTCATATTAACTGATATGATGATTTAAAATTCAGAACAATGCGAGTATAATATGGATGATGATAGTTAAAGCTGAATTGAATTGATTAGATTAGAATTGAATAATTAAATATGTATGTCAGCATATTATACTGGTACTGCATCCATTTGCATAAATCTTATATGTCATCATTGATTTAATTTGGTTGGTCAAATAAAGGGTGTTCTTTTTTTATATGAAATTCGAAATTGAATAAATGAAATGGAATAAAACAAAGATGATTTTAGAATGATAATCTGCTGGCATTATAATTTAAATATAACTGTAGATTTATTATTTTATTTACATAAAAATATTAAAAAAAAATAAAAATGTATTTAATATTCAGATAAAATAAATAAAATAAAAAAAATTAATAATTCGCTTCTGCGTTCAGTTTGCCTTGTTTGCCGTCTTGTCTTTAACTAACTCCTTATTTGGTGATTGATAGTAGTCTGGAGTAGTGGTAGCAGAATTCTTGTTTTCTCTCTCTCATACATAACTTTTAGCATATGACCGCCATGGTTGGCTCGGACGTAGTCTACTCTGAAAGTCCAATTTTCGATGACTCTTTCTTTGGTTGCAAATCGCCAATAGCGCGTCTATTGTTATCCTGTAAGTGGTCAGTCATTCTGAACTTATCGGCGTATACTAGCAGATTGATATATATCCACAGAAAATAGTCCAACTGCTTTAAATCCCACAATCTCGGAGGGCAATTTAGGGGTCCGGAACGTAAAACTATGCGGTTACCAAAGAATCAATTGTGACACAAGCTGTGTGACTTGTCTTGTTCAAACCACAGTTCCTGCACATCATGGTTGGTCACTTCATGAACGAAAAATTAGTAATCAGGCTTTATAGCGGTTACCATTGACTGCTGGTCAAAGCATAGTTTTTAAAGAAGTACAAACCAATGTCGATTTTTCTAGATATAACTGTGTCTTAACATAAACTTGAGGATTATCATCTCTCCAAATACGGCAGTTTTGCTTATTGATGTATCCATTTATATAAAAGCGAGCTTCTTCGTTAAACAAAAAAATTTTTTCTAAACATTGGAATCAACCACAATCTTGCATTTTTCAGGCTTCAGTTTATTCATGTTAAAACGCCAAACTAAGCTAAATATAAATCTTTTGACAGCTTACAAAATGGCCGCCATTTAAAAAAGTGTTGCCAACTTAATGTTGCCTACCTCTAAGAAAAAAAAACACCCTATATTTGGCAGACATTCCATGAAACGTTTATTATAATTTTTTTTTTTGTTTTAATTTGTGTGAACATTTTCACTTTGATAGATGATCATTGAATGAAATTGTGGTTTTGAATGAAATTAAGTTGAAAATCTTACATTCAAAATGCTAGAATTTTTTTATAAATTCATATTAAAAAAAAAAACAAAATATTTAATCTATTATAAATTTTTTTAAGTCATATCAGTTGATTTTTTATCATAGTTACCAAATCGCTCAATTTTTATGGCTCCAAAAAATCCATTTGAGCAGGCCATCCATCGATTTGTAAATAAATATTTTGCCACTTACTCTGTAACAGCATTAACTTAACGAAAGAATGTGCACAATGAAATTTATAGGAATTTTATCGACTTCTGCTCGATACCCTACGTGCAAATTTAGAAATACGAGATTATCATCTGCATCATTTGTTTCTCGTTTTGAAGCAGTTGGACAGTGTCTACTTATAAAAGGAACATTGTGCTCATAGTCGAGGCTTATTTTAAGCTTTTTGCTTGTAAATAATCTCTATTTCATCAATCAATGAAATGAAATAAGAGTTTTTCTGTAAAAATATAGACGATATTAATCCAGGCGAAATATAGTATTAATAGGATTTCGGTACATACCATACAGCGACCACAATAACTGGCTTTTTGAAATTCAAATTTGACGATAATTTGATTTCGAAAAATGGCTTTTTAATTTGTACAATTTGACAATTTTCATTTATTTCCTAAGAAATCATAAGAAGTTATTGGCTTCAACTGATAAACCTGAAACAAGACCATGTGTTATTCTCACTATTGAAGTGGCATAAAACTGGATGTCCAGAATTCGCTTCGCCATGCCAAAAAAACATTGTCAAATGTTAATTTCATATTTTGATCGTTCGAATATAAAAAAAAATATTTGATTAAAATTTAGGTTTTGTGTTATTTTTTTTGGAATTTTAATATGCACAAATCACTGTAGTTTGAAACAAAAAATAATAAAATAAAAGCTTGAAACTTTTATTCATTTATTGGATAAAAGAAATCGCGAAAATTATATGAAGACCTAAGCTTTTCGCCTATTGAATTTAGACTTACCTTCTTGCACTACAGGATTGCTCAAAATATATTCAAGAGTATTTAACATTATTATAGAGCATACTTGTCAAATGTGAACCGATATCAATGATATATATGTCACTAGCAAACCCGGCGAACTCCGTTTCGCCACCAGATGGCTTCGTTTTTTGTAACATTTTGTTTGGGGATTAAAAGTTATTTTTTTTTGTTTTATATTTGAAAAGGACAAGTTTTATTTCATTGCACAACAGTAATGAATTCATTTCGATTAAAAAAATGAAGTGGAATTTAGTTGAATTTCTCTAAGTAAAAAATGAAAGTCAATCCAAAGTAAATACTGAATCGAAGCGTTATACGTGTCCGCAAATTATCCGTTTCATTGGAGTGCTCTTTGGTAAACCACATTTTTTGTTTTTTGGTCTGACGTTAACACAAACAAAGCGGATGGTTTCCCAACTCGTGAACACGCAACGTATAGCTGCCCATGTGAAAAACAATTATTTTCTAAATTTATCCCGCAAACACTAAGCGCTTGGCCTCGCGACTTATTAATGTGAATGCAAGGCGAATCGCAAATTGCAATCGTTTGAATTCAAACGGAAGATCGGTCGGAATCATGGTATTCGAGGAATACATACATTTTCACCTGCCTACTTTCCGTTAATAATGGTTGTCTCAATCAAATTCAGCATAAGTCTTTTCACCGCAAGTCGAGTACCGTTGCACAGTCGCGGTGGATTCAAATTACGCAATATCATAATAACTGAACCAACTTTGTGTTGCAAGTTATGTGGTGGAAATCCTGGTAACTCCAGAGAGTTCAAAAACTCCGTTGGATAATTTACTGCATCAGCGGGATTTTTTATGGACTCAACGGATTTGTATGTCAGCAAATTGTCATCGATTTTTTATTGAATGGTGAAATTCAGTGCGTGTACACCATTATTCTTTGGCGAGAATTGCTCGTTGAATTAACCAAGCATAATTCTAATAATTCTCACTAATGTTTGTGAAAACACTTTCAATAAGAGCTAATTGAGAGTCTACAAATCGGCAAAAGTCGTTGGTAAGAGTAATTAATCTAGCTGTCGCATCAACTGGCACTTTTCCATTTCTAACAGCTAACAATTGTGTGGAAAATTGTGCAGCACTTTGATCATTTTGAAGTTAAACTCTCATATTAGTGGTTAGTGATAATGTTTTTGCCTTATTCCACAAAGGTGCTGTTTCAGGCAAGTATTCAATTCATCTGGAGGCGTTGCACGGGAAATTACTGGCAACGTCTGCCTGAAATCGCCTGCCAACAATATCATCAAGCCGCCAAAGATGTTATTATTTCGCCGAAGATCCTTCAGTGTAGAGTTAAATGCTTCAAGTGATTTCTTCTTGTGTGCCATTGTGCACTCATCCCAAACAATGAGCATGCATTGCATCAACAATTTTCCCATTTCACTGGATCTGGAAATATTGCATGTTGGAGTATCATTTGTGTTTAAATTGAGTGGCAACTAAGCGCAGAATGTGCAGTACGACCGCCATCTAGAAGAGTCGTCGCAATTCCAGATGATGCTAACGCCAAAGCTATGACACATCTTGATCGAAAAGTGGCCAAAATCAATGAAATGGCAAATATTTTCCCTGTTCCTCCAGGTGCGTCCAGGAAGAATAGACCACTAGTATTATTGTCCACCGCTTGCATAAATGTTTCGTATACTTGTTTTTGCTGTTCATTCAGCAACGGCACATTATTTCGAACGAATTCCTGCAATGTATCAACATTGTATTGCAGATCTCGATTTAATTCTTGGTTGAATGCATCGTGCATGGATCGATTTGGCGCAATCATTCCTACTTCAATCAGTAGCTTGTTTGCAATAGTCAGGCATTGATCCTCAATCAGAATCAATCCTTTATTGTATATTTCATCGGTTATTTGCGTTTTGAACTTACTTATTTTCGTGAGGGATACTCACACACCACGTGCCGGTGCCGTTGTAGTACATGCTATGTATCAGAGATGGTGATGTATGTGAAAAATGATTTTCCCTGTTTTCCTGCTTTTCTCTTGAAATTTTTCCTGAATTTTCTTTTCAACCAATGCAAAACCGTGGATATCGGTTTGTGCGTTCTGGAGTTATAGCGTCAGGAAGGAAAACCCGACTTATTTTTATATATAAAAGAAAGAAGATTAAAAAAGCCGATTAATTATAATTATTATATTTTTTATCTTATGTATTAAATAAACAGCAGCTAAAAAACCAAAACAGGCACAGCTAAAAATTTTATATTTTAGATTTAAGAGTTGAGTTTCTTAAAAGTTCATAGGATGTTATATATAAATTTCAAGGACATTTTTTTATAACATATATGTATATCACCTAACCCCCCGTGGGCACATTTATGTCTTTATGCATCACACTAGACTTGTGTCTTTCGGGGGTACAAGGGAGCCCAGTCCTCTTAGGCTAGCAAGGAGCCAACTGGAAAATCCACTATATTTCCATGGGAATCAGTAAGCCCCAGAGTTCCGCTAATTGCCTTTTAGCCTTTTAGCTGTTTTCTGACTGATTATTTAGGCCCTCGTTTGAGTTTGTGGGTCGGATCATTCACAATGAACACAATGAATGGTCCAGGTCCAGTGAGTATGAATGCCGTCATGTTCTTAATTATATTAAGCTTCATGCGTTCTGGACCAGGAGTTGGATAGTCTTCTGCTTTGGAACCGCTGAAATTGCAACTAGGAATGACCTGTTGTTAGAACTAGTCGTCGGCTTCATAGGGCATGAATGACGTTGGTTTTACGACTAACGGCCAGACGCAGATGTAAATCTTATCACGTAATCTTCTATATATAAAAATAAATTGGGTTTTCCTTCCTGGCGCTATAACTCCAGAACGCACGAACCGATTTCCACGGTTTTGCATTGGTTGGAAAGAAAATTCAGGAAAAATTTAAAGAGAAAAGCAGGAAAACAGGGAAAATCATTTTTCGCATACAGCGCCATCTCTGATGCATAGCATGTACTACAACGGCACCGGCACGTGGTGTGTGAGTATCCCTCACGAAAATAAGTACGTTTAATTTTAAGTAGATGACGCCGGTGCGTGATACATTGTTTGACAACTACTCATGCGCACATGAAATTGAGGTTAAAGTTATTCGTTTCCTAACAGTTCAATTGGAAACCATCAAATCAATCACGCGTGCTGTGCAAATTTTTGTTCAACTTTAACAGCAGGCATTTGTCTTTAAAGTGGTAAGTTGAACTGTGTAAATTAATTCAAGTCTATCCATAGTCCAAAATGCCGAGAGGACGACGTGCGAACATCGGCCGCCGCGCAAGACATGCAAGCCAGCAACAAGTGTATTCACATAACTTAAGCGAAGAAAGACAAAATACAATAAGAGAAAATGCCCGATCGAGACAACGCTTGAGCACGCGAAGATTATTGGCATCATACAATCGCTTGGCATTCTAATATGATCCCACTGCGAACTACAGTAATGATGGCAATATGCTGATATTGCAATGCGTTAAAGTTCAAAAGAGAAACGGCTGTTACAAAAAACGAAGCCATCTGGTGGCGAAACGGAGTGCGCCCGGTTTGCTAGTATTTTATAAAAAGGCAGAAGGTCTTTACATACATAAAAATTAAAAAAAAAATTTATGTAAAGACCTTGTGCCTGTAAAAAAATCTTTTTAATATAAAAAAGAATTATTTTGAGAACAGCGTAAGAAAGCTAAGGCTATAAGAAATAACTGTTATTTAAATAATTTTCTTTGAAAATTTATTCAAAACTCGGTTTTCATAACAGTTTTTCGTTTTTCATTTTTTTTTCTCTCATATTTTCATTTCTATCCGTTGCGTCTATTTGCTGTAGAGAAAAGATGAGTTGCTAAACTAAAATGTTGATAAAACACCGAAAACACATTGAAAATATAAATTAATATACAAACAGTCATAGGCAAAGCTGTAGACAACAGCAACAACAATAACAATATAATAATAACATGCTTTTGTTTTCGTAGATCATGATGTTTGCAAAACTTTCTAATTTGGTACAACCGGATATGAAGTACTGTAATGAACAATTTTCTTTACCGGAAAATGCTTGTGACTTTTCATTTTCGTAATTTGTTTTAAATTGCAGTAGTGTTTGTTGCCCATGTATGAACACAAATGTTCAAGCCAGTAGGATGTTGTCTAGTGAATTTTTTGTATGTGAGTCTAAAATTGTACATTTGTGTTACATGTGCACTTCTTAGTTTGTTTGGAGTGGCAATAGACCCTGTACTAAATAGCAAACATTAGTTGGTTAACAGAGAAATAGCAATGAACAAAAAACAAAAAAAAAAAATAAAAGAATTTTAAAATTGCTCTCTTAAAATTGTCCTTTAAATGAAGTCACATTTTCATTAAAAATGTATTTAAAAAATATTTCATCTATTTTCCTACAACACTACATCTACACACTCATACATTTGCAATTGTTGTAAATAAGTTTGGTCTCTTGGTTGCACGCCTTTTATAGAAGTGTTAACAACATTCAGTTTTGTGGTGTTTACATTTTGGTTAAAAACATGTAACTCACTTATTGAGTTATTCGGTTTCATCATGCATTTGAGTTAAAGCAACTAAAAGTTTTCTGCTTCTTCATTTGTTTGTTGTTGGTGTTATTTTAAAGAAAGTCATTTTTATGTTTCGTTTAGTCTTTTAAGAATAAATTGTTGCTAATGCAATTGTAAGTGTGTTTGTATGCAATGAAAGTGGTCTCGTATTAAGTATTAATTATATAAGTGTGTGGGTAATAGAGAGAGAGAGAGAGAGAGAGACAGAGAGTGAAAAATATGAAATTAAAAAAATGTTCTCGATTTGTGGTGACTATTAAAAAGTTATCACACAATTTTTTTCAAAATGCACCAAAAATACTATTTATAAGCGTTAAAGCGTTAACAGATATAAACAGACTTTATAAGTAATTTATTAATTAAGCGCCAAGTTTTTATATAAAAAATTCACTTACACTTTAACTTTTATTTAGAACTAAAATAAAAAATAAAGATTAATTTAATTTTTATATAATAAATTACTTATAAAATATTAAAAATGAGAAATAATTATAATTATTACTAGCGTGCCCGTGACTGCTTCGCAAGTCATTTGTGGTTTGTTTTTATTCTGCAGCGTTCTTTTTTGTGTGCGCCAAAAAATTCAATCATTCCAGAAATTTAATCAGAAAGAACACAATCTCTTTTTTTACGATTTTTTTTTTATTTTTTTTAATAATTTTATCTTTTTCACATTTCAATATTTTTGTGTGTTTATAATAATACGTCTTATTCTGCGACTATACGACATTCTTGGATCGATTTTGGTTCGCGGTATAAGCAAACAAAGTAGTTGGTTTATTACCACGTGAACATGATACACATAATTGACCGTGCGAAAAACAGGTATCATTGCAAAAGCAATACGTATGGGAAGCCATTTAAAATCAAACGGTAAATCTGGAGGAATCATATGATTGCGTGATATCAACGCATCCTAGCTCTTAAATTTTCCTTTAAAAATTTTTGCTTCAATCACATTTTTCATGACTTTTTTTGACTGCTAAACGTGTTCCATTGCAAAGTCGTGGCTGGCAGATATTTCTAAGCAACTTTCACTTGTAGGCGGTGGGGCGGCAGTCCAGGTAACTCAAGCGAATTTTAAAATTCGACCGGATTATTTATCACATTGTCTTGATTGCTAACAGAGTCAACCGATTTTTAGGTAAAAATTTCCACGGGAATGTCATTCAAAATTGTCAAATCCGAAACATCTGTATTTTTCGCAGCTAAGATAGTTCCTTCCCCCAACCAATCATGGTTTCTAAGATTTTGTGCAATATCGGGAAATACGTTTGTGATCAATTGTTGTTTTGATTATGCAAAGTGGCGAAAATTATCTGGAAGCGTAATAATTTTTGTGGTGGGGTCAATTGGAATTGGGCCATTCCCAATATCTAACAATTGCTTTGAAAAACGTTCGGCTGATGGATCATTTTTTTTGTTTTTTTTACAGAGAAGGCAACAATGCCTATTTAGTCAAGTACCATGCTACATTCTTTAGGAAAGTGATAGAGAATAGATGAAACAGGTGGTGAAAGTAGAAGGATAGTCGGAAATTAACTGACGTATAAAGACAGCACAGCGACCAGTGACCATGCCTTCATCGCTGAGCAGCCCCACCGACAGTCAATTTTTATTTTTGTAGTGAAAAAAAACCAAGGTCTTCGTTGGGAATCGAGCCCACAACCCCCATACGGACAAAGTAGTACACTACCTACTAGACTGGAAAACTTCAACGTCGAACCGGACCACGATGGAAGGACTCCGTTTTTGATAAGGATGTGTTTGAAGTGGTTCTTTCTTCTACTACCTTGGAAGAAGGGGCAACGGCTGAGATACCCTCACAGCAGCTACGAAGGATGATTACTACGGCGTGTGATGCAGCAATGCCTAGAAGGAGGACTGGCCGAAGAAGATCCCCTTGCTACTGGTGGAACGACGAGATCCAAAGGCTTAGGATGAAGTGCCTAAGAGCACGACGGAAATCCCAACGATCCAGGGGTAGTACTGAATTCCAGGTTCTACTCCTAGCATTCAAATTGGCTAGACGGGAACTGGCAAGGGCCATCAAGGAGAGCAAAGCGAGGTGTTTTAAAAAGCTTTGTGAAGAGGCTGATGTGGATCCTTGGGGAAAAGCATATAGGGTGGTAACCAAGAAACTTGGGAATAGTTTATGCCCACAGCTGACATGCCCCCGAATGCTCTCCTCAATAGTGGAACAGCTCTTTCCACGTCGTCAACTTTTGACTGCCGTGGCTACGGGGGACGGAAATGCGGAGCGGATACCACCACTTACAATCGGGGAAATGCATACAGCCTCCTCGAGGGTAAGGATCGGCAAAGCCCCCGGCTCGGATGGAATACCGAACAAAGCGATCAAAGCGGCCTTCAATACTAGGCCTGATGCTTTCAGGATAACGATGGAGCGATGTCTACAGGAGGGAGTTTTTCCCAAGCAGTGGAAGATTCAGAACTTGGTGCTACTACCAAAGGGGAAAAACCACCCGGAGAACCGTCCTCGTATCGCCCTATATGTCTTTTGGATACACTGGGCAAGATACTTGAACGTGTAATCTATGGAAGACTATTGGCGGTGACAGAGTCCAATGGCACATTATCGGAGCATCAGTATGGGTTCAGAAAAGCAAGATCGACCATCGACGCCATTAAAAAGGTAGTAGATCTGGCAACAGAGGCCATCCACGGAAAAAGATGGAGATGGGGAACCAAGGAGTATTGCGCAGTAGTCACGCTGGACGTCAGAAATGCTTTTAATTCAGCGGACTGGATACACATACGGAGATGCCTCATCGACATTGGTACGCCTTTCTACCTATTGAGGATAGTTATGGACTACTTGGACAATAGGAAACTCCAGTATTACACTGATGGTGGCATGAGAGAGTACAACATCGCGGCGGGAGTTCCCCAGGGATCAGTTCTCGGACCACTTCTGTGGAACATAATGTATGACGGGGTTCTACGACTGAACCAACCTGGCGGGGTGCATGTGATTGGCTTCGCCGACGATATTGCAATCGTCACGGTTGCCAAACATATAACAGAGGTCGAGACTTCCACGAACATTGCTGTGGCTAACATAAGGGCCTGGCTGGATGCCGCCGGCTTGGAGTTGGCCGATCATAAGACGGAGGCCGTCCTTATAACGAGTCGGAAGAAGCTGGAGTATGCAACTTTCCGGATAGGAAACCAGCTGATAAGATCAAAGGAATCGGTGAAGTATCTTGGTGTTGTGTTGGATAACAGGCTTTCCTTCAGGACGCACATCAAGTACGCGGTCGGGAAAGCATCAAGGACACAAGGGGCATTGTCCCGAATGCTTCCAAGTATCGGTGGTCCTGGATATGGGCGCATAATACTACTGTCGCGAGTGGTCAGCTCTATTCTGTTGTATGCTGCCCCGATTTGGGCAAGGACCTTGGACAGTGAAAGGAATAGGAGAACAATAGCATCGTTGCATAGGCTTTGCGCGATAAGGGTCATAAGCGGCTTTAGGACGATATCGGATGATGCCGCGTGCGTCTTGGCCGGAATGCTACCTGCTGATATAATGGCAGACGAACTCAGAAGAGTGTTCCTTAGGCGAACTATGAATCGCGAAAGGATGAGGAGTATAAAAGACGAGGAAAGAGCTACATCAGTGGCTCTATGGCAGACTAGGTGGGACAATTCTGTGAAAGGTAGATGGACATACAGGCTTATCCTGACATCCGCTCGTGGATATCGCGGCCGATAGGAGACTGTGGTTATCACGTTACGCAGTTACTATCGGGTCATGGAGGCTATCGTCAGTACCTCCACAGGCAAGGGCACGACAGCTCACCTCTTTGTCCGGTGTGTCCAGGGGTGAATGAAGATGCGGAACATGCAGTTTTCCACTGTGGACGCTTCTCAGAGCAGAGACAGTCGGCGAATATACCAAGCCCAGAGGACCTTATTTACCATATGACAGCTTCGGAGAGAAGATGGCAGGAAATCGTCTCATTTGTGATAGCTGTTCAGGCAAGCCTCCGAAGAGCAGAGGCACAGAGAAAGGCCCATAGGGCCGCTTCCTGAATATAGTATATTTATGACTAACCAGCCCCGCGAAGAAATACCTGACGGCAGTCCCGCGGGGAGAGTTGTGGAAGAGTGCAGTGTGTGGGTTTAGCACGTAGGCGCTTCCCAGAACCGAGTATTTGGGTGCGAATCGTGCATGCTGTTATCCATTGATATCAGTATCTTAAGAAGATTCCCACATCCTTGGCGCGGCCGAAAAAAAAAAAAAACTACCTACTAGCCTACGGGGGCACCTGAAATTGAACACGCAATTACACACACACACACGCACACACAAAATGCAACAGAATGCGGAAAACAAAATTCTGTATTTGTTTGCACATCCACTTGCTATGAACATGAGCATATTTCGATTTGTATTGCCGTCGCATTCTGTGCAGGCACATACACACAGCAACGTACAAACGAAAACACACATTTCATTTGATACAAAACAGTGAGTCGAAGTATGCAATGGATTTTTTGAATAATTTGTAGCACTGTGGACGCACTATTGTAAACGCATGAAACAAACGACCATTACGAAGGTACTGTGAAAATTTGGTGGCAATCCGACGGCGCATCTCGTCAAACACTGGCAACCAACGGACACCTATTTTGGGCTTAATTTTTATATATATAGATATGTTTTATAAAGGGATCATATAACAGGTTTTATTACATTTTTGCTGAATAATAATTCTATTATAATATGGGAATTTTATTGTTGAATGCTTTTTGGTAGAACTCAAGCGGAAATGATTTGATAAAGGACCGATTAGAACTTGAAAATAAAAAATAAAATAATATAATTTTGATCACAAATTCTTTTATTTGAAAGATCAATATATTTGAAAATGATGAAAGGCACATTGCTACCATGGCTGTTCTTGACAAGGCATAATCTGGTCTCTCGATTTTTGACTATTTTTCGAACATTGCTACCATACCGGTTGCCACGAATAACATAAACAATAATGGCATGTAAGGTTGATACCTTACTATAGCTGGTTTATTAACATAAACCAGTCACTCCATGTAGTCATGATCGTGGGGCCTCAACTCCCATGACCTTAGAGACTAATTACCAGAGCATTTTTCTAAATTAAGTTTTCTCCAAATTTGGCATCAATAAGTTAAGGGTTGCTGTTGCTGCATGGTGAATAGCACCATCCTATTAAATCCACATCTCGCGCAGATCAACGTCATTAAAATTTTAAAACAAAAAACCAAAAAAATTTTGAATATAGTGCGTTAACGATAGATCGTAATGTAAGCTCCGAATTTCTTGCTTACAGCTACCAGCGTGTAGGCGGTACAACTTTCTGGATGCCACAGAGTCTGCAGGCTTTATTCTGAACTGATTTCATGTTCATCAATTTTGTTCATTAACCAACCTGTTAAGCCAGAAATGAGTCACAGCGCTTAAAACAATTTTATGACAAAACAATGACTGTTTTTCCAGAGTATACTGATCATAAACGATGTTCTATTGAGATTAAAAAACACCGAACGTATATAATTAAATTGAAATATTAAAAAAAAAAATTGGCAACCCTGTAAATCAGCAAAAAATTTAATTTGTGCATTTAAAATGTTTAGGATTGTGTATTAGTTAAAAAAAACAAAGTTGAATAAGTCTCCAATGCACAGTGGGACATTTATAACTTCTTGTTTTTCCCTGCTTTTTTTCACCTAGTGCTTATTTCGTGAATGGTAACACTTAGCCCATATTTGATTTGACAGATAATTAGTTTTATCCTTCCGTTGAACGAATATGGTTTTGTATATGCTTGAACAACGCTGGGAAATATTGCGACATTACTTTGAAAATCATGGCAATGTTGCAGAATGTGTGCGAAAATTGCATAAGGATTTTGGAAGAAGAGAAGCACCGTCAGCTCTGTATGTTCGCTGTCTTGTGAAAAAAGTGAAAGAACCTGCCATCCTCATCGATAAAACAAAGTGCGTACACCCAAGAATACTGCTGCTGTGGCAGAAAGTGTGCGTGAAGCGACATCAACATCAATTAACTGTCGTTCTCAACAATTGAACATTTCAGAGACATCATTGACACGAATTTAGCATAAAGACCTTGGTATGACGCCATTCAAAGTCCAATTGGTTCAGGAGTTGAAGTCAAGTGACCATCCAATGCGTTTTCGCTTCGCTAAGCGAAGATGCCGATTTTGCAAGAAAAATCATCTTTTCAGATGAAGCTCATTTTGATCTTGGCGGGTATGTAAACAAGCAAAATTGTCGCATTTGAGGCACAGAAAACCCGCACGCATACATTGAAAAGCCGATGCACCCAAACGAGTCACTGTTTGGTGCGGATTTTGGTTCAGAGGCATAATTGGGCCATTTTTCTTCGAAAATGAGCAGCGTGGTCGTAACAGTCAATGGCGATCGTTATCGGGCTATGTTGAACGAATTTTTGTTCACGAAAATTGAAGAGGAGGATATTGGCAACATTTGGTTTCAACACGGACGGCGCTAAGTGTCACACAGCCGAAGCTACACTCAATGAAGATTTTCTTTTTTTGTTGTATTGAACATCTAAATTTCAGAAAAGAAACTGTAAATCGAAATTGCACAAATTGCTGAAAGTTAGAATTTAGCTTGCGTAACACCCTGTTATTTAAACTGTTGTAATTGAATTGCCACTGTTGCCATAATTTGAATGGTTTTGTTTTGATGGATTCTAACTACTAAAATATTAAAATAAAATAAGTGATAAAATCGCCTAGAAAAGTTTTATTAAAATAATTTAAACGTTACAAAAATATAATGCCCTCTAATGGAAAAAAATGATGTGCCGTTCCTTAGTTGGTTTCATTGTGTTTTATGTTTTTAATTAAATGCCCAAAATTGTATTTGAGGTCATTTAAAATGTTGCATGCATTGAAAAAGGATTTTTCTGGTAGAAAAAATTACTTTTACATTTTAACTGACATTGACTTGTGGATAAAGTGAAGTGACATTTTTGTGACTTACAAATTAATTTTGTATTTACTTCTTTATAGCTTTAGGTTTTAAAAGAATTTTATAGTCTTCTATGAAGTAAACGTTGCTAAATTTTAAAATTTTTGTTTCATTCTGTTTAAAAATTAAAATTTAATTTTAATCGGAAACATTTTCGAAGATTTAATAATTTTTTGGACTTGAATTGTTTTTTTTTTGTTGGTTTTTGGTTTCAGGCTCTTTTAAAAATTATTTTCTAAAAGTTTGCATGTGTTTTATTTTGGCTTTTTAATTTATCGGGTGCTTTTTTAAATTAATTCACAGTTTGCTTTATAAATATCTTTTTGAAATGTTTATTTTGCATTTTCTAAACAAAACTTTGCTTTTATAAAAAAAAAATCATTTTTATTTCTTTAAAAAAACTTTTTAGTATATTTTTGTAGTTTTTTTAATTGACCTTTTTTATCTTTAACAAATATCTCTTATTCTTTTTTACGGTCTTTTTAAATTAGATTAACAATATATATTTTTTTTCTTTTCGATATTTCGCTTTCGTATCGAAAGCTTCTTCAGGAAAAAAATGTTACAAATTTTTGCGTAAATGTTGGTGCCATAGAAAAGAAGAGAGAGGGCTTTCTAAATAGACAAGCAACAATTTTTCGAGATATAAAAAATACATTTAAGACAATTATGTGAAATGTGTAAAAATTATTTCAAGTACATTTAAAGGGTTAAAAAAAATTGTTTGTCCGAAGCTAAATTTCAATGTTTCGTAGAAGAGGTAGACCAAGTACTAAACTCTCTCTCTAGTATTGTCATATCAATTATCTTACAATTTGAGTGAATGCCCAAATTCCATTTAAGTCACAAAACATGACCAAATATTGTAGCAATGTTTATTACATAGCGATATTCCCGTTTGTAAGACCATGTTTTTTTGTGGAGAACCATTGTCGCGATAATACCTCACTAACATTTTCGTATAAAAAAATTAATGAGTTTTATACCTGGCAACGCTTCTATGTATAATTATGTTCAAAAGAGAGAGTCTCCAGCGAAAAATCGATAAATTAATATAAAAATTATATTTTGATGATATATTGTGATCAGTAATCACCATGTCTATATATCGATCGATTCATTCATGGCCGGATCACATTAAATGCACCACTAAGGAAAAAAGCATAGACTCTTTGTGGATCAAAATTAGTTCAATATGCCTACAATCCTATTAGGGTACTACACTACAAATTTATTATGTTGTGGAAGGGTGAGGGCCTTACATGCGGCTTTGATTTTATTTTAAATGAAAATATACTTTTAGAACATTTGCTGATATCTGGGCTAATTTGGAACCTACTTCGAAAAGTAGAAAATTATAATTTCATCTGAATTTTATATTGCATATTTGAAAACAGCATTATAACTAAAAGGTTGGTTCCATTTAGAAAACATTTTTATAATGTTGTTAATGTTTATTGTAGAGAAGAAAAAAGCCCTGAGGGTGACCAACAAAGCTGGCCGAAATATTGGTTTTTAAAAGAAAAATTTTTAAAAAATTTAAAAAATTAAAAATTAACAATAAATTGTTTTAAACTTAAACAAATGTTTTAATTTTTTAATTTATTGAACAAGACCTTAAGCCGGAAAGAAAAAAGGAAAATTTACAATAAAAAAGGTCTACAACTTAAAAAGAACATTTTTATAAATTTTAAAAGTAAAGGGTTTCTAGATGTCTTTTGATTGGAGAGGACTTGAATTTCACATATAAAAAGTGTATACAGCTGTAGTTTCCAATTTATACTCGAATAATAAAGTGTTTTCGTATAGGTGGTGTTTAATTTAACGTATAAAACCTTTTCTGTTCAACCGTTTTATTTTACACAGAAACTGTGTTGCAATGTCCGTTTATATATGCTAAATTGCTTATAATTTAAAGGGTGCCCCATTACAGATGTCAATTTTATTATGTATGGCTGTATCTTTTTAATGGTTAGAGACAGAGTATTCAATATAAGGAGTCGCACCTCATCAAAAATAAAAAATAATATCAGCATTAAAGGGTGACCCATAGGAATTTTTTCTTATACATACATATGTATAATTTCTTTATCTCTTCAAACTCCTTCGATGGAAACAGCAAGCTGATTGTGGTTTTTATAACACAAATCTTAAAATGAAATAAAGTAATTTAAGGGTGACCCATATAGTATACACTTTAATATTTTAACCGCAGTATGGAGAAGCTTTAAGCAAATATAGGGGATGACTGCCGATTTTGATGAGGATTTTTTTAAGCAATGATCTTGTGATAGCACAAAGGCATCATATAGATGATTTTTGTTTTAATTTCTTGCTTTAATTTACATAAAAATTAAAAAAAATAGTCTTTTATAGTTTCTGTTTCACTTTACAACACTTATGGCTCTCTTGCAAATTTAAATCTGAATATTTATTATTTGTAACTGAGTTATAAATAACAAAAAATGTTAATAAAACAAAATAATTAATTAAGTTTTTTTAAACTCTTAAATGAAATTTCATGCTGGTAAAACCACGTTACATGCAGGTTTCGTCGACAACGAACTTTTGTTTAAAAGAAATTACAGACCGCTGCTGTCGAAACCCGATTTTAGCATGGTTCTTTGAAAGTTGCACCTTCTCATCCTTTTTGGGAACTAATTGCACTGAGAAAACTTTAACAAAAATTCTTATTTATCATTTGAATAACACTACACAACAACAACAAATAACACACGATACAATAATATTTTTTTAGTATTTTTTTTTTACTTTATTTTTTAACACTTTGTTTTTTTGTTTTTTTTTTTTTTGGTTTATTAACGCCCATTATTTTTCTCTACATAAAAACACTATAAAAAAAACAAAGCAAATAAATAAAAGAACAAAGAAAATATAAATTTCACCAGTAAATACAAATAAATATCATTTTCCAAATGTGAGTATACTAAACGACACCATTGCGTTGTTATTTACTTCGACAAGGTGTACAAAAAGTGTGTGTATTTTTAAGTATGTAGACATACGCCATGAGTAATAAAAATAATTGTCATCTGTGGCTTTTGGTAAATTTTCTAAGGAAATAAAAACCAGGAAAAACAAAAAATATTTAAATTTATGTATGCAAATGTAGAAAAAATAAAAAGGGCAGCAATAAAATTTCTCTAAATCCCTACGTTTTGCCCCCTTTCTTATGAAAATATTGAACCCAAGTTTGTAATAATGAGTGTAAAAGAATTTTTTATATAACTTAAGACTAGTGAAGGCTGCGTTACGAAGAAATATGAAGCGTAGTCTCGTTAAAAATCAATTATACAAGGCAACAATCTCAAAATGTTGCCTCGCGGATAGATTTTTTTTTTGGAAATTTTGTGTTAAACCCTTTCCTTTCCTGGTGAATGCTTTTGCATGGTATTACGAAAAAACGTGTTGCATCATATGCTGTTAAGTCTAATATAATAAATTAGTTATAAAATCTAAATCTTCCGATGTTTTTGGTATAAGAATTCAGTGAGATGTTGGTTTAAGCAGGTGCCAAAAAAAGCAGTAGGATACCTTTTGAAGCGAAAATGGGCCGCTATTTTTATGTCTCAACAATCGTGTACAGAAGAGAGTGAAGTATGATGTGTATTTTCATTAAATTTTGTTAAAAAAATTTTAAGGTTGAAGGCTCTTCTTTCAATGTTTTCCGGAGCATAAAGTGCGCGAGCATATACTGGTGTTTACACATTTCATACGAACGCGGTTTGCTAAAATTTGCGCGCAATTATTCTAATTTTGGACACATTTGGTCGACTATAATGTCAAAAAAAAAAAAAAAAATCACGAAATGCATTTTGAGTTGATCACCCATTTTCATACAAGCTTCAACAATCTTAAAAGAAACTTGAGGTTAAGGTGTGACTCATATCAACATTGTGCATTATTGTTGGATCATTCTATTTTTATTTATTTAATTAGAATACGAGGAATGCGTGATAAGGTTTACATCTGTACCGGCAGTGAGCCCTAATCAGATGGTGGCCATTACCACTGTGAATGGTATGTAGCGCCATTCTCACCCTAGAAGGCCTTGGAATCCGTGCATTCTCCGGTCACTGCTAGTTGCAATTTCAAAAGCTCGAAGTAGGTCGCAGCCTTTACTCCTTGCTTAAGAGTTGGATAATTTCCAACTCCTGGTCCAGAACGCATGAAGCTTAATATAATTAAGAACACGACGGCATTCATACTCACTGGACCTGAACCATTCATTGTGTTCATTGTGAATGATGACCCACAAACTCGCACAAGGGCCTCGAAACCACAACCACCACGATACTCCCATATAGGTGCCAACCTCAATAATCAGCCAGAGAACAGCTAAATGTCTAAAGAGACAAATAGTAAACTCTGCGAGCCTACTGATTCCCGTGGAAATATAGTGGATTGTCCAGATGGCTCCTACTAGCCTTTAAGGGGCCTGGGCTCCCTTTTACCCCGCAAGACACCAGTCTAGATGGAATAGTAGGGTCCAAAAAGACTATCATGTGCCCCCGGGGGAAGAATACGAGGAATATCGGGCAACATTCAATCAACATTAATTTAGTTAGACGAAGTTGATACACAATTGAAAGTTTTTCGTTGTTTTCTTTATTAATCGTCACAAATTTCGTTGGTTACTTATATTCGATTTTTTTTTCTGTTATGTTGGTATACATGTCTGTTATATATAAGTTGACGATATCAGCCTTTTTGGATTGTCAGTTTGTTTTTGACAGATAAAAAGATCAGTCGTGTTTTGGTGTACTCTTCGAATTTTTATTATTCAAAAAAAATGAATCAAAGAAAGTGTATTAAGTTTTGTGTAAAAAATGAAATTAAAAGTGCAAGGACATTTGTAATATAGACTGTGGCTTTTGGCGAGTCGACTATGAGCAGAACAGAAGTTGAATAGTGGTATAACCGGTTTAAGGAAGAACGAGAAGGTGTTAATGAGGATGCTTGCCCCAGCACGGCAACAATCTAGAAAAATATTGAAGCAGTGAAGAAAATGATTTTGGATAATCGTCGAATCACTATTAGAGAGTTTGCTGATGATGTTGGCTAATCGTTCGGCTTATGCCAAGCAATTTTTACGGATTTTTTAGGCATTAAACGAAGGGCAGCGAGGATTGTTCCAAAATTGCTAAAGTCATCATCAGCCATTATCCAGATTTGCTCAAAAAGGTCATAACTGGTGACGAATTATGGCTATGACATTGAAACCAAAGCCCAAACATCCCAATGGAAGCGTCTAGAAGAGCCAAGACCGAAAAAAGCATTTCAAGTTTTGTCAAATGTGAAGGTTTTGCTCACTGTGTTCTTCGATTGCAATGGCGTAAGGCATCATGAATTCTTGCCATAAGATCGTACGGTCAATAAGGAATACTACCTTGAAGTTATGCGCCGTCAGAAACGCACAGAATTGTGGTAAAACCAATCATGTATTTTGCACCATGATAACGCACCAATTCACACATCGATGCTTGTACGTGAGTTTTTGGCCAAAAACAAAACCGTAATCCTGCCTCACCACCGTATTCACCGGACTTGGCCCCCGCTGACTTTTTCCTCTTCCCAAAACTGCAGACACCGATGAAAGGAAAGCGTTTTGCTACGATTGAGGAGATAAAAGAAAAATCGAAAGAGGAGCTGTTGGCTGTAGAAGTATTTCGAGGATTGGAAAAAATGCTGGCATAAGTGTATTATATCTGAGAGGGATTACTTTGAAGGGGACAAGATAGTTATTGATGAATAAATAAATACTTTTTAAAAAAATTAAAAATAATGGTTATTTTTGTTGTTCATACCTGGTATTTTTCTTTCATATGGTTTTTCATTAATGCTTCATAACAATCGGTGAGATACTGTAACAAGGTTTATCTACAGAGTTGTGAAGAAAATATTATGATAGAATAAAAGTAAAGTAAAATGAAATTTTCTTATTTAAAATACTTTTCTGCTGGATGTGTTTAAAAATTTGTGCCTGCTTTAAGAATTCAAAGTGTTTAGATCTAAAGAGCATCTGCAATAAAACACATCAAACATTTCCCGTTTTGTTGTTGGTTTTGTTTGTGTTTTTTTTTTGCTTTTTTTGGTATGATGATCCACCACGTCTTTTATGACTTGTGGTTTAACTTTTGTTGTCATTATTATTTTTTTGTTTTTAGTTTTTTTTTTTTTTTGTTGTGGGTAACTGTGCGGTTAAGTCATGAAAATTGTCATCATAAGTTAAATATCATCACACTTACATACCTTCAATAAATATTATGTCACATACTCAAATGATAACTTTATATATTTACACAGGTAAAACAAAAACAAAACAAAAACAAATGGTTTTCTATTGCGGTTGTGTCTAATGTCTGTGTGTAAGTGAGAACACAACAAAGTCACAAATGTTTTATAGACTTTCGCTGTTTCGCGTTTTATGTATGGTTTTTTTAACATTTTTTTGTTTTTAGAGTTTGCAGTTCTCCAAGAAGAAGGTGAGCACCATTTTACTTAAGACAATTTATTTAACTGTGAAATAAAGTTTATGACTAGACTAGTAATATGACCACAGGAAGTATTTTCACAGTCTAGCCAATTTATATAAAAAATTTCCTTTAAATTTTAAGACAAAGTTACAAAATTTGTAAATAATTCTTTTTTTTTTTGGTGAATTTTATTTATAGCATGAGATATTTAAAATAAAATACTTTTAAGGTTTAAATTTAATGGATTCTCTTTCATCTAAAACTACATTTATTTGCTTGATAAATTTTTTTGGTAATTTTATTTTTTGCATATTCATCATGCAAGACAATTCAACAAAAGTGCATCAGCACAATTGAAAATAACACAGACATACACGCATCACCAAAAAATTCTTACCCAGAGGACTTGTTATTTGCCATAGCAAAAAAAAAATAATTTTTTTCCTTTTCAAATATTTAAAAAAGAAAAGAATAAAAAAAACTAATGTTTGTGATTTCAATTTGTTTATGCACAATCACAATTTTTCATGTTTTTTTGCAGAAAATCACAAAAAAATTTGTGTAGAAAAAAAATGTTTTTTTCCACTTGACACTAAATTTCGTTTGTTCTTCTTTTATTTTTTTTTTAACAAATAAAAAGGTGTTACTTTCGCTTATTCTGTGTATGAAATAGTTTTTATAACATCTTTTTTTGTTTTTTTGCGGCTGCTGTTTATATGAAGTGGCAAAAATGTCAAAAGTTTTGCACTTGCAGTGATTTACTTGTGTGCGGTAATAGTCATAGAGCTGGGTTATGAAAATAAACTTCAACACACCAATAATTTACACACAAATGTTTTATATGAAAAATAAACAATTTTATTTATTTATTTGAGTTCCTTTATTTTTTGTTTGTTTTATAGTTTCCTTTGAAGACAAAGGATAACAGATTGTTTTTGTTACTTATTAAATTCGTGAGAAGCAGAAGTGAAGTGTTGATATTAATTTCATTTAATTTACTTGCTGGTGATTACGTTTTAAACAATCACATAGACCAAGTAATCATCAGCACCCAAAAAAAAATATTGCAAGATAAAAGTTTACACACATGAAACATGATAAGTTAACCAAAAGGAATCAAGGAATCTTAACTAAACAGTCCTTAAGGGTTTTAATATTTTGGGTAAATAAACGCAATTAAATAAAATTATCCAATTGTACATTAGTTCAGTTCAGATGTGCCATAAACTGCTCTTAATTTCTTTAATTTAGTTTTCTTAGCTTGTTTAACTTTTAAAATAAATTTTTAAAAATAAATCTGTCTATAATTTTAATGTGGCTTAGGTTTAGTTTTATTTTAAACTTTAAATTTTTTAAGAAAAAAATATTTAGAATTTTTCTTTATTGATTTTTAGACAAAACAGGAAATGTTAAGCAGCATTTTCTAGAACGCTACATCTTTCTTCTTCATATGCATTTGCTTTATATTGTATACAATATGAGTATTATCTTTAAAATAAAACAATTTAGCAAATTAGAACACGTGTAATAATTCATAATAACGTGCCAATAAAATGCACTATTTATCGTGTAGTGAATGATTTCGAAGAAAGAGAGTCTGTAGATGATAGGCCCAAGCATGGACTACAACGTACGGCAAGATGGGCTGGAAACATTACTGCAGCTGAAGAAAATGTTCAAAACAATCCATCAGCCTCAATTTGAAATTTGGTATTCAAAGAAGAACATTTGCTTCCATATAAGATTCTTCAACCAAAAACATTTACGCCGCCGTAGATATGCCAATAGGATGTTACAGCTCACCCATGACAATCGCGATTTTCATGAAAAAATCATAATGTGAATAAACAGAATAGTCGGTTCTGGGGAATGGGAAATCCTGAAATTATTCAAGAGTCACCTGTGCGTCCATTAAACATGAGAGTCTGGTGTGAAATTTGGTTAGAAGTAATCATTGGATCTTACTTTTTTGAAAACGAAAACGGCGTAGTGGTAACTGTGAATAGGAAGCGATATCGTGATATGATTAAAAACCTTTTAATGCCACAACTGCATGCTTTGAGCTTGATTGACATGTGGTATCAACAAGACGGCGCCTCATCGCATGCAGTCAGGATTACAATGAAATTACTGCAAGATGTCTTTTCACAACAAGTTATTTCAAGATTGTTGGTGATGTTGATTGACCTCTACGATCGCCTGATTTGACTGCTTCGGTCTTATTTTTGTACGAATTTCTGTAAAGCAGGGTTTATGTAAACAAATCAGAAACGCGTGAGCAACTCAAACAAAATAGTCGTGATGAAATTAATAAAATACTACGTAAAATATTTTCTTCAATGTAATATTTTTATGAATAAAACAGGAGGCTAAAGCCAAGTCAGACAATTCGGTTTCATTTACACGGTGGTTACACTCACCTCAGAATCACAAATTTCCAACTAGGTGTCCCTGTAGGCTAGTAGGTAGTGTACTAGCTTGTCAGTGTGGGGGTTGTGGGTTCGATTCCCAACGAAGACCTTGGTTTTTTTTTCACTACAAAAATAAAAATTGACTGTCGGTGGGGCTGCTCAGTGATAAAGGCATGGTCACTGGTCGCTGTGCTGTCTTTATACGACAGTTAATTTCCGACTATCCCTCTTCTTTCACCACCTGTCTCTTCTCTATTCATTTCCTAAAGAATGTAGCACGGTACTTGACTAGGTACTATGAAATAGGCATTATTGTCTGAAGTGTTACTTCTCTTTAAAAAAAAATGTGTGAGAATAAAATGAAAAATGTGCTCAAAAGGGGCACGCATTTGTGAGGATAACAGAGGCGGACATTTATCAGATATTGTATTCCATACATAATTGCCGACATTAAATAAAACATTTATCATTGTAAGACACATTTTCCTTTCTTTAATTAAAAATTGCAAACACAAACAAAGTAGTATACCTTCCCGGGGTACACCCTATACTTAGCTAAAAATTTTTGAGCATCTGTGATAGCTGCCTTGATTGAGGTACCTGTTTGAGTGGTAAACAAAAAAGTTTTTGAGTTAAATCAAAGGAAAATATAACCAATAAAACGAAAGTGTAGATGTTATTGTAGCGACCATAATAATACAAGAACTGTGACTACCTGTTTAGCTATAACGTTCAGCACGTTTAAAAAGAATACAGATTTAATATTATGGAAATGTTTAGCCATAAATTTAATAAAATTATCCAACTGTGGACAGTTTAGTTCTCTTAATTTCTTTTTCAGTTTCTTAGGTTTTTAAAAAGTAAAGTGTAACGTTTGATGAAGAACTTCTAAAACCTTATTTCAAGAAATTAAATATATATTTGTTAATATTTAGGCCCTTTTCGACCCGCTTTTGTCCTTAATTATTATAGGCAATCCGATTTGTAATTTATGAAAAGCCTTGATTTCAGTGATAGCATGTGACCAGCATTTTTCATTAACTTTATTCGTTACTGACTGTCGACAAGCAATTGTCAATTTTTATCAATAGTCTTTAGTAGTTGCTACCATTTTTTAAGGTCTAGAATGCCAGGGGGATTCACATGGAGAGCTACTTATACATTGTTCCAAACCTTGAATTAGCTAGTGCTAGTCATTCAAGCACATGTGCACATATTTTCGTAGCCTCTTTTATATTCTTCTTTACAAAAGTGAAAGAATTACAAATTTTTGTTTATATAGGGCCCGCAATCTTACGTTTTTTTTAACTAGTGCTTATTTCGTGAATGGTAACACTTAGTTAATGTTTGATTTGATAGATAATTAGTTTTATCCTTTCCGCTGAACGAATACGGTTGTGTATACGCTTGAACAACCCAGGGAAATATTGCGACATTACTTTGAAAATCATGGTTATGGTGCAGAATGTGTGCGAAAATTGCGTACGGATTTTGGAAGAAGAGAAGCACCGTCAGCTCCGTATGTTCGTTATCTTGTGAAAAAAGTGAAAGAAACTGGCTTCCTCAGCGATAAATCAAAGCGTGAAAAGCCAAAAACAGTGCGTACATCCGAGAATATTGCTTCTGCTGCTGTGGCGGAAAGTGTGCGTGAAGCGCCATCAACATCAATTCACCGTCGTTCTCAACAATTGAACATTTCAGAGACATCACTGAGACGAATTTTACATAAAGATCTTTGTATGACGACATAGAAAGTCCAATTAGTTCAGGAGTATCGCATTTGGCGGACCCTCTATGATCTAAAGGCTCGCAAATTCATACGAACAGTGCTAAAATCTTATATTTATTATTTTTGCGTGTGTCGAACAGTACAGAAATCAAGAAACAAACTACTTTAAATCAAATAAACAATAATTGCCTTAAAGCTAAAAAACTATTATTTAATACACTTTCATATTAAGCTATTGCTCTGTTATAAAATTTTGCCAATCTCATGTTAAAATTAAAAAAAAACTGAAGATATTTTTGAAATTTGTTAACCATCATTAAAGCGTAAAATTGACAACAAACAAATTCATCTTGATTATTATTAAACGCCAATAAAGCCAATAACAACAGCAACAACATAAAAAAAGGAATGTACATAATCATACGACAAATTTTAATTCCCCAGCAAGCAGCTGCTTTAGAAAAATAACAAAGACAATATTTCAGAAAAAAAAAAACAAATAAAATATAAAAACTTAAACGTGCTTACCAATTTGTTTAAAGTTTGCCAGTTTGTAACACGTTAAACATATGACAGCAGGTGGCAAACGGAGGTAATTGCACACACACACACACTGTCACTTATTTCAATCTTTAACACAGACAACATGAAATTTGCACAATGGAGCATAGAAGAAGGCAAATGAGAAAGATATCATCGTAAGGAAATAGCAACCGTTGTCATGATAAACGATTATTGAGATTTATATCTTTAAGCGTCTTAAAGATGTGGCATTGTTTTCTTTGCAACCATAAGGACTAACAGCACAAACAACAAAAGCAAAAATAAATATTAAAAAAAAGGAGAACACAAAACAAAAAAAAAAAGAAAAAAACAGCAACAACCAACAGGGATCAGTATGAAGATGACTTCTTAGAAGTAGCAAAAATTAAATATAACACATTGAATAAACTTTATTTAATTTTTGTTGTTGTTGTTTATGTGCTGCTGGCTTGACAGTCTGTGTGCTCTGGAAAAATGATTACTGTAAAAAGTCAAATATAAATAAAAAACACACATAAGCATGATTTGAATTTTGTTGTTTACTTTCATTTGAGCCAGGAAAAACCCCTTATCCAAAATTCACGTGACTGTGACTTAAAAAAAGAACAAACAAGCAAAAAATTATTGTAGTTTTGAGCAAATTTTCCTCTTGAAGGAGTTTTCACGCTTGTAGCGTAAAAATACTAAACCGAAATTACTTTTAAGAAGCAAAAAAATATAAAAAAAATAAATAAAATCACAGACATACGCGCACACTGAAATGCATATCCATTCCTGCTTAAGGAAGTTAAAGAATAAAATATAAATAAATCCATACGTTTTTCATGCAACTCAGCAGCCAACAAGGCATAACAATGCAACAACAAAAACAACAGAAAGGTTCGTTTCCTTGTCAGCAGAGTCATCATCTTCGTTAACGGTAACAACTTGCACAGGACATGATTTTTTATATTTTTAGTTTTTGTTTTAACAATTTTATTTTGATTTCTAAAATCTTAAAGCAAACAATACGAAAGGATGAATAAATGGACTTTAAGGAAAGGACAGCAAAGTAACCGCATTGTGAGAAGGCAAAGGCTTTAAGGAAAGAAAAAAAGTTAAGAAAGACTAACTTGAATATTCTTAACCTTAAAATAGTGTTACGTAAATCCACTCGCGAGTTCTTTATAAAGTTTTTAAAATAAATTTGTCAAGTATGAGTTGGACTCACAAATATACTTTTTTTATTTACTTTTTTTATTTTTTTATTTATTGTTGTTTAAAATATAAAATCTCTTCTACTCATTATTTAAAATATAAACTGTCGTAACATAAAATTCATGGTACTATGGGGCCACCTTTTATTTAAAAGAAGTAGCACATCAGGCAATAATGTCTATTTACTCAACTACCGTGCTATATTCTTTAGGAAAGGGATAGAGAATAGATGAAACAGGTGGTGAAAGTAGAAGGATAGTCGGAAATTAACTGCCGAATATAAGACAGCACAACGACCAGAGACTATGCCTTCATCGCTGAGCAGCTCCACCGACAGCCAATTTTTATTTTTGTAGTGAAAAAAACCAAGGTCTTTGTTGGGAATCGAACCCCCAGCCCCCATACTTACAAGCTAGTACACTACCTACTAGCCTACAGGGGCACCTTAATTTAATTTTATTTTATTTTCATTTACCGTATAGTATAGTAAAAACAGCGATGTATACTTCGAATTAATTTCAAATATGTGCCTGTAACGGTTTTAATCATAATGATAAAACCATATTTGTCAAAATGTTGGCTTAAATGAAGCATCCTTTAATTTTAGAATTTACTGTTTGCATTTATAGCAAACTCAAAATGTCATGCAGAAAGTTTCTTTCTTTCTTTGTCTTTTTTTCTATAATAAAAACAAGACTTGTTCAGCTCTGTAATCAAAACCTTTAGGGACACTCTACATGGTTACATCATGGACTCGCGATTGTAATTTTATTTTCTTAGCGATTTAAAACGTCTGGATTGTGCTAATATGGAAGTATCTGGCAGTATGTTGGAATGGTTTTTTCATTCATCCATTTTTCTAAATACCGATATGGTTTAAAAACAAAGAAAACAAAAAGCATTTTCGTGTATGTGAGAACAACAAATAGAATCAAATAAGTAAAATTGTTTATGTTGTTTAAAAACGCTTAGAACAGTCATTCGTCAGTCATGCTGTAAAGCTAATAAATTTATTTTTGTAACAATAGTTATATAAAAAATATTGTTACGGATCTATCTTGCTTAAGTTTTAAAAGAATATAATTAAGTAATAAAGTAAACAACTGGGTATGCTGTTTACTAACTGCGTGGTTGGCTAAGAAAACTTATGCACGCAAGATAGCAAGAACTTTCTAGTTACAAATTGCGTAGAAGTTTTATACACGCAAAACAACAAAAATTAGGTATGCTGTTTAAAAACTGTGTTGTTTTCTAAGAAAACTTATATACACAAGACAACAACAACTATCTTAAAATAAATTTCAAGAAGAAACTATATCAGCATAAAAATAAGAACAAAAATAGACACAGACTTATAGGCACCTATAATTTGAATGAACAACATAATAACTACAAGCTGTGATACAAAAGGGAGTAGAAGATTCTTAATTTTTCTAGACTTCTAGTGGACAAATATAAAAGGCAGCGTCTGAGTGAACGATTAGTTAGTTGAAAAATAAACGATTTTTTTTTAGTAAAAATTATTACATGAAAATTGCTTTTAGAAAAATTTTAAGTGATGAATAAAAAAAAATTTTTTTTCCAACGACGGTGGAAATGCTTCTAAAGAAATTATGAGTGCTGAAAATAATGATTGATGAAATTTTCCTTATAGAAAAATCATGACTAATGAAATTTATTTAACATAAATATTATGACATGAAAATTGCTTATAGAAAAATTTTGAATGATAAATTTCCTCATAAAAAAATATTATTTTTTTACCGAAAATTTGCAACTGATGAAACTTTTTTATAGAAAATTTATGTGTGATGAAAACTTTCTATAGAAAAAATATGACATGAAATTTAATAAAAAAATAAGGATGACTATATAGACATCTTAATGACGTTACCTGCAGTTCCACTACAAATGCATTTGTTTTCGTTTTGTTTAATTGAGATTCCCGTAGGTTTGAACTGCTACTTTTCATTTATTCACATGTTTAACTTTCACATTTACTGTGACTTTTTGGCAACAATTATTTTTCTTTATAGTGAAGACCTTAGTTTTGTTGGTATTTAAACACAATTATCTTAAAATAAGTTCCAGGAAGAAACTTTATCAGTATAAAAACAAAAATACACACAGACATCGTAAGCAAATTGTTCTGTAGTGTCAATTTTGTGTGTAGTTAAAGTAAATAGACGTGTAATTAATTTAAAAACTCTAAACTCTGGTGTTATTTATTTGGTAATAAAGAACTCATAACAAAAAGTTTATAAAAAGATTCTTAATTTTTCTAGACTTTTAATGGACAAATATAAAAGGGCAGCGCCTCAATGGATAGTGGATAGATAGTTAGTGTAAAAATAAACCTCGTGAAATAAAGACGTGCATATTAAGTAAATTGTTCTTTAATGTCTACTTTGTGTGTAGTTAAAGTAAATAAACGTGTAATTAATTTAAAAACTCTAAAATTTGGTGTTATTTATAAAACGTATATAAACAAAACGTTTATAAAAGGTATAAACGTAACAATATTTTTGTTAATTGTGGGTGGACGAAGATGAAGATATTTTGATAAAAAATATTTTCATATTTCTATAAATATATGATTTGCAAATTTCTGGAGGGATGAAATTTTTATTCAAATTTGAGCAAATTTTTAGTATGGAAAAATTTTAGCACAAAAAAATCTGGGTTATATTTCACACAATCTTCAATTAATAATAGGCTTTGACTTTAGTTGAAAAAGACATAATTTTGGTAACTGTTCAATTTAAGAAAACCACAACGGTGAGCAAATTATTGACTTCTATTCCTTTTTATTTGTCCGCAAATATTTACCAGATTAATTGCAATTAACAAACTGAACGTGATACGTTTCACGATTACGAAATAAGTAAGAAACGAAAGAGAATTTTTGTTAAACTATTGCATCTGTTAGTAGTGGACACAGTGCCCACACAGTAGTGTGATTTAAAATTTGACCTTTTTACTCGCAGCTATCAAAAATTTAGTTCTTTAGAATTTTTATTTAACTTTTTAATTATTATAAACGTGCCCGAAAACGTTACTTGAATATATTTGTTATATCCATGTATGACGTGAAAGTTTTGTTTGTGTGTGTGTTTCCAGAAAAAACTAAAACAAAATATTGCTGAATTGTATATCGTTACAAAATCACATAATTGTTGTTCTTGTTGTTACTTTACCTTCAAACTGGCAACAGTAAACTTAGCAAAATTTATTTCGTGATTCTTTTTATAAATACTTCAATCTTCTAATGAAAAACCAATTAATTAGATTTTTTTTATAAAATTAGAAACATTGAGGCGTAATTTTCTCAAGTTTTCTCCTTTCTCCATCTTAAGTTAAAATAAAAAAAAAATCTAAAATAACAGAATTATTTTCTTACCATTTGTAAGCAACTGCTTTCGGAAGTTTTATTACTTCACTCTGTTTGTTTGCCATTAAATTTTATTTAATAAACATGCACTTTAATACGCTCATATATTTTGGAATTACGATGTGACCTGAAATACTGTGGCTCTGGCTACGGCGGGACTGATAGTTACGATGTCAGTACTTTTTTGTTTGTTTTTTTGTTTCGAACCAGCAGTCAGGGGATGACCCCTACACATGCAATGCATTGTGCCAGAACTAGAAAATTAGGTTATGGGGAGAAGGAAAGAGGGAGTAGTGTTTGTGGATATTCAATATGAACTTTCCCACATGGAAAGTGATAGCAAAGACCTCCGGAGGGAGTCCACATACGGACTGTTCTGCTAAAAAATGAATTTTGTCTGTAATGCGTAGTGCGTTTTACTAGCCAATCAACCACAAATGGATGTGCTCTCAACGAAAATCGAGTTAAACGTAAAAACTTGCGAGTTTCTGGAACTAGTTCCCTAATTTCGTTAGAGCACTTAACATTGTAGTAACGAGAAAATAGTGAAAAACAACCCGATCGATGCTTCAAAGAATCAATAGATTTGGATACCATACTATCGTCAATGAGCTTCTTGGCCCTATCCTGTACGCGCTCGAGCAACTCCAAAATATACTTTGGAGTGCCGGCCCATACATGAGAGTTGTACTCCATCTGTGGACGGATATAGGTGGTATAAATAGTATAGAGATCGGATGGAGTCAAGTATCTCTTACACCGTTTTAGAAACCCGAGCTTTTTTAAAAACCTGAACATCGCACTGAATTTTAATGCCAAGAACATCAAGAGCTTCCGATTCCATAATACCTATATCACCCATAGTAACAGATGCAGCGCCATTACCGAACACAGATCTATGCGTAAGCATGCAACAATGCAGCTTACGAGCATTAAAATCAACTCTATTCACACGACGCCATTCCAAGATTGTTGCGAGATCATGATTGAGCGTATCATTCATGTTTCGCTTTTTGGAACCCATCTCCAACTGGTTCGGTCTATTATTAAATGAATGCAAATGACAAATGGTGGTATCATCTGCGAAAGAGTATTTAGGGTTGAAAATTTTTTAAAGAAGATCATTTAGAAAAGTGAGAAAAATGGTAGGAGAAAGAACGGAGCCTTGCACTACCCCTGAATTAATCTTGAACGCCTCTGATGAAATCCTATCTATAACAACTCCTATAGTGTGATTCGATATTAATCTGGAGAAATCATCACCGACACAAAATGCAACAAGTTTTGACAGAAGCGTATCATGCCACACTCTATCATGCTTCGTTGAGGTTTAGACCATGATTTCGTTGTTTTGTCTAAAGAAATTTTTTTATTGAAAAATTATGACTGATCGAAAAATTTTCTTTAGAAAAATTATAAATGATGATATTTTGTTTTTCAGAAAAACCATGGCTAATGTATTTTCTTATAAAGAAAATCATGACGGTTGAAATGTTTTTAAAAAAATTATGAGTGATGAAAATTTGATTGATGAAATTTGTTATAGAAAAATTATGGTTAATGAAAATAATTTTAAAAAAATGTATCACTACCGAAAATACGACGTAAAATACATGACTAATATTGTTTTTTTTTTTTAATAAAAATTATGACATGGAAACTGCTTATAGAAAAATTTTGAGTGATAAATTTAAAAAAAAAAATTTTCCAATGACGGTTGAAATGCTTCCAAGGAAATTATGAATTGCTGAAAATTTTTTATAGTAAATGTGATTCATGTTTATAGAAAAATTGGGATTGATGAAATTTTTCTCATAGAAAAAATATAATTAATGAAATTTATTTAACATAAAAGTTACGACATGAAAATTGCTTATAGAAAAATTTTGATTGATTAATTTCCTTTTAAAAAAAATTATTATTTTTTACCGAAAATTTGTAACTAATGAAATTTGTTTACAGAAAACTCATGAGTGATGAAAACTTTTTATAGAAAAAATATGACATGAAATTTAATAAAAAAAGAATGACTATATAGACACCTAAACGAAGATACCTGCAGTTTCACTACAAATGAATTTGTTTTCGTTTTGTTTAATTGAGATTCCGGTTGGGTTGGACTACTACTTTTCATTTATTCACATTTTTAACATTCCATTCACTGTGCGTTTTCAGCAACAATTATTATTCTTTATAGTGAAGACCTTGGTTTTGTTGGTATTTGAACAAAACTATCTTAAAATAAATTTCAGGAAGAAACTTTATAAGTATAAAAACAAAAATACACACAGACATACAGCCGCCTATACATTGAATGAATAACATAACAACAACAAAATGTGATACAATTTGACTAGAAGATTCTTAATTTTTCTAAACTTTTAACGGACAAATATAAAAGGGCAGCGTCTGAGTGGATAGTGGATAGATAGTCAGTGTAAAAATAAAGCTCGTGAAGTAAGGACGTGCATCGTAAATAAATTGTTCTGTAGTGTCAACTTTGTGTGCAGTTAAAGTAAATAAACGTGTAATTAATTTAAAAACTCTAAAATCTGGTGTAATTTATTTTGTAATAAAGAACCCACAACAAAAAGTTTATAAAAAGATTCTTAATTTTACTAGACTTTTAATGGACAAATATTAGAGGGCAGCGTATGAGTCAAGTAAAGACGTACATCGTAAGTAAATTGTTCTGTTAACTTTGTGCGTAGTTAAAGTAAATAAACGTGTAATTAGTTTTAAAACTCTAAAATCTAGTGTTATTTATTTTGTAATAAAGAACTTACAACAAAAAGAACAACTTGGGGGATAGTTGTTGTTGTCTTGTGTAGATAAGTTTTCTTAGAAAACTACGCAGTTAGCAAACAGCTTGCTGGTTTGTTGTTGTTTTGCGTGTATAAAATTTCTACGCAGTTTGTAACTAGATATTTGTTGTTGTCTTGCGTGCGTAAGTTTTCTTAGCAAGCCACGCAGTAATTCCAGTAGTTTACCTTATTGCTTAATTATTTTCTTTGAAAACTTAAGCAAGACACATCCGTAACAATATATATATATATATAAATATATATATATATATATATATATATATATATATATATATATACAGTTGGTTGGATTAGATCGTTAGCTATCATTATGATATCTAAAACAGTAAAAGCTTAAAGTTTAATTCCGGTGCGAGTAACCAAAGTCTATAGATAAATAGATTTAAAAAATACTGCTGTGTTATAGAATAAATTTCTAAACTCTAAAATTTATGCAAATATTTTATATTATTGAAAATAAAGACAAAATCAAACAGTGTCTCAGATAAGTTTTTCACTTTTACATTATTTTATTAAGTTTTTTGTTGTTGTTATTCTGTGCAACTGCCAGGTTAGAAAGCCAAATACTAAAAAAAATACTAAAAAAAAAACAAAAAAGGAAAATTTAAACTCTATTATGATTATGTGCTTTCTTGTGTTTTCGTTGTGCTTCCTCTATTATTTTATAACACTCAAATTTCCATGTAGAGAAGAAAATTGAAAAATGCACTGCAGGCGGAATATTTACAATCTCTAGACAGACATGTCAAACCAAAGCAGAAGTCAAACTGCATTTCTTTTTCATTTTTTGTTGTGTTGGGTTTGTTGTTGGTTTTTAATTTTATTTTATTTTAGAAAGACGGCAGGCAAAAAGTTGAGGCAAAATCTAAAACGGAAAAAAAGAAGTAAAACAGGAAAGTCACAACAACATAGAAAAGCTAAATAAACCCATATTTATATTAAAGAAGGATAAGGGATGTTGAAACAACAAATCCACTTGAAGCTTATACAAGCGTCATACCATGGTGTCTGTATTTACTCACACATGTTTAAGCACATACTGGTAGGTTTTCTTCTACTGTTGTTTCATGCTTGTGCACATAATTTAAAATAAGCTGCAACATTATACTTAAATACATACACACACACACACAAATACATACTCCGTCTTAGTTGCATATTTACATATTTTTTTGTTGCTTTTTTTGTTTTAAATTAAAAAGTTTTAAGATTTTATGTTTTTATTTGTGTTTTGAAAATCTTTTAAAATTTCAATCGGGCTTTTTAAAAGTTTTGATTAATTTTAGATACTCAAATCCACTACTTTTACTATCTTAACGCGTATGACACTAATAAAAGCTTTTTGCATAATTAAGTTTTGAGTACAGTTTAAGTGTAACAAAAAATGATTTATAAAAATATAACTCTAGTGACAAGGGAAAGTCCCTAACTTGCTTTCATATATTCAACAATTAACAATTATATTCGTACGTTGTAAAGGGTGTTTCAAAAATAAAGCACATTTTTAAAGCAAAGAGAACAAAATGTTTAAAGATATCATCAAAGAAACTTAGTATTTTAAGAGATATGTTTTTGAAAAAAAATAAATAAAAAATTAAAGGGTTATTCCAAAGTAATAACGTGATAAGATTTACATCTGCACCTGGCCATGGGCCTTAATCAGATGGTGTTATTTTCTAATCTTTAATATTCTGAAATATCAAAAATTTTAAAGAGTATGCTAAACCATGTACGCCATAGTATCAAGTTAAAAATAAAATAAAAATAAAAATAAAAAATTTTAAACTAAATGGTGACCTAATCCTAAGGTCACTTTTACCTATGTGGACTTGTTTTTACCTACAATATGCAGACACTTTAAGTTTAAGAATTTTTTTATCGACTATAAGAACAAGTATAAACAATAAAACATGTTTATACTTGACTTCCTTTAATTATTCAATCGTATTACGCAGTCGTTTAAAGTTTATGTACAAATATGATCGCTATTTATAAAAAGTGTGAAAAATTAATTTAAATATTTAAAGGTGTTTCCATAGAGGCCACGATTTTGACGTATAAGGTCTTATCTGTCAAACCGTTATAGGCAGTTACTTAATAGAATGTCTCAATATTAACGTATTTTTGATGTTTATTGTCTTACCTTTTTAAATAGTATGATAAATTTTTATTGAAAAATAATAAAAAGATAAAATTAATAATAAAAAAATGGTGCAAAACTATGTGCGTACATCCACCTCGCATGTGGCGGATTTTTTAAATTTTATTTTGTTGTTGTATGTTTGTGGCTTTAAGAAAAATACTTGAATTATGGATTTTTGTGTAGTAAATATGCACCTTTAAGTCCCCCCGGGGGCACGTTGATATGTTTTGACAGAATCTCACCATCATTACATGTGTCAACGAAGGTAACAGGAAGCACAGCCCACTTCGAGGCTAGCAGGAACCACCTCCACGGGAATTAGTAAAGCCACAGAGTTCAACTATTTGTATTTTTAGCTGTTCTCTGTTTTATTATTGAGGTTGGCCCTTCGGGATTATCGTGGTGGTTGTGGTTTCGAGGCCCTCGTTTGAATTTTGTGGGCCGGATCATTTACAATGAACACAATGAATGGTCCAAGTCCAGTGAGCATGATTGCGGCTGTGTACTTAAATTTTATTAAGCTTCATGCGTTCTCAACCAGGAGGTGGATAGTGTCCAACTCTTTAGCAAGGAGTGAGGGCTACGTCCTGCTCCGGGCTCTTGAAATTGCAACTAGAGTGACTGGAGGATGTATGTATCTGAAGGCCTTCTAGGGCAAGGATGACGTCACATTTTATCTACATTCGTATGATCCACCATCTGGTTATGGCTTACACAGCTAGGTACAGACATAAATTTTATCACGCAAGCATCTTTAAGTAGCCTTATGGACTTCAATTCTTTATGACTCTAACTAGAAGCCAACATTAGATATCTTGCTTACCAAACTGACAATCTAAGTAACTCAAACCTTATTAGGATACCCGTTGTGTTAATATTTTTCTCTCTAGCTAACTCAACGTACTGCGGTTGAAGCATGATTTTTCCTGTTTCATTATACAGGCGCCGTTATTATTTCATCTGATGTGTTCATATGCAGGTGCCGTTGTTAAATTCATTTTCTGAAGCTACACTATAAGTATGTCTATACCCCAGGAGTTTAAATTGCTGTCTTTCATTTGAAAAACTCGTCAATAATGAACACTTTCCAATAACTTTGTTTCTTTTGTATCTAAACTACAGTTGTTGGGATTTGAACTCATGACTTGTGATGTGTTATTTAATAAATAAACAGAGTAATCAACGCATTCACCCACGAAGGCTATTCAAAGTGTGCTAAACACATTTTTTTGCAGCTAATCTACAGATAATGGGATTTGAACTTATGGCTCGTGATGTGTAATTTAATAAATAAGCAGAGATATTAACGCATTCAGCCACGAAGGCTATTCAACATATGTTAAACACATTTTTTCCAATATTACATTTACACATACCACACTTGTTGGTGGTGGAAGCTTTAAAAATTGTTTCAATCAAAAGTCTTTCAAGCAGCATATTTTCAAGTAAATATATTTTTTAACTCTTAATGGCATTTTACAGAGGTGTACAATTTTGAAAAATCATTCGGTTCACAGAAAAAAACCTCGCACCCAACAAAGATTTTCGTATCTTTTAGATTAAAAATCTGTTAAATATTTAATTATTAATTTATTTAGAGAATTATTTTTTTTAAAATAAAATATAAAAATTTGCTTTAATAATTTGCTGAACTCAATTAAAAATTGAATCATCTTGAAATTTAAAATAATTTTCATCAGTAAACAATCAAATCTTTATGTAAAAGAAAGTTAATAAATAAAAAAAAATTAATTTCAAAATACAGTTTTAACAATTTAACTCACAGATGCCATAAGGGCGATTCAGAAAATTTATTTAGTTTTAACTTTTTGGAAAACGAATTTTGGCGATATCGATTAACTTAACTTTTTTTTAGCAGTTAAACATTATTCATATTCTGTCAAGAATTTTTCAACCATCCTCGTTGTTCATATCACATACGTTAGAAGAAAGTTTAAAAGTCTTAAACATTTTTATTTCACATGCTGAATGAAAATGATGGAAAAAATTAAAAAGACATCATCATCGTTTATCTCCTGAAAGTAAAAACTGCTTTGTTTTTCTTTGAGGATTAACGTTTTCTCCTGCACAAACTTCGCCCTCTTAAGATCAGCATGCAAGCAACAGGCTAAAAGTAAAAAATTGCACGTACGTCAATAAAATGTTTAACGAAATTGTTGCAGTCTTTATTTGCTGTTGTTGTTGATATTTTCTTAAAACTTTTTATGTTTTATATTTTTTTCTTAAGCATGTGTGTGTTAAAAAATACTTTCCCTGAAATTTCTTTTCTTTTTTTTTCAAGTTTTGGCAATGAAATTGTGCGGAAGCATAAGTTGACAGACAACTCGAGTGTTTCTTTTATTTTTTAAATCACTTTCGAGTACTCGAGTGTTTTCAATGTGCAAGTAAAAAGAGATGAAAAGTTTTTCTTTAGTAGTTTTTTTGTATGTTTATTGTTAAATGTTGCATAGAAATGACATACGGACAGACTTGAAGTTTTACTTATGTACACGTATCAACTGGATGAGCTTTAAATTGATACTTGATGAAATGTGGTTAGTTGGCAATTTCGGCATTAAGTTTCAATTGAAAGTTTGAGTTTAAATAAAAATAAAAAAGTTGCAATAGAGATAAAATAAAATTTAAGATTAAAAACAACAAAAAAATGAGGAGTGCGACAAAATATTGTGGAATAAAAAGTGTCTCAGTATCTTTTATACATTCTTTCTTTCTATAAGAAAAGTATAAGAATATAACTCAGTTGTTTTTGCCACAGTGTCTGTCCACGTATCCACTCGTATGTCTATTACAACTATCTATATCTGGGTCCAAAGTAGGTAGGCTTTTTTAACGAGTTCCACAGTTACGTAAATTTTTTTTTAACATATGTGACCTCGGTTTCTTATACGTAGTAGGCAAATTTTAGATTTTTCTTTTAGATTATACACAGAGTATGTACAAATATGTTTGCTTTAAAAATAACTTAAAGAATTAATAAGGATGATTAAGGGGATGGCCATAGGGGCCATGACTTTGGCGAATAAGTACCAAAAATTTTTTATTACAGATAATAAGATTTAAAATTTAATATTAAAAATTAGCCCGATATTTTCCAGCATTATTTTGAGTATAATTTACTTTTTTCATTAAAGTACTTTTTCCTTAAAGTACTTTTTCCTTAAATTATTATTTTATAGTGTACTGGAATTTTTCTTTGGAAATTTAATGTAACACAAAGTCCACACGAATTTGTGGAAAATTGTTATGTCAACAGTATATGATCTGAAACGGTTTTTTTTTAATATTTTTTTGAAGTACTTTCACTAAAATGGACTTAAAGTGTAGAATTTTACTTAATAAGGTACCTTTTTTTGCTACTTGCAAAATTAAATATTTGAGTTACTTATTTGAGTTACTTATTTGAGTTACTTATTTTAAAAGTACTTTTGTATTTTGTGGCATTTTTTCCGAAAGTCCTTTTTCGCAAAACAATTTTTTAAAGCACCTTTTTTGAAGTTCCGTTTTAAAATTTTTTCAGTTGCACCTCGAAATGTGTAACAATTAGTTATAGTTGCTTACCGGAAGCAGCTATATTTACTGGTTTTTTATATCTTCCAGACAGTGTGAACATTGTGCTGAAATTGTTTGAATAATACTATAACGCCATGCACATTTATCTTCATGCTCATAAGCAATTGGCCCAGTCTAACCTGCACTCAAATAAATCGTACTTTAATAAGATTTGCGTGATAAGATTTACGTCGTTATCTAGCTATGTATGCCATAATTCGAGGGTGCATCAACCCACTTGGATGATATGATGCATGCACCCACACCCAAGGGAAGGTGCCCCTGTAGGCTAGTAGGTAGTGTACTAGCTTGTCAGTATGGGGGTTGTAGGTTCGATTCCCAACAAAGACCTTGGGTTTTTTTCACTACAGAAATAAAAATTGACTGTTGGTGGGGCTGCTCAGCGATGAAGGCATAGTCACTGGTCACTGTGCTGTCTTATACCGTCAGTTTATTTCCGTAACTATCCTTCCACTTTCACTACCTGTTTCATCTACTATTCTCTGTCCCTTTCCTAAAGAATGTAGCACGGTACTTGACTAAATAGGCATTGTTGCCTACTTCTCTTAAAAAAAATGGAAGCCGAAAACATAATTCTAGCAACAGGTCATTCCTAGTTGCAATTTCGGAAGTTTGGGAACAAGGCCGCCAACCCCCACTCCTTGCTGAAGAGTTGATGGCTATCCAATTCCTGGTCCAGAACACACGACAAGCATGCTCACTAGATCCGTATCATTCATCCTTTGTTCTAAGTAGAGGTGAGATGATCATGGCCTCTTAATCATTTCATGAGGGCCGCAAAACCACAGCCACCACGATTCTCCCGAAGAGCCAACCTCAATAATCAGTCAGGCAAACAAACAGCTAAAATCCTAAAAAGTCAAAAAGCTGAACTCTGGGGCTTACTGATTTCCGTGGAAATAACATGGAATTCTCCCCGGTGATACATGTAATGGCGGTAAGATTCCGTCAAAACATATAATTGTGACCCCGGGGGGGTCTGTAAGATATTGACGCTTTAACAATAATGATCAATAGTTTTTTATCCAAGAAAGCGTATGCGATATGGTGTTTTATAGAAGATATCGATTAATTTTTGTAATGCCACGTTAACTCACTGGCTTATGCCAATCAGTAACGTTAAATTTCATTAAATTTAACAATTAAAACTAAACAATTTGAGGGAGAGAACTAATATGTGCAGTCTTTGTAATTGTCTAACTTCGTCTCTGTTATCTGAAAGCGTTGCTTCAAGAACGTTTTAATGGTCGCTAAGTCTCAACAAATATTTTGTGCTAGAATTTTTGATTTCATCCTCTACATATAGCATATTGAGGTCGTTGTAAGTTATAATATTTATTATGTACCATGGAGTATCTATTATTCATCTAAGGATTTTTGACTTATATCTTTGAATTACATAGGAAGTAGTTCCCCATAATTGAATACCATAGATCCATATAGGCTTCAATACCGTTTTATATAACAGTAATTTGTTTTTTATACCTTATTCTGACTTAGGTCCAAGAAGCCAGTGCATTTTTTTTTTTTTAGCATTTAGTTGTTCTCTTTTCATTTTTAGATATTTTTATTTCGCTTCACTTCATTTGATTTAGGTATCACGTGTTCATTTAGATTGATTGCTGGACAGTCACCATATTTAAGCGTAAATGTGACATGGGCGGATTTTTCTGCTTTTTTACTTTTATATTTCACTTTTTAAACTAATTACCAATTATGTTAAGATAATTTTGATATTTTTAATTCGTTTTTCGCAAACAGTAGAGAAGTTAACAATTTATTGGACTGTGATTAGAACTTAAATCTTCACTAAATATAGTATCAAGTGAATTAGGAGAATTCCCTTTATAAACAAAGAAATAAAAGATCAGATATTTTATTAGGATTGGCTGCCCAATAAGTAGGCTCACCTGTGGATAACCACCTATAATTGTTTTTAGAGATACAGTGGTAGACATTCGTTTGGCCGCACTTCCTTTGTTTTATTTTTTAAGTTGTTTTTTTTTAACTTTTTATGAGAACAGTAATTTCTTTTTCTATTGTTTTATTTACATTATTAAGCGCAGTTTACAAAACAATAACAATTATTAGTGTAACGGTTATTTTATATAAAATATGCGTTCTTTTGTAAAATTGTTGCTGTTTTTCGTGAGACAATCGTTTGAATGCATTAAGAGAAAATGTTATTTAATTTGTGAATTTTGACTTGTAAACACGTAATTTCATACTCATTTAATAAATAATTAAATTCAAATATAAAAATTGAAATAAAAAAAAATTGCAAAATATTTATAAACCGATTAGATGTGGGCTCAGGAAAGCGGTTAAATGATACCGAAAAAGATTTAATTGATAACTTTAAGAAAAAAAGGTTATCAAATCGAAAATTGCTGGATATTATTCCATGTGTTCTGAAAGAGTAATAAGAAATTATTTTAAACTTTGCAAATATCATGGCATTAAGGCTCCAACGAAGGGATCATCCAAAATTACGACCCGTCAAAAAGGACAGATTAGCCATGAAGCAACTCGAAATCCCTTATCCTTTCGGGAATTAAAGGACAAACTTGATCTTCCAGTTACTTTGCGAACCATAGTCCGTGTTTTGAATGCGACCCCGTCGATAAAGTGGAAAAAATGAAGTCTAAACCATGACTAAATAAAGTACACAAGAAGAGACGTCTTAGCTTTGCCCACATGCACACATGTCATGGGCTGATAAAGGGAAAGAAGTTATTTTTTCAGATGAAAAAAAATTAACTTGGATTGCTACAGTTGTTATTGGCATGATTTGAGCCAATCGAACGTAGTGCGATCAAAGCGAAATTTTGGTGATGGAAGCGTTATATATAACTTTAAGCTTCGTATTTGTTTTATAACCACCAGAATGAATTCAGAAATGTACCTGGAACTTTTGGAAGTTATCCTTATTTAAAAACTTGGCGAAAATTCTGACATTGAGTATATTTTCCAATAGGACAACGCGGCAATACATGTATGGAAAAAATGTAAAGAATGGTTTTCTGCCAATAATATTAATTTACTTCCATGGCCGGCATGCAGTCCCGATTGTAACCCAATCAAAAACTTATGGGGACTCCTTGCAGCTTAGGTATATGAAAAGAGAAAGCAGTTTTTGACTGTTAATGAGCTGGAAGAAAAAAATCAAAGAATGTTGGTTAGATATTGAAATTGAAACTCTTTGAAGCCTTGTAAACTCAATGACGAATAGATTATTTCCGGTCATTTGTAGTGAAGGTGGTTTTACTAAATATTAATACATAATAACTTTTATTATTTTGTAAATCATTTTATTTTATTTTTTTATTTAAACTAAACTGCGTTCAAAGGAATGTCTCTTAATTTTTTAGTTTTTTTTAATGATTACGTATTACGAATAAAAAAAAATAATTAAAGCCCTTTTAGTGTCTTTTAAAATATAAAAAAAAACATGGTGCGATCAAACAAATGTCTATCACTGTATACTAAATGTAGTGTATTTGCACTTGCCGCAAAAGAAGAAAAACCTCTGTTCTTGTTCAGTATCAAGTTCCGAAAGAAAAAGGAACAACGTGTTTATTTCTAGGTAACTTATTGACTATGTGATTACTTATTATCTAGGTGACAGATTAGAGACTTGCCAGATTGTTTGTTTTCTTAATTATATTACAATATAAGAACAGGGATGCTAACTATACAATATATAACACGCCCCACCTTAAAAGGGTTAAATGTAGTCTGTAGTACTATACATATTTAAAATATTAAGATATATATTGATAAGTTATTGTATGAAAGTATAAAAAGGCATATGTACAAAAAATAAAAAAAAATTAAATTAAATTTAATATGTTACAATGTTCCAAATTCTCTTTTTTTTTTATTTATTAGAAGCAATTACTTTGCCATCTATTCTTGGTCTTAAGATTCTCTTCGATGTGCCTTCACAAACTCCTTCTGCGTTCTCATTACCAACACTATTGGTGGGAGGACCTGCACCATTGTTGCCCTCGCTTCTTGCTTCTGCCATTGTACCCCCATCACTGGCATCACCAAGATCACTGTTGCTTTGTGACTTACTAACGTTTAAACTCCGAATTTGATTTAAATGCCTTTTTATTTCCCTATTGTTACTTGTCATAATACACAAGTAAGATTGCCTTCCCAGCCTTTGCTTTACCCTAGCTGGGGACCAACTTGGTTTGTTACAATCCTTGTAATTTCTGACAAGTACATTTTCGCCTTGCGTAAACTGTAATTTGCGTTTTCCTTTATGATAACGAATGCTTTTCACTTGACTTTCTTTTATTTTATCAATTGCTAGTGGTGGTCTTAAGTTATTAAAACGTGTTTTCAGAGAACGACCTAAAAGTAGTTTTGCTGGCGATTCGCCAGTAGAACAGTGAGGGGTATTGCGATAGTCAATTAAAATTCGATTTAAAACAATGTCAATGTCTACATTTTTTTTTCTTTTAACTTCGCTATAAGTGATTTTTTTATCGTCTTTACGAAATTCTCGGCTTGACCGTTCGTGGATGGATGTCCAGGAGCTGTCAAAATATGCTGTACATTATTTATCTTCAAAAATACTTTAAATTCATCTGACGTAAACTGACGTCCATTATCGCTTACAATAGTATCAACCAAGCCGAATCTGCAAAACAATTCTCTGAGCTTATTTATCGTGAAACGCGATGTAATTTCCCCTGTTGTGAAAACTTCAACCCATTTTGAAAACGAGTCAATCACAATAAACAAATAACGATTTTTAATAGGCCCCGCAAAATCGATATGGATTCTACTCCACACGGATTCTGTTGGGCTCCAGGGTATTAACATAGCTTTTTCAGGGCTCGACTGAAGTTCTTGGCATGAACTACAAGCCTTGATGAGATTTTCAATGTCTTTGTCCATAGCAGGCCACCACACATATGAACGAGCTAAGGCTTTGGTCTTCACAATACCAAAATGTGAACTATGTAAACTTTTTAAGATCGTTTTACGTAGTTTATATGGAACTACACAACGATATCCCCAAAGTACACAGCCATATTCTACAGAAAGTTCATTTGCTTTTTCACTGTAGACTTTAAATTCTCCACCTTTCAATTTGTGAACTGTGCCGAGATTAATGGCGTCGGCAACTTTAGATAGAACAGGGTCTCGTCTAGTTTCGTTAGCAATATCTTTATAATTAAAGTTAAACACATTCTCCTTTTCTACCAAATGAATGTAATTACATTCCTTGTAGTCCTCCGTAAGTAGTGGTTGTGGCATTCTTGAAAGGTTATCTGCACAATTTAGTGTACCTTTCACGTGTTCTACCGAATAATTAAATCCTGATAGAATTAAAGCCCAACGTTGTAAACGGGCGGAAGCCATTAGTGGCAAACTTTTATTTGCTCCAAAAATTGTCAATAATGGCTTATGGTCTGTTCTTAGTATGAAATAGTTACCCAACAAGTATTGTTTTAGCTTTACTACACAAAATATGATTGCTAAGGCCTCCTTTTCTAAGGTACTGTACTTTATTTCTGTTTTTGTGAGCGCTCTAGATATAAATGCAATTGGTTTTGTAGACTTATCTGGCAAAATGTGTGATAACACACCTGCCACTGCAGTATTACATGCGTCTGTTGTCAGTATTAGAGGCAAATCAGGGTTAAAATGTATTAATACTTGGTCTGAAGTGACATCACTCTTTAAAGTTTTGTAAGCATCCTGGCATTTCTTTGACCAGTTGAATTTTACATCTTTTTTTAAAAGATTGTAAAGAGGAATCATCTTTTCGGAAAATTTGTCAATGAATTTAGAATAGTAATTAAGCATTCCAATTACAGCTCTGAGTTGGGAAACATTTTGTGGTGGCGGTGCGTTTGCTACTGATACTACACTGTCTTCGTTTTTACTGAGACCTTCTTTATCTATTGTAAACCCCAGATAAGATATCTTTTGTTCAAAGAAGTTACATTTTTTTAAATTCAATTTCAAACCTGCATTCCGGAGTTTATTTAAGACTATTTTCAGGTTTGTTATATGCTCCTGTAAGTTTTTTCCAGTCACCGTAATATCATCCTGGTATACAACAACCCCAGGAACTTCTCTTAATATACCCTCGATGGTTTTTTGAAAAATTGACGCTGCAGTTTTTATACCAAACGGGAGCCGTTTCATTTTGAGGGTTCCTATGTGTGTGCTCAAGGTACACAAAAGCTGCGACTTCTCATCAAGTACTAGCTGGTTGTATGCGTTTGACAAATCTAGTTTTGTAAATAAACAACCCCCTTGCAATGCGGCAAAAATCTCGTCAATTCTGGGTAGAGGGTATTTGAAATCTGTTAAATGTTTATTTAGTGTGACTTTAAAGTCTCCACACAAACGCAATTTACCATCTGGTTTTAAAATAGGAACAATAGGCGTTCCCCAATCTGAATGATCTACGGGCTCTACAATATCATTCTTAATTAAATCACGAAGCTGATCTTCAACTTGTGATTTCCACCTGAGAGGCAATGAACGGGGTTTGAAAAATATAGGCTTTGCCTCCGTATCGATTGTTAACGAAATTTTCCCGTATTTGTACGCGCCGAGACATTCCTCAAAAATATCAGCGAACTCACTTTTTATTTGCCCAGTGACGATACTTAAATCATTTTTTCCAAAAACTGCATCTATTTGCTTTAACTCAAAGTTAAAGGCCCTCAAAAATGTTCTTCCTAACAAGGGTGGATTTTCAGTATTTGTCACAATAACAACTACGCTCTTCGTAATGCCCCGATAGGATATATGTGCAGTGTACTCACCAAAGATTGAAATATTGTTGCCAGTATAACTCATGTATGACGTATTGGATGGACGTATGTACTCTTCGTTAATATTTAACTTACGAAGAAACGACTTTGGCAACAAAGTGCAAGAGGCTCCAGTGTCACATACAGCATCTAATTGAACTCCATTTATAGTTACAGGTAGTGTGTATAGGCTCATCGAATTCGAATTTTCAATGCTAAATATTGAAAAATTAAAATCATTAAATTGGCTTAAATCAGAATTATCTAATACATAGTTTACATTTTTTTTAAAACGGCAAATTGTTGCTAAATGTCCAGTTCTGCCACATGAGTGGCATTTGCTTCTTTTATACCTGCATTCGGCAGAGCTATGATTGCGCCATCCACAGTGAGCGCATCCCTCATTACCCTGTTTTTGCTTGTTGCTGCTGCTGCGATCGGTGTTGCTGTGACTGCTACCACCGTCGCTTTTGTCATCTTTTTTGTTCTTGTGCCAACGGTTTTGCTTTGCATTATTTTCCCATAATTTTCGCTTTACGAAGTTGACGTCATCTCTATTACTCGTATTGTTTGATGAGTTGAATTTGGTCTCCAAGATCAATGCCTTTTTAAAAGCCTCGTTTAGCGTTAATTTCTCATTCTCTTCGCACATTCTTTCGAAAATTCTGGAAGGCAGACCCATAATGAATTTATCCAATACGAAGGCATCTAAGTGTTGACCAAATTTGCAGTCTAGGGCAAGTTTTTTTACGCGCGCAAACCAGTTAGAAATTGTTTCACTTTCAGCTCTTACTGCATCGTGAAAATGTTTACGCTCTTGGAATATAATTGTTGGTGGCGTGAAGTGTGTTTTTAACGTGTCACACAAATCTTTGTAGGTTTTAGAGACGGGGGACTCTGGGCTGCATAAGCTGTGCAGAACTCCGTACGCCTCTGCTCCAATAAATTTTAACAAAGTAGATTTTTTAACATTGTCGTTTGTGCAATCTATTTCGCAGAAATGTATTTCTAAACGCTCAAGCCACAATTCCCACTTGTCGGTGTTTGGATTGAACTCCAAGGTTGGCTGCGTCTGCAATAATGTAATTGACTGCCTGTTGTTACTTTCATTATTATCCGGCATTGTTTGGTTAGTTTTCCTTTCCTTTCCTGAATATGGTTGCGTTTATGTATATTTACACATATGATATTTAAATTCATATATATATATATATGAATGTTTAGGTACTTTTCTATACTGTATTTTTTTTAGTTTAATTTATCCTCGTCGCCATTTGTAGTGTATTTGCACTTGCCGCAAAAGAAGAAAAACCTCTGTTCTTGTTCAGTATCAAGTTCCGAAAGAAAAAGGAACAACGTGTTTATTTCTAGGTAACTTATTGACTATGTGATTACTTATTATCTAGGTGACAGATTAGAGACTTGCCAGATTGTTTGTTTTCTTAATTATATTACAATATAAGAACAGGGATGCTAACTATACAATATATAACACTAAACGAGTTCTGTAACTTTTGGGTTTATTAATCGTGATCCCTACCATTTATGTTTGGCGTTGTAGTCTCTATCGACTAGCAATCTGGTACCAAGATTTTTAAAACAGTTCTCATACTGTTCACATATAATGCTATATCTTGGTGGCGCATAAATAGAATAGATTGATACACTATAATTATTGCAAATTATTTTATTCCCGGCAGCTTGCATAAATACTTGAGTTATTGGTTCTAATATTTTATACTTAATAGTGGAAGAAAAGAGCTTAAAAGCAGCTATTATTTGACATATTATTTTTTAACAAGACTACTTTATGTTAAATAGAGAAACCTCATTACGTATGAGCAGCTTTAACTTTCAATTAAAAATAATCATACGTCCTCATTTCAAAAAGTGTTTTAATAAATCATTTTCAAAGTGGAAAGATTCTTGTAATCGCCTGATGTGAAAAAAATTAATTGTTAACAAATTTTTATTTTTTTTTAGCATGAAATTAAATTTCTCTTAATTTTAAAATAAAAGAAATAAAACAAAAAAAAATCATTGCAATAACCTTAAGTGCAGCCAAAATAAAATAAGTAACTCAATTTCCGCCCAAGAAAAAAAAACAAAAATTACTGCTTATTTAAAGAGTACTCTCTATTCCTTACTATCCCTACTTAAAGCCACAACTGTTTGTTTTTTTGTCCTTAAAATCCAGCCAGACAACTAGTATTTATGTCTGTCTAAAAAACACGAAAAAATAAAGAGAATAAAAAGAAATCCACACTACAACTACAGGTAGATAAACTTAAGAAAATAAAGCACAAAAAAACTGAAAGCGACACTTTTTTATATTGTTGAACAAAAAAAAAAAAAACAACAAAAAATCTAAAGATACAGCAATAGCAAGGACAAAATAGAGAAGAAAAAAAAAATTTTTTTTGTAAGTAAAAAAAGCAATAATATTAAGACAACAAAAGCTAACAAGGTAGTTTGGCAAATTGAGATTAAATTGCTCAGGTTTGACTTTTGTATTAAAAAATTAAGTGAGTATGTTTTTGAGTTTATAAACCTGATTCAAGATATAAATTTGTAACTAACAATTTTTTTTACAAATTGTTTTTGTTTTTTTTAATATTTTTTTTGCCTTTTATATAAAAAGAATTTTTTTGTGTTTCTTTTTAGAAAATGGAGTAAAAATCGAGACTTTAGGATTAAAATGATAAACTTTTTTAAAGAAAAACTAACAGGAGAAAGAAAAAAGTTTTATAATTAAGATTATATGATTTGAAAAAGAAAAGTGTAAATAATAAGTTTACTATTTTACTTAATATAAAATATAAATGAATAAAAAAAAAATCCTTTTAATTTAATTAAAATTTGATATCGACAGTGTGTGGGATATAGCAAATATTTATATGAATTTTGTAAATAACATACCCTTAAGCGGGTTAAATAAATGTAAACTAATGTGACTTTTAAATAAAGTTAACATAACATGGGGAAGAAATAGTTTTCTTATGATGCATTCATTTCGCTCTATAATGAGATATTGTGAATTAAATATTGTGAAGTAAACGTGAGAGTTTTGGAGATTATGTGATAAGATTGTGGTCAAACCACTGTGTGTGAAAAGCAACGTCATTCACGACCTAGAAAGCCGAGCACTAATTCTAACAACAGGTCATTCCTAGTTGCAATTTCAGCGGTTCCAAAGCAGGGTTGTAAATCACTACTCCTCGCTGAAGAGCTGGAGACTTCCAACTCCTAGTCCAGAACGCATGAAGCTTAACATAATTAAGAACACGACGGCATTCATACTCACTGGACCTAGACCATTCATTGTGTTCATTTTTGAATGATCAGACTTACACAACTCAAACGAGGGCCTCGAAACACACAGCCACCACGCTACTCCTGAAGGGCCAACCTCATCAATAATCAGTCACAGAATAGCTAAATGTCTTAAAAGACAAATAGCGTAACTCTGGGGCTTTACTGATTTTGGAGATATCTCATCAGGCCTTTATTTTGTGCAAGTTAACTTTTTGTTTTCGAGGTTGATTTGTTGATAGTCTTGGCCTTTAAATTAACTAAAGAGTCTCTATTGATATGCGGGAACAGTTAACCAGTAACTTACAGCGAAATCTTATTTTACATAACGTTTAAGTTAAAGAATCAGCGAATAAAAAAAATATTGCTTTAAAGCGAGACTATTTTCAGAAGCTTAAATGAAATTAAAAATTAAATATTTGAAAAATATTAATAAATAAAAAATAATAATATTTCTTGTTATATTTTTCCACCTGCCTGCACATAAGTCTACTAATAAAAATTTAAAAAAAATTTTAATGCACGCTTTTAGGCTTTTTCACCAATTTTTTTTTTGCAAAAACTTACAATTTTTATTTAAAAAAAATGTCTATTTATTTAAATTTATTACGATTAATTTATTTGCCTAATGGCTTACAAAATAATTGTTATTGCTGAAATGTTGCACAATAAAACATTAATAAATTCTTAGCAACTATTAAATGTTATTTTGGTCAATTTGTTTTATATGACATCATTGAAAATGAATAAAAACAAAAAAACAAAATAAAATCTTGTTTGTTTTTGTTTGCAATAAAAAGTCATTGCATTTCATTAATTTACAATTGGTTGATTTTTATATAAATTGAAGTTTATAGATTTATAAAATTAAACAAATGGCTGGGAGCAAAAATATATTTCTCTTACCTGTTGGACAGGTGTAAAATGAATATTTATTCTGTAGAAAAATATTTAACTAAAAAGCAACTGATATCTTCAAGTAACGAATGTTATTTAAACAACTAATGGCTGTTATTTTTTAAACTGCTCGCATTTAATATAAGCTTTCACTGCAAGCGGAAAAAATTAAAAGACTGATTATTTTACGAAAATTTGTTTTATTTCGCAGAAGGTGAATTTAAAATTTTTTTAATAAAATGATCATTGATCTCGATATCTGCCTTAGCAACTATACAAATAGCCCTAAAACTCACTAAAACCAATTTTCGGAAACAAATTTTTCCTCCTAGAAATAATTTCAGTTGTTTGTTTAATTGAAAAGGAATAATAAAATTTTCTAATTTAAGTAATTTATAATTATTCGGAATCATTTTTAATATAAGCAATTTTATTTCGTGCTTGATTCCTTTAAATAAATATTTCATGATATTCTCACAAAATTTTTATTGCAAAAATTTTTATTAAAAAATAATAATCTTATGATATTCTCATAAAACATTTATTCAAATAAAAATAAAAATATTTGAAATGTATTTTAATGGGGGAGAGCACATCCATATTACAATTTCACTATTGCTCAAGTAGCTCATCAGTGAATTTTACCCCAATATTAATATTGTCTTTGAGTCTTGCTGTCTATGCTATGTTGATTTTATGAAAAATTCCCATAGAATCAGTTTGGCTTTGGATATAAGACTCTTAGGTTTTTCTACACAATATTGGGGTAAAATTCACTGATGAGCTACTTGAGCTATAGTGAAATTGCACATTGGATGTGCTCGAAATTGCTTATTTTCTAATTTAATAAATATTATTTATTGGAACGAAAGCAATACTGTAGTGCTTTTGACAGAGTATGGTACTCTGGCTTACGATTTCAAACCTATAAAAAAATCTGCTACCAGCTTCTTTTTACGTAATACTAAGATCTTATTTACATGAAAGAAAATTCTTCGTTAGAGTCAAGAATGAAACATCTGCCTTTGGCTGGATTCAATCTGGCGTTCCACAGAGAAGCGTGTTAGGGCCAGTATTATATACGCTTTTTATGTATTATATGCCAACTACAAATGACACAATCATAGCAACAACGACACTGTTTTGTCATTAGAAGCGTCTAACATTCTGCAAAACTGTTTGAACCTAGTAGAGGAATGGTTAAATAAATGGAATATTAAGCTCAACACAGATAAATCTGTTCTAATAACTTTTACATTTCGGAAAAATAAATGCCCACCAGTATCCTCAAATCGATCAATTTTTTCACACTCAAATAATGTAATGTACTTAAGCCTTTGCCTGGATAGAAGGTTAACTTGGAAAGAACACATTAAAAGAAAACGTCAACAACTTAACAATAAGTCAAAGAAAATTTATTGGCTTTTTGGAATCAAATCTACCTTGTGACATAAAAAACAAAATAATATTGTACAAAGTGATAACAAAACCAGTCTGGACTTACGGAATACAACTTTGGGAAACCGTTAGCAACTCAAATGTTAAAATTCTTCAAAGATACCAGTCCAAAATGCTACAAACAATTACTAGCGCTCCATGATTTATCAGCAGTAAAAATATCCATAGCGGTTTTAATATACCTACGGTTAAGAAGGAGATTCCCAGATTCTGTGACAGATATTTACAGAAATTGAGTAATCATTTAAACCTACTCGCCATTAAACTTCTGAATGACAGTGATGAAATAAAAAGACTGAAGCCATAACACGTACTTGATCTTCCTTTTAGAAAATAGAAATTACAAAACCTATGTAAATGAATTGCGCGCACGTTAATTAAGAAAATTTATATAAATTATTGGTTTTGTTTTTTGCTTTTATTGGGCTCACTGTAAAATTTAATAGATTTGCTTAATGTTTCCGTAGAAAATAGATTTCAAATAAAGAGAACTAAAAAAAAATTATTTAAATAAATAAATATCTGTTATTCTTTTCAAGGGTCTTTTTTAATTAATTTAACAATATATAATTTTTTTCAATATTTCGCTTTCATGTGGAAAGCTTCTTCAGGAAATTATTTTTTTATATTTTACCAAAAAATATATTATATATTGTTAAATTAATTAAAAAAGACCGTTGAAAAGAATAACAGATATTTATTTAAAATATAAAAAGGTTGATTAAAAAAATAAAAAATAAAAAAAATTAATTAATTACAAAAAATAATTAAATTAATTAAAAATTTAATGAAATATCCATTCGAAAATTATTAAAATTTTTAGAAGCTGCAAAGACTATATATTGTATAAGTGAAAATAACCTTCAGTAGGTTATCTAGAATCAATATAAATAGGTATGGCTATGTCAATTCGACGGCTTCAATTCTAATTAAAAAGATCTTTAAGAAAACAAGTGGCAAACAAAGATCCCAATATTTTATTATCTGTTCTAAATTTAAGGTATGAGTTGAAAAGATAAAATAAGAGCATGCCTTGTAAAGGCCCAACTATAATATGCATAATCTGGCTTAAGCTAATGTCAAAAATTGAACGAAAAGTCTGTCAAATGCTTAAGCAATTCATTAAAGACTTTTCGGTGGCTATATTGTACTTACGTGAATATAATAGAAATTATTATGCAGAGTTGCACATTTGTTTTATTCGTACTTTTGCAAAAAAAAAAAAAATAATTTCTTTGTAAATAAATGAAATTTATTAACAAAAAGGTGTTTAATAATCATATTTTGTGTACTTAATACCATCCTTATACAAATTTAAAATTTTTAGTTAATAGTTTTAAAAAAATTACGAAAGAAAAATTACATATATATCGCTGTATGTATTATTTGGGCTAAAATTACTAAAAAATGCAACTGTGTGCGTCATTGAATTTACAAACAATAAGAAATCAAATTTTATTGCAAATTGTGTATTCAAAAAATGGAAAAGAAATTAATATGTTTAAAGGCCCTCGTTCCTTTGAATTGCTGTTATAATAAAAATAAAATTTCCTATTAAGTTCCAACTCCCTCCATTGGAATTTGTTTACTAATGTATCTATAACACAATGCAAAATCAGCTGTTTCCGTACAGAATGTGCGATCAGTTTTGTACTTTGCTTAAGCAAATGACATTTGACGAAACTTGACGAAAAGTACATTATAGTTTGCCACATATGATTATTAGGCATCAAGCATAATATAGTTGGGCCTTAATGTAAATGGTAAGCACAGACTTTTATTAAACTAAAGAAAAGTTTTCGCAAGTTATGAAAATTTCATTTCTTTTAAGAGAATATAATTAAATTTTTAATCGATTAAATTTTATGTATAATCAAATAAGGCATTTAGTTAATCAACATTATAATTAAGGAAGAAGGAAAAAATATTTTTTTTAATTAAAAAAATAATTAAATTAATTAAACAAATAATTGGATTAATTAAATGTGTAAATTAAATTCAGTGTAAGGCAAAATTAAATTTTTAAAGGCAAAATTAAATTTTTAAAGGCAAAAATACTTCGCCCTACATGAGTAAATGCTTTGGAAAGAGTACCTTAAAGCATATTTTAAAGGAGATCAATGACGTAGAGAGAACTAATAATAATGTTGTACGAAATGCATAATTAGAAAGTTAAAAAATAAAGAAAAACTTTCTAAAGTTTAAAAAAATTGTTTCTAAGAGGGAAAAATAGAAATACTGGCTCACCAGTACGAGATGATACAACGTCTGCCTGAAGATGATGCATTCACATGGAAAGTGCTCACCATTTGTGAACAAACAGCCAGGAGAGATGTTAAGAGGAGGAATTGAAAACAATAGTTCATTCACTGGCGGAACAAACCCAAACAATTTAGTACCAGTGACAAATAAACCTAAGGCACTCATATATTTTTCATGTAAACACTATTATAGTGACATTGATAGTAGAGATACATTGCGATATGCTGTGACTTTACTGATTGTTAAATTTGAAATCACTCTTCTACTGAAAGCTTTTCTACGAAAAAAGTAGACTAACAAAATTTATCCAACGATCCAATTATTATCAAGTGACAGGTGCTCCTGTTAGGCTAGTAGGTTGTGTACTAGCTCGTCAGTTTGGAGGTTGTGGGTTCGATTCCCAACAAAAACCTTGGCTGTTTTTCACTACAAAAATAAAAATTGATTGTCGGTGGGGCTGCTCAGTGATGAAGGCATGGTCACTGGTCGCTGTGTTGTCTTACACGAAAGTTAATTTCCGTAAATATCCTTCTACTTTTACCACCTGTCTCATCTCTTCTCTATCCCTTTCCTAAAGAATGTACCACGGTACTTGCCTAAATAGGCATTGTTGCCTGAAGCGCTACTTCTCTTTAAAAAAAAAAGAAAAAGTTGACCACGAATCTTGGAACAGAACAGGTCACAGCTTCAAGCAGAAACAGTGAATATAAAACCTGGGGCTAAACAGTTCTCACTAATTTATTTTAAATGTATAATTGCTGTTGTTTTTGTTTCTTTTATTGTCCTTTTTGATAAATACTAAAACGAGAAAATTTTGCATTCCTAAAATGACACAATAAGAGAAATCATTTCCATTATAAATATATTCTACATCACTTTTACCACAACTTTGTTATGTCATGCCCGATGTTTGACAATAGCAAATCAAGAGTAGTTTTGAACTTTAAAATTTACAGGAACTTAAATCGCTGGCATATAGTTTTCAGTATTTTTATTTAAACTTGCGTACAATTTTTCAGAAATTACTTTTTTCCCTTTCACCGTGCAGCAGCAAATGTTCAAATAATCACATTTTTTACTTCATTGAGCTTTAATTATCCACTACAACATGCAACATATTGTTGCTAAAGTAAACAAAACGCACATACACATACATACAAACAAACACATCTATACTTTCATTATTTTTGTGTTTTGTTGTTGTCATTGTTTGCTGTTTTTATAGCCGCAAACAATTGTGGCAATTTCCGTTTGTTTTACATTTCGCTTCAATACAGACATTCTCCAATTTAATTGTGTTTTAAGGTGTTTGTTGTAAAAGCCCCTGGGTAACAGTTATGTGCTCGCTCGCCTGCCTATGTGCTCGTGCGTTAATACAAATTTGAAACATTATTGTAGCAAAATTGCTATTTGCGTTGTTGAAAAATTATTGACTGCCTATATTTTTTTTTGTTTTTGTTTTGGCTAATTGGTGATATTTAGCAAATGCTTAAACCACAAAATCTTGTTTGGCGAAAAATAGCAAATGTCTGTATTGGCTTTATAGCTTCTGATATGTAACAATTTTTTTTTATCCTTGATGCTAAAATGTGTTTATAATTAATGAATCATTTATTTAACTTTTATAGTGAATGATTTTTTTATTTCGGTATTTGTTGGAATTTTATTATGGAAACACTAAAAGAAATTTGTGAAAAATTACGAAACCGATTTTTTTTTTAAATTTTATTGCTAATAAAATAATATAATTTATTGTATCTAAAAGTAAATTTTTTCAAGGGAATTTTTTTTATCAAATTATTCTTTCGAACACGTTGATCTGACCAGAATTTTACCTTAATCATTATATAGTGTTTGCATTTATATCGGATGAGTGGCCATAAATATCAATGGAGATTTCGGCATAGAATTATATCGATTACCTGCAAAAACCTTTTTATGATTTTTTAAGAGAGTTAAAATTAGAATGGTTAATTATATTAAGCAAAATTAATCTTGTAGTCCTAAGCTACCCTTAAAAATAATACTGAGTGTCTTACAGTTACATTTGCAAATTTTGAAATAAATAAATATTTTTCGTGCTGCATTTCTCACGAATTTCAAACTCGATTAGTTATCATATTCGAAAATTCAGAAAAATGTATTTAAGAATATTTTAAATTGACATACAAAGTTTTTGTTGAAGGCCACATTTTAATTAAAATTAAAAATTAAGCCACATTTTAAATAAAAAAAATTAGAATAAATTAAAAGAAAATTAATTAAAAAAGAAACAATTTCTTGGGAGGCTGAAAACACTGCCTATAAAGAATAAAAATTGTTTTTATTGCGAAAATTTGATATTTATTTAAATATTTTGGGCTTCGCGCAGTTACCACCTTTTAGCTTTTAGGGAATATATTAAATTTTATTTCAAAATATCAGATTTTCCGTCTAAAGGACTACTACTTTAACAGGTTTCTACTGACCTATATCAGCGGCTAAGTGTGATAAAATTTCCGTTAGTAATTAGCTGTGTAAGCCATAGCCTGATCGTACCAATTTGGATGAATTTTAGCAGCACCCATGCCCCAGGAAGCCTTCAGATATGTCTATCCTCCAGTCCTCCTGGTCGTAACTCTGAGAGCTCTGAGCAGGCCGCAGCTTGCACTCATTGCTGAAGAGTTGGAGTTTAACTCCCGGTCCAGAACACATGCAAGCTTAATAAAATTTCAGAACACAACCACAACATGCTCACTGAACCGTTCATTGTGATCATTGTGAATGATCCACACAGCGCAAACGAGGGCCTAGAAACCACAACCACCACAGTACTCGCCAACATTAATAATCAGTAAGAGAACAGCTAAAAGGCTAAAAAGCCAAAAAGCTGAACTCTGAGGCTTATTGACTCCCGTGGAAATAAAGTGGTGTTGTCTAGTCAGCTCCTGCTAGCCTTTTAGGGGACTGGGCTTCCTTTTACCCCCGGTGATACATGGAATTTCATGATGGTGAAATTCCGTCAAAACATATCAATTCGAGATAATAAAGATTAAAAAAAAAAAATTCACCATTTAAATTTAATTTTTCGGGCTCACATTTCTGCCCAACTTTCATATTACAGGACGACTACTTGTACATTATAGTAAATAATCAGAAACATGCTAATATATTCTATCAGTACTTATACTTATACTCCGCATTATTAAAGTATTATTTTAGGTTAAGAAGTTTTGTAAAAAATGTAACACTTTTCGAATCCCACCTTTTTTCTAGCGATTTTTGTCGACTAATTTTTCCATACCTATTATGTTGTCAATTTAAGGATATATACTAGTTGGAAGGTCAGACAATTCGAGTAGAGCTTTAATTTTGATTTTTCATATGTCAAAATCTATAAAAAAAAAGAATTACGTTTGTTGTCATTACTTTCAAAAATTAAATTTTTTGTTAAAAAAATGGCATTTTAAGCATAATGTAGCATAATTTTAAACATTTTAAATTTTACTTAATATTTTTTTAATTCTCTTTGTATGCTGAAAATATAGCGATTCTGCATGCAAGTAAAGATATGGCAACGCTACAGAATTCTGCACACAAAAAAATTAATAATAAAATGTAAATACAAAACCAATATTCTATATGGAATGAACGGCAGGGAGAACGGAGAGGTACTTTTCTACCTAACGCAGATGCTATTTGGACACTGTTACTTCTGTAATTACCTGCACAATATGGGGAAGTGCAACACTTGCTTCTGCATTTACGAGGATGACAATGTGGTAGACGGCGCTGACCACACTTTCTTCAAGTGCTACCGCTGGTATGGATACCGCGCGGAAATGGAGGCACAAACTGGGCGCACGACAGTAACAAATATAGTGAACAAAATGGTTAGCAGTTGCGAAAACTGGACTGCCGTCACGAATTATGTGGAGCATGTACTGTGCACGAAGAAAGGTGACCTAGACATGGTGACGATGAACCGGCACTGATTTAGTGCTCAAAGTAAGTACCTGGACGCAGGCTTATTGGGACAGGGCCATACTGGCTAAGTAGGAATCTTCCTCGAGGTCATGTGAGAGTGGTGCTGGGGAGGTCAAAATATCCCAGACTTAAGGTGTGTTTTTAGCCGGTAGCCGCAATGGAGTCCGGCATACGGCGGAATGACGATTCTCGCCAGATACGCAGGCTTATTGGGACAGGGCCATACTGGCCAAATAGGAATCCTCCTCGAGGTCATGTGAAAGTGGTACCGGGGAGGGCAAAATATCCCAGACTTAAGATGGGTTTTTAGCTGGGAGCCGCAATGCAGTCGGACATACGGCGGAATGACGATTCACGCCTGATACGTAACGTATTTTCCCATCTTAATCCCAAAAAAAAAATGGAATGAACTGATCTGAAATAAAGTTTTTCACTTTAAAATGCAAATGAAAAATGAGTTAATTAAAATTGTTTTTTCGTTTTCTGAAGCACTTAAATACAGATTTGTGTTTGGTTGGTGTTAAATACTGTCACATGGCTGATAACCGGATCATGGAACGAAATTCGAAAACTGATGGCACGTAAACCATCCACAAATGATTTTTGTAAAAAAATTTTTTTTATTACAAAAATCATTAAAAATTAAATTAAAAATAATTTTTGTAATAAAAATTTTTTTTATTACAAAAATTATTTTTGAATGCTTTTATAGAGAAGAGGGAGAAGGAAAGAAAATTTAAAAGATACAAGTTTTCGAATATATAATCGATTTGCCACGTTAAAAAGGCATTGTAATTAGAGGGATTAAGGTTATTTTTTCTAAGGCGTAAGGCGAACTGCTTATTTTGTGCTGGTGATTTAGACTTTGAAAAATAAAATATTTAAAAAACCAATATTTTACTAGAAAAAATTTATAATTTCACTCAGACCAGGCTTCGCAAACGTTTAGAATAATTGTTGCAATTTCTTGCAGCAATATAAATTGTAATTTTAATCGCCTTATAAAATAAAGAAAATTAATTAATTAAAAATATTTAACAATAATTATATTAAATTTCATGAAGTTATACTAATTTCTACTATTTGCTAAAATTTGTTAAATTCATGCAAATATTCTACAAAATAACAGTGTAAATAATTCCCTCGATTGGTATAAAAAGCTTATAAAATTATTTCTTTTTTCAACACACACATTGCTGTTTGTCTGTCCCTAAAACACATGTATATAAATTTATTTATACATTTATCCTCTAGTTACTATTAACACTTGCAACATATGGACGACGATTTGTTGTAAAACATTGCATAAACTCCAACTCTCAACTTCGAAAAGTCATATGTAAAATATGTAGACCAAAATAAAAAAAAAGGAAAAAAAAGTAAATTATACAAGTTGAAATAAATGTACTAAAATTGTAAAACAATACAAAAACAAACAAACAAACAAGAGCAGAAGCACAGAAATAGAAATATTTCAAATATTTTTATGGTGAAAAATAAAATAAAATAAATGAAATGAAAATAAAAATTTTAATATTTGTCGAATGTGAGAGTATAAAATGTGTGATATAAAAAAAGTAGAAGTATAATATAAATTATTGAAATTTAATAAAATTTTATATATATAATTATTTTTTTATACCTGTGACAGGCATGGGAGTTTTAACTGATATTTATTTTAATAATGTTTTCGTTATCAAAATTTATTAAAATACTAGCTGTGTGAAGCGGCTTCGCTCGGAAATTATTTGCTAATGATTAATATTTTATATGGAGTTAGAAAAAATAACTTTCAGTACAAAGAAGAAACGACACAAATTTTTCTCAATTTATTGTTTAAATAGTTCTGAAGGTAATTCATTAAAAAAATAAACAAATAAGAAAGTTAAGCATATAGTTTATTTTTAAGCTTGATAGTAAACAATATTTTTTGTTTTCCTGTTGGGAGAGAAAATAAAAAATGCTGACGGTGCACCAACTCTTGAGCATGCAACATACAATTGCCCGTGGGAAAAAAATTGGGATTCTAGGTTTAACCCACACACTTTTAGCGATTTTCCTTGGGATATATTAATCATAATTGCGAATCCAAGGTGAATGGTAGGATACGTTTAAACTTAAATGGTAAATCACTTGGTATGATAGGTATCCTTGGAATAAGCAGCTCTCCATCTACAAACTTTCCTATAATTATTATTGCTTTCATGATGGCAAACGCGCCATCAGCGTTTTAATAACCAATTTAGTACCATCGCATATTGTTGGCTAATTTAGGATACGTGATATGACTATTACCGCTCCAACGGTAAGCTGCAAGTTATGTGGTGGCATTCCCGTTAAGTCCACTGAATTCAGGAACTCTATGGGGTAGTTAACAATATTTTCGGGATCGGTAATGAAATCAATCGATTTATACGAATACTATTTGCCATTAATTAAACTTTGGATTTTAAAATTTATTTAATCAACGTATTTATTTTTTGCAGCTAAAATGGCTCTTTCACTTAACCAAAGTTAATCGCTGTAAATTTGAGCAATGTGTGTGAACAGTTTTGAAATTAGTTCGTCTTTAAACGTTGTGAATTGGCTAAAGCCCATTGGAAAGGAAATCTCGAGTGTTGTAGAGTCAGTCGATATTTTTGCACTGTCAATGTCCAACAATATATGAGAATAGATAGATGAACCAAGATGTAGATAATCATTCAAATTTTAAGAAATGCTGCTGACTGCTAACAAAATCGTTCGAAGTTGAGCTTTTATTTTTTACTTTGGCAATAAAATTTTAAAACAAAAGAATTTTGATATTGGATTTTTCAGCATATAAGCGATACACATATGTGTGTATCGTTAAAATTGCATCGAATAGAAAATTATTTTTTAACTTTAAAGTGAAGTGTAATTGTCGGAAAATTTTATAAAATTTTTTTTCACACAAACCATCACCTGAAAAATTTGAATCAAATAAAAAAAATCAGCCAACTCGCTGCAGCCATTCTCACGCTATTACATTACATACGTGAACCATTTCATTCTTACATATATGAATATATATATGGATATTTAAAATATTATAATAAAAATTTTTAAATTTATCAATTTAAGAATTCTTTTTTAAGCTGAAGCCTCCGCTCTTGTTAACATTTTATATTAAATTGTTAAATAAATTATTAAATTTAAGAGAGTTTAAATATTTTATTACTTTTTAAGTACTTAAATTCAAATTTTTGACAGTTTTTGTTTCTGCATGCTTAAAAATATTGAATGTTTAAATAAAAACTAAGCGAGATTCCTTGCAAGCTTTATATCGGCAGTCCATCCAGTTTTTCCGACTGCGATAGCTTTTCTATCTTATGGAGTTTTAGAAAAGTTTTAAAATCTTAATTCTCAAGGAAAATCAATGTTCACGTCAACAATCGAATGCACGGATTATCGATAGTAAAGCACATGCATGGATAATTTTGACTTGTGAGTAGTTTCGAACGTATTGTTATCGAAAGCACATGCGTGAATACATTTTTACTTAAGAGCAGCAGCTGCTCTGCATCATAAGCTGTGATATGCTGTGAGTTAATGAAACTTAGTCAAGCAATTTTGTGTCCATTATAGTGAAAGAAATGTATGGCAGCATGAGCAAATTAGGTGCCCCTGTAAGCTAGTAGGTAGTGTACTAGCTTGTAAATATGGGGGTTGTGGGTTCGATTCCCAACGAAGACCTTGGTTTTTTTCACTACAAAAATAAAAATTGACTGTCGGTGGGGCTGCTCAGCGATGAAGGCATAGTCACTGGTCGCTGTGCTGTCTTTATACGGCAGTTAATTTCCGACTATCCTTCTACTTTCACTACCTGTTTCATCTATTCTCTATCCCTTTCCTAAAAGAATGTAGCACGGTACTTAACTAAATAGGCATTGTTGCCTGAGCTACTTCTCTTAAAAAAAAAAAAAGAAAAAGAAATTGTTCTTCTATAACTAGATAACTAGAAAAAACATATACCATGTGTGATAAGACTTACATCAGTACCCAGCTGTGTAAGTCATATCCTGACGGTGGATCAAACCACTGTGGATGAATTTAGCGTCACTCAAGCCCCAGGAAGCCTTCGAGTACCTCTATCCTCCAGTCACTCTTGGTCATAACTCCGAGACAGCTAAAAGGCGAAAAAGCTAAGCTCTGGGGCTTACTGATACCCGTGGAAATAAAGTGGTGTTGTCCAGTTGGTTCCTGCTAGCCTTTTAGTGGATTGGGCTCCCTTTTACACCCGGTGACACATGTAATGACCGTGAGACTCTGTCAGGGCATAAAACTGTGCCTCACGGGGGGGGGGGGGGATATGCCATCACTAAACTGAGACGGACGTCGTTCTTTTTTACTTGCCTTATCTTACTTTAAATGTCCGCCTGTGATAGTCGCTCCAATGGGTGACCCTTTTGAGCAAATTTTTTATTACATTCTTACGCATTTCACGGGGTATTTCATTAATTTCATTACGATTATTTTGTTTGTTTGTACACCAAAGACGACTGTTGAATAGTTTAAGGGTTTCCCATTGGCCAGAACCGACTATTCTGTTTATTCATTAAAATGAAAATGTGGCTCATCACTCATTATGATTTTTTCATGAAAATCGGGGTTGCCACGGGCGAGCTGTAACATTCTACTGGTATATGTACGGCGGCGTAAATGGTCTTGTGCAAGAAGCTCTTGTGTCAATTGAATCTTATATGGAAACAAATGCAAAATTGTGGCCAAAATTGTCTTTGAAGACCAAGCTCCTGAGCACGGCATCGAATTGAGGTTGATGGATTGTTTTCAACACTTTCTTGAGCAGCAGTTATGTTTTCGGTCGATATTGTAGTACTTTGTGTTCCAAGCTTGGGCTTATCGCCTAAAGACCCTCTTTATTCGAAATCATTCACTACACGATAAATAGTGCGTTTTGTTGGCACATTGTTTCCCCCAAAAATTTCATGTAACTTTTTTATCATCACAGTAATCGATGATTGATTTTGATAGAATGTTGGCTTATCGAATAGTTTTCCATAATAAATTTGCCACCTATCTTCATGGCTGCCAAATATGAATTGTCAAGACTAATGTTTATCAAAATGGCGGCAAAACAAAGTCGTACACCTTCCCAGCAAATACCCTGAGTTTAAAAATTAAAAGAAGCTCTCAATAGCTTACAAGACGAAGGAGTCATTTTCTTTTTGCTGCATACCCAGTAACTGTTAGAAGGGCTTGCATCTTTTCTCGTCTTACGTCTGGGTTAATTTTTAAACAATCCTACAGCGTAAGCCAACTTAGAGATTAAAACAAACATCAACTTATAGCTGTGATGTGAACAGAGCTATCATTGGTTGTTTGCCTGGAATGCCACAGGATGATTTCTGGAAGAGCATGGGACTGATGTTGTATTGTACAAATTGTTAAAACAAAGAAATAGCAAATAACACTGTTCTGCGTGAAATATTTTATCCTGATTTAGAAAAAATAAATACAAATAGGATTCTGTGCCAAATAAAAAAACTTCTTTTAATTTTTTTACTTACAGATTTTTTTAGGAGGCTTGACAATAATGATCCTTTTTGTTAAGTATTAGATTTTTTCACTATACTATAGGAACCGTTTCTATGACTTGGACAAATTAATTCTACATTCGAGAAATTGTGGATCAAGAAGAAATCTATTTAACGATGACTTTAATTCGTTCGATATTTTGATGTTAGTGCTCGCAGAAATCCGATGTTTCTGTTTTTCTGATTAAATGAAGAGCTGATTACAGTTTTGTTCGGTTTAAGGAGAAAGTTCATAACTTGTGTGATTATACTACACATTGTTTTCAAGGTATCTATTAAACGTTTACAGTCACTCATAGCAGATTTTAACAAAGTTGATCATGCTATAATTTCTAGTAACAAAAAGAAATAAAGAAATATTTAAAATTAAGGGTAATCTCCATTTAAGCTGAAAAGAGATAATATTTTAAAACGTCGTTCTTTCACTGCATCTTACGTAAGATGCACGTTTTTGCTGCACGAGTTTTTTTTTTTGAACTAACTAACTATCCACTCAGATGCTGCCTTTTATATTTGTCCACTAGAAGTCTAGAAAAATTAAAAATCTTCTACTTCTTTTGTATCACATTTTGTTGTTGTATGTTGTCCGTTCAGTGTATAGGCGCCTGTATGTATGTGTATATTTTTGTTTTTATGCTGATAAAGTTTCTTCCTGAAATTTATTTTAAGATAGTTGTTGTTGTCTTGTGTACATAAGTTTCCTTAGCAAGTCACGCAGTTAGCAAACAGCATATCCAGTTGTTTACTTTATTACTTAATTATTTTCTTTTAAAACTTAAGCAAGACGCATCCGTAACAATATGTAAAGGAAAAATAATTTTCACATTTCTACAAAATTTTTAAAATCTTATTTTCTATCCCTGGTTCATTGTAGAGCTCTCGTTAATAAATACTTATTCGAGCTACTTGAAATAATAAAGTGATTATTACTTAAATAAATTTCAATATTATTTTGATATAATTTAATTAAATCCAATTAAACGTACAACTTCAATCAATAAAATAATAAAAACCGAGAAATTTAATTCTTGATTTATTAATGTTTTTATTTACTCTTACAACAAATAAATAAATAATAATTTTTTCAAAAGTGTGTGGGTGTATGTGTTAAAAGATAAAGTAATTTAATTTAATTTTCCTTACACAGCAAGAAATTCTATGCGCCCTTATTAAGGGGTTTAACTTGTTTTTATATAGAAATTTAAGTGATAAATTCATTTACTAGTTTAAAAAATTATTTTCTTTTGAATTATATATATACTTTATTAAATTATTTATTTAATTAAAAATGCTTATTTCTGTTTTTTATTAAATATATAATTGATTTAATTAAAAAGTAAATTAAATTTTAATCTGAAACTAAATAAAATCTTTAATAAATTCCAAACACTTTTTTCTGTGCACTGAGCAGTTTTAAATAAGTATTTAAATTGTTTTATATAGTTATTTATTTTGTTTTATGTAAAGTATTTAAAATTTTAATGTTGTTGTCATTGCTAATATATTTATGTGTGTATGTGTGGCTGTATACGAAAAGACAGACATAATAAGCATGTTCAAGTGTAAAATTAATCATACAAAACACGTGCTTTTATACACTTGTAGAGACACATACGTATTCATATCCATACATACACACACGTATGTTTACATAAATCCATAATACATACATATACACATACGTATATCGACACACATATTTATTTAGGATTGTTTATTGGAGACACACACATATGTATGTATTTATGCACCAGAATGTGTGTGCTCTTAGAGTGGTATCTATGAAAATATATATTTATATATGTATGCTTGTATATGTTAAGTAAAATTTGAGCAAATACAGTAATGCAAAAAAGTAAAAAAGGAAAGAAAAATCAAACATTTGATTGATTACTCTAGTTCGTTTCGATAGCTGCTCTGCAATCAAATCATTTTATTGACAGGCCACCATAAGATTATCAATCTTCTTTTTAAATAAAATATTTTTACGTCTGCACAAGTGTTGGCAAAATGTTTATAGTCAATTGGTCTTATAGAACTCTCTTTGATATTTTCTAAAATTTTCTAAAGTTTTTACGGCATCAAATAAGCAAAAGGCCTTATGAAATCAAAGAGAGTTTAGAAGTGTTACAAATGTGGCTTTCTTAAGTTTTAAAATAAAATAGTTAAGCAATATAGCGAACTACTGGTTACAAACTGCGTAGAAATTTTATACAACAACAATTTGATATGCTGTTTACTCATTGCCTGGCATGCAAGACAAAAAAACAAATTTTTATTTACTAACTAAACGCGCAACACAACAACAAACATGTATGCTGTTTACCATATGTATACTTTTCAAAGAAAGCTTATCTACACGAGACAACAACAAATATTTTGAAATAAATCCCAAGCAGAAACCTTATCAGCATAAGAACAAAAATAAAAATACATACACACAGACATACCGGCGCCTATACATCGAATAAACAACATACAACAACAAAATGTGATACAAAGGGAGTAGTATATATATATATATATGTATATATATATATATATATAGCAGATTCTGCTCTAATCAACTTGTGTGCTTGTTGAGTATTATCTATCCACTAGAGCCCAACGTCAAATACTGACAAAGTTCAAGTTAGTTTTGTCCTTTCTGATAAGCAGAGGGAAAGTAAATTTGCATTAAAAGATACCAAGTGCTTTCTGAACATTAAAAATATTACTAGTTATTTCCTCGAATACTGTTGCCATTTATAGTATTAATTTCAATATAACTTCTGGCATACGACCGCCACGTCTGACTCGGACGTAGTCAAATTTTCAACGACATTTTTCAATATTTGTGTTCTTATATCGACAATAATGCAGTGAATGTTGTCCTCCAAGTGTTTAATCGTTTCACGGGTCTAAAATGTGAAAATGTGCGATTACCAAATGTTTTTTCCAATAAATCAATTGTGGCACGATATGTGTGACTTGTAATATCGTCCGCTCATCCTGCATATGCTGGTTTTTCAATTGATGAAGGAAACAATAATCATGGCTCTATAGCTGCCACCATTGATTGTAATGTTCTGACCAGCATCATTTTTAGAAATGTAGGCATCTGTGATGCCATCTGCCCATAGAACACCCCAGCCAGTTTTTCTGGATGTTATGGTTCTCGACTTTCACTTCGGCTTATCATCATTTCAAACACAGCAGTTTTGTTTACTGACGTATCCGTTCCAACACCGGCGTGCTTCACCGGTAAACTAAATTTACTTATGCAAATCCGCATCAGCTGTAATTTCGATTTCAGATGTTCATGTTGAAATGCCAAATCAAAACTAAACATAAAGCCACTTGACAGCTAACAAATTGGCTGGTGGGGGAAAAAGTGTTGCCAACTTAAAGGTTTATGCATCTATAAAAACGGATAGCACATATTTAACAGATATTTTGTTTTTGAAAATTTGTAAATATGTGCTATCCGTCTTTATAGAGGTGACAACACTTTTTTCACTAGCGGCACTCTTTGAACAAGCAACGTTTTTCTTAATTTTCCGTAATTTTAGCATAAATCCCATTAAAAAAAATTTTCTAATTCATAAAAACGAATTGAAGTGATTAGGAAGGACTACCAGGCAAATTATGACACGGCTACATAAATTTGTTTCAAAGACCTTAACAGATTTTTTGTTTTTGGAAATTTGTAATGTCGTTAAAACAAATTTATGCAGCCGTGCCATAATTTGTCTAATAGTCCTTCCTAATCACTTCAATTCGTTTTTATGAATTAGATTGTTTTTGTTAAATTAATTTATTCCTTAACTTGGAAAATTAAGAAAAAATGTTGCATACTTTTAGGTTGTTCCAAGTTTGCCCTATCCAGTATAATTTTAATTTTTATGAAAATTGCTAAGAAAAGAAATAATATTAATTATTATAATAAATTCTTGTCAGTATTGTAAAGTCTAACAAAATCGAATTCTTAACTTTAACTTGAAAAACGAATACAGCAAAGAAAAAAGCAGCAAAGTGGTATTAATTATTTTAATTTTTTTTAATTTAGAAATTCTGGGGGAAGAGCTAAAAAGCTTAATAATAATAAAAATTTAATTTTATGTGTTCCATATTTTTACAAACCAGGAGTGTTTTTGAAAAATACACTTCTATTGTAAAAAATATATTTTTTCTTTAAAGCTTTACAGATTCAAATATGTTTAAACGTGTTACCGATCCAGTTTCATAAATAAACCATCAAAAGCTATATTCGTATTCAAGACAGCTGTAAAAGCAAAATTGAATAAATTAATTTTTAAAATGTATAAAACACCCTCCTGCTGCCAGATTTCGTAAGTAAAGTTCTTTAGTATTTTTTTTAAAACATGTCTGTGTGTGTGTGTATGTGTGTATGCATAGAATATATTTGATTATGTCTTTACGTAAAATTATGTAAATTTCAATGTAAAGTGAAATGCCCTTAGGCCATATAAGACAAGTCACGTGACATTAATTCTCCTTATTAAATTTCGTTTGAAAATCTATTTATTAAGTTGAAATGAATTGAAATTTTTAATAAAAATTTTAATTTGTTTTAAAACAGCTATTTAAATGTTTTACTTGTTGTTTCAATTATTTTTGTTTTATAGATTTATGTATTTTTTTTTGTATTTTTTAAGTATCTAAGAGCATGTAAAAACTTCAAGGAAAAATGCGAGTGTAAAAATTGCGATTCCCGTATTTGAAACGATTAGGTTGATTGTATTTTCTGTTTCTTTATATCCTTCTAGTTGCTCAATACTTAGAAGTAACAATAAAAAGTTTGCAACTTCCTAAATGCCTACAAAAGGCTGTTAAAAGAAAGCATTTCTAAAAATAAGAGTTTCTTAGAAGAAAGCGTTACGATCCAAATGTGTATTGTGATTAAGTTTAAATGACAACACTCGAAATTTACTTTGCCAGGAATAGCGTTTTGGATTTTATTAATTTTGTGATTAAAATTTTATGAAATTTCATTGGTGGTTTTTTTATTTAAATGTTTTTACCATAAAATATTAACGAATTTGCGTGTTCGATTTTACCAAATCTGTGGCAGGTCTTCTATAAAAATTATTTTTGAATTTACGAATTTAGCCGCTGACAAAATTATAAAAAGTTTTTTTTTTCAACAATAATTTGTTTGAAGTTAATATCAAATTTGATTACAGTTTTAATTGCTTTTATAAATATATTTGTTGGATTTTCAACTTTACTATGCTATTTGCTATGAATTAGCTTTTTTTCTCCATAAATACTTTACTAATTTGTATATTTGGCATTTGTGTTTTTAAAAAAGGTTTAATTTTATTAATAAAAAATAATATTCGAGAATCAGACATGGGGAATTTAATTATATTACAATTACACGTAATAAGTAATTGAAAATTTCCAATTACTAATTACAAGTAATTGTATTTGAAATTAGGGACAAAAATCAATTACAATTTGTAATTGAAAAGTTTCAACTACAATTACTTGTAGTTAGAAATTGAAAAATTTTAATTACTAATTACATGTAATTGTAATTTTAATAAAGTATTCATTACTGACAATTTTCAATTACATGTAATTATTATTGATTTTTTTCCATACAATTACAAGTAATTTTAATTGGATATTCTAATTACAAATTACAAATAATTGTATTTTGTTAATTACCAATTACGTGTAATGTGTAATTGAAAAAAACTCAATTACAATTGCCAAATTTGAATGTAATTGTAATTGAAAATTTCCATTTACAATTACATGTAATTCAGTAATTGAATATGTAATTAATTACAAACTGTAATTGAGAGAATATAAATTAAGCAATTGGAATAATAGTTTGAATATTTTTTTGTGTTTACACTTTAGGCGAACAATTATCTCTTGGATCCTTTCATTTAAGAGGGTTTAGAGAAATGTGAATTATAGTCTATATAAAGAAAATTAAAAATTATTAATAAACAATTCTTTTAACATTTCTGTTACCCGCTAAATCATTTGTTTCAGAGTTGTATTTACGTTTAATTATATTTTTTTTTCTTTTCTATTTGTATTTAAAATGATCTAATATCTGCTTAATTTATATAATTAATTTAGCTACACATACAAATACTGTAATTATAATTAAGTTACAGTATTCCATACTTTATTTCAAACTCAATAATATTAGAAATTCCTTTAATAATATACGACTTTAGTTGTGTATTCTGCTATAAATTTAACACAAAATTAATTTGAAATGATTTTAAACAAAATTCAAATTATCAAGGGATTTTTAATAAGGACTTAATGCTTGTGTATGTTTAGGAATATATTAGTCTATTTGGTAGTATATAAATATGTATGTGTATGTGTGTGAGCAGCATTTTAAAGATGTAACATTAGTTGCTGCCTAATTTTACACTCAACTCAACTGACAATAACTATTTTAATATAATTATAACTCTGCAATGAAACAAAATAATGGTACACATACACAATACAGGCATAAAAACAAGATTATTAAAAGGATATACTTGTAGTATACTGGTTGTTAGTTTGTTATACATGAAATAAATAACAATTTAATTTGGTACCATTTTAATCTGATTAATAAACACAAAACAACATACAATATTTTCCGGCATATTAGCTAATTAAGTATTTATTTATTTTATTTTTTTTAGGTTAGTTTCAAGTAGTCGTAAAACAAAATAATGTTTTGGAATCATTTATTCTGGAATATTTTATTTAGCCCAGCAAATTCTTAGTTTGTTTAAGGAAATTTGTGATTTAAGATTAGCTAATTTAGCCGTTAAGTGCATTTGTGAGACAGGGGTTTTTTAAGCTTGATAGCCTTTTACATTTATAATCGGTGTAGTATGTCATAGCATTATGAATACATTAACGCTTAAACAACGCAACATAAATTATCCAGATTTATAACCAATCATCGTTCGTGGAATTTATAAATGACTTCATTATGTTTATAATATACATAATCGTTTATCTGAGCAGTTATTTACAGGAGATTAAAAGAATGTAGGTACTAAAGAAAATATCACTGATGTCAACGAAATCGCGAAAGCAGATCTCTACTATTATTTTAAAAATTTGATCTGCAAATATCGAGAAATGGTTTCCGGTGTGATGATCTTTCATAATTTTTTGTAAGGCCACGAAAAGTGTGTGGTTTTTACTAATAACCCAGCAACAATTGATGCTTTGGAGGCTAACATAGATTGTGTTATTGATGCCATACAGTAAGTGGACCTAAATTGCCCCTATATTTCGTCAAAAACATCCCATATGGTCAAAAGAAATTTCAAATATTAATGCCGTTAATTTATGAAAAAGATTTAGTTTAAACTTGTTTTTTTTTGTTCTACTGGGCTTTAAAAAGTTCGCCTTATTAAACTCCTCTCTGAAGTCATGTCACAGTTTAAAGAACAATTTCATTGATTAAATAAAACACTTGTCGCCTTTATTGTACAATAACTTATAATGAAATAAAAATATTACTTTTATTTTTATTCGACCTTTTTTAAATATAAAAAATAATTTCCTGAAGAAGCTTCCCACAGGAAAGCGAAATATCGGAAAAAAGAAAAAATTAAATTATTTAAAAGACCGTTAAAAGATTAGTTCATATTTAATGAAATAAAAATTGTATTTTTATTTTAATGGCCATTTTAATCCCCAAATGAAACAATATTTCACAGGCTTGTTCCATAAACGATAAGAGCAATGTCTTACGGGGCAGATATAGTTCTTTTGTCTTTTTCAATCCAGTGCTTCTTCATTTGACTATACTCCAATTATTTATTACTTTAATTTTTTATTTATTACACATTTTGTTGATTCTCTAATTGAGATTTCGACAATAATAAGGCGAAAAAATTTTGTACCTTTATCTACTCGGTGCTAGGCTTCACTCCAATTGAGTTATATTTATAATTTCCTATAAATATAAGTTCTTTAACTTTTGTCCTTAGGACTACACAACTGTAAATAACAAAGAATAAATTTTGTCGTATTATTGTCAGACATCGACACCAAAGTTGCTTATAGAAAAATAACAATAAAGACGGGTTTTAGGAAATTATAAGCCTGTTAGGACTGAATGAATGTATCTATTAGTGAATATGCCCATAAATTTACCTCAAAGTCCTAACCATATGACTTTGAACCGAACCCTGAAATTCCCAAAATGCCATGCATAAAAAGCCCCAAACAGTCGTATTTGCATTAAAATTACTAAGGGCCGGTAACGCTTTTTAAACGGTTTTCACTTTTTATCTGGCCATAGATGAATCATATTGGTAATAATTAAAATAAAATTATAGTTATCGGAACCATATTATTGTCTCATATAATAATATTTTATTTTATTGTTAATTAATTCAAAGAAAATATCATTAATCTTATTTTGAAGTAATGATATCTATTGAGAGAAAAATTAGCTCAGTTTAGGTGCAGCTGTAGGCTAGTAGATAGTGTACTAGCTTGTCAGTCTGGGGGTTGTAGGTTCGATTCCCAACACCGACCTTGGCTGCTTTTTCACTACAAAAATAAAAATTGTGTTTCGGGGGGCTGCTCAGTAGTGAAGGCATGGGCACTGGTCGCAGTGCTGTCTTATACGAAAGTTAATTTCCAACTATCCTTCTACTTTTACCACCTGCTTTATTTTTTCTCTTTCCCTTTCCTAAAGAAAGTAGCGCGGTACTTGATTAAATATGCATTGTTGCCTGAAGTGCTACTTCTCTTTAAAAAAAATAAAATTTCTTTATGCTTGAGAACCACTGCAAAAAGTTTAGAATGTTATAAAATCTGTTTGGTGGTTTGACTCTATGTGTGGTAATATCGTGAAGTCAAATACGAGCTTAAGTGCTGAACAAAATTTTGCGATATATTTATTGACTGATAATCAAAGTAAATTTGGACAATTTAATGACGCTGTTCAAGTGTTAACAGTATAATTATCGTGAATGTTAAAATATGAGCATAGTGTGAGAAATCGTTGTATAAATAATTCTTTTATAAATTTTATCAAGTGTCAATTATTAGCACACTGGAAAGCGAACTAATGTGAAATGATTATTCCGAAAAACTTTTTTAAAACACTCGATATTTCTCTATGACAAATTTTCAGTTATTAGGAGTTAACAACAACTTGTATTAAGTATTATTTTAGATAAGAATAATTTGCTTTAAGTAACCATATATATATTTGTTAATACCATAATACGATTTTTGAAATCATAAAAATGTTTCTACAGTAAAAGTTTTTGTTTCGAATAAAACCGATTTAAAAAAATTGTATTATTTTTATTTGTAAGCCTGTTCTATTAATTGTTTTAAAAACTTTTTATTTTGTTAGTTATGCCTATGAATAATGACTCATACTTACCTAAAACTTGTTAGCAGTTTATCAACTTGTTTTCATTTCGCTTCCTTTCTCCGTATTTTGTTGTTCTTCTCCCTTTTGGCATTTTTCAAGTTTACTAAAAAGAAATAAACAGAAAAAATATTTAATGTCCTAATAGTAAATTTATTTAAATTATTGATATAAAATAAACATAATAATAAAAATAATAATTAATTATTTTTTTTTTTTGACTTAAAAAATACCAAAACATTTATTATGCTGATTTCAATGAACCTCATTAAATGCTCATGCTCTGGAACGGCCTAAAGCCAGCCAAAGGAAAATTAAGTAAAAAAATAATGAAATTTAAATTGTGACCCCAATTTTTTCCCAAATAAAAAATATTAATTTTTTCTTCTAACAAACGTCGACAAAGAATGTGAAATGGAAAGAGAATTTTTTATTTGCCGGGAAGCAATAAATTTCAACATTTTCTCGAACAAGCAATAGAAACCTGTTAAACAGTAATAATAATAATAAAGTTTGTATGTGTGTGTGAGTACGTGTGAATCAAAAATATTTTAATAATTTTTTTTTTTTTGGTATTTTTATTTGACTTGAATGTTGGATAATTAACACATTTTATAAAGAATACCGAATGAATGCTAAGGCAGATAATAATTGTCTCTATTAATTTTGCGTGTGTGTTTGTGTATGCTTTTTAATAAAAGAAAAATTAAGTGTTTATAATTTTTCTTTTTTTTTTTTGGCAGACCATAATTATTTTTTTGGTACTTTGTTGTTGGTTGATAACAGAAACGATAATAATTTTTTGTCTTTGTTGGAAAAATTAAATATTTTACTGAACGTTTCATTTATTGGATTTTAATCGCTCCAAGGCCTTTTCCTTTAAAATATAATATGAGTCAGTGTAATAAATATTTCCATACTTTTTTTTTAATTTTACACTTGACACCAAAGCTTACTAAAGAAAAAAATAATAAAAAATAAATGTTTAAAAAAAATAAGGCCTTGATTTCATTATTTCAAATATTTTATTTTATTTTGTTACTTGATCTTCTAGTGGATATGAAAAATAAGTAAAATTAAAATATCTGCCAAATGCAAATTAAAAACAGGGCAACTTACTTGGAAATCATACAACATAAATTTTTAGTGCCAGCGAACGTGTTTTACTTACAATGAGCAACTTTGACGTTTTTGACTAACACGGTTTTAAAATATTTTTATTTTTATGTATATCATGTCACTTTTAAAATACCCTTCAAGTTATAGTATTTTTTTTATTATATTAGTTATAGGAGTAGAACATCAACGAAAATTTCAAAAACGTATTCGACACAGTGGCGCGGATAACAACAAATTTGGGAATACAAGACTGCTTGATATATTTTAAATATAATTAAACATACTAACGCCACAGGAGTACTTTAAAGTTTTAAGATTGGGCTTTATAGACAAATAATTACAAGCCTCAAGTCTTTGATGAGTAGTTGTATATTTTTTTTAAAGGTTTATAGTTCCTGAAGAGGACTTTGTAATTATTTGAGTATGATTTTACGTCAACCCGCATCAAATTTGGGGTGTGAACAAACCGATTTCGGCTATATGATATCTTTAGTGTTCTCTCTATACTCTATAGATGGCATACATCCGAAACCGGTTGTTCACAAACCAAATCTGACATAAAATCATACCCAAATAAATTAAACCCAATCGGACAATATACGCACATATCGACTTGTAATTGTTATTTCAAAATTTAATTTAAAACTAGTTTAAAATTCTGTTTATAAACTTCAACTAAAATAAACTAACTTTTCAAGTCTATAAAATAACACACCTCTACTTTTCTCAAGTCATACAAGTTTTACCAAATTTTCGGAAAAAATTCTATGCACCATCGCTATTTATATAAAACTAGCGTGCCCGTGACTGCTTTGCAAGTCATTTCTTCGGCATTTTTTGATCGATTTTGGTTCGCGGTATTGAAAAACAAAGCACGTGAACGTGATACATATAACTGAAAGTGCAAAAAACAGGGATCGTTGAAAAGCAACAGGTATGGGGAACTGAAGCCATTTAAAATCAAACGGCAAATCTGGTTTCAACACATCGCCCTTATATTTTTCTTTTAAAATATTTGTTTCAATCACATTTTTCATGACTTTTTTGACTACTAACATATGTCATTGCATCTGCCAAGTGTGCATACAACGCCATCTACTGGCAATATAGCATTTACAATCATGTTTTTTTATGGGTTCTTGAGTTAAGATAGCGTTGTAAAAAAAATGTATGTGAAAATGAATTTTCTTCATAATTTTTTTTTTGGGAAATTTTCCAAAATTTTCTTGTGTATTCTTCTTATTGGTGCTAATCACCGAAATCGGTCCAGGCATTCTCGAGTTATAAGCGTAGTAACTAACATCACTTTCTTTTATATATATAGATTGTAACAAAATGAAAATTTAATATTTATTAATAAATACATTTTTTCTTATATAATTATTTGATAATTTTTGTAGTTTTTTAATCGACCTTTTTTATCTTTAATAAATATCTCTTTTTAAATTAATTTAACAATTTATATTTTTTTCTTTTCGATATTTCGCTTTCCTATGGAAAGCTTCATTAGGAAAAAATTTTTTATTTAAAAAATTTTTAAAATTTTTAATTTAATTTAAAAAGAGATAAAAAAGGTCGATTATAAATAAATAAAAAATTGATTGATTAAAATTTTACAACACCAAATTACTACGTATATTTATAGCAGCATGCTTTCGTATGACTTATATCTACAAGAATATAAAAACATCTAAAAAAACAAGTTGCCACTAGTTTCTATAGTGGAAAAATGTAGACGTTTTAAATCGCCTATTAGCATTAACCGAAGCTGTTAAAAAATTTAAAATTAGAAATTTGTCAGGCTGCTTTACGAACTATCCACACGCCTGCATACTTATTTATGCTTTCTCTTCTTTTTGAAGTTCGCAGATAATCTTTACTTATATTTAAATTCTTGAGAATTTACCTAAAAAAGTAATGCAATAAATATGATTTAAATATTGCTTGCTTTTAACAAAAAAAAAAAAAAATATATATATATATATATATATATTTAAATGGAAAAGGAAAAACCTTTTTAGTTTCTAAAGAAACAATCAACGCTTACTCTTAAAGTGACTTCATTTCTAAAGCTGATAAAGACTGTAAGATTACAAATTTCTTGAAGATCTGTTTCAAATTTAAAAAAAAACTTGACTGATTCTACTCATTACCGTTGAGAGCATAGTTTTTTTTTGAACATTTCTATGTAAAATATTTCGTTGATTATTACCACCTTGATAAAAATAATTTTGTCTTTTGTCGCTTATTGAGAAGTATTTTAGCTACTTTTCTTGACCTGCAAGTTAATTATTGTTTGTACTTTGTTTTTGCCGCCATTTTGGTAAACACTACAAAAATAAAATTGACTGTCGGTGGGGCTGCTCAGTGATGAAGGCATGGTCACTGGTTGCTGTGCTGTCTTATACGACAGTTAATTTCCGTAACTATCCTCCTACTTTCACCACCTGTCTCATCTCTTCTCTATCCCTCACCTAAAGAATATAGCACGGTACTGACTAAATAGGCATTGTTGTCTGAAGTGCTACTTCTCTATTAAAAAAAAAAACAAAAAAAAAAAAACAATTATCCCCACAGTTCATATTTGGCAGTCGTGAAGTAGACGGGTGGCAAATTTATTATCGAAAAATCTTCGATTAACCGAAGTGATCAAAATCAATCATCAATTACTGTGACGATAAGAAAGCTACATGAAACAAAACGCTTTATTTATCGTGTAGTGAATGAATTCGAAGAAAGAGAGTCTGCAGGTGATAGATAGGCCCAAGCATGGATCATAAAGTACTGCAAGATCGGCTGAAAACATTATGGCTGATTAAAAAAGTGTTCAAAACAATCCATCAACCTCAATTCGACGCCGTGCTTAGGAGCTTGGTTTTCAAAGAACAATTTTGGCCACAATTTTGCTCAAGCATTTGCATTTGTTTCCATATAAGATTCAGTTGACACAAAAGTTTCTTCCGCTCATCATTTACGCCGCCGTACATATGCCAAGAGGATGTTACAGCTCGAACATGACAACCCTGATTTTCATTAAAAAAATCATAATTTGTGATGAGGCATATATTTTCTTTTAAAAGGATACGCGAATAAACAGAATAGTCGGTTATGGGGAATGGGAAACCCTAAAATTATTCAACAGTCACCTTGGCATTCATTAAAAGTGACAGTCTAGTGTACAATTTGCTCAGGAAGAATCATTGGGCCTTATTTCTTTGAAAATGAAAACGGCGTAACGGTAGCTGTGAGTAGAGAGCGATATCGTGACCTGATTGAAAACTTTTTAACGCCGCAACTGCATGCTTTGGGCTTGATTAACATGTGGTATGAATAACACGGTGCCACATAGCATACAGCCAGGATTAGAATGGAATTACTGCGAGATCTCTTTCGATAACAAGTTATTTCAAGAAATGGTGATATTGGTTTTTTTTGTGGGGATATTTCAAGAGCAATGTTTATGCAAACAAACCAGGATACCCTGTATTTACGGTTGAGGACCTTACGGTTCAGTAGTGGGAATAAACTTCTACCACATGTTATAGCTTAATCGCATGTTTGTTGAATATAATTTCTAAATGTCAATTTTTTAATGAAGTTTTAAAGAAGCATCAGCTTCTGTGTCAGTAAGTTACTAGTTTTTAGTGCATTTGCATTTCGACAAAGGTAGCCTTACTAAAATCTATCAGGTGAATTTTAAAAAGGCTACCAATGTCCTGTATCTGCTTATGCTAAAGATTTAGTATCACAGTAACATCAATGAATACATTTAATACCATTTTATTTGTGTAGCCTAGTGTAATTTTATTTGTAATACAAAAAAATAAATAACTTATTACAACTGTGTGATTTTATTGCTGCTGCTGCTACTGTTGTGTTATTGTTGTTGTGTGTTCAAATAATGCCTTTAGGCCATTTTAGATTGAATCTGCTTTTGATGTCTATTCCTTTAGTAGAAATGAACGTAGAAACATTTCATTTCAAATTGTAGTGTTGTAAAAACATTTGCAAGTGTAAAACTGTATGAGTGTGTGCATGTATGTATGTATGTATGTGTATAATAAATGCTTTCAATTACAAGTCTGTAATTTAAAAATGGTTTTTGCAGCCATACATCTGTTTGTTAACAGAAAATTTGATATCAACTGATTAATTGAGTGCATGAATTGATTTCCACTTGTGGTTTTTATTTGATTTTTAGCTGCCTGCAATATTTATTTTGTTTACATTTTATTTACGACATTATTGCAGTCGATTTTGTCAATGCGTGTAGAGTATGAATATTTGAGAAGTAAATTCAAAACTAATTTATTTTTAAGAGGTTTTAAGCGGAATATTGTAATCATACATTTATTAAATCAGGTTTTTATTATGAATTTCTTAAAATAGTTTTGAAAATTGTGTGAAATTTTCTTTTTTTTTTTGTAAAAATCGAATATTTTCATTAGTTACTCTATTCTATTTTATTTTATTTATTTCTGTCTCATTGAAATATATTCGGTTGTTAAAAAAATCCTAATAAACCGTAATCAAATATTTTTATAAAATTTTTTAGAGATTTCGTAAATGCTCTAATATGTCTTCGCTACAAGAAAAGCCGATCTGCAGTTCTTGTATTGTGTAAAAATTACTTTACCTATTTCCATATTTTTTCCAATTTACATCTTTTTTGCTGAATTAGAAAAATATTTTTTTGTTTTTAATTAAATATATATTTCATTCAATTAAATATATAATTGATGCAATTAAATATATATTTGATTCAATTAAAACATTTCATTAAATGTTTACCTGAAAATAAATTAAACTATTAATAGTTGCAAAAACTTTTATTTTTATAAATTTTAAAATAACTTTTTTTTTATTTTTAAACACTTCCTTACATTTACAAATTACTTTATTTTTTGTGATATCACAATTAATATCTTTTCCATAACATTCCATAACACTACACATCAATTACACATCTCACAAATATTACAATAAATGTAAACATTAAATTGCTACAAATTAAAATATGTAAAATTTTTATTTTATGTATTTTACAATGTCAACACTTGTTTTCAAAATACTTTTATTCGAAAGTGCTATAAAATAAAGGAAAATATTGTTTAATTTTCTTTATATTTATATACTAACACATATATACATATAAATAACCAGCTAGACAATTTTACATAAATTTAAATGTTTACAATTGTTGTTTAGGGCAATATCTAACACTAATAAAGTTAAAAGTTTTATGCAAAATTTGCAAAATATTATCGAAAATAATTTTGTAAATGAAAACAAAATAAAACCAAAACTTATACAACATCCATAAACAATATACAGAGAAGTATATTTGTAAGTATATTAAAATTTATTTATAAAAATATTAACTTAATCTTGGTTTTATTTTCAAGAGAAGGTGGTTAAAAAACGAGAGATAATCATTAATTCATCAGTATACTACTTGTGCTATGCTTTTAATTAAAGACTCTATCGTGTCCTTACCGGGGTAATTTAAATAAATCTTCAAAATCAAAAGTGGTCCACTGTAACATATGTCACTTAAACATATCTCTTGAGCAGTTAGGGGCAGAAATTTAAAAAATTTCACAGACAGCTTAAAATTATCGCTTGGAGTATTAAAATATTTTTAAAACTAAATTTAAAAATTTGTTTAAGCCATAACACCACGGTAGATCGTGATAAGATTTACATCTGCACCTGGCCGTAAGTCTTAATCCGATGGTGGTCAAACCACTGGGAATGAAAAACAACGTCATTTACGCTCTAGGAAGCCGAGGACTAATTCTAGCAACAGGTCTTTTCTAGTTGCAATTTCAGCGGTTTCAAAGCAGGGTTGCAAACCACTACTCCTCGCTGAAGAGCTGGAGACTATCCAAGTCCTGGTGCAGAACATATGACTAGCATGTTCACTGGATCCGGATCATTCACCCGTTGGTGTATTAAAGGCAAGATGGTCCTGGCCCACATAATCAGTTCATGCTTAGGGCCGCAAAATCACAACCACCACGATACTCCCGAAGAGCCAACCTCAATAATCAGTCAGAGAATAGCTTAAAGTCTAACGAGACAATTAGCGGAACTCTGGGGCTTACTGATTACCGTGGAAATAACGTGAAGCTTCCAGGGCTTCCTTATACCCCCAGCAGCACAGGTCTAGATAGTCAAGTATTCTATAAAGAAGGATAAATGTGTCCTCGGGAGGGACTGTGGGTGATATATTGCGTCACCCTCGCCCTAGAAAGCCGAAGTATAATTCTAGCCAACAAGACATTCCTAGTTGCAACTTCGAGAGCATGGATCAGGCCGCCATCTCCAATCCTTGCTTAAGAGTTGGAGACTATCCAACTCCTTGTCCAGAACACATGACAAGCATGCTCACTGGACCTGGATCTTTCAACCGGTGTTACCAATCCCGCGAAACCAGAACCACCAATTTCAATAATCATTCAGAGAACAGCTAAAAAGCCAAAAAGCTAATCTCTGGGGCTTACTGAATTCCGTGGAAATAATGTGGAAATGTCCAGTTGGCTCCTGCTAGCCTTTAGGGGATTGCACTACCTTTTACTCCCGGTGACACATGTAGCGATGGTGAGATTTCATCAAGGCGTGATCCAGATTAACATCAATTAATACCTATCTGATAGAGTATAACCTGACGGTGGTCTTATCATTGCTTGAACGCTATACGGCTATCAACACCGCCAAAGTGTATAACACACTCCAGGTACCCACTCTTTGCTTGAGAGCCGGAGACTATCAAAACTCCTATCGTCCCGCAACAGCAAGTGACATTTTGCTTTAATGCAACAACACATCGAATAAGAGATGGCCACACCTTCCGTTTTTTATGCCTCACGAATAACATATACAGGGCCGTAGCCCCGTGCAGCCCTGGTTGGACTTCGTAGGTTCAATTCTTCCAACTTCAGGTTTCTGCTAGCCTAGGAGGCTGGTACTGCCTATTACCCCCAGAATCATATGTCAAGGTAGGAAGGTGTCCCCCGTGGGGCCTATTGGTAACGTTTTTTATTACTTATAAAATGTTATTAAATATGAAATAATCTTTTAACGGTCTTTTTAAATAACTTAACGATTTTATTTTTTTCGATATTTCGCTTTCCTTTGGAAAGCTTCTTCAGGAAATTATTTTTTATATTTAACAAAAAACAAAAAAATAAAAATAAAAATAAAATATAAAAAATAATTTCCTGAAGAAGCTTTCCAAAGGAAAGCGAAATATCGAAAAAAATAAAATCGTTAAGTTATTTAAAAAGACCGTTAAAAGATTATTTCATATTTAATAACATTTAAAAAAAGGTCGAATAAAAATAAAAGTAATAAACAAATTACTTATAAAATTTTATTTTTAATCTTTATAGACAGACACTTGAAAACAACATTATTGTAAGTGCGTATAAATTATTAAGACTTATAGAGTAAAGGGCGTCACTGTAGACCTAAATTCAACGATTATAAACTTATCGTTCTAAACTGTTATATAGAAACACTTGAATTTTATATAGAGTATGTAATGCATAACTCAGTTCAACATAACAGACATAATAAAAACTTAAATTAATATTAAAAAATATGTTATATGAGGACACCCTTTTTGAAAAGGATTTATAAAATTGTTTTCAAAATGGGATCAAATATTAAGCCTCTCAATTAACAAAAAAAAAAAAAAAAACACAAAATTGGTTTCGAAATAACGGGACCCTGAAGTATCAAATATAAGAAATGAAAAGAGTTTAGCCGAATCGACAACATTTACGTTCTTGAAGATAATTAAAAAGCAAAAAAATAAAAGTGATATTAAAAATTAAAAATATTTTATAAGAGAAAACATTTTATTGGAAATATTTTTTCCTAGATATAGAGTTATATCTCTATTTGCTGTCAGTTTAAGTTTAATTTTTCTATCAATAAGTTCTAAAAGCCAATCATTTTTGATAGTTCATTTAAAGGTCCAAAGGATCATATATACTCTTGATCATAAATAACAAAAGATCTGTTGAACATCTTAAATCCAAACATCATAAAAATCACCATTAACAAATTTGTAAATAAATCTTTGTTCATGTAATAATTATCATGTAAACCAATAGAAATTATTATTTGGTTTGTTTGTCTGGTTGTCTATCAGTCTGTCTGTCCGTCCAGTTGTTTGTACTCCACCTGTGTGGATACGTAAAACTTTCCTATTCATAACTGTTTGATTTAATAATATCCATGTGCTCGTGTGAGTGTTAGTTTTTTATTTTGTATGAGTGTAAAGGATTTTGTGTGAAATTGTCATAAATTATGTATGCATTTTGATGTTGTTGTTGGTGTTGTTTTTATATCACAAATTTAAACCACACTTTAAACCAAAAAGTTAATATTTGTCTTTAGCATTGTAAGCCACAATTAATTTGACATTTGTGTAAAGTTTTTGCATGTCACATTTCAGTTGCAGCAAATTAAAAGAAATTTGTTATCGTTCTTGTTTGTTGTAATTGTTTAAAGTTTATATATTTTGTTGTTATATCATGTATTTGTTGCTGTAATTAGTTAGAGGAATTTTACTTTTAATTTATATAAAAAAATAATTTTATCTGAACGTTTAAGTAGTAAAAAGTAAATTTTATTTCAAATTATAAAAAAACCGAAACTTTTAAAATTTCACAAGTTTTTACTTAAAACTGGTTCCAAAATTTTTGGCAGATTGAAGCTTTTATATTTTATATAGAAAATTGTTAAAATATCAAATGTGAAATTATGTTCATTCTAAGAGAAAAGGATTATGATGAAACCTAATCAGAATCATATAGAGCAGCAGGGCTAATGCCGGTAATTAAAAGAAAATTTTAAATTTATTGTGACTCTCAGATATCTAAATAACTATTTACCAGTACAATATTAATTGGCTTTTATGTAGCTTTGGAAAAACTCCTTCTTTACAACATTATGATTGCGATATTTTTTATAGTTATTGAAAGCGTGGATAAATTGTGAATGTTACACTGTGAATGTTACAGTTTTTTTCTTTAAGTCTATATATTTTATTTTACTTTACCCTTCAGCTTTGCGATGTGTTTCCAGCCTAAAAGAAATCACTAACTTCAATTTTTAGTTTTTTAAAACCATTAAAAAATTCTCAATTTTTCTACTGTCCACCAATATAAATCAGTGGACTGAGAACCGGACGGAAAAGTAGCTAAAATTTTCTAGAACTGCATATCTTTACTTTTAATTTACAAATCAGTATTTTGCTCGTGCCGGTAGATGAGAATATGGACAATATTTTTTATTCAGAAGTTACCACGTCAATACTTTGCAATGAACATAAGTATTATTACTGCATCATATTGTTCGGGATACGTCTTGCTTAAGTTTTAAAAGAAAATAATTAAGTAATTAAGTAAACAACTGGGTATGCTGTTTACTTACTGAAAACTCATACACGCAAGGCAACAACAACTTCCTAGTTACAAACTGCGTAGAAATTTTATACACGCAAAACAACAACAATTAGGTATGTTGTTTACTAATTGCCTAGTTTGCTTAGTAAACTTATGCACGCAAAACAACAACAACTTTCTAGTTACAAACTGTGTGGAACATTATATATAATCAATACAACAACAATCGGTTATGCTGTTTACTAACTGCGTAGTTTTCTAAGAAAACTTATGAACACAAGTCAACAACAACTATCTTAAAATAAATTCCAGGAAAAAATTTTATCAGCATAAAAACAAAGACAAAACTACACACAGACCTACAGGCGCCTATATATTGAATGAATAACATAACAACAACAAAATGTGAAAATTCTTCAACTTTCTAGACCTCTAGTGGATAGATATAAAAAGGCAGCGTCTTAGTGGATAGTTAGTTAGTTGAAAAATAAACTTCGTGAAGTAAAGACAAGCATCTAAGGTAAATTGTTCTGTAGTGTCGACTTTGCGTGTAGTTAAATAAATAAACGTGTAATTAATTTAAAAACTCTAAAATCTGGTGTTATTTATTTTGCAATAAAGAAGTCAGCCGCAACAAAACATTTCTAGAAGGTATAAACGTAACAATATAGAGGACTATAAAAACTACACAGTCTAAAAATCTCTGTCCCATCAAGTTATTTGTACAAAAGTGTAAAAGTTTATTAGCGCCTTTGTGATCAAAAATTTCACTTGAAATTAGATTTTCACGATTCTAGATTCCGCCCGCGTAAATCTATTATGAAATAGCTATAGAACAAATAGAACGCTGCAATAAGTGAATTAGCAGGATGGATGGTTACGATATGATACTGAATAATCCATTTAAAAGAAAAATAAACACTAGATAATTAAATAGACTAGAAGCGCACAAATGTGCTTAAAATGTTTGCACTTTTATCAAGAGACATTACGTGTGTCTATCTATTTTTTTTTTAAATAAGAGACCATTCGCTGAAATAAGTTGCGAAATAAGTTCAGGCTAAAGATAAGAAACTGGTAGTTTTCCACACCAATATATCAATGATGATGACGATGATAAACTTAGAATGTCACTAGTCTAGTTTTTTAAGTACAAACAAACTATGCTTAAATTAATACGGAGTGGGTCAAAAGCCCAAAAGTGTGGATCTTCCTTAACTTAATACAACATTGCGAGTTTAGATGACAGCTCATCTAGAATGCCATGAAACTTTCTGATAAAATATGTGGCTGCATACAACTAAATTACTGCTCTGTTTTAACATTTGTATAAAACAAATTGAAACCAAAATAAAATTTATCACCTTAAATATCATTGTTCAACATTTTTTAAAATGTATTACTGTAGTGCACATGATCATTTCACCACTGGTCAAATGACTCATCAGTGGAGATTATCCCAAATTTTTTATAAAAAAACTCAACAGTCTTATATCTCAAGCCAAATTGATTGAATAAGAATTTTATTTAAACAGCACAGCAAAAAGACAACTTAAAGTTAAAATGTAACTTTTTTAAAAGCTTTGGGAATGTAACGCTTTGACTGCATGAGATGATGGCGCTTAACCAATGCGTGATAAGATTTACATCGGTACCTAGCGTGTGTATACCATAACTCGACGGTGGTCAAGTCACTGGGGCGATATGATGTGTGCGCCGCGCCTAATTTCTAGCAACAGGTTATTCCTAGTTGCACTTTTGGGAGGTTTGTAAGCAGGACCAGACCAGACTATCCAACTCGTGGTTCAGAACACATGAAAAGCATGCTCACTGGATCCAGATCATTCACCCATTGTTCTTAGTAAACATGACGTGATCCTGGCGCTTTAATCGAATTAAAGAGGACCGCGAAATCATATCCACCACTGTACTCCCAAAGGGCCAACCTCAACCCAGCTGAATTCTGGGGCTTATTGATTTCCGTGGAAATAACGTGGAACTTCCAGTTGACTCCCTGCTTGCCTTTTCCCCCGTTGACACATGTAATGTGGTAAGATTCCATCAAAACATGTCAATGTGGCCCTAGGAGGGAGGGGGTCCTTAACCTATTGAATTTTAAGATATCATATATACGATAAAGCAATTTAATATAAAAAAAAACTTAAAAAATTTCGAAAGTTTCGTAAGAATTTTCCGCCGAATTTAAAGTACCCTTGAGATCTATAAAAGTTTGTAAAAGTTTTTTTAAATTTTGCATAAAACATATTTAATATAACCTTTTGAAATAATTCTTAATGTGCTTTTTAACTTTAACAATCATTTTAAAGGTAAATAAGCCAAAACAATGAGTGTCGTGTTGCTTCAAATCTCCCTCCACATTCTTGATTACGTCAAAGGAATTTTCCATGCACTTGTTTCTTCCTAATACTTTTCTTAACTTTAGTTTATCATTTTATCCACTATTCAAGTTTTTAAAATAAAAAAAAAAAAATAAAAAAAACAATGACAAAAAAAGTAAATAATTCACTTAAAATCAAATAAAATTTAATTTACTTGTAAACGGAAATGCAACACAACAGCACTTATGTGTTGGATAATAAAACCAACTTCCTGTTTATCACAAACAAACACTAAGAGAGTGATAGAGAAAATACGAGGATAATAAAAGAAGTCCTTACAAAATTAATCATTGTAAGATGGCTAAGAATTTCATATGCAGAGAATGAATAAGATTTTTTATACTCGTTGGATTTCTTACACTCTTTGGATTTCTTATACTCGTTTTGCTACACCAAATGAAAAAAGTACTTTCACGATGTCGAAAAATTAGCTGCCCTGTAGGCTAGTAGTAGCTTGTCAGTCTGGAGGTTGTGTGTTCGATTTCCAACGAAAACCTTAGTTTTTATACTACAAAACTAAAAATTGACTGTCGGTGGGGCTGTTTAGTAATGAAGGCATGGTCACTGGTCGCTATGCTGTCTTATACGATAGTTAATTTCCGACTATCCTTCTACTTTCACCACCTAGTTCATCTCTTCTCTATCCCTATCCTAAAGAATGTAGCACGATACTTGGCTACTGAAGTGCTACTTCTCTTTATAGAAAAAGAGAAAAAAGTGGTAGACAAAAACATCTAGCGAAATTAAGAATAAGCTAAAAACTTTAAGAAAATAAATTTGATAACCTTGTTGAGAGTATAGGCATATCTTCCGGTTCTAAGCTTTCTATTTTGCATTGAAAATTGGGCTGCATTTGTTAGCTTCGTAAACTTCACTAATTCAAAAACAGGTTGGCAGTAAATAGAGAATATGGTCGTCAGCTGGCTGGCCGAAAGGTATGGCTCGCCGTTACTGAGTGCATTGTAAGGCCAGTATATATGTATATGCTCGCGATAATGCATTTAATAGGCTCATTCCTAGGTCTAGTCACTGCAACATAGTTTACCAAATAAGGTAAGGCAAACACTTGATGCCTGTCATAAATTATAATTGTAAAAAATTGTGATAAGTTGTGAAAAATTGTGATAAAATTGTGATAAATTGTGATAAAATTGTGATAAATTGTGATAAAATTGTAATAAAATTGTGATTAATTGTGATAAATGAGCAAACCTTACAAATGGTGGAGAAATTATTTTTTTAAGGATTCTCGTAATAAGTGGCGAAACGAGAAACCCGGAAAAAATGAAAAAGGATACCTTTCGGTAGATGGAAGGGTTAATTTTAAAGGCACTCCTAATGAAATAGCGTGTCGGTAGTCGAAAAGGTTAAACTTTAAGCTAGAAAAATTGCAAATATCATCTGACTAAGATGAGAATAGAAGAAGATAATGCCTGGGGGAGTAAGAGGTAGTAGCGCACAATGCATTAAGGATCATTATACATTATCTAGTGTAAGGCTTAAAGCTACACACATATATATATATATATATATATATATATATATCCTGCGCCTTAAATGTTACCTATTGCGTGAATATCTGTGATAATCTTTCGCCCAGCTTGGATTTTTTAAAATATAATTTTAAATTTGACATGAGGTTCCCGGAATATCTAAATAGACTTGGGTTTATAACCCATTGTTTCATTGGTTGAAAAATGGAACGAATAGGCAAGAAAGTTACATCCGAGACAAATGCTAGTTTAAAAAATTTGTCGAATCGCTATATTTTTATTCAAACTTATAAAATTTCCCTCGCAGTAAACGCAAGTTAGGGGAACTTTGCTATTGTATTTTATTATACCTGGAAAATATGCTTTAGTTTTATTGTTGGTCTGTTGCAAAGACAAATAAATGAAAGAAAACTAAAACAGCATCGAGAACACAAAAAGAAAAAAGGAAATGAAGTTAAATGTACCCCAAAGCTTCATTGTGTTCATTCTATAGTTTTTGGTAGAAAATTAACAAAAATATTTATTTCTTTATTCGGTTGTGTGCAGTAGAATTTACAAAACAAAAAAAAAACACATTTTAAGTTGTTCATGTTGTGAGTTTGAAATGTTAAACGTTTGTTTTTTAGTTTTGTTTTAACCAAAAGACTAGACAATGTTTTTCATTCACGAAACCAAAAAAAAAAAATTATTTTTAATTTAAGAAGAAGAAGTCGTTGCTGGATAAATGTCTACTGTCCTCAGCTTGTAAATGGTTGCTTGACAACCAAAATTTTAATAGTTTTGCATTGTTTTGCTATTGAGATATGATAAGTTTACTAACCAATTATTTATTGAAGTTTAAGACAAATAGTCAAGTTTGACGAAGTTGTTGTTGTTGCTCTTTGAACTGCGGGTTAAATTAATGAAAGCAGATAACAAAAAATTATAATATTCAGTTAAATAGGGCTGAAGATTTAATAACGTCAAAGGAATACCTTAAATCCGGTATTAGAAAAAAAATTAAATAATGACATCAATTTCTATTAACCCGCTTGGAATTTGGTAGCTAATGATAGGCAACACAATGTTATCTTATAGAGATTTTCAAATTGCACTTTTCCAAAACCACCACCACAACTAAACTTTATAAGATAAAAAATAAATAAAAAAAATTTTAATTTTAAATAATATAACTATTTTTGCTCCAAAAATTAATATATGGCATTCGCAATTTAAATTTGGGACATAAGTAGAGCCACCGCCGCACAGTGAACCATTTTACGAGAAGGCGGCCAAAAGTTCTTTTTTTCATGGTCCCCAAATGTAAAATTTTAAACTTCATTCGAAAGTAGATACTAGCGTACCTCGGGAGCCAAAAAATTAAAACTTTATTTTAACTATATCACACTGAACAGGGTGATTCAAAATCAGCAATTTCAGTATTTTGCCAAAATGAGAAATTTTTTAGTAAATTTTTGATTTTTTAACATCTATGTATACCTTTTTTCTTATACAAGATTTTTAAACGAGACAAACGTTGTATAATAGTGCAATTTGTTGGCTATTAGTGTAAGAAACCTGAGTTGTTTCTGATTGATTATTGATTTTTAGAAATAAATTTTTTTAGAGGTCCAAAGTTTTTCTAAATTCTCTTACTTAAGAGAGCATAACTTCTAAAGTTCGTTAGGGAATGTAAAAGCATTAGCACTGTGTCATAGCCCTAAATGTCCCCTACACTCCTATATCCCATTGTATACTCGGCACGATCCCCCGGGGGCACATTTATGGTCTTTATAGTACGTAACAGCTATAGAGATTTGTGCAACTGGGGAGAAAGGGAGCCCAGTCCCCTGAAGACAGGCAGGGAGTCAACTGAAAGCTCCACTTTATTTCCACGGGGATCAGTGAGCCGCAGAGTTCATTATTTGTCTCTTTAGACATTTAATAGTTCTCTGGCTGATCATTGAGGTTGGCCCCTATATGGGAGCATCGTGGTGGTTGTGGTTTCGCGGCCCCATAGCAGTATAATGGTTATTATGGTGGCCAGGATCATCTCACTGATAATGACACGCAAAGTGTCCAGTGAACATGCTAGACATGTGTCCAGTCCAGTGAACATGCTAGACATGTGTTCTGGACAGGAGTAAGAAAGTCTCCAACTCTTTAGCAAGGTGTGATGGTTTGCAGCCCTGCCCTGGAATCATTTAAGTTGCAACTAGGTGGTTCTGTTGCTTAGAATTATGTCTTCGGCTTCCTAGGACGCATGTATGACGTTCCAAACTATACAATTGTGATTTGTCCACCATCTGATTAAGGCTACATAGCCAGGTGCGGATGTAAAACGAATCACACTATACTCGGCACGATCCAACCGTGAACACCAGAACAATTTTTCTGACACAAGGTTTTTGCAAAATGGAGTTAAAGAAATTTATTTTCTGTTTTGCTTCTTTGTAAGCATTTTATTTATTTTTTAAATCGTGTTTACAAGAGACGTTGTTTAGATAAATATGCGTTTTTTTTTAAATAAAACGAATATTTTTAGTCAATTTTAAAGTCATGCACAGTTGGTCAAAAAAATATTTTGCCTACTTAAAATAACATAAATTGATATGATTTAGGTCACAAATTAAATTTAAATTGATTTGCACTGATTGTAAAATCGTTTTTTTTTTGAATTGTTAAATTGCGTGGAGCATATTCTTAAATTGGGTTATGATTTGGGTTAGGCGAAACAGTGAGAAAAAATAAGGAAAATGAAGAAAAAAGAAACCAAACAAAAATAAAACAAATTCAAGAAAAATATTTAGAACAAGGCCTAATCATCGATCACCCACAGCAAGGGGAAGGGAACACAAATGATGAAAACACAGCCAGAAGATTTTTTTTCAGATCCAAAAACTGCAGCAGCTGTCACAGGAGTAGATTTGGAACTAATAAGGAGATTTAAGTATTATTTTACAAGTTCTAACATGCAGCAGAAATATAAATGCAAAAAAATTTGGAGATTACGCCAAAAAAAGCTCTACTTTAAAACGAAAAAAAATATCTTGGAGATATATGCCATCCACAGTTCATAAAATTTTGTACCATGGGCATCAAATAATTAAACACAATATGCTACCAATAGGAGATCTATCTGAAGAATAGAAACAAAAGCTATAGACTCTTTCGTGAGCATAACACAAGAAAAATTTCTGGATATTGATACTAATGAGGACTTGATTATTATTTTATTATGCACATCCATATGCGGCAAAAATGGAAAACTACTTCTATTGAACTAGACATAGAAGCTAAACTGCTTCTAGAAGATGAAAATCAAGGCTATTTAGAAGAAATTTTTACTAAAATTGTTCAATTAATACTAATTATCTGTATGTATTTCATCCTTTCAAAATTGTTTGTACAGTAATAAAGTATTAGTCAATTTGCAATAAAAGATTACATGTACAAGTAGTATGTATGTTTATTTTTTGTTTTTTTTAAGAGATGTAGCACTTCAGGCAGCAATGCCTATTTAGTCAAGTACCGTGTTACATTCTTTTAGGAAAGGGATAGAGAAGAGATGAAACGGGTCGTGAAAGTAGAAGGATAGTCAGAAATTAACTGCCATATAAAAGGCAGCACAGCGACCAATGATTATGCCTTCATTGCTAAGTAGCCACAAGATCTTCGTTGGGAATCGAACCCACAACCCCCACACTGAAAAGCTAGTACACTACCTACTAGTCTACAGGGGTACCTGTATTTATTTTGGACTTAAATACCTCCTTATCTAAAGTAAATTTCGAACCAATGAATATATTTTTTATGTTTTTGTTACTTAATCAGCTAATTTTTAACTCAAATTGTTTCAAAAAACCAACCTTTGGCCTTCGTACTAAAAATTTCACCTTTGGCTCTGCCTGACTAAATTTAAGTTTTTAATAAGTATAAGTTCTAAACGTGAATCTAAATATAAGACTTTATTCAAGAATAAACTCTTTGAACAAGTTTTAATACTTTACTTTCGTACTAAAAATCAGCTAAAACTTAGAATGCATTTTTAAATCTATTACAATTATTTTTCTAACCGGTCGATTAAATTTTTATACCTTAAACGAAAGCCTATGATCTCACCTAGTAGACAAAAAAAAACGCGTATCTAAATTACGATCCGTTAAAAAGTTATATATTTTTGACCGCCTTCTTGTAAAATGGTCCACTGCGCGCCGCCCTTCTTGTTGACGCTTAGTTTGAAAGGAGTAACTTCACAGGAAATAATAGAGATGTGTTAAGCATTTGGAAGTCAATTGGCAGGTGTATTTTTCTGAATCAACTTATCTACAAATTTTTATTACAATAATTTAACTGTGACACTCACAGTATTTATGGCAGCGCCATACTGTGAAAACCACATTTCACCCTGATCAACAAAAAATAGTTGATCATTGTATAGTAATGATTTATAGCGACCCTAACATGAGGACCGGCATCATTTTGAAAATAACGTTCAATGATGTTAACAGCATAGAAATCGCATTAAAGACTGCATTTTTTTTTCGGTGTAACATAGTTTGAGGTGTCTGTTATCGATTGCTGGGTGTGGTTAAGTAAACAATCAGTCTTATTCATGAATTTTGCGATGAAAGAGTCATTTAGAAGTTGCTATTTTTCGAAGTATATATGAAGAAATCGGTAGCGCTTTTTAAGCGTAAACCTATTCAGAATTATTTGCAACACCATAATGATAAAAAAAATATCAAAAAGTGACCACTGTATGATAGGAAAGCCTTTTGTAAGTTCTACCATTCTTATAAAAAAAAAACAAAACACCCGCTAATTATAGGATAATTGGCTCACACATTCTTAACATAGTAAATCAATTAGTTACAAAAATAACATTGTCTGCCTTAGTTTGTATGTTTGTTAAACTGAAGGACATAAGTTCAAATCCCAAAAGAGCCTAGTGTTGACAACAATTTTTTTTGTTGGTTAGCTGATGATGATAAATGAGTAACTTAAAATTCAATTAACAATTTAAACATGCCCAACACTCGACTATAAAAAGAAAGCAAATGTTGTTACCACGGTGATAAAATTGGTAAAAGGGGTCTGAATAAAAGAAAAGCGGTGGCGATGACAAAGGCGCCTGTATATAAAATAAAAATGAAGCAAAGTTAGCGAGGAAAAAGTATGTGGTAGTCACAACTATGTATTTAGGCCTTGGACCTTGGTTAAAGGTAAAACGTACCGCCAGAATATTGAATATTTTGTTGTAGATGACTGCGCTAATTAAAAACGCATAGGCATCGAGTTGTTCGACTGCCATCGAAGTCGTAAAGTATTGTGTCGGTGATTACTGGGTGCATTTGTAGACAAAAGATCAGAACTTGAAATCTAGTCACGACTATAGAGTAAAAAGGCAGGATAAATGAACTTTTCCATTTTATTGTTGTTTACAAACACAATGAAGCTTTAAATAGTGAAAAATAAATAAAATAAATTGCCGGTTGAATAGTATTTTGCAAAACTGTTAAGAATGTAAAAATAGATTAATTAAAGACTTTACTATTTTTATGCCAAAAAGGCAAGTAACCACGGTACCTCAAAATACATTCATTTCCATTATCTAACATGTTCTATGCATTTGCTGTTTTAAATATCTTCATTAACGTAGTGTTCATACCCCATCTAGTTTCAAATGTTGTGTAACTTTGTGCTGGAATCAGTATCCGAAGAAAGCGAGAGGGTGTAAATGAAATAAAAATTTTAAATAAATATTTATCTTAACCTTTGGCCATGACTTTGGAATGAAGAGGTTAGTGTCCATAATTTTTTATAGCGAGTAGAGAAAAAATCCAGCTAAAAGGTATTGTGTTTTTATATTTATTTATTGACGTTTTTTTTCCTGATCCATGGAAATGCTTTTATTTACTTTTCACTATTTTCAATTTTTTTGCGATATGGATAACGTCTGTTATTCATTTTTGTTGTTTTTTTTCCCAACATTCACAAACATTTTTTTTGTTTTATTCATGTTAAGCTTAAGCCAACATTAATTCCACTGACCATCTAAGACCATTTGGAATTTACCCTGTTTCTCTCGGGCTTGAATCAAATGAGGGTGTATTAAATAAAAAAATTTGTAACTTCAAACAAACAAAAAAAAAAATAAAAATGGAGAAGAGAGAATACAAGAAAAAAAGCAGAAAAACAAATAGAAATCAGTGGATAAAAAAGAAAATGCAATAAAACCTTAAAATAATGTTAATATTGTGTCAAAGGTGCTAGAGACCGCTGGGTTAGAAGAAATGAAAACAAACGACAGGTCACCACATAATCCACTAGAAAGACAATTTAATTCAATTGATATCAAAATGATTTAAATTATTTTGTAGGTGTGTGCGCGCTATTATTTCCACAATAAGTAAAACAATTTTAATACTGAAATTATGTGGTTGGCGAGGCGGGGGAGAAAAAAAAGACAATAAATGATTTTGGTCAATGATGTGTTAATGGCGGTTTTTATGCAGCATTACAGTGTAAGAAAGTTAGCAAAAAGGAACATATAACAAATTATCACATAGAATTGAAGGTGATTAAAATTGAAACAAAAAAAATATACTTCATTCACATTTAATAATCACCGCATAAAGACTAAAGAAATTTGTATTTAAAAAATACCAGGAAAAAAGTGATGAATTTATTAAATGCAATAATTATTTTTGTTTTATTAAGCAATTAAAATGTTTTGAGGTTTATATACATTTCTGCTGCAGGTATTTCTTCTATAAAGGGTCTTTCAAATTCAACTTTCTTATTTAAATTGTCAAAAAATTGTTTTGTTTTTTGTGACAGCTAGCTTTCATAGATCTGTCTGCTAAATACCAAGTTAAAATTATTTTATGCCTCTCGAAGCAATTTGACTTCATTAAGTAAATTTAAAACTTTCTACTCGACATCTTCCAAAAGAAAAATCTATAAAAAAAAGTGAAACACTATAGTCAAGGAAGACTTGTGACGACCAAAAGTTGGACCAAATAAGATAATCAATTAAACTGTATACATTCTTCACATTTCTTAATTTTTATTGTTTAATGAACTTCATATTTTTTCTTAAAAAGAGAACATTATTATAAAATGAATTCCATTATACACTTTTCATATTTTATAATTACATTTATTATTTGTTTAATGAAATACTTTAAACTATAATATTATTTTTAAGACAATAGAATAGCCATTAAACACAACCCTAAACAGTCACATGCAGCTGGCGTTTAGTGGTATGGGTATGTATGTGTGCCTAGCAGAGATCTATAAAAGCGGTATACTTAAAGGCCGTGTCAGATAAAACTTTGTTGCTTTGCGTGACATTTGAAACTTTAAAGCAAAAGCGTAAATCAAGTGGTGTATCTCACAATAAACTTTGAAAACACTCATGAATTTTTTGTTTACGCCCACACACAAATACACAAATAATAAAAGCCAGGTGTTTGTCAAAGCGCGTAAAAAGTTGAATATTGGTTAACTTTTCGCTTTGCTTTGCGTCAGAAGTGCTTTATGTGGCAACTTTCATACATTTACGTACATTTTAACTCAAATGTCAAAGCGAAACTCTGACGCAACGCAAAGCAAAAGTTTTATCTGACACGGCCTTAAGTATTTGGCGGGAGTGAGCCACGGGCAAGCAGCCGGGCAAGACTTCTTTTAAGTGAGTTAGAATTTTATTCAAATTAATTAAAATAGTCTTGCTATTCGCAAGCTCAGTTAGGCAAAGTCAGAATTTTATGCGACTTTGAATTAATTGAGCATAGCTAAGGTTTACGGCAAAGCAAGTTCAGTCGCTGCTTCACCTGGCCAGAATTTTATTCGCCTAGGTTTTTCAGCCAGCCCAGAATTTTATTCGCCCTAGCTAAACAGGACGGCCAAAGTCGTGGAAAATGCTAACATTAATTTAGAATTAGTTGTTTTAGAATTTTATTTGTGACAACTAGACCAGAATCTTATTCGCTCCAGTGTGAGAATCAGTAGGCTAGCCAGCGGAGAGTAGAGACGAGAACTCTTGAGGACCGCGAAACGGTGAATCGTCGTTGGCATGCTCAGAAGTGCAGTATTATAATTTTAACCTTATTTATTAAGAGTGAATTGTAATAAAAATTATTAGTAAAAAGAAAAAACAAAAGTGTCACTTGTGTTATTGGAAATAGAAACGAGAACGTGTCGCTGCAGACTGTTTTAGGAAAGAAATTGATCAGTCACAAACGACTGTTTTTTCTTTTAGAAGTCACGGAAGACGTTATTTTTTACCAAAAAATATTAGTCACGGATGACTTTTTTCCAAAAAATTACAAAAAAAAAAAAATGGTGAGTTATTTAGGAAAACAGAGGTTAGTCGCAGGCGAAAATTTTGTGGTAACTCGTCACCGATTTTTTGTCAAAGAAAGGAGTGATTAATCACGGAAAAAATACGCTCTGTCACGAAATATGTTTCTTAGTAAAAATATGGCAGCCATGGAGGACGTTTTTTAGGCTCTACAATAAGAGCCAATTACACTAATTCCTATAGCTAGAGGATATAGTGTTATATATAGTGCTTAGTACACTTAGTTATTGCTTATAACTCACACACTGTTGACAAACTGGCTATGTAAAGTCACAGGTGAAAGTGTTACATCACATATAGGGTTTTTACAAGAATTCATTTACAATACTCGAATTTTGAAATCTGGACGCATAGTACATTGTTTCCATGAGTCCGGTGTGTTATGAAGTAGTCGGGTCTGCTATGGGCCGGCGTAAGATTTTGGTGTGACAAAGGATGATGCTAGTGGGCCTGATCACGGTGTGTGAGCCACTGCAGGTGCTGGTGGGTGCGCCACCTCTTGACTTGAAGGTTCTGCGGTGCGCTTTGCGTTTTAGGCTGAGTAGGGGTCTTTGTTTGGTACATGATGAATGGATGAAATGAATGGGCTTTGGCCTGTGTGTGGGTTTCATCCTCACTGGACATGGTTCTTTGAATTAGTTTTGATATACTAGGAGTGAGATGCGAGGATTTGATTCTGGTAATGATTGTGAGAATTGGCTGCATGTGCTAGGTGATTGTTCCGTACTATTCGGATATTAGAGATTTTGATGGTATGAGTGTTAGGATCATGGAGAGGAGGTATGATGTGGGTGGGATACTGTCGGTACCTGGCGGTGTGAGTAGCATGGATGTTTTCAGGGGGAGGAGGAATAGGGTTAGTAGTAGTTAGATTAATTTAGTTTAGTTTGGTGATTGGCGATGCAGCTGGTTTGCTTAGTGTTGAACGATTGCACTATTATTCCACTTCTGCTTGCCACAGTTCCCATAGCTCCCTGTTTTCATGTATGTGTGGGCGGCACATTTATCGGTCTTTAAAGAATATCTAGACCTGTGCAACTTGGGGTATAAGGGAGCCCAGTCCCCTGAAGTCAGCAGGGGTACAACTGGAAGCTCTACGTTATTTCCACGGGAATCAGTAGCCCTCAGAGTTTCCGCTATTTGTCTCTTTAGGCATTTAGATGTTTCTGACTGATTACTAAGGTTGGCCCTTCGAGAGTATCGTGGTGGTTGTGGTTTAGCGGCCCCATACAGGTCTGTGTTTATGGTGGCTAGGATCTCATTTGTTTAATTTATTACTTAATTAGTTTCTTTTAAAACTTAAGCAAGACGCATCCACAGCAATATTTTATATATAGAAAATTTAAATGAGCGAAATTATGTTCATTTCGAACTTTGCTCAACTAATATATTGAGTATTTACGAAGAAAAGGGAAATGGAGTTAGTCGATGTGGCAAATCCTCAAAGTTATAATTTTAAATCATAAAAATCTAGGTGTAATGTCGTGAAAATAGTTATTAAAAGCAAAAAAAGCCATAAATTCTACTCAAACTTACCGACTTCATTTATTTATGTTAAAGTCTTAAGAATTTCTTTTGATTTCGTTGAAGTTATTTATATAACATTTTGTGCTACTGCAAACGTAGCTGTTATTCACTTTTTATAAACTTCATTAACAAATAATTTCCCTATTAAAATGTTTCTTCAGCACACACACAAACCTTTTTAGCCAGCATTTGGTCTTTAATTTCGGTAAATAAAATTTGTGATTTTAATAACAATTTATGGAAGCTGTACAACCTTTTTGCAACCCTCCGGATATAATGAACAAATAATAATTAAATCACTCTAAATGGAATTTTACAACGAAAACTAAAAGCCAAAAATAAAACAACAAAAAAAGATAAAGTGGATGTACAAAAGTGGAAGGAAGAAAAGTGAAAACAGAATACTAAATCACAATAACATCATTAAAGTGTAATAATATCTAATATGCCGCAAAGTGAAGCATAAAATATAAACACAAACGAGGGTTAGAAAATTAAACAAATTTTTTTCCCACTTTCTTTCATAAGAAAAAAGAAAATGTGTAAGAAAAACATTTAAGAAATAAATGTTAAGGTGTAGCAAAAATTTGTAGTTTTCCTTTTAAGCTTGCAGAAGCAGCTACAGTATTTGCTTTTTTGTTGGATATGAGACTTTTAATATTTAAAAGAAAAATAATGCCACCCACTTAACAAATATAAAATATTTTAACACAAAAATTTTAGGAAAATATTTACTTAAGACAATTTGTATTATAACTCCCATGATTTTATGCTCATCCGCCTTCAGTAGCTGAATAAATATAAACAAACAAATTATTTTTTGTATACACAAAAACAAGAACAACAAAAAGAGGAACTCATGCAAGACGTAGAAAATTACGTGTAAATAAGATTTTTTCAATATGGTTGGTTGACTGGTGGGTAACATTGTAACATGGGGCAGGAAAACAAATAGATATCAAATTTATTTATCATAAAAAACCGAATGTCGGCAAATATTGGCAAAAAAAAGTGGGGCCTTTGTTGAGAGACACTAAAAGAATGCGTGTTATTAAAAAAATAAGAAGAAATTCTTTAAATGTCCCCTGCGCTCGTTATGTTTTATCTTTCTATAAAATCTTGTATAATTTCAGAAAATTTTTAAAAAAAGGCAATAACTTTAGTTTGATGTCTCCACATTGTAAAACTGCCTCAATAACTGTAGGTACGATAAGGGATGGGAAACAATGCATTTAATTCACTTGAGCGATTTTAAAGTGTTAAGTATCACTGCCATCTCATTATGAACATTTCGTGCATGTTCAAATCTTAGAATTCTATTTTAGAGGATGGCGGTATTGAAAAAATTTTATAATAATTATTTGGACAATATTCTGCAGCCGGGTATTTTATTCGTTTATTCATTCAATTATTATTCATCATTTATTATTATACAAATTTATCCTTCAGTTTCTAAACCCGCTAAGCTTTTATGCTTGTTCTGCAGGATATAAAAACTTAAAAAATAAATACGTTCGTTTATAACTAGTTTTTTAAAATTATACTTCACAGTCTTTGCAGTAATCAGTTTTGAATTATTGTGAGCCTATCAGGTATTTCTTTATTAGCTTATTCCATTTGTTTTCGTGCGCTATGCTGATTATTTGAACAAAATTGCTGGCAAGGTTACGGGAAGTGAACTTCTTCCATACTCGTTTGTGAATCGTTCCACTTTAAATTTTCCTTAAGCTCGTCTCCGTGTATTGTAAGTATGTTCTATCGACTTTATATACTTGCTATCATTATAGAATTCTTTGGCCAAGGTTGCATAATAGATGTTCTTCACTCTCAATACCTGAAGGTTTCTGACAAGTCTTGTCAAGGCTCGGTTGTTGGGATTCGTTAGGCGTCTGTTTGATTCATTGTCGTCCGTTGCTCTCTGCAGGTTGTTGCCAAAGTTATCTATCACACTGATTATTTTTGTAGTGAAAAAAACAAGGTGTTCGTTGGGAGTCGAACCCACAACCCCCAGACTTGACAAGCTAGTACACTACCTACTAGCTAACAGGGGCACCTAATGTAAATAATGTTTATGTTCATGTTTATGCTATCATCATGATTATTATTGCTTCTACTTTCGGATTGTTTTTTTTTTGTATGTAAAATTTTTACTATTTGGTCTTGAGTTTTTTGGAGAGTGCTGCTATATTTTGCATTACCCCAAGCCGTGACTCCATGCCGGATATACAATTCCACTAATGCAAAGTATGCCTGATGCAGAACTTCATACGTAGAGCAGTTGCTTAAATGGAAATTAATCAAATGAAACCTTTGTCTTCGTTCTGTTTTTTGTTCTTTTTAGTGGGCAATACGACAATAAAACAGAAACAATGAAAAGGATTCTGTTGTTTTGTTTTGAGTTGTATTTGAGCTATATTTTAATAATATATAGATCAAATTCTATATATTCAAACAAAATTCATTGCTCATAATGCCGTTACGATTTGCATCAATCGTAACACGATCTGCGGCTTCAGTTATGCAGGAAAATATTATAATTTAGCGACAAGCTTGCAAGTCACATTGTTCCAGATGAAATGAGGGTCTGTTGCAGACTCTTCGTCAAAAGTAGCCTTAGTGGCTGAACACAATATGGCGTCTCAAAAGTTGCCCGCATCGGTTACTGGTTTTTTAATCAAATCGGTATAATTTGGTAGCATTGTTCAAGCGTCAATATACGCAAATACACTGATCACAAATTTCAAACAGTGAGAACAATATGACTTTTAAAAGCTTTTGTCAGTGGCTGAATACAATACGGCGTCCTAAAAGTTGCGCAGATTGGTTACCGGTTTAAATCGATATAATTTTTTAGCATTATTCAAACGTCGATGTACCCAAGTATACTGATCACAAATTTTGACAGCTTTTGTAAAAGCTAGCAGACTTAGGAAAATACGATTTTAATTTTGCGAAAACTTTTTTTATACATTAAATTCATTTCTCACTAAATGGAATAAATTATTGATTTACAGGATTTCTTTAAAAGATTTTATTTGAATACGCTAATATTATCTCTAGACTAGAATTTGTTGCCTATATGGTCTGACGATGCTTTCGTTGGGCTGGGCTATAACTCCTCGGTGTCCAGAATACGTCACAATACAATTTCTTGAATCTTTTACTATGTTAAAAATTTACTTTATTCACAACAAATTTAAATTCGGATTAACATTGACTTAGAAATGCCACCGGAGAAAAACGCGCTAAACTTTTACGTCGCTATTGTTCGTAGGCTATTACCTACAGTAACTTCTCTTGTTGGGGAAAATCGGGCTACGTATATGAGTATTGGCTAAGCGCCAGCAACCAGCGGGATACCAACAATAATCCCGGGCTTAGCCAATATTCAGTCGCTCAGTGTATCAATTGGTTGACAGAGGGATACCACCGAAAACAATTAACTCACTGCTTAGCGTACCAGATGCCTTACTACTGGTAAGTCTATAGTACGGGTTAATTAGAGCAGTCAGCGGCACACCACCAATTAGCTATGTTTAGCCTCGTACTGTAACTCAGGGCAATAAATTATAAGCAGCGGGACACCAACGAATATAATTGTCTTACCCCTCCTTCTCACCGGGGGTACATTTATCGGTCTTTATAGAATACTTGACTATCTAGACCTGTGCTACTGGGGGTATAAGGGAGCCCAGTCCCCTGAAGGCAGCAGGGGTCAACTGAAAGCTCCACGTTATTTCCACGGGAATCAGTACCCCGCAGAGTTTCCGCTATTTGTCTCTTTAGGCATTTTCTCTGAATGATTATTGAGGTTGGCCCTTTGGGAGTATCGTGGTGGTTTTGCGGCCCTATACAGGTATTGTTTTATCGTAGCCAGGATCATGTCGCCTTTAATGACACTCACTGGTGAATGATCCAGACCTAGTCAGCATGCTAGTCATGTGTTCTGGACAGTAGTTGGATTAGTCTCTAGCTTTTCAGCAAGGAGTAGTGGTTTGCAGCCCTGCTCTGGAACCGCTGTAATTGCAACTAGGAAGCACCTGTTGCTTGAATTAGTCTTCGGCCTCCTAGGGCGTGAGTGGTGCTGCTTTTTACTCACAGTTGTTTAACCACCATTTGATTAAGGCCCACGGACAGGTGCAGATGTAAATCTAATCATGAAATGTCTTACCCCTCCTCGACACTACCCTAACTATTTGTTAGATGCAGTACTTGTTAAATAATATGGGCAGCGGGACACTACCAATAACTTTGTTTAGCTTTACTATTTAACTTTAGGTACTAAATTATAAACAGCGGGACACCACCGAATATAATTAATTGACTTACCGACTTGAGCTCTGCTCAAAGAAAAAGCCCCTTCAATACAAACGACTGCTCGTTTTATAGTTATTTTCTGCTGTGGTTAACAGTTGTAGTATTTGGTACTTATTTTCCATCATAGTCGTATTTTTTTTTTTGGTGATGGGTTATAGTTTAATTGCGAGTTCCAGATAAAGATGGCGTTGCTTAAACCGTTAAATTCAAATCAATAGTACACAGCTTATAATGTCAAGTTATTCAAACAAAATAAATTTAATTATTAATAAATGTAAAAAAAGTAACAGATCGAGTTATAAATAATACTAATAATAATAAAAATAATATTCATAATAAAAATAATATTCATAATAAAAATAATAAGACTAATACTAATAGTAATAGATATAACAACAATAATAATTAATCCACTTGTTGCGGGAAAAAGAAGGCACTCACTAACTTCTTTTGTCGTCACATTGGGTAGTCTTTTAAGTTCCAACGTCATAGCTATATGATTTAAGTTGACACTCTTTAAAGAAACTAGTGAGAAAAAGATCTCTAATAACTCTGTGCACTGTCCTCTGTGCACTTGATCAATTTCGGAAAACACTACTAAAAATTCGTTCCTATATATCCACCCTCGCATTATTTAATTATATTTAAAAAACTACAAGTTGTTTACAAACTCTGTATATAATTCGCATAACTAAATTCCAGCAGTCAGCAGCTTTTATTTTAAGTGCTAAATAATTCCCATTTATTCAGGTTGGTGCGTGCGTGTTAAAAAAAAAGCAAAAACAAAAAATAAATATGTTATCACTTAACGAAATTGCTCATTAGCACGTGCATATATAAGTGGGATTGTTAAGTATAATAATTTCTTTATACCAAATAATACCAACGAAACACATTATCATCACTGTAGTATTATGCTTCAAGAAATTTTCCCTCTTTTTAAAAAAGAAAAGAACTCTAGACATTGTATACACTTGAAGCGCTATAAAGACAAATGATAACTGTAATAATCAGCTATTTAGAGTTTATTAACATAAATAGAAAATTTGTAAAACTGCAGAAAGAGTCGCTTGAAATAATTTCAAATATTTCGAAGAAATTGTACATAATTTGGCAGGTTAAAAATATTAACAACTACAACTACATCTACAAATAGCAGCAGCAAGATAGAAGCAGTAGTCAAGAACAAGTAAGAAAAGCTCTTAAAATAACAAGTAATAATTTTGTTATATATATTTTTTTTTGTTTTCGGTTATTTTTGTGTGTAAATTTTATTTTCATTTTTTGTGTAGTCATGTGTAGCTGTTGTTTTAGCCACAGGGCATCAGATGTTATGAAAGAAATCGCTGCTTAACGGTGTGTATTTGATGCTTTTAAATAATTTTAAGGAGAACTTGGATTTTATAAAAAAATATTTGAGAAGGAAAGCTATTTTAATTTAAAAAAAATTTATATTAAAAAAAATTGTTTCTATAGCCAGTACCTCGTACCTCGTTTCTGTGAACTAGTTTATATATATTCAATTGCAGATATCCTATTTTTACCCAAGGCAAGTTTGAGTTATTAAAATAAATATTCTTATAAAATAATAAAAAAAAGTTCTGTAATCTGACGCTATAACTCCAGAACGCACAAATCAATTTCCACGGTTTTGCATTGTTAGGAAAGGCTCCGTGAGGTTTATAGCAAATTCAGGAAAAATTTCAAGAGAAAAGCAGGAAAATAGGGAAAATAATTTTTCACATACAGCGCCATCTCTGATATATAGCATGTACTACAACCGCACCAGCACGTGGTGTGTGAGTATCCCTCACGAAAATAAGTACTTTTCATTTTAAGTAGATGGCGCCGGCGTGTAATACATTGTTTGGCAGCTACTCATACGCACGTGAAATTGAGGTTAAAATTATTCGTTTCCTAACAGTTCAATTGGAAACCATCAAATCAATTACGCGTATTGTGCAAATTTTTATTCAACTTCAACAGCACGCATTTGTCCTTAAGGTGGTAAGTTGAACTGTGTAAATTATGTGTTTGTGGGATAAATTTAGAAAATCATTGTTTTTCACATAGGCAGCTATACGTTGCGTGTTCACGAGTTGGGAAACCATCCGCTTTGTCAGACAAAAAAAAACAAAAAATGTGGTTTACCAAAGAGCACTTCAATGAAACGGTTAATTTGCGCTTCGATTCAGTATTTACTTTCATTTTTTACTTAAAGAAGTTCAATTAAATTTTACTTCATTTTTGTAATCGAAATGAATTCATTACTGTTGTCAAATGAAATAAAATTATTCCTTTTCAAATATAAAACAAAAAAAAAATAATTTTTCTTCATCTTTTAATCCCCAAACGAAATTTTACAAAAAACGATGCCATCTAGTGGCGAAACGGAGTTCGCCATGTTTGCTGGTATGACTATAATAATATAATATTAGAAATTTTTCACTTTTATTTATTTATTTATTTTTTTTTAAAGAGAAGTAGCACTTCAGGCAACAATGCCTATTTAGTCAAGTACCGTGCTACATTCTCTAGGAAAGGGATAGAGAATAGATGAATAGATGATAGTCGGAAATTAACTGCCGTATATAAGACAGCATAGCGACCAGTGACTATGCCTTCATTGCTGACCAGCCGCACCGACAGTCAATTTTTATTTTTGTAGTGTTAAGTTACATAAACCGAGCACACAGCCCAAGCGTTAGTAGAGTTTATATTTATAACTTATGAAGGCGTGTCATATAGAGATCCTTAGGAATGTGTTATTGTGACATTACTGCTGATCTCACAATATCTGTCCGATGACAAAATCTTTAACCGAGTGGAGCTTGAGTCGTTCCGAATTTTAATTCTAAATATCAATGGAACCATAAATCTTACACCAAAAATATGGTTGAAGTAACCACTGTATAAGAAAGAAAGGCATGTTATGGTTGTATGTACAAATAAATCAAAATAATATTGTTACATTTATAATATTATTTATTTTTCATTTATTAATAATTAATTACAATAATACAAAGAAAAAGAAAACCAGCTACTAAGGCTTTCGTCTCGCAAAATTAGACAAGCTTATTTATAACTTGTGAAGAAGATTCTTAGGGTAACTTAATCGTTTTCCACTTGGATTTAAATTTTTGTAAGCATGCTGGTAGTTGGACCATTGCATGTCCTTCAGGCTTGTATAGAAGTTTGAAATTAGATTTAAAATATCATGATTCTCAAAAGACAGTGTAAAGGCCTATACTTTGCCTGCGCAGTCGAAGCATCGGTCTGTTCATAACCTAGTATTCCAACGTGCGATGGAAACCACATAATCTTGATCTTGTTAGGATTTTTTATGCAAATGTTTCTAATTTTGGAGATCAAAGGAGAACCATACAAAGTATTCTTTATTGCCAAAATGCACTTTTATAATATATCATTTTTTTTAAATATATAATTTTATTGTTGTAACCATATGTGGTCTCAAGCATAAACATATTTGAGATATTTTCAAATAAAATATATATTATTTGGTTTTTTTTATCAAATGGACTGACTTTTTAAAAATTAAGAAAGTGAAGTGTGAAGCCTATGTGAGTTAAATTTATTTAAGTTTTTTTAAAAAAAAATATATATTTTATTTTTTATTTAAGTTTACATTAATTTATTTATTGAAACTTCATAGAGACCCGTTTTTTAGGCTGGTATATGTTTCGGCTTTAGCGGTTATTGTAAACTAAACTTAATTTAATCAGCTACTTAGCAATAAGCATAATTTTTCGTACTTATCTCTTTCCAGAAACGCTGTCGAAGCTATAGACAAGTGTTCAAAGCCCCAATTCAAATTAAAAGAAATAATTATTTTGCTGACGCTAGGTCAGCATAACTAATGTTGCGCATATAACCTCTTTTGTGGAAAAAATAAATAATTTTTAAAATTAAAGTTCTAAGGAATATCAAGTCATACCTTAACTTGTACACTAAGCAAAATTAAAATAAGTAAAATTTTAATATTTAAAATAGTTAAATCAAGTAGATTTTTTTTAATTTTATTTAATATTTATCAAATGTTCTTCATATTAAAATTATTTTTTTTTAATTTAAAATAAAAATTTAAGAAATAATGGAAAATATTGTTACTACAAAAGTAGCTGTTAAACATCCCAGCACATCCCATAAGGGAAATTGGAAAATATGTAAATATATTTGGATGTCCTTGAAATTTGTATTTAATATTTTTCATAACAATATGTTAATTAATTTAAAAAATAACAGTAAAATTTATAGCTAATTTAATGACATATTTTAATTAATTAAATTAAATTTTAATGATATAAACAATCTATTCAATAACGAAGTGAGAATTGTCATACGGAAGAAATTTCTTTAATATAATCAATTTTCGAAAATGAATTTGTTTTTAAGAAAAATATTTCTAAAAATGACCTAGAACTAATTTTCTTTATTAGCGTAGCCAAGTCTGTCTGGAAAGCTCTAATGCACCCTAAGACAAATTTTAACATCTTCTACAAAATTTTTTTGCTCTTCTCTTCTATTCTAGTCTATTCTATTCTTTTCTATTCTAGTCTATTCTATTCTAGTATATTCTAGTCTATTCTAGTCGATTCGAATAGTCGATTCTATTCGATTCTATTCGATTCTATTCGTTTCTATTCGACTCTATTCGATTCTATTTGATTCTATTTGATTCTATTCTCTTTTTTAGTTACGTTAATTATATTCTATAATTCTACACCCCATTTTATCACAGTTAAATACATTTTTTGGTTCAGTGTAATTTATTTTATAAATTAATTAACTTTAGAAAAAATTTCCTTAAGCATCATATTATTTAAATATTAAGAAAATAAAATTGAAATCAAAGCATTTTAAGGTGAGTAACAGAGTAACAGAAAGTTAGGGAACTATTATCTTAAAAATAGCTCAAGGGGTATCTTCCCTTTGTCTATAAGATTTTTCACTTATGTTATACTAAAATACTCGTGCTCCCTGGGGCCATTTAGAACATTTTCCATTATATTATGAGTTTTAAATTGCTGTTAAAGACACACACACACACATACAGACACATACGTACAGCACTTTGCTGATAATAACACATGAAGATTTGCGCTCAAAATTAAACTCGTTTCGAAATGAACAGCAAAAAAAAAAAAGAAGGGAAGAAATTATTACATTAAGTTTATAGCAGCGTTTAGTTAGATAAGTGTCCCACTATACGATAACAAACAAGGATATGCAGACAAATAAGTAGGTATATATGTATATGTGTTTATGTATAGGTGTATAACTCTCTATGTGTGTATGGCTTTTAGACTTTAGATTTTGGTTGTTAAGTAATGGTATTAGCTGCTGCTTTAATTTTTTTTGTACCCAATATAGATGTGTGTGTGTGTGTGCGTGTCATGTGTGTGATTTTGTGGCCAAAACAGCGAACAAAAAATACAGACTTTTATTTAACCAAAAAAACAGTGCAAGAAAGGAAATGCTGTTATTTTTTTTTTTTAATTTTTCCTTCCGTCTATTATTTTTACTTTCTTTTTGTGCACTTTTGTGGAAAAATTAAATCTTTGTTTGTTGACATTATGTTGAGATAATTATATTGTTTTACGTATTAACATCCCATAAAAGGCGCATAAATAGAAGTGTATAAGAGCCAAGGACTCTTTTTTTTATATTAAACTAAATAGATTTTTTGTCTGCTAACATGACTGCTACTGCTATTGGGGGAGGTGGCCTTTGTAGTGATCAAGGAGGGCGGTGAGAGTAGAGAAAGTTAATATTGTTAGCACGATGTAAAACATAATGAAAGCATTAATTTCATATCCTTTTTAATTATTTTTATGTAATAATATGTTTTCAGAGCAAAATATGTTGAGAGTATAGAAGAAAGAAAAACATACGCTAGGAAAATTTGCAATAAAACGTAATTGAACATATTTTTTTTAAAGTCTGTACTTTTAAGCAGGGTTCAGAATTTTTCATGTATGAACATTCAAAAATCAACATTCATGATATTTTTCATAAATGAGAAATCTAAAATTTTATATTTATTTTTCACGCGCATAAACGAACAAGAAAAAATGTTCTGCTTATGTTCATACATGAATGCGCACAACAAGAATTATTAGTCTTATTCATATGTGATAAATGATAAATCAGCTACTTCTCATTAATGTTATTTTTCGTAAATGTACATGTTCATTTATGAACGTTGAAATTTTATAAAATTTCTCATAAATGAATGTGAAAAAATTTTCTACCTACGATCGCAGTTTACCGTAAAATGTAGTAAAAACACATGGGTACATATTAACACAAAATACAATATTGCAATATATTCTAAAAGAAATAAAAAAAAAACATTTTTTTTTGCTACATACGCCGACAATTGCGCATTATCAAATATGTGCGTTTATGTACACGAATGCTTAACGCACATATTTTTACGATCTTTTCATTTATGAAAAATTATCAAAATTGTAAATATTCAAATGAGAAAACGCAAAATATTTTTCAGTCTCTCACACATGTATGAGAAGAAGCGGCTAAAAAATGAAATGTACATATTCATACATGTATGAACAGTGAGTGAACACTTCGCTACTCTGTTTTTAAGCTTTTTGTAGTAAATATTTTCTAAAGTAGTCGCTAAGGAAAAGGTAAAGTTGAACGTGAAAATTTTTTTGATAATTGAGAGAATCATTGGTCACTTGGGTATTTGATATTTGTTATACAATATGAAAAGCTTTTTAATAGTAAATTGCATCGAAAAGTTAATTAAATATTACTTTAATTGAGAATATTTTAGTGAAACATCTTAAACCTTCAAATGGGAAATTACGAATATTGAAATCCTAAGATTTTTTGAGATTGAAAAAATTAAGAATCCCTTTATTAAGCAAAAAACAAAAAAAAATATATTCAGGATAAGTTCCAGTTCTAGTTCTTCAATTTCGACTCTTTTAAAGTATGACCACATATTCACTGACCTGGTTGACAAAGGTAACCAGATATCTTTCCAAATATTTCTTATTTGCCGGAGAGTAAACAACCACCGCCCAAGTCCGACGGAGTATCCGATGGTACAACTTCATACATCATTTCGGAGAGAGTCCCTCCCGGGAGCACATTTAGCAGTCTTTATGGATTACTCAACCATCTAGACTTGTGCTGCTGGAGCTATAGGGCAGCCTAGTCCCCTGAAGCAGGGGGTCAACTGGAAGCTCCACATTTTTTCCACGGGAATCAGTAAGCCCCAGAGTTCCGCTAATTGTCTCTTTAGCCTTTTACCTGTTTCTGTGACTGGTTATTGAGGTTGGTCCTTCGGAAGTATCGTGGTGGCTGTGGTTTCGCGGCCCCCGCATGAATATGATTGTGGGGGGCAGGATCATCTCGCCTTTAATACACCAACGGGTGAATTACCTGGATCCAGTGAGCATGCTAGTCATGTATTCAGAACCAGGAGTTGGATAGTCTCCAGCTCTTCACCACGGAGTAGTATTTTGTAACCCTGCTTTGGAACCGCCAAATTGCAACTACAAATGACCTGTTGCTAGAATTAGTCTTCGGCTTCCTAGGGCGTGAATGACGTTGCTTTTTGTTCCCAGTGGTATAACCACCATCTGATTAAAGCTTACAGCCAGGTGCAGATGTAAATCTTATCACGAAATTTCAGTGGTGGCTTCAGATATTTTCAAGGCGTTTGATAGAGTGTGGCATGATACACTTTTGTCGGAATATGTTGTATTTGGTGTCGGTGATAATTTATTTATATTTATATGGAGTTCTCTTAGGAATCACACTTTACAATTTTTTATAGATAAGATTTTATTAGACGAGTTTAAGATTAGTTCAGGGGTACCGCAAGGCTCCGTTCTTTCTCCTACGCTATTTCTTATTTTTCTAAATGACTTTCTTTGTAAAAATTTCAACCCTATTTACTCTTTCGCAGATGACAGCACCATTTGTCATTAGTATTCACTTAGTAATAGACCGGACCAGTTGGAGGAGAGTTCCAAAAGGCAGAACATGAATGATACACTCATTCACAATCTTGCAACAATCTCGGAATGGGGTCGTGTGAACAGAGTAGATTTTAACACATGGATCTGTAAATGCTACATCACTCATAGTAACAGTACGAGTGATGTAGGTATTACGGAATTGGAAGCTCTTGATGTTCTTGACATGAAAATTCAGTGTGATGTTAGATGGACAAAATACATTTTTTTAATGACACCTTGTTCTAAAACGGTGTAAGGGATACTTCACTCCATTCTATCGCCGTACTATTTATACCACCTATATCTGTCCAAAGATGGTATACAACTCTCAAGTATGGGCCGGCGCCCCAAAGTCTATTTTGAAATTGTTTGACCGCGAACAATTCAAAATTCCTTAAATATATAGAAAATTTAAGAAGTCTTTGAGATTTTTTTTATTCAAAACGTCATTAATACGATAATAATAAACCACGAACTATAACCCATTTAAAAAAGGAGTAGATATACGTGTGTATTTTTTTTTAAGCTTTAGTCCGCAGAACTCAGTCATTTCTGAATGGATTTAAAAGAAAAAGAAAATGTACATAAATATAAAAAATGTATCACAATATTTATTGCAAAAAAAAAACTTTTAAAAATATTTTCTTTATTCGCAATAATTTCTTATTCAGCCTGTAGTTGTTTAATTTATTAAAACAACTCAAATTTAAAATTTTTTTACCTAAAAAATCTTCGGTAACTTTTAGATGCAAAAAAAAAAATTTCTAATACTTGAAATAAATTTATAATTTTGTTAAAATATTTCAAATCTACTTACAGCACAATTAATTTATTATAAGATGCTTGTTGAATAACTTTACTTATGAATTCAATTTCTCTAACCTGCAGTTATTTACAACGAACAGACCTTTTACCAATCAATTTCTATCAATTAAATTCTTATACACCAGAGAATTTAATACCAGTTAATAATTGTATTTCCAACAATTGGTAACTTAAATACTTCGAACTGAGAAGATCTTAGAAAAACGAGAGCAAAAATTAAATTACTACAAAGCAACAACAACAACAACTATAACGACAACGACGATGAAGGTAAATAGAAAATCTTTAAGCAAATCTGTTTATAAGTGTAATTCAACAATATAAGATGCTCAAATAGACAATTCTATTGAATGCTTAAAATACATACGCATATACACACACGCACACATTAATACATATAGATTTAAACTAATCTGCAAGTACTTTATTAAGGTAAACGTGTGAATGTGTGAAATAGATGATAAATAAATTGTGTGTTGTATTTTATTGGCAATAGGCAATATGCTTAAGTAAACTTCAAGGTGTTTGGTAAATAAAATTAGAATCACATACTCATACACACACACACACACACACACACATATTTATGTTGTTACTTATATATTTAAGCATGTGTGAAAATGTATGTGCTTATAGGCAAATATCTAAAGATAGTAAGAGGGCAACTATACAGACAGAGTTTATTTTGAACAATTTTATTTGATTTTATTAACAATCTGTTCTTTTAAAGGCTGTCCCATAATTTAAGCAATATATTATATTTCTCAAATTTGTACAATGTAAAGTGTTTTATAGTCATAAGTTAATTAAAGTTAATAAAAAGTGTGTTTTTTATAGAGGTTTTAGATCTTTAAAATGAAATAAAACAGATAAGAAGTTTTGAAATTGAAATGAAATTTACCTGATTCAAGAGATGATTTTCAGTTATTTCAATTTAAATATAACATCTAGCTTATGATACCGCAGTTAGCTTAGACGTTGTCGAATTTAGAGCTTAAATTTTCGATGAATTTTTCCAACATCGTTGCCTGCTTATCGGTGTAGGCTAACGGCTTTGTATACGCCATAGAAAATAGTTTACTGATGTTAAATTGCATAATCTTGGAGGTCAACTCGTGGGCTCTAAACGTGAAGCTAAATGGTCACCAAACGTTTCCTTCAATAAAATAATTATGGCACGAGCTGTGTGACATTTTGTGAAGTCTTGTTGATACCACAGCTTCTGCTCATCATTGCCGTTCAATTTATGAATGAATAAGTCTGTAATAATGGCTCTGTAGCAGTCACCATTAACTATAAAGTTTTGATCAGTATCGATTTTAAACAAAAACGGAGCAATAATCAGTGTTTTTCGAAGTAAACGTGTTTCAACATACACGTGAGTATTATCATCACTGTAAATACAGCAGTGTTATTAAGTGACGTATTCATGTAAATAAAAGTAAACTGTATTGCTAAGCAAAATTTACTTGAGAAAATTGGAATCAACGACAATTTATTCATCTTGAAATGCTAAACTAATTTAAATATAAAAAGAAATTGTCGCGAGTGAAAAAAGTGTTGCCTAAATAAAGTTCTATAACTTTATAAAAGTACCAGACTGTTAAACAAAAATATGAAATAATTATGAAATGCCCACTGAAGGTCTCCCCGGGGGCACATGGTCGTCTTTATGGATCCTACCACTTCCATCTAGACTTGCGGGGTAAAATGGAGCCCAGACCCCTTCAAGGCTGGTAGGAGTCATCTGGACAATCCACTATATTTCCACGGGAATCAGTGGCCCGCAGAGCTCCGCTATTTGCCTCTTTAGGCATTTAGCTGTTCTCTGGCTGATTATAGAGGAAGGCCCTTTTGGGAGTATCGTGGTGGCTGTGTGTTTCAAGGCCCTCGTATGAGTTTGTGGGTCGGATCATTCACAATGAACACAATGAATGGTCCAGATCCAGTGAGTATGAATGCCGTCGCGTTCTTAATTATATTAAGCTTCATGCGTTTTGGACCAGGAGTTGGAGTTGGAGTAGGAGTTGGATAGTCTCCAACTCTTTAGCAAGGAGTGAAGGCTGCGGCCTACCTTGGGCTTTCGAAATTTAGGAGTCACCGGAGGATATACGTATTCGATGGCCTTCTAGGGCGAGGATGGCGCTACATTCCATCCACGTGGTTCGACCATCATCTGATTATGGCTCATTGCCGGTCCAGATGTAAATCTTATTACATCATGCCCACTGAAGTTATCATAATTTTTCTGCACAACTATAGTTTAAATGATACCTAAATTCAGCGAATGTGAATGCATGACATACAGATAAGTGGTCATCAAATAAAAAGATTAATTGCAGAATAGAGATTTTTTTTTTAATAACTACATGCAGCTTCAAATTGCGAAAGAAATATTGATCTTCGACTTTGTATAGTGGAATAACTCATTTGGTATATTTTGCTACTTTCAAGGGAATCCTGAGCCTTTTAAACAGTGCCTACGAACAAACAAAACAAATTTCTCAGAGAGTCAACTTTTACCTGCAATAAAATTCTGAAAACCATATATTTTAGTGACATAGTAAATAGTTTAATATATTTCTACGTTTATACCTTTTTTAAAACGGTTTGTTGTGTCTGTAAGTAACACCAGATTTTAGAGTTTTTAACTTAATTACAAGTTTATTTTAACTACACACACAGTTGACACTACAGTATAATTTACTTAAGAAGCATGTCTACTGCACGAGGTTTATTTTTCAACTGACTAACCAACTATCCACTCAGAGGCTGCCTTTTATATTGGTCCACTAGAAGTCTGGAAAAATTAAGAATCTTCTACTATCTACTCAGACGCTGCCTTTTATATTTGTCCACTAGAAGTCTAGAAAAATTAGGAATCTTCTACTCCCTTTGTATCACATTTTGTTGTTGTTATGTTATTCATTCAATTTATTTTAAGCTAGTTGTTATTGTCTTGTGTACATAAGTTTTCTAATAAAACTACGCAGTTAGTAAACAGCATATCTAGTTGTTGCTGTTTTGTGTGTATAAAACTTTTACGCAGTCTGTAACTAGAAATTTGCTGTTGTATTGCGTGCATAAGTTTTCTTAGCAAACTATGCAGTTACTAAGCACCGTACCCAGCTGTTTATTTTATTACTTAATTATTTTCTTCTAATTAAGTTTTAGACCCAAGACGCATCCGTAACAATATTAACGTATTTTTTATTCTACAAGGTAAAATTAAAGAACGTCGTAATCGTTTGCGTAAAGAAAAGGCATGGCCACCACGCAAGAAAATGATTTGAGAAGTCATAGATGTTCTATTTGTCGGACAAATAGTAGATTTCGTTTTTAATTTCGAAATTCTTGTAATGTAATTCGCTCATTGTTCAGGATATGTAGCAAAGAGAGAAAGAGTGAGAGAGAAAGTGAGAGAAATGGAGAGAGAGAGAGTTAAAAAAAATTTTAAATTCCAAAAAAAAAGGGATTTATTTTTACCCCGAAAAATTCCGTGATTCTTAGTTACGTGATTCTCGTTTGCCAGTCATTTGTAATTAAGAGAAGAGAATCAGTTCAACAAAATGCTATAATGGCTTTGTTTTGCATTAGTTTCTCCATACTTTGGAAACTAATTTTCCTATTGATCAATAACAAAATCAGTTGCTTACTTTTAGTGAATATGTAACTGTTTCGTATTTTTCAATTGATTTTAAGTGGCAGTTTTAGCTGCCACTTTAGTAAACGAATATTTAGCTTATCAAATAAGAGGTATAAATGTGAATAATTTAATAAATTTTCTGATTGCCTTCTAAAAGAAAAATTCATTCTATTCAATTGAAATATACATGAGAGAAAATCGAATTTAAAAAAATTGAAAATTTAAATGAGTAGAACGTTTGCCCAGTGGTTATCTATTTGGTTAAATATTTTATTTTAAAGAAATCAAGAAGGGCTATATAGTTTTTCACAAAATGGATCCTCATTATTAAAAAAAGTTTTTAGTTTAAAGCAAACAACAATTTTAAGTTTAAAAGTTTAATTAGCAACAGTTTCGTATCATTCTGATTATGGAATATTGGATATTTAAAACGTATTGCACGTATTCCAAAATAATAAATATTTTCTTTAATTTTTCATTATAAACAACAATTTCAAAGTTTCACCTTGTTTTCCCTTTTCTAAATGAAACTATTTTTCGAATTATATTTTAGTAAATATATAATTTATATGCCATTTAAACTCTTTTTACCCCTTTGTTGTTCATAGTTGTTTGTTAAAAAATTTATCAACATGTTGGTCACGTTTATTGTGGCAAAAACTCAACCGAAATACAAAACAGAAAAAATAATTTTGTTTAATAAATACTTTTACTTGTTTTTCTCATGTAGACACTGTCGCTTGTTTTTTTTTTTGTTGTTTTTGCTGTTATATATGTGTGTATATATTTCAAAAAAGCAAACAGCACTCAGAAGTGAATTAAAGTTAATTAAATTTTGTTATAAATTAGTAACTAATTAAATTGTTTGCAAAAGTGATATTTAAAGTATGATGTACGTGTAAGTGTGCGCATGCATATTCATCTATCTAACAAAGTAAGTTTATCTCAAATATAAATTTGGAATATTAAAAGCATATTTTTAGGCGTCTCATATGCATGCATAGCCTGTGTACTTTTATATAAAATACAAAAAAAAACCTGTTTTGCTCCGAACGGAAGAAAAGGGAGAAAAAAATTTGAAACAAAAAATATATAAAATAAAGTTTTAGCAAAAATTCAATTTAAAAGCTTTAAAATTGAATACAAAAAAGATACTCATGTTATTGCATATAGTTATGATATGTGCCTTTTTACTGTGGCATCAACTCTTGTCATACGAAAATAATCAAACACTTTAGTTTCTACTGACGTATCAATCACTGTAGAAAAATTTTGTTAAAATTGGCTACAAAATTATTTTACTTGGGGAAATTGTTAAAACACATTCTGGCACATCTTCAACCATTTACACATATATCCACACACACACACATACACATACTTGTTCGTGTGACTCTGTTTAGATTTATATTACTTTGTGTGTATAAAAAAAATGCATAAATTTTCCACAAAATGCTGTTTATGTCACTAATCTAATTGTGTGCTGCACTATGGGTGTTTGTGTGGCTTTAAATTTTTTTAATTTTTTTTTAGGGAGTCAATTATTTAACAAGGATGTTGATAAAAATGTTGTTGTGTTTTGATAATTTTAGTTTTGAACTCTTTTTTTTTTAATATTTTTCATAAGTTTTAAATGCAGGTGTGTCCATTTCTATCACAAAAAAAGGCTTTAATGACTCAAATGCCTTTTCCAAATGTAGTCAATTGGCAATGCGCAAAAAAGAATTTTTTAATTTTATCACATGCTTTCCTTAACAAACAAATGTAACCGTTTTTACCGCGGAAAATTCTTACTCCCGTGTGATTTGAAAGCTTTCTAACTAAAGCTTTTCAACTATTTCAGCCGCTACTGCCACATACTGGTCTTTGTTTATTCTTTTAACTAAGAGATAACAATGTTTTGGACCTCTATTTCAAAAGAGGTGCTTATATTTTTTGCTATTTTTCATCGAAAATCTACTTTGCATCACTTACTCGTTAACAACTTTTTTCTTTGTCCTTAAGGTTTCGATGGGATTTGAACTCATGAATTATTATGTTTAAAAAACAAGCAAATGCAACAACCGCAACTTTTACTTAACTTGTATGATCTAACTTCTATTAATATACTGTTGCATACAAATAATGCATACATATAGCACATTTGTTAGTAGTTAACAATAACCAAATTTAATCCCAATGGGATTAGAACTCAAGAACTCGTCTTTAAAAACCAGTTAAAATTTTTTTCAAACGTAGTCATAGCAACGGCTGCTTAATTTGTATGACTTTGATACTCATTTTGTTTTACTATACACCACGCATATTGGTGGTTTTAAATTTTATTTTCATAAAGCTCATATATAATAATACACTAGAAAAATTATTTAAATGGCTTGGTTTTCTTGAAGGGACAAAAAATCTATTTAATACCCTCTTACACACCTTTATAAGTGGCGAACTTGTCGAACTTTTCTTAACGATCAAGCTAGTTAGAAACTGCTGATGAATAATGAAGAATTCTGAAAATACTTTGTGAGCTGTCGTGTGTCAGTTCGTATGACTAAACGAACTTAGAAAATGTTAAACTGTCAAATAAATTGCTTTTAGTTTTTAATATTTATAATCAGTATTTTTGACAAGCGCTACCAAATAATCCAGATTTACTCGAAACGTCTGTCATCAGACGACTTTATGATCTAGATGGCGCATGCCATCTGAATAGTTTTCATACCACATGATCTTAACACCTAATACACATAGGAAATGAGCAAACGTACATGCTGAAGAGAATGTAGCTGCTGTAACCGAAAATATGAACGAAGACCATTTATTGGTATTTTTTTTTTTAAAGAGAAGCAGCACTTCAGCCAACAACGTCTATTTAGTCAAGTAGCGTGCTTTAGGAAAGGGATAGAGAAGAGATGAAACAGGTGGTGAAAGTACAAGGTGGCGCAAAAATAACCTTCCGATGTTTTTTGGCTGTAATTAAAAAAATAAATGAAAAACTTTGATTCTTCTTGTGGATTATTTTTATTTGGTCTTTTAATTTTTTTACATCAAGTCGAGAATATGATGTCATGTAAATGGCCGCCGCCACAGTTGATTGTCATTTGAGCCCTTTTTATGGCATTTTCCATCACTTTGGCCAAAACTTCCGGCGATAGGTCCTCACATTCTTGACGGATATTGTCTTTAAGAGCTGCAAAAGTCTGAGGCTTGTTGACATAAACCCGCGACTTCAGAAAGCCCCACAAAAAGAAGTCTGCAGCGCTCAAATCAGGCGATCTTGCTGGCCAGTGCAAATCGCCAAAACAGGAGATTAGGCGCCCGGGAAATGCATCCTTCAGCATATCGGTTGTGGCACGTGCAGTGTGTGCCGTTGCACCGTCCAGTTGGAACCACATATTTTCCAATCCCAATTCATCAAGTTGCGGCAAAAAGAACTCGTTGATCATTGCTTTGTAGCGCTCACCATTCACAGTAACCATTTGGCACGCGACGTCTTCGAAAAGAAAGGTCCGATGACTCCTCAAGCAAAAACAGCACACCATACAGTGAGTTTGAGCGGGTGTAATGGCTCTTCGTGGGTTACACGCGGATTTTCAGTGCCCCAGAAGCGTAAATTTTGCTTATTTACGTACCCGCTAAGATGGAAATGGGCCTCATCACTCATGATTATTTTTGATGAAAAATCATCTTTCTCTTGGTGGTGATTAAGGATGGCTTGAGCGTATGTTAGACGCGATTGGCGGTCAGCAGCTAACAGCTGATGCACCGTCTGGACTTTGTACGGAAACATTTTCAAAGCTTGTACCAAAATTCGCTGTAAAGACCGTCGACTGATACCCATTTGCGTGGCACGTCGTCTGGTCGATGTCGACGGCGCTTCCATGACATCCTCGCCTACAGCAGCAATATTCTCTGCAGAACGGCTACTCCGGGGTCTGCCACGCCTGGCAGCATCTCGTGTTGTGCCAGTCTCTTCGAGGCGAGCGGCTAAACGTCGCAGTGTTTCACCAGTAGGCGTTGGACGGCCAGGAAATCTGCGACGAAATTCACGTTGTGCCAAAGTCACCGAGCGATTATTGGTTAAATAAATAGTCACCAATATTCCGCGTTCTGGAGCAGTGTAGCGTAACATTGTTTATTAACGTGTATTTCGCATGTGTTTACTACACAAATGTCAAAACAGAACTGACATTAGGGGCCAATCGCAAAATTTATAGCATTTTCTGATAGGAGGATTTCTTTTGCGCCACCTTGTAGAAGGATAGTCGGAAATGAACTGCCGTATAAAAACCAAGGTCTTCGTTGGGAATGGAACTCACAACTCCCACACTGAAAAGCTAGTACACTACCTATTAGCCTACAGGGGCACCTTACAGTAATTGTGTTCCTGTACCTCCACCAGGTAGAAAATTTTGTACAAAAATTTTGCTGCTGTAGGAGAGACCTCCATATGTGTCGTTATTTAGCCGATTGAGCTTTTGGGCAGTTGAAAAGTGATCCGAGTCCATATAAAATTTATTACTTTCAGAAAAATATACCATTTAAACGCTTGTCAGGTTGGTTGCTCATTGAAATTATTTCCTTTATAATGAGCTGCAGCTTGCGTTATGCTTGGTAGAGATCTGCGGCCGAAATAATTAAATTATTAAAATCAAAATCTGAATTATTTTCTTTATAAGAAACTTCATACCATTAAGACCTCTTTTGTTTAGCAATTTAAAAATTATTGTCACACACTCTTAGAATGCCTTAAATGACAGCATCATTTAAGTGTCTAAAAAAATAAATCTGCTTACTTAGCGTGTACTAACTTTAATAGCTGTTTGGTTTGACTTGCCCGCATTGTAATTTTTGTCTACGAGCCACAAGTTTGCTCTTTCCTGCTCGGCCAATAATTTACAATGTAATTTCATTAAATTTGCAACCATTTTGTTATTGTTGTTTTTATAATTGTCGCTCCTATGCTGCTATGTGTTAGTAGTAGTAATAGCTAGCCCATGCTGGGATTGTGTGTGACATACGCATGTAAAATTTGGTTTGTGTTATTTTGTGCATTTGTCAGGTTAGATTTTCTGGTCACCACCAGAGGTATTTACTGCTTCAACTATGTTTTTGATAAAATGCAGCTGCAAACGCAAATTAAATTAAATTCAAATATAAATAAAAAGTTTTTAAAAACTTTGTTAGCTATAAGTGCAGTGTGGTTTTTCGATTTTATAGACTTTTAATTGCCATTTGTCTTTTTTGAGAGAAACTGTGGGCTTTAATTTTTTTCACTTAAACGGCAGCTCAACCTAAACAAAGAAATTGGATTGTAACAAGTATTTTCTATCAGTACTTTGAATTCTGTAAATAATCAAGTAATTAACTGGGGTTTGTATTTTATTTGCATGAGAAACTACAACTTGGAACTTTGCATAGTAAAGTTCTGTTCGGTTTAGTGGAAGTATAATTAAATTGTAATCGTTCTCTAAAATCCAAGGTAAATGATAAAGTTGGCCTACTTAAACCATAAAGGACAGAATACATCACAAAAATATATTCGAAAATATTTCAAGAAAAATTACATACTATTATTTATAATAACAACAAATATCACAAATATCTGAGAGTGCTATATTAAGGTAGAAGAAAATTGAATCATTAATTAAAATTTGTTTCAATAACATTTTTGTTCTCTAGGTTGATCTAATCCATATGGTTTTCAAGCCAGTTTCTTTTGCCTTATAATAGTCATTCGTTTTAACAGGTTTATCGCAAGTATTAAAATCTGTTTATATCCATTTAAAATCAAAGAATTTTTAGTTACAAACTCGTTTATTTAATAACAAAGAAAATTCTTTACATGACACTATAAAGTTTGAAGATGGGGATGATGCGCAAATACAAATAAATAATATTTTTTTATAAAGTATTTTTTTTTATATAACAAACTATGCTTGTGATATAAAAAACTGTTTTTCCAAAACCCGATGATGGGCTTTGTAAACAATTTCCTATTTTTTTTTGTGCAAGGCTTCTTACTTTCTCCTACCCTATTTCTTATTTTTCTAAATGACCTTCTTTGTCCAACTTTCAACCCTATTAATGCTTTCGCAGATGACAGCAGCATTTGTCGTATTCACTTAGTAATAGACTGGACCTGTAGACCAGAGTTCCAAAGGGCGGAACATGAATGATACACTCAATGGGATCGTGTGAATAGAGTCGATTTTAATGTCCGTAAGATGGAATGTTGCATGCTTACGCATAAATCTGTATTCGGAAGTAGTGCTGCACCTGTTACTATGGGTGATATAGGTATTCCGGAATCTAAAACTCTTGCTGTTCTTACCATGAAAAATCAGCGTAATGTTCGATGGACTAAACACATCTTTCTGGTTTCTAAATCAGCTTTCAAGTGCCTCCGTTTTCTAAAACGATGTAAGACATACCTCACACCATCCGATCTTCGTACTATTAATACCACCTATAGCCGTCCAAAGAGGGAATACAACTTTTATGAATGGGCCGGCGCCCCAAAGTCTATTTTAAATTTGCACGACCGCGTACAGAAGAGGGTCAAGAAGCTCATAGGGATGGTAGGGTATCCAACTCTATTGATTTCCTAGAGCATCGACGCATTGTAGGTTGTATTTCACTGTTTTATCGTTACTATAATGGTAAGTGCTCTAACGAAATTAGGGAACTTATTACCGTTACTTGCACGTTTTCGCGTTTAACTCGACTTTTTTTTTTAAGAGGTTATGCATTTGTGATCGATTGGCCAGTGAATCGCAATACGCATTTTAGCAGAACAGTCCCTGTGTGGAATAAACTTCCTCCAGAGGTCTTTCCTATCACTTTCAATGTAGAAAAATTCAAATCGAATGTCGACAAACACTCCTCCCTCTTTCCTCCTCCACCATAATCAGTCCATATTACAGATAAGGTTTAAACGAGTGGTGTAAGTGTTCCATTTTATATTTTTGGCTCTTGAGAAGTGTGTTTCTAAATAAATTACGCAGTAATACCTAAACTCGGGGTATATGTTTGATTTGGGAAATTTAATAGAAACAAAGCTAAGGCCACTGAAGAATTGGTAGAGCCTCTACAGTACGAAAAGTTTGCAAATGGTGCCACGTAATACAGGTATAGGACAATAACTCAGCTTCAAACCAGAAAAAAATCAGTCACTTAAATAAAGTTTAGAAGCTAAAGTTATGCGTGATAAGATTTACGACAAAGCCTAGCCGTAAGCCATAACATGACGGTGAATCATGTCATTGTGAATGAATTGTAGCGTCACCTACGCCCCAGGAAGCCTTCGGATATGTCTATCCTCCAGTCACTCCTGGTCGCAACTCAGAGAAGTCGTAGCAGGTCGCAGCCCTCACTCCGTGCTAAAGGGTTGGGGACTATCCAACTCCCGGTCCAGAACACATGCATGCTTAATAAAATTTCAGAACACAAGCATGCTTACTGAAGCAGGACCATTTATTGTATTCATTGTAAACGATCCGACCCACAACTCAAGCGAGGCCCGCGAAAACACAACCCGTAGAAATAAAGTGGTGTTGTCCACTTGGCCCCTGCTAGCCTTATATTGGACTGGGGCTCGCTTTTACCTCCGGTGATACATGTAATGATGGAAAGATTTCGTCAAAACATATCAATGTGCCCCCGGGAGGAGCTGAAGTTATAGAATATGCTATAATTCACTTGTGGAAACTTAAAACGCGGCGACTCTTTAAACCACATCATATTAAATGATCGTGATTGCATTCCGCCAAAAAAGAAAGAATTATTGTGTTCTTGGTAGAACATCGAAGATATAAATTCTATGAATAGAAATGATTTTATACCACATTAGCTAAGCTTATACGTTAAGATTTGAATGCTTTATGTTACTACAATAATTTTGACGGTACAATAGTTTTGAGAAAAATTAAATATTTTATTTTTCAAAAATTTTTTTAAAAATAATTAAAAACAGAAAATTCGAAATGACTTAAAATTTCTTGCTTATCAAAATGCTTAGTTCTACGAAAAATACAATTTAAAAAGTACAATCTACAAATGGCTCAGATTTGTTGGTTTATTATTGACTTCAGTTGCTTTCCCATGGAATCAGCTTATTCGAATTTTAACACTTATTGTTATGCAAAAGATAGCGGGCGTTATCCTTATTAAATTTTTCAAAAATTGACTTAAATCTGTTTTCTTTCTTAGTCAAGAAAGAATCTATAAATACGGAATGCAATACTTCGTTTAATATGCCTTCGAATAAGAGAATCAAGAATAATAACATGAAGGTAAAGATGGGCTGGCAGAAGTCACAAACTGGAAGAGACATAGGACCTTCGAAGTCCGACCAGTGACTTTGTATAATAATAACCAGTATAAGTTAGGGCCCTCGGGTTGTTACGTGGTTGCTCTTTATTTAAGAAGTTGCTTTTTCCTGCACCATCAGATTGTGGCCAAAGGTTCATACCCTCTAAGAACACTTATTTTAAATTTTTTTCGTATTAAAAACAAACTTTTAAGTTTTTAATTTAATTTTTAGAATGCACTTAGTTTTTATTTATTTAATTATATAAAAACAAAAATCTAAAATATTATTAAAACTTGATACTAAAGCAAAAATGATTAGGTTCGATTGATTTAATTTTTCAATTAAAAAAAAAGAACTTTTAACAAAATTATAAATACATTTAAGTTAAGATGAAATATTTTCCTTTCCAATTAAATTATGTAAATTTTCAAGGCTAAAGAAATTCTTAAGTGGGCGGGCGGGGTAAAAATTTCATAATTTCACAATGAAACTGACTGTGACATTAAAATATCAAACTGCATAACAAGAAAACTTTTATAACAATAGAAAGGAACTCAAAATATACATTCATATCATAACTTGGTCCGTATACAATTTCACATGGTATTTCATAGGAATATGTACGTGAATATGTAATCGTAGACATTCATACAGAATGTCAATGAATGTTATCTAACGGATGTATCAATCGCATTTCAACATTAATAAACAATAAGACAACGCCTTAAGTGTGTAGTAGTAATACCTGTGTTCTATAAACCACATTCTCACACGCACACATTCTGGCTACATTTAAACATGAAACATCCCAGCGAACATAAGGATAAATTTTTCTTAATAGTAAACTGCGGTGGCCAGTAAACTCAACTCAACTTTATGTTTGAGAGAAAATTGTTGATAAATAGTTTTTTCCACGTTTGTGAAAAATAAAGCTTTTTTAAAATTATAATCAATTTTGAGTCGGCCAAAGTATGCGTATAATTAAATTTCAAAGTCTATTAAGAAAGAAATATTTTTATGTTCATTTTTAGAGAGAAATGAAAAATTAAGCACTCCGAGAGTACAATGCAGCATTTTCTGAATCCTTCATCAGCATTCTTTACATCGATCTGCTTCAGGTTGTGGAACTAATCAACTAATTTTAAGAATACGAACAATATTCGTAAACAATCAATAGTAATTTGATAAGACAAATTCGACTTACAACTCAAAAAACTTTATTTCTTTATTCTCTTAATTGATAGTCATATATGGTTCAGTTTTTTTTCTACAAATCATATAAAATGCTGTTCCAGTGTCACAATCATTGTTGTAAAGAAAAGATGAATGCAGAGTACACGGCGTATAATTTAATTATTATAATTAAGTAAAGTTCATGTGTTCATCAATTTCTATATTTATTAAGAAAGAAAAATTATTTAAAATTTTTTGTGATCATTTTTAAAATGAACAGGATCTGGATCATTTTTTTTAAAGAGAAGTAGCACTTCATGCAACAATGCCTATTTAGTCAAGCACCGTGCTACATTATTTAGGAAAAGGATAAAGAAGAGATGAAACAGGTAATGAAAGTAGAAGGATAGTTACGGAAATTAACTGTCGTATAAGACACAGCACAGTGACCAATTACCATGCCTTGATCACTGTGCAGCCCCACCGACAGTCAATTTTTATTTTTGTAGTGAAAAAAACCAAGGTCTTCCTTGGGAATCGAACCCACAACCCCCAGACTGACAAGCTAGTACACTACCTACTAGCCTACAGGGGCATCTCATCATACGTCATCAGCATTCCTTGCATCTAAAGGGTCTGCAATCTTAGTAACGTCTTTATTTTTTCAACTAGTGCTTATTTCGTGAATGGCAACACTTAGCTCATGTTTGATTTGACAGATAATTTGTTTTATCCTTCCGCTGAAGGAATATGGTTGTGTATCCGCTTAAACAATGTTGGAAAAAATTGCGACATTACTTTGAAAATCATGGAAATCATGTTGCAGAATGTGTGCGAAAATTGCATATGGATTTTGGAAGAAGAGAAGCACCGTCAGCCCCGTATGTTCGTTATCTTGTGAAAGAAGTGAAAGAAACTGGCATCCTCATCAATAAACCAACGCGTGAAAAGCCAAAAAGTGCGCATACCCGAGAATATTGCTGCTGTCGCAGAAAGTGTGCTTGCAACGCCATCAATATCATTCACCGCCGTTCTCAACAATTGAACATTTCAGAGACGAATTTTACATAAAGACCATGGTATGACGCCATACAAAGTCGAATTGGTTCAGGAGTTGAAGCCAAGTGACCATCCAATGCGTTTCCGCTTCACTAACTGGGCCTGCGATCGACTTACAGTAGATGCCGATTTTGCAAAAAAAAGTATCTTTTCAGATGAAGCTCATTTTGATCATTTGGCGGGTATGTAAACAACCAAAATTGTCGCATTTGGGGCATAGAAAACCCGCACGCGAATAAGAAAGATATTTCACAATCACTCACTATTAAGTTAGTGAGACAGAGTGTGATTTGGTTTACATCCGCGCCTGACTATGTAGTCTTAATCAGATGGTGGACAAACCACTATTGTATAATTTGGAACGTCGTACAGGCGTCCTAGACAGCCGAAGACATAATTCTAAGCAACAGAACTTTCTACTTGCAACTTTAATGATTTCAGGGCAGGTCTGCAAATCATCACACCTTGCTAAAGAGTTGGAGATTTTCTTCCAACTCCTGTCCAGAACACATGTCAAGCATGCTCACTGGACTGGATCATTCACTTTGCGTGTCATTATTAGTGAGAGAAAGTCTATACATTATTTAAAGCTTTTTTCGCTGTTTTCTTATTTTTCATATCTCTAAAATTTTTTTTGTGCTAGCCGTCGCTTTCGTCACGAATGCAAATTATTTTTTTATTTTCTTATGCTTGTTCTTATGCTTTTTTTAATGCTATTCCTCGCATATTCGGACTTAAAAAAAGGTTTGAGGAAATGCTGTGCAATATTGCAGTTTTTAGAAAAATTCTTTATTTTCAAATTATTTTCAAATATTTTTTTTGCAAAACAATTTTTAAACATTTTCTTACAACGTCAAAAAATGTTTACTGGGTGTTAGCAAATATATGGGTGTATGTGTATACCTTTTTGCTTTTGTGTGAATATTTAAAACAAACATTTGTTCCTGTATGTGTTTGCAGTTTGCAGTCGGAAGAAAAAACCGGTTATGCATTGTTTAAGCAATCTATCATACAGAGAAAGTAACAGCCGAAGAAGTGGGGGATATAAAAGATATAAAAATAAAAATATATTGCATAACTGTTAACTCCCAATAGCATGCTACGAAAACAAATAGGAAGGAATTATAATGACAAGCATACAATTGCATTCACACAAAGTTTCATGTTTTTATGCTTGTTTCTAAACAATATAACGGTAAAAAGACAACAACGTATAAATGTATGGCTGGCTATAAGTGTGTGTTTGATGAATGTTTTCGAGCTTTTAGTTTTCTTTTTGTGGCTTGATACCTTTACAACAAATTTTGTATACAAACTTACATAAATGTTGCTTGAGCTTTCAACATAAATTTTTCTTTTAGTTTTTGTGGTGTGTACGATGGTGGGTTATTTTTAATACTTTTTGAATAAACATGTGACTTTGTAAATGAAAAGTGTAAATTCTGTTGTTGTTACTGTTGTTGCTTTTAAAAAGTTTATGACATTTTCAGTCAAAACAATCAGACAAGCAGATCTTTCTGTGTTTAATGTAATAATCTAAAGAAGCCAAATGAAGTGAAATGTGCAACCACAATATAAATAAAATTTTTAAGTGATTTTATTTATTGTTTTTACTGTAAAATAAAACTTTTTTTTAATTTTTAAATTTTATATTTTATCACAATATTAGGTTTTTTTTAGCGATCTACAAAAATCATATTATATTTCCTGTAACGAAATATCACTGAAACAATAAACAAATAATAATACAAAATTTAATTTTAGGTTAAAAGAATTAGAAAAAGAGTTGCAGGAAGAGCGAAGATATAGCTAAAATAACATTACAACAATATTATATTCCCTACCACACAAAATATGTTTGCAGTAAATTAATTATAATGAAATTATATGTATACAAATTTAATGGCATTGGAGATGAAACAACAATTTTTATTATCTGCAAGAATGTATGGTTATAGCAAAAGGAGTCCCTGTAGGCTAGTAGGTAGTGTACTAGCTTGCCAGTGTGGGAGTTGTGGGTTCGATTCCCAACGAAGACCTTCTTTTTTTCACTACAAAAAATAAAAACTGACTGCCCCACCGGCTGCTCAGTGATGAAGGCCTAGTCACTGGTCGCTGTGCTATCTTATACGGCAGTTAATTTCCGACTATCCTTCTACTTTCACTACGTATTTCATCTCTTCTTCTCTATCTCTTTCCTAAAGAATGTAGCACGGTAGTTGACTAAATATGCATTGTTGCCTGAAGTGCTATTTTACTTCTCTTAAAAAAAAAATAATAAACTTGACTTTTAACAATATTTTGATCACGATAACAAGTTTTTGTTTACATTTCATTTTTGAATAGTTATTATAAAAAGAAAATCAACATGATTGGTTTGAAGCAAAATTAGTGTGTTATTTATAACCATAATGTGTTAAGTTTTGTTTTATATAATAATAAAATTTCTGAAAATGAATAACAGAATAACAGTCAAAAACTACATATTCGGCCATTAAGGGTCCTTATTAATTTTGTTTGCATTTGAAGCTCAAGCAATTAATAACTCAATCAACTAAAGGACTAAATCATTAAAGTACTTTCGTTTCATTAAGAGCCCCGGGAAACTTTTAGAAATGTACTTCATATGCACTTCATATTAATTTTATAAAAATTAAGCATTTTAGATCTCTTCTTTTTAGATAATGCACCAACTCTGTTTATGATAGTTTTGTTATTTGGGTATGATTTTACGTCAACAATCACTTGAAAACTTCGTGATTTCTGAACTGATTAAAGTTATTAAAATTTTTCTGATTTCAGTATTTAAGGAGTATTTCCATATATACGTGATTTCGACTTAAGTAGTCTTCTCTTCGGAGCGGTACTAAATAAAATATTTGTAATATTAAATTTAACAAAGAGCCTTTTCTGGTTTAAATGGTATACAGCTATATTCGGCATAATTTTTTTTAATACTTTTGGTTACAGTTTGGCCAAGTTTAAATGTTTGTTTTAAGCAGGATATTTGAATTCTTATCACTTTTCGATTGGCGACTATTAGTTGTCACACAAATATTTAATTTAAAATCCTTGCAGTAGTTAAAAGGGACTGCGCATTATCCTTCTCATTTCACACTACTGTGATAGGTGATATCTTTAAGATCTGCTTAAGAGTGCCATCATAATATCTGTTACTTATCTGCCTGATTCTATTTAACTTAAAATTATTTTAGCATATAACCAGCTAAAAAATTATTAATCAGGCCTAATTTTATATGCTCACACAAATAATAAAAACGATTACATTTGATGTTAAATAACAATAGAAGATAAACACTTGTTACCATTTTTTTCATCCATTTAAGAGCTGTTGACTGCAGTGCTGGCATATTAACAGATTTATTCCCAAAATAGGATTTAAAATGGCAGACTTTGCTAGTCCACTTAAAATATTTTATATTTTTTACAAATGAAATAACCAACAGTACAGAAAAAATATAACTTTGGTTATTTTTATTAGCAACGAGTTACAATTGTAGAATTTTCAGAGGAATTTTTAGGAATAAAATAAAATAAATTCTGGAAAAACAATTTTTTCATTTAGAAAATTAACTCGAAACAAATTTTAATCTCATTCATTTTCTTTTTACCTAAATTGTTCGACTGAATATATTCACTGCGTACATGGCCTAGACTGGATAGATACAAAAAATGCTAAAGGATGAAGGATATAGTGTACGAAAAAATTAATTACGTTTTGTTAGTGCCTAACTTTCTCCTGTTTTCTTTCAATATTAACAGGCAATTTTAAAATAAGTTTTATTTCTTTTTTTCGATTTTTTTCGCTCAGACCAGCACTGAGAAGATGACCTCTACTCATGCAATGCATTGTACAGGTACTAGGAAATTAGGTAATGGGGAGGAGGAAAGAGGAAATAGTGTTGGTGGACATTCGATTTGAATTTCCCTACATTGGTAGTGACAGGAGAGATCTCTGGAGGAAGTTTATTCCATATACGAACTATTATGGTAAAAAACGAATTTTCCCTGTAATGCGTGGTGTGATTTATTGGCTAATCGACCACAAATGGATGCGCTATCAATGAAAATCGAGTCAAACGCAAACACGTGCCAAGCTGTAGGCTTGGTGTAGGCTGTAGGTGCCCCTGTAGGCTAGTAGGTAGTGTACTAGCTTATAAATATGGGGGTTGTGGGTTCGATTCCCAACGAAGACTTTGGTTTTTTTCACTACAAAAAAAATAAAAATTGACTGTCGGTGGGGCTGCTCAGCGATGAAGGCATAGTCACTGGTCGCTGGGCTGTCTTATATACGGCAGTTAATTTCCGACTATCCTTCTACTTTCACCACCTGTTTCATCTATTCTCTATCCCTTTCCTAAAGAATGTAGCACGGTACTTGACTAAATAGGCATTGTTGCCTGAAGTGCTACTTCTCTTTATCAAAAAAAAAAGCTCCTAAATTTCGTTAGAGCACTTACTATTGTAATAACGATAAAACAGTGAAATACAACCAACATTGCGTCGATGCTCTAGAGAATCAATAGAGTTGGATGCCCTACTTTCCCCAATCATCCTCTTGAAATGACAATTGTATTGCAATTTTTTATGAATGATATAGATGGTACACAAAGTACGAAGACCATCTCCAATGGGCCTCTTGGCCCTCTCCTCTAGTAAAAGTAACAATTAAAATCATATGAACTCAAACCCAGTAGGAATTCTTCATTATTCAACAATGTTAATATTAAAACTAAAAATAACTGGTCTCTCACTGCCATATTAATAAATCGATTGCAGTTTGAATTTTAAATTAATTTTAAGTGACTTTGAGTTTATTATAGTTCTAAAACAATATCGTTATTTGCTCTTCTTTAAGTTTGAACTTACAAATGATTTTTTAATTTAAGATTTCATTTTAAAGCTTTTATGCTTACTCAGGATGAAGCCATACCAGGTGGACTTTGAAGAATAAAAGGCATTTTTTTCCTTTTGTTTTTGGTACTATTTTATCAATACATCAAAGCTGGTGTGTGCTTGTCAGATGTTTTGAAATGTTTTGTTTGCCTAACAAAATTAAAAAAAAAACTATACCCATACATTTTTACGTATAATAGTTTATGTAAGTGTATATATGTGTGAATTGATCTATTTAACAAAGTCAGTGAATGGCTGTGAGAAGTAAATGAGTGGAAATGTGAATATGCTTTAAAGCTAAACTTTATTGTTATGTCTATCATAACTTTATTTACTCGTATTTATTTTTGCATACACATTTTCCAATAACCACTTTATGCAAAATGTATTTATTTCGTTATATTTTTTTAACTTTACTTTCTTACACACTTCTCTTATTTCTTTATTCCACTGCAGTGTTTGTTGCGTGTTTGTTTAATAATTTTTTTTATTTGTTTTTGTCACTTCATTTCCTTTACATTTCATTTCATTTACTCATGTACCAGACACTTTTGTTTTATGTAATTTAATCATACAAATACTTTTTTTTTTAATTGAATTGTTCTTTGGTGTTTTGTTGCTGTTGATTTAGCTATTATCTTCAATGACACTTTTATTTTATACGTTTATGTGTTAGTGTGCACTCATGTTGTATGTGAGCTGTTAGTTAATTAAGAAACTTCGCTTAAGAGAGCAAAGTGGTGAATGGAGAAAAGGTTTTAGAAAGGTTTTCAAGGTATTCTACAGAGGATGGAGATAAAATAATTTAAAAAGTTATAATTTTTGAAATATTTTCTTGATTATTAAAATATGTTTTCCGTGGTTTCTTAAATTGTCTTTTTAGTTGGGGATTTGGAATATTATTACTTCTTTAAAAAGCCAGTTTTTACATCATTTACTTTAAACACATGCTTAACTAATTTTTATTTTTGGTTAAATAATTTTAGAAAAAATTTTCTACAAAATCAAACTACTATTATTCCTGTTTTCGCCTTAATAACTAACGACTAGTTTTTTTAATCATTGGAATATTTTTTAGTCGTAATTATTAAACTGTTACTTTGCGTTCTTACTTTTTTATTATTTTTCTTCATACTCTAGCAAAGAATCAGACTGATGCTTGAATCACCCAGCCTTGTGAAATTTATTCACAAAAACAGTTCAAATTTGATGTTTGCCCTAATATTTTTGCTTTAATAAGCAAGCTTGTTAATAAAGAAAGTTATCGTAAAAGGAATAAAGACAATTCACAACGGACTCTACAGGCTTCAATATTTTTTCCTCGTACCAGCACTCAGAGGATGACTACTTCACATGCAATGCATTGTGTCAAAACTAGGAAATTAGGTTAAGGGCAGAAGGAAGAAGTGAGTAGTGTTTGTTATGATTCAGTTTGAACTTTCCTACTTTGAAAGTGACAGGAAAGATCCCTGGAGAGAATTTATTCAATATACGGACTGTTCTGCTAAAAAAAGAATTTTCCCTGTAATGTGTAGTTCGATTCACTAGCCAATCAACCACAAATGCATGCACTCTCAACGAAAATCGAGACAAACGCAAAAACGTGCGAGTAATGGGAATAAGTTCTCGAATTTCGTTAGAGCACTTACCACTGTAGTAACGATAAAATAGTGACACCCAACCCACATTGCGTCGATGCTCTAGAGCATCAATAGAGTTGGATAACCCACTGTCCGCAATGAGCCTCTTGGTGCTCTCTTATACGCGGTCGAACAACTCCAAAATATACTTTGTTGTACCGGCCCATACATGAGAGTTGTATTCCATGTTTAGAATGATATAGATGGTATAAATAGTACGTAGATCGGATGGTGTGAAGTACATCTTACATCGTTTTAGAAAACCGAAGCACTTGAAAGCTTTTTTAAAAACTGGAAAAATCTGTTTAGTTCATTGAACATCACACTGAATTTTTTTGTCCCAAATACATCTAGAGCATCCGATTCCGTAACATCTACACAGCACTCTTCCCGAACACAAATCTATGCGTAAGCATGCAACATTGTGTCTTACCGGTATTAAAATCGACTCTATTTACACGACCCCATTCCGAGATTCTTGCGAGATCGTGATTGAGAGTATCATTAATGCTCCGCCTTTTAGAATTTTATTTCAACTGGTTCGGTCTATTACAAATGGTAAATGGTGCTGGCATCTGCGAAAGTTTATACAGGATTGAAAATTTGACAAAGAAGGTATTTAGAAAAACAAGAAATAGGATAGGAGAAAGAACGGAGCCTTAGACAATCCCTGAGTTAATCTTGAACTCATCTGATGAAATTCTATCTATAACAACTCGTATAGTGCGATTTCTAAGAAAACTCGATATACATCGGGAGAAATTATTATCGACACCAAAATCAGTAAGTCATTATACCAAAGAAGGCTATAGATAGAATATAAACATAAAGCCAGCCTGAGTGTTTAATGATTTTTTGCTTGAAAATGCAGATGTCATTGATTCGGGCAAGATGTAATTTAAACAGAGTAGTGATACGCGCCTAACTAATATATTGAAATGAAAATATGGTGATAAGTTGACTTAGAGCAATGGACCACTATCAGTTTGTCCATTAGCCGAAGCGATTTGGCACCTCGCTATTATTTATAAGGAGCTATATGAAACGACCGTCTTAGGCTGTTAAACTAACGACGCCTCGAATGCCGGCGTTTTTTGTATTTTTTCTGATGTGAATCACTTTAGATAAGTTTACATAATTCAACATCTCGTCTAGCATGGACTACCCTTTAAATTTCATGTTTGAAGGGTTTGCTGTTGTAATGGTCGCAGCTACATATATTCCGTATAAATATCAAAGTTGTAAGATAAATCTTTATATATACGTCAAAATAATGTACCTATGGAACATCCTTTAAATTTAAATTTATTTTGTATGACGTGCTTTAATGTGTGAATGCCGCAGTATAAAATTTTAAAAGTTAGGAGTTTCTGCAAATTAAGCTTTAATATTAAACTTTATTAACTCTGATTTACAATTGGCCAATCAGCAGGCATATCCTTTCAAATAAAAAAAAATATATAAAAAATACACAGGAATCGATAGCCTTTTTCTTAAATCTGTAATAAAATTGATCCGTTTCTTGCACACTTGCACTTCATTTGAAAATTTTCGAAAAACAAAAGAAAATTTTAATGATAAACCTCTACAAACTCAATTTATACTTGAGCTAAGAAATATTTTAAAGACCAACAGGAAAATGTTTTTCTTTCTTGTTAATAAAACTACCGTTAAGGCACCCAATTTGTTTAAACATCAAAGCTTAATATCCATTATCGTTATTCCCCAAAGTATTTAGCACATTGCAAATGAATGAAGATATTTATAAGTATGCAGATACAACAATCAGCAGATGTACAGTGGGGAATTTGGTAAAAAATATTTTCCTTTTATTTGTTAGGATTTTGTTTTTGATTTTTTACATTATTAATTTGCCCGGTTTAAGTTTACAGGACTTTAAACATCTTAGAAAACAGTTTGCTTTTTATATTTTTTTTTTGAAAGTCTCCTATTGTGATACATACAAAATTCTTGAACATGTAGATAAAGACCGAAAAACCAAAAAAAAAAAATGAATAAATAAATCGTTTTAGTGTAAGAAATGACTATAGACAATGACAATTTATATTTGTGTGTCTCTTTACATATTTATACAGCCATAAACAAGGAAGAGTTAGGAAAGAAGAAAAGGACTTGTAGAAGACTTTTAAGTGATATTTAGCTTACGGAAAAAACTTTTAAAAGGCCTTACGAAAACGAGCCTTTAAAAGGTCATCTGGCAGGTGGGTTCTCTGTTTAATAAAATTAAAAAAAAACAACTTTTCATTAACAACAAAAACAACAAAATTGGCAATTGCAACAACTTGTGTAAGTTAAAAAAACAAAAGTCTTCCAAATGAAATGGGATGTGATTTTAAATGCTGCATGTTTTTATTTATTTTTTTTTTGGACAAATAGTTTATAAAAACTATTAAAGAAGAAAATGGTCTTGATCTAAGTGTTTGATGTAAAACTGTTCACTTAAGTTGTGCAATAATTTTTTCATTGCTTTTCCCCCAGCGACTATTAACGTTAATATATGAAGACATAAAGGAAACTATAATACCCATATACACACATACATTTTGTGTTCTAAAGAAGATGTTGCAAAAAGGGGAATATTTTAGCTGAAATAAAATAACAAAAAAAAAAAAATAAAATGAAAAAATAGAAAAACAAACCTTTTGATACCAGCAAGTCAGAACAAATAATGAACATATTGCTGAAAAGTTAAACAGATAAACGAACATATTTTATGTTGTGCAGTTCTCGCTATTGTCATTCAAAATTAAGCAATTGAAAAGAAAAAAACTAAAAATAAATAAAAAAAAAATATATTTAGGAAAATACTTTTAAATTGATGATGGTTTTATACATCGATTAACTTGTTATATCGTTTTTTATTGATTTTTATTTCATTCTTTGTTCATTGACTTAATAGTTTCGTTTAACTTTAATAAGAAAACAATAAGTAGAATTTAATTAATACGCAGATGATGGAACAAGAGATATTTTTTTAGTTTATACTTAAATTTCAAACTTTTATTTATCATAGGGTGTGACTGCTTGACATTCCATTGATCTTGTATAATAAAGAATTATACCAAAAATTTAAAAGAATTATTAGTATATGCATAATTGATATAAATTAAGTTTTAATTTATAGACAGGTGTAAATACACATTTAGTTTGCTCGATACTGAAGTAAAACTCTAATCTGTGTTGTATTCTTTTAACTGGTATCTAAACCACAACGGAACTGTGTAAATATCCCACCAGAAATCTATTGATTCTACTTGATACCTTGCGCCCAGTAAGGTGCCACGTAAACCCATGCTAGTCAAAAGCAAAACAAAAAAATGCTACCAAAGTAATATTAATGCTTCGGCCTAAGTTCACCTAAACGTAAATTAGTAAAAAAAAATTTGTTAATAAATTTTTTATGTTAATAAAAAAAAAAACTAAAAGGAGTTATACTCTGGGAGATTGTAAAGCATAAAGAATGTCTTCGGCATTCTTCACATGCTTCCTTAGGTTTTATAAAAATTTATCAATATAATATATTTAATCAGCCAATTTAGAAAATAAATATATTTTGGTTAACTTAAATTCTTGTTAAGAATTCATAGGACTGACAGGGCATTAGCGTTTTTTTATAAACACAACTTGTTTTCAATATCCTTGATAATGGTTAAGCGAAGTTAACCAAATTATGGGAGCATAAAATGAAACAAATAATTTGATTCTTGTTTTTCATTTTTAACAATTGAAAAGACCTTAAGCCGGACTAAAGCTCTCAAATAATAAGAATATTCATAATTAGTCAATTTGAATTAGAAAATAAACTATCAGTGAACTTAAGCCGAACTAAAATTATTTATTTGATTATAGTTCTAAAACAGAATAAATATCTAAAGCAAATTATATATTTTTTTTTAAAGAGAAGTAGCACTTCAGGCAACAATGCCTATTTAGTCAAGTCCGTGCGCTGCATTCTTTTAGGAATGGGATAGAGAATAGATGAAACAGGTGGTGAAAGTAGAAGGATAGTTATGGAAATTAACTAACGTATAAGATAGCACAGCGATCAGTGACCATGCCTTTATCACGAGCAACCCACCGACAGTCAATTTTTATTGTTGTAGTGAAAAAAAAACAGCCAAGGTCTTTGTTGGAAATCGAACCCACAACCCCCAGACTGATAAGCTTGTACACAACCTATTAGCCTACAGGGCCAGCCATGCAAGGCTAATCTTTCAAGTTCCAGCGACTTACTGGACGAACACTAAAAATTAGATTTCGAGAATACATACGCCAAGGGAAATAGATGAATGCATGGCATTACTACATCCTAGCAAAAAAAGGGCGAAGACTAGACATTCCTGAAAACATGGAAATCTGAAAAACAAAAACTGTAACAAGGGCGGATACATGTACCTAGATAATTATAAAAAATAGAGGTATGGAATGAGTAGCCTTGCATAAAGTGCCCGGTGGCTGACATTCTACCTACATGAGGAGCTACGAACTTAAAAACAGCACTACCTAAAAGCGAACACTGACTCACCAGTACGAATTGGATCATGACTTGAAAATGATGTCTTTACATCGAAAGCGCTTGCCGTTCACATCGAACGAACAATAGCCATAAAGGACAGAGAAAAATAACAACATTTATCTGTGATAATTTCATTTCGCATACGTTAAATTGAAGGATTTGCAGAACACCAAACAGTTAATTGTTTATTATGGCCAAAACATTGGAAACTAAAAAGCCAAGTTTAAAAAATTTCGAAAACTATCGAAATTCCACGGGTTTTTCTATTTTTGTATTGGGATTTCAAAATACCAAATCGGGGGATCTTTTAGAAATGAACCGCGATTGGCATCCCCAGTAGATAATGAAAGTTCATGAGAGAAATATATTCCGAAAGATTTTCCTCAAAATACTAATAATTTTTTTAAATTGAATTTTTAAACTTTTTTGGGAATCGTATGGAACTATGGTACGGTTATAACGATTAACTTTCATAAGATGCTTTATCTATAGCTAAATGGCTCTCACTACTCAGATACCAAACTATTTTCCGCCTTCCGTATCCGGGAATCACTTATGTTCAATATCATAAACCCCGGAATAACAGGTTGTTAATGTCTCTAAGAGGATACAATAGCAATAGATTATTTCATCTGTTTTTATATTGTATTTATAACAGAATGCTATGAAATAGCTGGAGGAGAGCATTTAATTTTTTTAAATACCACAGAAAACTGAATACCTCTTATAATCCTGTAATTGATCAATACATAATGTCTTTATTAAATAACAAACATTTTTAACAGAAAAACTTTTCAAGATGTTTTTGTTTATTTGTTTTCGTAAACAATTTCTCTTTGGAATCCTACAAAGAGTTTATATTTGTGAATGTGTGTGTGTGTGTTTATGAGGTTACTTTGAAGAATATTTTCTCATACATTAAAAGTTGACTTTTAATTAAAACATGATAATTGTTTAATTTATATGGGTGTATAATAATTATGATTGTAGTTCCAGTGCAAACATCAAACCCAACAATTGCTACTCTTGTCTGTCTGTCTGGCTGTGTGTTTGCCCTAAAATGAGTTTATTAACATTTTGCTTTTAACGGGCAAATTTTTGTTTAATGTTAACTCATCGTTAGACATCATCATTATTTGTTGGTTGTTAAAAAACTTTCATTTTACTGTTAATCGAACTACTCAACCAGAACAATCTTTAAAACAAGTTTATATATGTGGGAGTGTGTGTATATGTGTGTATTTGTATATTTTTATATTATCGTTATTTTGTTCTATTTAATTATTTTCCATTATCTTTCTTTAAATTTAAATATATTTTTTCTTCTATATATATTTAATAGCATATTATCTTTTATGTAGAAAAATAAAGTGTTTGTAGTTGTTATTATAAAGTAATTTTATTTAACTCACTTGTTGTTGAACATTACTTTTGCTGCACAATTAAACGCGCCAATTTAGATGAATTTCAATGAGTAGGAGACACTGTGTGTCATTGTAGTTGTATATTTAAATACATACGGTCGTTTGCAGTTGAAAAATTTTAAGTTCTTGTTATTTTGTTAGTACCAGGGATGGAAAACTATTTTTTTTTTAAATTAATTTGTTTTTTGAAGAGCATACGTTACTTGATATATATAGCCAATTTCATTGCTGATTATTGTAAAACATTATGGGACTTAAGAACTTATTTGTAACTCTTAATTCTTCTAAAATTCTATTTAACAATAATAAGGAGACAAAAGAATTTGCCAAGTTTTCAAAATAATCTTTATTTAAATGATTTCAATTACTAAAAGCTTTCAGTTTTTTAAATAAAATAAAACTGAAAATGACAAAAATTAAAGTCGATTGGATTTTATTTACAATCTAGTGAAGACTCTTCACTTTTATAAAATATTGAAGAGTTCCTATATATATTTCATTATAAAGAAGGTGCCCCTGTACGCTAGGTAGTGTACTAGCTTGTCAGTTTGGGAGTTGTGGGTTCGATTCCCAACGAAGATCTTGGTTGTTTTTTTGACTGTCGGAGGGGCTGCTCAGCGATAAAGGCATATTCACTGGTCGCTGTGCTGTCTTATACGGCAGTTAATTTCCGACTATCATTCTACTTTCACCACCTGTTCCATCTTTTCTCTATCCCTTTTATAAAGAATGTAGCACGGTACTTAACTAAATAGGCATTGTTTCCTGAAGTGCTATTTTTCTTAAAAAAAAAGGAATTTTTCATTATTTTTAAGAAAAAAATTAATAAAAAATTAAAGTCATAAAAAGTATTTATGTTGAATGGTAGAGAAAACCCCTCACAAAAGAGTTTTTTGAAAACTAAAGTTTTAAAATCGATCTAATTTCCTTTGAAAATCACTCCCTTAAAAATCTCTGTACTAAAGGGCCCGCAATCTAACGTTTATTTTCCAAATAATGCTTATTTCGTAAATGGTAACACTTAGCTTATGCTTGATATGACAGATAATTAGTTTTATCCTTCCGCTAAACGAATATGGTTGTGTCTACGCTTGAACAACGCTGGGAAATATTGCGACATTACTTTGAAAATCATGGTAATGTTGCAGAATGAGTGCGTGAAAATTGCGTACGGATTTTGGAAGAAGAGAAGCACCGTCAGTTCCGTATGTTTGTTATCTTGTGAAAAAAGTGATAAACCAAAGCGTGAAAAGCCAAAAACAGTGCGTATACCCGCGAATATTGCTGCTGTGGCAGAAAGTGTACGTGAAGCGTCATCAACATCAATTCACCGTCATTTTCATATTTTTTTGTTTTAAAGAGAAGTAGCACTTCTGGCAATGCCTATTTAGTCCAGTACCGTACTACATTCTTTAGGAAAGGGATAAAGAAATGAAACCGGTGGTGAAAGTAGAAGGATAGTCGGAAATTGAGATGAATTATGCATAAAGACCTTGGTATGACACCATATAAAGTCCAATTGCTTCAGGAGTTTATAGTAATTAAAAAAAAAAGTTATTTGGCGGACCCATTACGTACTGCCACTGTTTTTCTTACAAGACGTTTTTGTGCTGAAAAGTGTCAATAGGATTTTCGTTTTATTAAAAATTTTATATTAATCACGAAACACATAATTAAATTAAGGTGTTCAGCTTAATATGAGTATCCAAAATAAGCGTAATGCTACAAACAAAAATAGTTTTCTCTTTCCTTATCTCAATAACCATCAATAAAATTGATTTTGTCTTCTTTTTTTTTACTTTATTATTTTATTATTTTGATTCTACAGACTGATCCAAGTTTTGTTGAGATATCTCAATATCTTTAGGCATAAAACTTTTGCAGAAATCTTCTTACACCAACTGTATATAAGAGTGAGTGGCTTGTATTTATCACAACAATGAAATGGAATATTAATTTTTAAATAAAAAAAATAAAATGTATGTGTAACATAATTATGTTATCCAAGTCTTAATCTCTTCTGTTTCAAAAATTGTTCAATATATTGTTTTAATTGTTTTATTTAATTAAGTTATTTCAATCATTTAATTGTATTAAGTAATTTTTAAATGCTTTTTTTTTAGGTGGGTGTAAGAATTTAAGGTTAAATAAATCCAACCCTGTATGTAAGTATGTGTATGCTTAAGTTTAAGTTTCTATATATTTTATTTTGTCATGTTGTTACGGTCTATTGAAGTTGGAATTCAACATCGCATCAACGCACATGATTAAATGGATTTAAACTTATTTAAAAAAAAAAAAACTAAAAGTCTACGAAAGTATATAGGAGAGAGGAATTGCTGTAATATGTTCATTACTTTTTTTCGTTTACGATGACAAACTCATACACATAAAAGTCGCAACCATAAGTGTTCAATTGCTTATTAAAATGATGATGATCATGACTTTAATGACATACAACAGCTACTTTTAAGAGAATTTTACTAAATTATAAGAGATATTTAACTAAAATGTATTGTAAAAAGGACTTTGAAGAGTTAAATTCAAATAAATATTTTAAATTCTTTTAGCAGACAATTGATGAAGAGAATAACGAAAAAAAAACTTTCAGTTTTAGAAAAACTTTATTGGAGCAACTTAAAATGATTTATAATGAAGTTTTCTTCGTATTCTTATTTATTAAATTGGTTGGTTAAATAGATGATATTTAGACCATATGCAACCTACAGTAGATGGACCCAGAAATGCTAAATATGAATACAGTAATCCAGATAATGTTGAATTAAACTCTATTGGTGTTGTTGTTTTTTTGTTTTCCTTAAAAATTAATTTAAAAATTTGTGTTTAAAATTTTTATCTGTTAAAAAATTTATAAATTGAAATATATGTGAACTTAAGCCGAATTAAAATAATTTATATGGTTCCAATTTTGTTGTCTTTATTTATATATTTTGTGTTTACAGGCAATAAAGCCCTAATATTCTATTGACTTACAGTATTTGACGTAATGTAGAGATGCGTATTTACAGTTCGATAACCAAACTTTATTCCTCATTAATACTTGTATCTTAGGCGACCATTACCGCAATCTTTAAGAGTTTGCGGTAAAATTCATTCTACGTAAGAACTTGCGTTTTCTCAAATATTGAAATGTGAGTTAGAAACATGTGCAGCTAACAATATGACGCTGTTTATCATCTACCTTACGACGTCTTGAAATCAATATTTTTTCTTTTTGTATGGAAAGTATTTGAAAATATTCTAATAAAAGTTTTAAACCGTGATAAAAATGAATTTATCACTATATAATTTTATTTAATTACACGGTTGCTGGAAAAACTAATTATAATAGAATTAAATGTGTTAAAATAAAATTAACCCATTTTACCTTTCGTCATAAAAATATTTATCTGCGTTAATTTATTTTAGCTGATTGTTGTTAAAAGGCAAACCTTTTTTAATTATTTTCATGCGTCACACATGACCCATTCTGAAAAATATTTAATTATTTTGTGATTTTAGATGATATAACAAAAATAAAAAACAAAATATATAAAAAAGAATGATAACAAAGAAAAAAATAAAAAGATTTTTGAAACATTGTAATATTTGGCTAAGGGTTTCTTTAAATACCAGCTTTAACTTTCTTAGTCACGTTTTTATTTATGTTATTTTTTATTAAATAATTAATATTAAATAATTAATCACTTTTAATTGTTTTCAATTTAATTATTTCTCTATGGCTGAAAAATTTAATTCAAATTAAGTATGTAGTTTTACTTTCTCTGTGTGTGAGTGGGTACAAAAAGTCCTCTTCTAGACTATATTATGTATATGGTGGCTTAAGGCAACTTAAGTAACTGTGCAAATACCTAATAATCATAGGTGCCCCTGTAGGCTACTAGGTAATGTTCTAACTTTTCAGTGTGGGGGTTGTGGGTTCGATTCCCAACATAGGGATTTGTCTTTTTTTCACTACAAAAATAAAAATTGACTGTCGGTGGGGCTGCTCAGCGATGAAGGCATAGTCACTGGTCGCTGTGCTGACTTTTATACGGCAGTTAACTTCCGACTATCCTTCTACTTTCACCACCTGTTTCATCTCTTCTCTATCCCTTTTCTTAAAGAATGTAGCACGGTACTTGACTAAATAGGCATTGTTGCCTGAAGAGCTATTTCACTTTAAAAACAAAAAACAAAATGTGGCAAGTTATAATGCACTTTTCGTCAAGTTTCATCAAATGTCATCTGCTTAAGCAAAGTACGAAATTGATCGCACATTCTCTATGGAAACTGCTGATTATGCATTGCGTTATAGATACACTAGTTAACAAATTCCAATGGAGGGCAAACGAGATGCGTTTCAAATGAATGAACATAGAAAGAAGTAGCAGAAAAATTCAGTAAAAGTGGTACGTACTACCTTCATAGTGGTATGAATTCTATAAAATCGTAGAGTGCAAATACTGATGAAAATTATTACGGGAACGTTTGTGTAAGGAAATGAAAAGGATGGAAGCTCCATCAGGCAGTGGAATGGGCTATATTGAGGAATAGGCGCTATTGCAGCCTATGATGTTTTTGAAAAGCTCTCTCGCACCTCGCCGATATTTTTACAATAAAAATCTTTATTTTTTAGTACTGGTGATAACGTTAAAGAACTAGACTCAAACTTTGAGGTTAATAACTTAAAGGCCTTTAAACATTTTAATTTCTTTTCCATTTTTTAACACACAATTTGCAGTAAAATTTTATTTTTTATTGTTTATAAGTTGAATGATGCACACAGTTGCATTTTTTAGTACTTTTGGCCCAAAGTAATACAAACAGCGATATATGGGTATTTTTTTCTTATGTGATTTTCTTAAAACTTAAAACTTAAACTTTTATACAAAATATGATTATTTAACGCTTTTTTGTTAATAAATTTAATTTATTTACAAAGAATTTATTTTTTTTTGCAAAAGTACGAATAAAACAAGTAAGCAACTGTGCATAATAATTTCTATATTCATGTAAGTCCATATAGCCACCTTAAAGTCTTCAATGGTTTGCTTAAGCATTTATCAGAGTTTTCGGTCAATTTTTGATATTAGCTTAAGCCAACTGATGCATATTATAGTTGGACCTTTAGGGTTGTGTGTTTGAAATTTTCTTAAATTTTCGTGTCCATGCATTTAAACTTTGTAACTTTATATTCGATATGGATATTAACTAAATAATATGAGTGATAATGCAAATGCATAAAACATTGTAGCCGCTTTTATTTTTCTTTCCTCTCCCATTAAAAACTGTAGAATTAAGTAGCAAAATTAGCAAACTGCAAACGGAAACTAACTAATAACTAACCTTTAGGGGTTAGTTACCAATAAAAGTGACCTGGGAAAATAAGTTAACTTGTATTTGCACACAAAACAAACCAGCTATAAGTCTACAACCACAGAAATGAGGACATGTTAACAAGAACATGTCGTTCTTCGTATAAGTAAAAATCTGTTTTTTAGAAATTTTATAAATTTTGATTTTAATTAGGGATAAAATTACAGTCGATCACAGTGTCTATCAAATATACAAGTAAATCGAAATGAAAATCTGAATCGTTTGATAGCGAATGCAACAATTTATTTTTAGATAATTATTAATATTTTAGTGCATTAATAATTGCAACATAAACATTTGTTAGTTTCACTGAAGTACGAAATTTAATTGTTAGCTTAAAAAGAAAACAAACACCAAATGTTGTGTTAATAACATTTTTGATGAGAAGTAAAGGCTTTTTGTACCTAAATTAATTATTTTTTTAATTGATAGAGCTTTAAAATAATTTAAAAAATATTCAAATTTTTTTTTTCGATGTTTTGCTGAAAACTTTTAAAATTTTTCTAAAAAGCTAAAACAGTGAGACGAAATCATTGCAGGCAAATTTAATATCATTTACAATGCGACTCTATTATTTATATAGGTCTTGTTACAGAGTTTAAAAATTAAACAACAAATCACACATCATCTGTTTACAAAAAAAATATGATCATTATAAACAAATTTATAGTCAAGCAAAATATGGATTAAAATTTTTATTTTATATAAGAGTTTACTGCTTTGAAGTCGGCCTGTTTTTTGCCAAACTTATTTTATTTTTTTCGTAATATTTTTTAACTTTATATTTTTATTATTTAAGAACAATAAAATATATTATTTTTTGTTTTCAATTTTGACGCCGTTTTCCAATGTTATGACTAATAAAATAAGATTTTTTTTAATACAATTGTTTCCAAATTGTTATTTAATTCAATTAGTTTTTAAATAATATTATTTAACATCTTCCTTTATAAATTTCATTTTACCTTGTATTTAACATGCTTTTTTTGGCTTCTGATTCAAGAAAATCAGCTGAATTTTAACTAAATTCCAATCATCACTTGAAAGCAAGATAATTTTAAACAGTCTCTAGTCTTTTGGGCATATTTAATTAAATTCAATTAATAAATGAATTATTTAAATAAATAATTTTTTTAAATTTGTATCATTTCGTTTTTAAACCAGATTCAATAATTTTTAAATTTACAATTTTATTTATCGTTTTAAATAAATAAATTTATTTAGCAACATTTTCAGCAAACAGCAGTTAGTTACGAATAAAATGTTAAAACACATGTTGGCTTTTAATTCTTTACAAAAATATAGTTTATGGCTTTCGGTTTGTATTTGTATAATTTTTGTTTTGTTTATTTATTACACACGAACAGATACTTCCGCCTTGAGAGTTCCGTAACGAATGATACAACAACTGTTTTTCATTTACAACGAAAGCAAGACACGATGCAAAAACGGCGATAGGAAAGAAAACGACGAACACAACGTTTTCAATTCATAACAGACACTTGTTGTTGTTGTTGCCGTTGTTTCAAACAACCCTGTTTATAACGGTTTAAGTTCTTTTGGTTTATTTGTTACAAACAATGAGAGTAAGCAAAGAAGAGATAAGAGCGTAAAATAAAAGAAACAAAACAAGCCATGAGTAAAGTCGACGGACTAAATATATTATAAATAACGGTAAATATGTTTAAGTAGCTAAAAATGTTCTCCTTTGTATTAAAGAATTGTATACAAGCCTGTTGCTTGCTTACTTGCTTTTCTTATTGCTGTTGCAGTTGTTGTTGTTGTTGCCGATATTTTAACGACGGTGTAGGTATGAATCGCTAAAATCAGTATATTCAACTCGTGTTCATATAAAAGTTCGTTTAGCACATTCGTCATTATTAACGTCATCATAATGATGAAGGTTGTAACTCAAGCTGATTGTAAGTAATGGAATATGTATGTTAGATTTTGCGCAGCCCTAATTTACCACCCCCATATTTACAACGTCATTGTTGTTACAACATTGTTATTGCCTCTTTTTGGTAGTAAAATCTATTTAAACATTTTCCTATTTTACGATGTTTAGCGTTTACAGCTGAGTTCGTTATTCAATACATTTTGTTGCTGGTGTCATTTTGGCCTGCTATAGAACTGTTGATTGTTCAGTGAGCGTGACACTTTCGGTTTGATTTTGGTACGTGTCTATTCTATTTATGTCGTATTTATTGTTTTTTTTTTTAAGTGTAAATATTTCATATCAAACCTAACAGGGAGCAGCAATCATTGTCCGTATCTCCTCTAATGCGAAACAAAGAAAAACACAAAAAAAAGACAACGAACAACAAAATTGTTTGATAGAAAAAACTCATCATTAACAATGAATAGCCAAATCGGGAAAATTTGAAAAATATTTTAAATAATTAATTTATTTTTGTTTTTAAATAATTAGGGGGAATTTAAAAATAATCCCGTAAGTAGTCCAAAGCAAGGCCAGTTATGGGGACAGATTGAAATTTCTAGAAATTTGCTTTAAACCTTTATTTCTGAAAGTAAGTTTTGAAAATTGAGGTTCCTACATATACATCACGGTTGAAAAGTATTGTCTCAAGGAGTCGTGGTTTAGGCTAAATAAAATCAACTATTCATAAATCTTTTACTTTGTTTGGCAAAAAATTTTCAGTGGTAGCTTTAGCGTTTAAAATCGGTAGTACGTGAAGTAGTACGGTGTTCGGCGTGAACTTATGTTACTTTGTTTTGGCGCCATTTTGGGAAACATAGTCTTGACAGTTCATATTTGGCAGTCGTTAAGTAGACATGTGGCAAATTTATTGTGAAAAATATTCCATAAACCAATGTGGCTTAATCGTTAAAACACTTTATCAAAATCAATCATCGATCGATACTGTGACGTTAACAAATTTACGTGAAATTTTTGGGAGAATCAACGTCCCAACAAAACACACTATTTATCGTGTACTGAATGATTTCGGAGAAAAAGGGTCTGTAGGTGATAGGCCCAAGTATGCACCACAACGTACGGCAAGATCGACTGAAAACATTACTGCAGCTCAAGAAAATGTTCAAAACAATCCATCAACTTCAATTTGACTTTGCCGTACTCAGGAGCTTGGTCTTCGAAGAACAACTTTGGCCACAATTTTGCATGATAAGATTTACATCTGCACCTAGCCGTGTGGGCCATTATCAGATGGTTCATCATTACTACTGAGAATGTTATGTAGTGTCATCCTCGCCCTAGAAGGCCATCGAATACGTATATCTTCCGGTCACTCCTAGTTGCGATTTCGAATGCCCGAAGTAGGCAGCAGCTTTTACTCCATGCCGAAGAGTTGGAGACTATCCAACTCCAACTCCTGGTCCAGAACGCATGAATGAAGCTTAATATAATTAAGAACATGACGGCATTCATACTCACAGGACCATTCATTGTGTTCACTGCGAATGATCCGACCCACAAACTCAAACGAGGGCCTCGAAATACACAGCCACCACGATACTCCCGAAGGGCCTAACGCAATAATCAGTCAGAGAACAGCTAAATGCCTAAAAAGACAAATAGCGGAACTCTGAGGCTTTACTGATTACCGTGGAAATATAGTGAATGGTCCAATTGGCTCCTGCTAACCATGAAGGGGACTGGGCTTCCTTTTGCCCCCGCAAAACACAAGTCCATATGGTTTTGTGATCCATAAAGACTTACAATGTGCTCACGGGGTGGCTACAATTTTGCTCAAGGATTTGCATTTACTTCTTCTATATAAGATTCAGTTGACACACAAGAGCTTTTTCTAGAACCATTCTTCTAGACCACTTGCGCCACCGTACATATGCCAATAGGATGGTCGCTCATGATAATCCTGATTTTTATGAAAAAATTGTAATGAGGGACGAGGCACATTTTCATTTGAACGGATATGCGAATAAACAAAATAGTCGGTTATGGGGATTGGGAAACCCTCAAATTATTTAATAGTCACCATTGCATCCATTAAAAGTAATAGTCTGATGTGCAGTTTAGTTAGGAGGAATCATTGGATCTTACTCCTTTGAAAATAAAAATGGCGTATCGGTAACTGTGAATGGGGAGCGATATCGTGTAATGATTGAAAACTTTTTAATGCCACAACTGCATGCTTTGGGCTTGACTAACATGTGGTATCAACAAGACGGTGCTGCATCTACTCTACTGTAAGACCTCTTTTCACAACAAGTTATTTCAAGAAATGGGGATGTTGGTGGTCCTCCACGGTCGCCAGACTTCTTTTTGTGGGGATATTTAAAAAGCAAGATTTAGACAAACAAACCAGAAACGGTTGAGCAACTCAAATAAATGTGAAATGTGTGATGAAGGAAAAATATGCTTAAAAGGGCTTGCATTTGTGAGGGTGACAGACGCGGACATTTATCTGATATTGTTTTGAATACATAATTGCCGACATTTAAAAAAAATATTTATCAATATAAGATCCATACTCTTTGATTTAATCAAAAATTATAAACAAACAAAGCATTATGCCTTCCCCGTGAACACCCTGTATTATGGACAGTAGCTCAATCCTCTCCAAAATGGTTCTTAAGTATACTCTTTTCAAATCGTTTGATTTATCAGATTTAACATTTAACAACGCCTGATCAAAGTAGGTTAAATGTGCTGATTTTATAGGACTCCGCTGAAATAGTGCCATAAATATCACTTCCCAAATATATTTATAATATCCTGTCGCGACTGGTTTTATCTTTTCATAAAAGTAGAATTTGTTACATTAAGTGGGGAATGTCAAGATCAAGGCAATTTGTGTGCGAAATTCGAAAGACATATTTCTTAAAAAATATAAAAAGTCAATATAATTCCGATAGTTTGATTTTGCTGAAGTAACAAAGGTTATGTGACATAACATATCAGCGAAGATATTCAGCACAACTCTATATCTATTTAGTACCACAATAGACAACTCTGATTTTTTTTATTGTAGCTGTTTGAAATGTATTTAGCTTTAGTCGAGATAAAGAATTTTCCAGTACTTTTCGATGGCATTTAAGAATTTACGAAATAACTTTTAAAGAGTTAAGCATGGCTAATCGTAATATTATTAACACTAATTTCATCAGCAGGATGGTTAGCGAAGGATAGAAAGAAATGTATGTGATAATTAATGAAGACAACAATACAGAAAGCCTTGGGTTATATGTGGCTATTGTACAACAAAATTAATTAGTGACTAAATTGCGTAACCTATTAGAACGTGCGAAACCTAAAAAATATGTTAAGAATGCTGATAACGGATGAGACGATCAAGAAAATGTAATTTCGGCATTGTTAACATTTTTTTGTTTTATCAGAAATTTGCTGTAATAAATTGAATCTAAGTGAACCTAAGTCTAACTTAAGTCGAATTACTATTATCAATTTTTTGTTATTTCAAATCTTGAAATAGTTTTGAATTAAATATTTCTAAGTGGTTGTTTTTTTAAATTAATTTTCTGTTTCAATAGGACCAATGCTCAGGTGTAACCTGAGTGGGACGCATTATTCCAAAATGCCTCTAAGGAGATTATTCTATGTACGAGATGTTTTTTTTTAATAATTTCTTTCTGTAATGCGTAGTGCGAACCGTAAAGGGATTTGGGCTTGATGAAAAATATTCTGGGCATTATTATAATTACGGTTCCGAAATAACTTTTTTGGTTTCCGTTGTAGTAACGGTAAAACAGTGACACATATCCCATATTGAGTCGATGCTGCAGTAATTCAATAGAGATGGATGCCGTGTTGACACGATAAGTGTCTTCGTTCTCTTTTTTTTCTCAGTCGATTAACTGCAAAGTATTTTTTAAAGCGACATCCTACAGATGAGAGTTTTGTATTTCATTTTCGGTGCTCTAAAGGTGATATCAGTAATAGTAAAGAGATTAGATGAAGTAAGATATCTTCTAAAACGTTTCAGAAAGCCAACGCTCTTGAATACTTCTTTTGTGATGTAAAAAATGCGTTTTGTTTTACCGATAAATTATTAGGTTTTCATATCACATATTTCATTTTGGGAAAGCACAAACATTGGATTATGAAATAACTTAAATTTTTATAGCCCTGCTGCTCGAGACCTCTTAAACCTCATAATCAGTCAATCTTTATTAATTACATTTAAAACGACCCTCGAAAAAAAACGAAACAAAAATATACCAAATAGTGCTTAACAAAACAGTTAACAGTTCAACCGTGAAAGAATGAAAATTCATCATTTCTTATTTGTTGCTCGTGTGCATATTTTATCTCATTTTGTCGTTTTTATTTTGTTTTGACATAAAACTTCATATCAATAACGTACATTTCCAGCTTTCTTTTGGACCTGAAAAAAAAACCATAAAAAATCATAAACAAATAAATCCCCAAAAAAATATTTGTTACACATCAAACATGCAACAGACGTTCATACACATTCTCATTGTGCTTAAGCCGTCTACAACCAAAGAAATATCCTTTACATCAAACAATTTTTTTTTGGGTGATGGTGGTGAATCTGTAGTAATTTGACTGGTATCCCCTTTTTTTATTTTGCTATTTGTTTTTGTTGTTGTTGTTATTCTATCTACGATATACAAGTACAGCCGGTGGCTCTGTCAATTTTGTATTGTTTTTCGGGTTTTTGGATAAGTTTGGATAAGGCAGTTATGTGTGCGTGTATCCTCAAACTACAAAATCAATCACAGCATATATAAACAATCAACAACAACAAAAATTTTTGAAATTAGATATAAATTGTTTTCCTAGTTGTTGTAATATACAAATTTATTTACATTTACTGGCCCTCATTAAGAGAGATTATTGGTGAATATTAAATCTTCTTATGTTCGTATGTGTGTGTGTTAGGACAGTCTATGGCTGTGTGTGCTTGATTTGATTTTTATTGAACAGGATAGTTTTAATTTTAAATGTGAGATTTCTTAGCCTTAAAAATTTTTTATTATTGAAACCACGTCAATGTTGAATATATTTGTTCAAATAGCATTTTTTAAATTTAAAAGATGAAATTTTAAAATATATAGTGTCCGCCATCTAACGTTTTTTTTTTTTTTCAACTAGTGCTTATTTCGTGAATGGTAACATTTAGCACATGTTTGATTTGACAGATAATTAGTTTTATCCTTCCGCTGAATGAATATGGTTGTGTATACCCTTGAACAACGCTGGGAAATATTGCGACATTACTTTGAAAATCATGGTAATGTTGCAGAATGTGTGCGAAAATGCGTACGGATTTTGGAATAAGAGAAGCACTGTCAGCTCCGTATGTTATCTTGTGAAAAAAGTGAAAGAAACAGGCATCTTCGCCGATAAACCGAAGCGTGAAAAGCAAAAAACAGTGCGTACACCCGGGAATATTGCTGCTGTGGCAGAAAGTGTGCGTGAAGCGCCATCAACATCAATCCACCGTCGTTCTCAACAATTGAACATTTCAGAGACATCATTGAGACGAATTTCGCATACAAAGTCCAGTTGGTTCATGAGTGGAAGCCAAGTGACCATCCAATGCGTTTTCGCTTCGCTTAGTGGGCCTGCGATCGACTTACGGAAGATGCCGATTTTGCAAAAAAAATCATCATTTCAGATGAAGTTCATTGGCATGATCTTGGCGGGTATGTAAACAAGCAAAATTGTCGCATTTGGAGCACAGAAAACCGGTAAGCATACATTAAAAAGCCGACGCGGTTTTTGATCCAGAGGCATAATTGGGCCATTTTTCTTCGAAAATGAGCAAGGAGTGGCCGTTACAGTCAATGGCGATCGTTATCGGGCCATGTTGAACGAATTTTTGTTCACAACAACGGCGCTACGTGCCGTCCTGTTGAAACATCGAAGCTACACTCGATGTTTTGAACCCTATTTTTGAAGATCGCATGATTAGCCGCAGAGCTGATGTCGTGTGGACACCTCGGCGCTGCGATTTGATACCGTTGGACTATTATTTGTGGGGTGCCGTCAAAGATAAGTGTTATGCTGATAACCCAGAGACAATTGACGCTTTAAACGACAATATTTGTGAAGCCATTGGTGAAATACAGCTGCACACAATCGGTAATGTGCTTAAAAATTGAACCCATCATGTAGGCTACTGTATAGCCAGCCGAGGCAGCCATTTGAATGAAATTATTTTCCTTTATTAACCGGAAGGTTTGTACTGTCAAATAAAAAAAGAAATTTGAGAAAATATGCATTATTTTGTTTATAGCATTTAAAACAAAAAAAAAAAAAAAAAGAAGTTATTTGGCAGACCCTTTATATCAAAATTTCCTCTTGAATTAAAATTGATTGATTAAATAATATTTTACTTCATTGCCCAGATGACCGACGTAGTAGCTGAAGTGAACAGATTCTAAAAGCTGCAATTGTTTAGTTTACACCGAAACACTTTTGAGAGTTTTAGTTTGTATTTAATTATTGTATTTTTGAGAGTTTCAGTTTGTAGTATTAAATTATACAGGGTGTCCGCCATATAATTTTTGATTAAATGAAAGAGGATGGATCTTATTTTGATAAATGCTTTATTTAATATCGGCAATTACGTATGTAATACAATATCAGATAAATGTCCGCTTCTGTTAGCCTTACAAATGTGAGCCCTTTTGAGCCCTTTTGAGCACATTTTACATTTTCACAATGTAATATCAAAAGTAATAAATGTTTGTGAAATCGCTATTTTGATTCATTGCTATTTGTATTGAGCTTTGTTGACTATGTGTATTTGTATTGGGGTTTTCAACAAGAAGTTTATTGTTCAATTGTGGCCAACACCAACATCATGATAGTTTTGATGACAAGTGGTACAATAAATTCAATTACACACGCAAAATTGCATTGAAATAATTAAAGTTCACTATTAAAATAGTGGTTCCTACTAATCTCGTGATATTTTCGGACAACATAATCGTCCTTCTAAAACCACCATAAAGAATTTTGTTCTTAAATTTGAGGCGACAGACTTGAAACAAAATTTGCAAACACCAACGCGGGTTGTTCAACAAAAACCATCGTAGCCGTTAGCCACAATATTGGAGCAGGCCCAAATTTGTCAATTCCTCGACGTTTTAAAAACCTTAATGTGGTGTACATTGGCAAATTTTGCGTAAGTATTTAAAGTTAAAGCCTTACAATGGTCAACTGGTGCAGGAATTGCAGCCGCCCAACCACTTACATCGCCGTAGATTTGCTCAATTCATTCACAAACAACCGGCTGGTTTTTCTGACAAAAAATCATTTTGTCATACGAAGCCATTTTTACTTAACAGGGTATGTCAACCAGAAAAATTGCCGCATTTGAGCTTCTAGAAATCCTAGAGCGATTATTGAGAAGCTTTTGCATGCTCAACGTGTCACTATATGTCACGCTATGTGGTCTAGAGGCGAGATTGACCTATTTTGTTTTCGAAGATGAGACGGGCATTGCGGTAACGGCCAATGGATCACGCTATCGCGAGATACTAACAACTCAGTTTTGGCCTATTACTGACGATTTATATATCACTGACATGTGACTTCAACAGGACGATGCCACATGTTGCACAGCCAATGAAACGATCAATTTATTGCAAATAAAATCGCATAATTTCACGACAATCAGCAGTTAAGTGGCCAACCAGATCGTGTGATTTAACATCACTGGATTATTTTTTGTGGGGCTATGTTAAGGAAAAAGTCTATATGCAGCCAATCGAGTCGATTTAAGCCATAAAACTCAAAATTCGTGTTGTGATTAACAAAATAGAATGGCTATTTTACCAAAAAGTGATTAAAAATTTTTAATGAAGGTATTGACATCTGTCAGCGTGGTCGTGGTGGACATTTTCCAGATATCATTATTCATATACATCAATGTAGTGTTTCTTCATTTTAGTTTTATTATTAATTTTTTTTAAATTAATCTTATAGCTGAATTAAAAATAAAGTGCCTCTCTATTGCGGTTTCAAAACAAAATGAAAGTCACGTCACTATTAATATGAAATTTTATCTATCTCTAGTGCACATAGTTTTACTATTAGTACTGTGCCTATTTGATGTATCTGCCCATCATAGTTCAAAAATATTTTTGTGATTATCACGTCACTTTAGAAACAACTTTAAATTTTTATTATTTATTGTGCTCACGTTATACTAATTTTGTTCTACATATTCTCGCATTCTATTTAAGTTATCGTGAAATATATCCAAATTAATGTTGAATAATTTCGCAACTTTAGCCATGTGTTTAAAAGAAATACGGATTTGCGGCATTAAATTCTTTTAACATATTCGATTTTTAAAAGCAGTAAAAGAAATATTTTTCTGCAGAACATTAAAATCAGCCGCCGCCATTTAATAACTGCATAGTGAAGCAAAGCGAAATAGAATAAGTACATAGTCAGTTGAGCTTAACTTATGTACTGGAGCATTTAAGTGCATTCCTTTCAGGAGCTGCGCAGTATAATCCTAAACCTTTTGTTTATATAAAATATAATATTTCAACCAGTTACGTTATCAGGCATAGGGCTATAAGAGCCATTGTACATTATGGTGTAGGGAAGCCTAAAAAATAATCTGCAAATTAATTTTGATTCGTAAATGTGTTAAAGAAACAGGAGCTTTCGGCTATTTAAATAGTAGTCATGAGCGAGTTGTTGGTATTTATTATTATTTTTATAATTTTTTTTAAATTACTTCTAAAAATAACTTGAAAACTTTTCGATTTTTATTTTTGCCATTTGTTAATGATTTATACAAATAATAAACCTGCTGTAATCGCCTTATCAGCTCTATTTGAAAACTCTTTGGTAATTGTTAAACACCCAGTTTTATATTTAATTTAACCTCCTTGTGTAATAATTAACTTACTCGTATGTTTGTAAATGTTATTTTTTCTTTGTTAATCAGTGAACCTTGTAAAATTTATAAATATTTTAGAGTTTATTGTCATCATTTTCTCTGACACTAAAAGACAAACAAAAAACAAAACCGGAAATCTCTATTAAAAATTTTTTAAATAAAAATATTATTACTTGAAAATTTAAAACTGCACCCACCAGCACTCAAGTGGTTAAAGAATTTATTTCATAACACTTTTATACAATAATTATTTAAGTTTATTGTTGTTGTATTTAAATTTATTTTCGTTATTATAATTTTGTTTATTTGCTGTTGTTAATACACAAAACGGAAGTTGTTAACCTGACCATAAAGTTTATATACAAAATACAAAAGTAAAAAGAAGAAATAACAACAAATAACATCAACAAAAAATAAAAAATAACAGCATGGAAATTTGTTGTTGTTTTATTTAATGTAAACCAATTTTAAATAATTTTTATGAAATTTAAGATAAAAAAAGAGCGGGAGTGTTTGAAATTTAATGCAAATATAAACTGAATAAAAAATTGAATAAAATTTTCAATTTATCATTATTAAAATTAATTAATTTTTTATATGAAGATGAAATACTTTAATTTAATTTTAATTACAAAATTTTCAGTTGTTTAAGAGCTTAGAAGAACATGTGAAAATGATGAAATCAAGACTTGAGTTTAGATCCATATAAAATAATTTTATTGCAGCAGTCAAAACAATAATTATCATTGTACTGAGTTCTGAAATATAGAAAAATATTCGATAAACCCAAGTGTTTTAATCGTTAAAACATTAGGTGCCTCTGTAGGCTAGTAGATATTGTACTAGCTTCTCAGTCTGGGGGTTGTGGGTTCGATTCCCAACGAAGACCTTGGTTTTTTTTCACTAGAAAAATAAAAATTGGCTGTCGGTAGGGCTGCTCAGTGATGCAGTAAGTCATGGTCACTGCTTGCTGTGTTGTCTTATACGACAGTTAATTTTCGTAACTATTCTTCTACTTTCACCACCTGTTTCATTTCTTCTATATCTCTTTCCTAAAGAATATACTTCACTAAATAGGCATTGTTACCTGAAGTGCTACTTCTCTTAAAAAAAAAAAAATCGGGAAAAAATCGTAATGAATGACGACGAGTCACATTTTCATTTGAATGGATATGTGAATAAAAATAATATTCGATTCTGGGGAATGGGAAACCCTCAAATTATTCAACAGTTACTTTTGCATTCATTAAAAGTAATAGTCCTGGTAGTCAGGAGGAATCATTGGATCTTACTTCTTTGAAAATGGAAACGGCGTAATGGCAATTGTAAATGGGGAGCGATATCGTGATATGATTGAAGACTTTTTAATACCACAACTGCTTAATTAATATGTGGTATCAAGAAGACGATGCCACATCACATACAACCAGGGTTGCAATTGAATTACTGCGAGATCTCTTCCCACAATAAGTCATTTCAAGAAATGGTTATGTTGATTGGCCTCCACGAACGCCTGTCTTGACTCCTCCGAACTTATTTTTGTGGGGATATCTGAAAAGCAAAGGTTAATGTCAATAAACCAGAAACGCTTAAGCAACTCAAACAAAATATTCGTGATGAAATTAATGAAATACCGCACGAAATGTTTGAGAATGTAATGAAAAATGTATCGCATTTGTGACTGATATTTATCTGATATTGTATTCCATACATAATTGCCATTCTCTTTTATTTAATCAAAAATTATATAGTCCCGGCGCACGGTGGTCTATATTTGTTCTTGACATAGATTCTTAAAATTTGTATGCCATCAGAAAGGAAACAGATCAAAACTTAGGTAGACGAAAGATTTTGTCAAAATATTCGTAGTAGTAGGCGTGGCATGCTGCTAAATGCAAAAAATTTAAGTTAATTTAGAAATAAAAAACTTGTAATATTTGATCTCAAATTAATTACAATTTCTTGAAAACTATTAGTGATAATGGGCTGCTGTTATTTTTTGCTATGTAGGATGGACTGTTGTTTTTCACAAATGGTACTTGAGCACCCTGTATAATTTGTAATTGGTGTGTTATGTAATAAATTTGAAACCACCATATAGTCGTAAAATTTTAAGTTTAGTAGTGTATAACTTTTAAAGGACAAATAAGGACAAAAAATCGAAACTATCTAAAAAAAGGCAAAAGTGTTTTCTTAAAGCCTACATATACGTTTGCACCCGCCAGGACCCGCCCACAGAACTCTTTTGTTATTTATTTTTATGAAAATACTCCAAATTTTTGCAAAAAAAATTCTATCAAAATTGCTAGCAAATTTACTTTAGAAACTATTTACTGCCATAAATACTAATTGCACATAGCAAAACGTAGGAAGAAAGAGAGGAAAGTTATTAATGGTACAAATATTTCTTCAAATGGTTGCCATCCTTTTTCGTAGAATTGCTTATGCATTTTTGCACCGATAAACCAAGAACCGACAAAGTCAGTAGATAGTATTGATGCATTTGAATTTTGATTATTACCGCTACATACGAGGATACTGAAAATTAGCTATGAGTTGGAATTCGCATCTTCAGGATCAGTAAGATATAATGACATCAACAAAGAGAAAAGAAAATTGAAAAAGAAACATGTTCAATATGCATTTTTCAAACACGGGTTAATTATAGATAAACAAAACAAGGATCAGGCAATACAAAAGATGGCAATACCGCAAGAATATTCTTTTTGAATCCAAAAACTATACCTAATATAACAGGTGTTGATATAGGCGTTATTGATTGATGTGATTTGATTTACATCTGCACCGACTAGGTAGTCATAATCAGATGGTGGTAAAACCACTTGAATGATTTGCAAACGTCATTCACGCCCTAGGAGGTCATCTAATACGTATATCCTCCGGTCACTCCTAGCAGCAATTTCGAAAGCCCGAAGTAGGCCGCAGCCTTCACTCCTTGGAGACTTTCCAACTCCTGGTCCAGAACGCATGAAGCTTAATATAATTAGGAACACGACGGCATTCATACTCACTGGACCTGAACCATTCATTGTGTTCATTTTGAATGATCCGACCCACAAACTCTCACGAGGATCTCGAAACCACAACCACCACGATACTCCCATATAGGGGCCAACCTCAATAACCAGTCAGAGAGCAGCTAATTATCTCAAGAGACAAATAGTGAACTCTGCGAGCGTACTGATTCCCGTGGAAATATGTGGATTGTCCAGGCGACTCCTACTAGCCTTTGAGGGGCCTGGGCTCCCTTTTACCCCGCAAGACACCAGTCTAAATGGAATAGTAGATTCCAAAAAGACTATCATGTGTCCCCGGGGGGAATATAGACGTTATTTCATGATTTAAAACAATTACTGAAGTACTTGTGTGCAATGAACAAATTGATGCTAGAAAATTTGGTGATTATGCCAAGAAAACCGCTGCTATATATGCATCCAAATACAACTATAGAAATATGTCTGCAATGGTGCACAAAGTTCTTCTTTATCATGCAGAAGATGTCATTAAGCATCATTTATTACCAATTGGAGATATATCAGAGGAAGCCCAGGAAGAAAGAAATAAAGACTACAGATTTTACAGAGCACATAATACCAGACAAATGTCACGAAGTTCTACAAATGATTTATTTATTTCATATATTACTTGCAACGTCAGATCCCTTCATCTCTAGCATTCCAAGACAATGGAAAGTGAATCATTCGGACCAACATACCGAAGCTGAGGCATTGCTACAGGACAGAAGTAATACAGGGCAGAATATTGAATATAGGAAATATTCCAGCCATATGAATAATAATTATAATTTGCATTTAATAGTTCAATGAAATAAAGTATACAAATATTAATATTTAATGTTATTTTATTTATCTACAATCAATTTATGGCTATAAGTAAATATATAATTAAAGAAAAATTTAGTTACACTGTTTTATTTTAACCGAAAACTAGGAAATATGTAAGCATGGTTATGCATAAAGTTAAGTGCAGCGCACTGTGCCGATCTTAATAAAACCTGAACTCGATAAAAGCTTAAGATTTTATCTATTGGCTAAAAAAATAACTTCCAAAAAATTTTTGTTAGTTAAAAATTTACAGAGTTTTGGCCAATGAGCCACTGTGCGGCAGACACCCTGTACTTTAATCAATTAAAAGATTGATAAAATATTCATCTACAAAGTTGAAGAGGTGTCAATGATAGAAAACTTTAAAAAAATATTTCAGATACAGACAGGGTCTTGCTAAAGCTATGTTAAATAAAAAAATAAATATAGAAATACGAAAACGATATAGATGCTGCATTGGCCATACAGATAGGACTTTATACATGAGGTGGCTCAAAAATAGCAGCTGCCTGCAATTGAAGGCCAAACCCCCAAACGAAAAGACATTTTAGTAAAATCTTAAAATGTCTTAATTTTTAGTTAAAAGGGTGCTATTTAAAGGTGCTATATCGTCACACATACCTTTTATAGGTTTAATTGGATTAACTTTTCAGATTTTGGACGAAAAAAAAAAAATTCCATACCAAATAAAACTATGAAGAGTGAATCCAATTAAGATGACAAGACTTAAAAATTTCTAACAAAATTGTTAAAAGTGTTAAGAAACCTTTTTAGACAGAGCTTTTACTTTCGTTTGCCTCAACACAAAAACAGAAACAAAACACAAAAAAACTTTAAATTGTTTGTTATTGTTATTGTTGCCTTTTATTAAACATAATTGGGTGTTTGCGTATATTTAACTTAAATGATAAATATGCTTGTATGTGTTTGTGTGTATGCATGTTTGTTTAACAAAAAGGGGCTTTAATAAAAGTTTTCTTTGGAATTCATATTTCTCTGGCTGTATCTGTGTCTGTACCTGTGTATGTGTGTGTCTTATTTTATTTGAACTCTATTAGTTGCCTTGGCAAACTTTTATTTTTTGAATTTTCTTTTTTGTTTTGCTTATTTTCGGGTGCAAAGTATTTCAAAGTGTTTTACAAAACCAAAAACATAAAAAGTTTTGCGTATTTTAATGTTATTGTTGTTGTTTTTTTCTTTCTCGTGTACTCTCATGTCTTCGATTTTTGGGCAAAATTTTACTTAAAGTTTTTAAGAATTGTTCATGACTCTTTGACCTAACACCCTGGGCATAGCATGATTTTCCTTCTAGGTAATTTTTGCGGGCAGACTTAAAATGAAGACGCATAAAATGTAAAGATTTCATTTGTTGTTTTCTTCTTTTTTTTTGTTTTGGGGTTTTGTTCTAAATGGAAAACTTTTGCTTGTTGTTGGTATTTTGACTATTAGTGTTAGAAGAAGTAAATGAATATGAGCCGGGGCAAAGTTATTTTGTGTTTAAAAAATAATTTTGAAACTTAAAGTAAAAGGTTTGCCCTTTCATATTTTATAGCGGGTAGCAGTTAATTATTATTTGTAATTTTGTTTTTTGTTTTTTTTTTTAGTGAAAGTAAATATGTTAATAAATAGCTTAAAAGCATCATTATCTAAAATGTTATTTATATAATTTTGTAATGATTCGAATTTTTTTGCGTTAATCATAAAGAAAACCACTGAATGAATACTTAAATTATTTTTAAAAATTAAAAAAAAAAAATTTAATTATAAAATTTTTATAATATTTTCAATTGAAACAAAGCAAAAAATTTAATTAATTTTTTATGGAAATTTTTATGAAATATTTTGATATCACAGTGCTGTGTTTTATTTTGGAATTAGTTTCTGAAAGGTTTGCTTTTCACAAACTTCGATTTTAAATTGAAAAAAAAAACTGGCAGGTATTTATAACTGTCTATCGCTCAAGAATTCTTTAGTTAGAAAGGTATCAATACTCTGAGTAGAATAACTCGCTTTGTGACACCAAAATGCAATTTAAAATTTTTAAATTAAAATGCTGTAGGTACTGTTAAAATAACATGCGTAAGGTGATACGAGAAGAAGTTGAAGGGGGATTCAATATCCTCTCAACATACCAAATATTTTCAATGATGAATGTTTTTAATAATTCCGAATTTATTTACTATTTTAAAATCTCTCCAACCCCCAAAATTTTTAACATATGCCTTCTAGAAATGAAAGCTGTCACGGTAAGCTATTAGGTAGTGTACTTAGCCAACCGTCTAGAGGTGGTTGTTTTCACTACAAAAATAAGAGCTTGAAGGCTATGTAACTATCCTTCTACTCTCACCACCTGTCTTAAATAGGCATGGTTGCCTGAAGTGTTACTTCTCTTAAAAAAAAATATGTGCCACAATTCATTGTCATAATTATTATGAAAGTTTTCTAAAAGTTACTTAATTTTTTTTGTTAACTATCTTTTCCCAATTCTTATGGATATTTTTTTATTAATTTTTTATCGTCTGGATACCAAAACCTATTGCTTTTCGCTGCCGCATAACCGCGCGGAAAACAGTGGTTTAAACTAAACTGATCATTTTATGTTGCAAATCTTAATATTTTTTCGAGTCAGTTTTAAATGTATAAAATGGCCTTAAGTTTAAGGAATAGAAATTTCCAACAAATTAAAAAAGTTTTAAAAAAATGGGAAAAAACCATATTAAAACCAAGTTGAAGAGAATAATTTACCCAAATAAGAGTACATGGTTATTTAAGTATGTTATGGGTAGTTAACTATTGCTAAGTAAAAAAAAGAAATATTTTGTTTTGACGTTATACCGCTGCTATCAAAAAAAAAGTGTAACATTTTTTTTTGTGGAACCTATCTTTTCCATTTTTATTTTATTTTATAGATTAGTCTTTAAATTTAACCAAAATGTAGAAATGGGACAATGAAACAAGAATTTGAATAGTGCAACGCTTTCACGCTTTAGAGGCCGTTGTTTCCGTCCAAAGAGAATATAGGCGCACATTTGGTAGCATTTCTCGTAAAGAATTTTGTCGATCGTGACACAGTCGCAAAAAGGCCTTACTACCGAGATCCCTCAGTTCGGACGCAGGAAACTATCGCTGCTGTAGCTGCTGCCATACAATCCAATCCTCGAGTTTCGACAGGGAGCTTATCCGCTCAAATGGGGGCCAACAGACAGTCACTGCAGACAATTTTGTAATTTTTGAAATTTAAACTTATTTCGATATAGGATTCAATAAACAAGCAAACTGAATCCAAAAGACTTCCCGATTCGCTTGGAATTTTGTGAGAAGATCATTCATATTGTGTCAGAGAATGAAAACGTCTTGAACTGCATTTATTTTTATATCTGACGAGGCACATTTTGATTTAAACGGGAATGTTGACAAACAAAATAGTCGAATATGGTGTAATTCTAACCCACAGATACTCCATCAGATGCAATTACATTCACTTCGCGTCACAGTGTGGTGTACAGTTTCTTCAAAGTTCATTATCGGGCCTTACTTTTGCGAAGAAAACGGTCTTATTCTTACGGTCAATGGAGACCGTTACTTCATTGAAAGAATTACGCCGAAAGAGAATGTCATTCAACTCTGGTTTCAAAAAGGTGGAGCAACTTGCCACACAGCCACTCCCGTTATGACAAAATCGCGGCAAAAATTCTCCAATAAACTGGTTTCCAGAAACTCCACATTTCGTTTGTCTCCCAGGTCTCTTACCTCACTGCATTTGATTTTTCTTTTGTGGGGTTATTGCAAAGAAGAAGTTTACAAAAGAAACCCAACAAATGATTTAAAGCAATCCATTCGAACGGCAATTGATGCAATTCCCGCTGCAACACTCCATGCAGTAATGAACAACTTTTTGATAAGATGTCGCACATGTTCACCGAGGGTGAAAGCTATTTGAATTCAATTATTTTCAAAACTTCATGAATTACTTTATTAAAAATTTTTTATTTTTTTAAAGAATTACTAAAAAAATAATTTACATAAACGTTACAAAAAGAAATTTGAGTTTCTTAATGTAGCAAAATTGATCAGCCACCCGATATTAAAAAAAAAAGTTTTTTTTATGTCACGGTATTCGGAATTTTTTCAGCTGGCAGCTCTAGTTACAAGAAACACTTAATATTTGCCCTTTTTAAAAGAATAAAATATTATTGGCAAAATATTAAAAAATACAAGATTTTTAAAAATAAATTCACAAATAATTCCGACCAAAGAAAATTATTGATTGGGTGAAGTTAAGTTATGTTAAACAAAAACAGTAATGAGATAATTATACACATTATGATTCCTTTCTAAGCCACTCTATTTTATGTAAAAAATTAGAAAAAACTAAAATAATATAAATGAAAATTTTTAGATTTAAAAGGCAAAGTTCATTGTAACAAAAGTTCATATTTCGAATTTTGTCAGTATTATATTCAGGCCATATAAAATTAGGGATATTATTACGAATGTGTATTGCTTAAGTTTTAAAAGACGATTAAGCAAACAACTGGGTATGCTGTTCACTAACTGCATGGCTTGCTAAGAAAACTTATGCACGCAAGACAACAAGAACTTTCTAGTTACAAACTCCGTGGAAATTTTATGCACGCAAAACAACAACAATTAGGTATGCTGTTTACAAACTACGAAGTTTCCTAAGAAAACTTGTGTACACAAGACAACAACAACAACTATCTTAAAATAAATTCCAGGAAGAAACTTTTTCAGCATAAAAACAAAAATACATACAGACCTACAGGCATGAATAACATAACAACAACAATTTGTGATACGAAGGGATTAGAAGATTCTTAATTTTTCTAGACTTCTAGTGAACAAATATAAAAGGCAGCATCTGAGTGCATAGTTAGTTAGTTGAAAAATAAACATCGTGAAGTAAAGACGTGCTTCTTAGGTAAATTGTTCTGTAGTGTCAATTTTGTGTGTAGTTAAAATAAATAAATTTGTAATTAATTTAAAAACACAAAAATCTGGTGTTATTTATTTTGCAATAAAGAACGCACAACAAAACGTTTATGAAAGCTATAATATGTTTCTGAATGATAAATAAATAATTAATTTTTTTAGCAGACGAAACTTGCTGTTTTTTTGCCTTTGAGAAATTTTTGTTGGCATAGATTAGTGTTGCCCTCAATTAATGATGAAAGTCTTAAGTGGTCTCCTTGCGGCATCTAAATTAATTAAGAGCAGGCTGATCACAAAGCTGACGACAATTTGTGATATGCAGTCTGTGTTGTTGCTATAATATAGTGTATATATTAAAAGTGTGCTAAGTTTTCTAGCTTTTATTCTCCACTTAATTTACGCTTTCATCTTACAAGACTTTTTACGAATTTTCTTTTTGTCTTGAAGTAGATCTGAGTACGTAAAAAACCAGTAGAAAGTGCCAGTTCCTCTGAAGGTAAAGGATGTTTTAGTTAAATAAATTTATAAAGTTGCTGAAGAACTCTATTCAAGCTTAACTTATTATTTTGAATAATAAAACTCCTAAGAATTAGTCAAGATTGAATTCATTATTTAAATGCTATTCCAAACTTTCATAACTACTCCTAAATATATTCACGATTAAAAAAAAATTTCTTAAAAAAAATTGTATTTTAATTATTAAATGATCTATTTCTATTCCAAAACTATTTACATTTTATAAATGTAGAAACTAGATTAAAATTTGTTAATAACTTTAATAAATATGTTTTTTCTTTTTTAAGATCTTTTTATATATATATTTTTTTCTCTTTTCAATATTTCGCTTTCCTTTGGAAAGCTTCTTCAGGAAAAAATTTTTTATTTATTTTATTTTATGGATATAAAAAATTTTTTCCTGAAGAAGCTTTCCAAAGGAAAGCGAAATATTAAAAAGAGAAAAAAAATATATATAAAAAAAGATCCTAAAAAGAAAAAACATATTTATTAAAGATAAAAAAAAAGATCGTTTAAAAACTATAAAAATTTGTTAATAACAAAATCTTTTTTTCTGTATAAAACAAAGTGAAAGAGAATTATTTTATTGCACAAAAATAAAATTTATGTCTTTGTAATTGTTTAGTTTATACAAATTTATATAGAAACGGTCCAAAAAGTGTCATTTAAAATTGAATTCAATTTTGCTCTCTGATAGTAAAGATTTATTTACAATTTAGATAAAACTAAATTCTATAAATACAAAAACAATAATTTAAAAAAAAGAGATCAAAAATAAATAAATGCTTTATGGCAAATTTATTAGTTAAAACACATACAGACACACACACATATATAAACAAACAATAAAAAGGTTTAATATTTAAAACAATGTGTCAATAACAATCTGTGTTATAAAAATAACAAAATGGGTAACCAGCTTGGAATTGCAATATTTATTTCATTGCCAAGAGCTTTTGTTCTCTTCACTTCCCTTCTATGCTATTCTGCTTCTGGTTCTGTTTCTGGTTCTACTTCTCATTTTTCTTTTTATTTGTGTTATAGTTCTGTGTAGTACTCTATCAATGTAATTCTAGTATAAAAACTACAATAAATACTAATCTAACCTTGCTTACGTGCAATTGAACCTGGAATTTAAATTTAACATACAACTTAATAAAAATAACATATTCAAACACTCACATACACACACACCCACCTTAACTTTATTCAAAATACTATGGCTAGCAGAGCAACGCCAGGTAATAACAACTACAACAAAATAGTGTGAGTTGATGTATAGTGAGAATAAAAGGAAAATAAAGCAAAATAAAATGCGAATGGAAATGGAAAATGAATATAAACTACAAAATGAAAATAAATGAATTAAACCTAACGAAACAGTAAATTTAAACATATTTACACAATGCTATCAAAATTAACCCATTAAAAGCTTTTCAAGCATTACAGTAATTTCATTTTGTTGAGAAGTTGAATTAATTTGAATACTTTGTAAGGACACGCTTTTGCTGGTTGCTGGTGTATACTCAGCTGCCTCCAGGGTCGTGTAGTGTCATTGGAGCAAATAAAAAAGGCTGCGGTTGATTAGGTTATAACTTTATTTGCCACTAATTCTTTGCTTGACGGCAGCTCGCTTTTCGGCTCTATCTACTGCACACTGGTGTGTGTGTGTGAGTGCGGCAGTTTCCGTGTTCTTGGTCCTACGTATGCCGGTCAGTGTCCGAGGGAAACAGCCAAAACAATGTAAGCTGGGCTGGGTTAAAACCTCCGCTCAACTGACCAATGCTCTGTTCACGCCCTATGGTGACGGTAGCCATAAATTCCGCTGGGCTAAGACCTCGGCTTTATTTGTGATCGAACCACAGTTTGTATCTTAGGGTATAGACTCGGTTGGGTTAAAACCTGTGCTTTTTTATAACCTGACTGTCTTATCTAACAGTCCAAAATATGTTAAAAGAATATTTCCTGCTGTCCTGCCGCCGGCCGCACACCAATTGAATTATTATTCATGATGTTTGCCCTTTTATACCTAATCTGCCAACACACACCTATATACAAACACAAATACGCCATATCGGCAGTCGATGTACACAACAGCTGACGGCTGTATTCACCACCAACCATAAGTTGCTGCCTAAAACAGCTGTTGGATATTTTACCACCATTCTGCCAGATGGCGTTCCCTACCGAACTGTCGTTAAATACAAAATTGAAAATTAAAATTTAAGAATACTTAAAACTAATTTTCAAGTGAAATAATAATTCATTTAAATTAATCTTAAGTCAATTAATGTACAAAAATACATTACTTACATTACTTTCTTAAAATAGAAATAATAATATTTTAAATAAAATAGAAATTGATATAAAAATAAATATATAATAGTTATAATTTTTTGACCTTTTTTAATATTTTTTAGTAATTAATTTTAAGCACTAGGTCATTATTTAATAAAAAATTTTTAAAAAACTTTATTTTTTATTATTTTTTCGATATTTCGCCACATCGTTGGCTGGCATCATCAGGAAAAACATTATCATTAGTTTTGTTTTTCCTGATGATGCCAACCAACGGTGTGGCGAAATATCGAAAAAATAATGAAAAATAAAGTTTTTTAAAAATTTTTTATTAAATAATGACCTAGTGCTTAAAATTAATTATTAAAAATAAATATATTTTCATAAAATTTAAATATTACTGATTATAAATACAATAGAAATTCATATAAAAGATATAAAACAGAAATTCACAGGAGTATGTCCCGCCGATTATTAGCCGCTTGTGTTGCCAAAAACGACATTGGACTTTTGGCGCTACAACTTTTAATTCAGTTTTCTTCTTTAATATTTTTTTGCAATAGTCATGGGCTACATGACACGTGTTAAACATTTTTTTTGGAATTTATTAAATTAATTAATTTTATTAATTTTTAGAATGGTTTTTTTAATATATATGTTATATTTGTTATATATTTCAGTTATAATTTGTAGTTTTGGCTTATTAGTGCGGCTGAATACGAAGAATGCTGATAAACCAGGAAGTGCATTTCATTTTGTAGGCATATAAATGTTACTGCTATCTTAACAATTTACCAAAATTCATAACTAAAGCAAAAAACTGAAAATAATAATTTATTTGAATCACTTTAAATTATTTAAATGGATTTTAAATAAAATATTTAAATAAAATGAGATGCCATAAAAGTTGTGAAAATGCTCAGAATAATTTCTTCCTCAATACTTGGTACAACAGCTACATGCGTGATAAGATTTACGTCAGTACGTAGCTGTGTAAGCCATCCATAACACGACAGTGGATCATACCACTTTGAGTGATGCGTGATAAAATTTACGTCAGTACGTAGCTGTGTAATCTATTCATAACACGACAGTAGATCAAATCACTTTGGGTGATGCGTGATAAGATTTGCGTCATTACCTAGCGTGTGTATGCCAGAATTCGATGCGTGTATATGCTGCGCCCTAGGAAGCCGAAGACTAATTTCTAGCAACAGGTTATTCCTAGTTGCAATTTCGGAGGTTTCGAAGCAGGGCCGCCAGCCGCTGAAGAGCTGGAGACTATCCAACTCCTGACAAGCATGCTCAGTGGATCCGGATCATTCACCCAATGTTCTAAGTAAAGGTGAGATGACCCTGGCCTCTTAATCAAATTTATGATACCACAACCACCACGATACTTCCGAAGAGCCAACCTCAAAAATTAGACAGAGAACAACTAAAAAGCTAAAGAACCAAATAGCTGAACCCTGGGGCTTACTGATTCCTGTGGAAAACCCGTGGAGCTTCCAAATGACTTCTGCTAACCCGTTTTCCCCCACCGTTGACACATGTAATGATGGTGGATATCCAGCAAAACACATTAATGTGCCCCTGGAAGGGGATCACTTTTTGTGATATGTAGCGTCGCCCTCGCCCTAGGAAGCTGTTGGATACATATATCCTCTAGTCACTCCTTGTTGCAACTTCGCGAGCTTGGAGCAGGCCACCAGCCCCACTCCTTGCGTAAGAGTCGGAGACTATCCAACTTTATGTCCAGAACACATGAAGAGCATGCTCACTAAACCTAAATCATTCATTCTGTGTTAACGTCAAAAGTGAATGATCCTGCATAACCAAAACTACCACGATGCTCCCGAAGGGCCAACCTCTATAATTAGTCACAGAACAGCTAAGAAGCCAAAAAGCTGAACTTTGGGGCTTACTGATTCCTGTCGAAATAACGTGAAGTTGTCCAGTTGGCTCCTATTAGGGGGGACTGGACTCCCTTTAACCCATGTAACACATGTAATGATGGTGAGATTCCATCAATGTGCCCGGGAGAGGGGAGAACACCTCCAGTTAAATTTGAGTTAATAAGAAAATATTCTCACATTACACAAAACAATTTGATTATTTTCACGCCAAACATTTTTTGTTTCTTAATTAAATATTTATTGTTTTTCTAATTTTTTTAGCTTTAAAATTTTTCGAATTTTATCAATATTCTGTTATAGCGACAGCGTGCTTAGAACTACTCCTGTTGTATTTGATACAACTTACAATAATATTGAAGGCTCATTTGAGAACTCATCGAGTTTTCTATGTCAGGCCTCTGTAACGTTTCATGCTCAAAATTTAATCGAATATTGAAAAAGGAGTAATTAACTTGTCCCGATTCTTACTTGTTGTTAATTCAAGTTTAGAAACTACTGAATAAACAATAAAGAGAGAACACTTGTTTAAAATCATTTTTATTATTTTTGTTTTACTTACGCCAACGACTACTCCGTTAGGTAATCGCTTGAAGATCCATTATATCCTTGTAGCTTTCACCAACTTCAGGCGTTTACATTCAGTATTTGGTGAGTTGCTTAAAAAAATTAAAACGTTAAGGTTTTTAAATTAATTTTTTTCATTCGCAAATTTGTTAAATTAAGTTGCCTCAATTTAAGTTTAATTTAATTTTCTTTTTTTTTATAAAAATATTAAATTTTATGGTTTAACTTAAGGTAAACTTTTCTGATAGCTAACTTGATTTAATGAAAAAAAAAATATTTCGTTCATACAAATGGCTATTTTCATAGTATAAAGCCACAATTATAGAGACGTGCAACATAAATTTTTATTATTCATCAACTAATGGGTTAAATGGATCTTTCTATATGAGAATTTACAAACTTTTACTAACCGAACATTTAAAGACATTAACAGACGTAGCACAAGTACAGGTAGACAGACACTCAAACATTGCAAGCAGTCATTTAACAAAAAAAAAAGGAGTAAAAAAAAGATAATAAGACAATAACAGGACAACAAAGAAAAAACAAAAACAACATGCCATAATAGTAGTCAGCTAACAACGCTTTCGAAAAGGCATTAGGTACAATTCATTGATAACCGATTGTTATGGACCCAAATATTCAGTGAACTGCAATGAAACGAATTAAAGCGATGCAGAGCTATGACTGTATGGATGTATGAACGTAGAATTGCTTAAAACTCTACAGCAAATAAGTATCGCCACTCACTTACTCACATACGTAGTTTAACAGGTAAGAAATATTGGTAAAAAGTCATTCCGTATGAAATCAATGGTAACTGTAATAATCATTTGCAACAAAGACTATTTCACACACACATACAAACACACTCATGCACATACTCGCAAACACATATTCGTAGTTATTCATAGAAAATAGGGCCAAAGGCTATTGATGGGACAAATTCAGATTCATATAGTACAATGACTGCTGTTTCAATAGTATAGACAGAAATCCGTGAATGTTTAAAAGAAAAAAAAAAAAAAGAAAAAATGGTAAGAAATGTTGGCATAAGCAAAAAATCAAAAACATTTTTAGTTTCTTTAATAGATGACTTTATACGGTAGATTTGTTGTGTAAATAAACTTGCTTTTTTCTGTTACTCTTTTAAGAACTCGTACTAGTAAATGGAATATCAACATTTTTCTTTAATTCGAAATAAATTCAAACTACTTCAACTTGGAAATATTTATAAGGAAACTGATATTATTATTGCAAATATATCAAACAGTTGTAAAAGGAATTTATTTATTTAATTTTTTTTTGTTTTAGTTTACTAAACAACAGCAGAAACGTTTTTGCCTCTTAACTTCTCTATAGTTTTAGCTTAACGCATAGTGTGGCTGCCAGCTTTTAAAACTGAACAATTGTTAAAACTGGTATATGATGTGAAGTATTAATATTAATTCAAGACTAATGTGAAATATTTTTATCCAAGATTTTTTCAAGGTTGCATACAGTTGCGAGTAACTGGTAAAAACAATGCAACTCTGGTTATTTAAATACACTCTTTCTTAATAACAGGCATGGAGGAAAGTATCCAAGTACTTTCAAAATGTAGTTAAGTGGATCTAATTGCTTTATCTAAGGTATCAAAACAGTTATTTAATAAAATAAGTAACAACTCTGTGTGAGAAAAGAAATGGAACTGGTTGCGATTTTTGATAAAAAATTTAAATTTTCATGTTTCATGAAATGTTGCTTTTCATGTTTTCGTATCTAAAGAGTAAATACATTATCATTGCTATTTCCTGTCCTATCTGGCCGGTTTGTAGTCGAAGGCGAGCGCTTTCGATGCGAATGCATAATTCTCAAGCCGCGTTGTGGTTTGTGCTGGTGAGTCAGTGTTGTCAGGTTCGTATCCATTAAGGTAAGCAGAATGCCAGTCACCTGGCATTTTTATGCAAAATTTATCTTTTTATTATTATCTAGCTACGTGTGTCCGTCTGAGGGTGTTTGCATGAGTAAATTTAATTGTGTGAAAATTGTGTCTGAGGCCGTGTTTACCTGTTCGTTTATAATGTCACTGTTGAAAGTTTTTGTTTTGTAAATTTCCATGTTTTCAAAAATGTCTAGTCTTCGTCCTATTTTGCTATGATATAGTTATGTCATACATTCATCTATTTCGCTTGGTATGTGTCCCTGATTGTCAGGGTGTAATGCAAAGTTGGAATCTTCTCTTTTCCTTTTGTATGATCGTATGTGTTCTGCAAACCTTGTTTTTCATGTTCGTCCATTTTGCCCTCTATAAGTTTGTTTCCAGGTACAGGAAAGTCTGTATACCCCGCTGGAACTAAATTTGTCAGTTGTTTCTGTCGTTTTTCTGAGTTTATGTCTCAGAGTGTTGCCAGTTTTTAATGCTGTGAGTATTCCTTTTTGGTGAAAAAGGTTAGTTAGTCTGTATATTTCTGGTCCTGTGTAAGTAAAGGTTTGCCGTCGTGCTGTATCGATTGTCTCTTTGTCTTCTTTGTTGCTGTTCTTAGTGTTGTATTCTCTAAAAAGTTTAGTGCTGGTAGTGGATTTGTAGTCCTTATTTTTAGTGTAAATTGTGTCGAGTTCTTTGTTGTACTTATCTTGAGTAAGTGGTATTATCTTAAGTCTGTGTATCATATGTCTAAACGCTGCTAGTTTATGTTGGGTGGAGTTGTTCGAGTTCATGTGGATGGTAGTGTCCGTCGTAGTTGGCTTTCTATAGATGTCAAATGTTAAATAGTCAGCTCCTCGTGTTATAGTGATGTCAAGATAATGCAAACTTCTGTCTTGTTATTTTTCCATTGTGTATAAACAACCGTGAAATTTTGCTACAGCGTATAAAAAAATACGAAGAAAAATAACCTTTTAATTAAAGGGCGGCCCAATAATACCATGATTTCACCGTAGCTACCCATTTTTCTGCACTGCAATAGACATATACTTTACTGTAAAGTATGATGTCTATAAGACAAGTGCAGCTTAATAAAGGTAAAACTAAAACATAAAAAGTGTTCCCGTAGTGAGGTGGTTTAAACGTATTGCATAGAATTTTTTTGAGGGGTATGTAAAAATATTTCGTAGATGGTGTAATTTTTGGCAATAAGGCATTATTTTGTAAAATTATAGAGGCAGACATTAGAAATATGTGCATAGTATACATTGATATATTTGGTTTTAAGAGAAGTTCAAAAAAATTACTAAAAGGTGTCCTAATATTAACGAGTTTTCCAATTAAATGCCCTTATTTTGCATCGTAATAGGCTGAGACTATAACATTACATAGAATATCTATTGTCAGTTAGTTATGTGATTTTTAGAGGAGCTTATTTAAAATATGTCCGCTGCAGAAATTAGTTTAGAAGGTCAGCTCATGAAATCAATAAGTTTTGGTTTAAATCTAATTCTTCGTAAACGATTTTGATATAAATATTTTAGGTGAAGTATTAGTCCTTCAAACTCTGATACAAAACATGTGGTATAAACATCCTTTTTTAAATCACCTAAATCACAAATGCTTGTTTAATAATCTGTACTGTAAGAAAATGTACTGTAAACACAATATAGTAACCAATTTTTTTTAACATTTTCAGTTACTGAGTTCTTTAATCACAATGCAAAAATATCCACATATTTATATTTGCAACAGAGCAGATAGAAAAAAGAATCGTAATCGTAAATTCGTAAGTAACATTTATTCAAGTGGACATTTGACTAAGAAGAATGTGAATGAGAATAAAACAAAAAAAAACAAAAAACAAAAAAACCAAGACTACGGTCTATACTTTTATTTAACTCCATTAAAGACGTAAATAACTTCAATATTACAGATGCCATTGATACGCTATAATACAAAATGGAATACAAATACATTTCTCATTTGGAAAAGGATGACCAGTATTGTATCCTTTTTTTAGTATTTTTTGTATTTTAATTTTTTTTTTATTATTTCTTATTTATATTACATAAATATTTAGTTATTACTGTGTTATTGTTGTTGATTTTCATTTGTTGCTCGGTTATTTATTGTATGTCCTTCTAAACAAAATCAACTCTCCATATTTATGATTATGTTTCGGGTTATTGAACATTTATTGAGGGACAGATACAATTATTTTTTGTTATTATGATGATGGAAAATAATTTTATATTTCTTTTTATTAAAGTTAGAAACATTTTATTTATTTATTTTTAATACTTTGGCTTTTTTGGTGCTTAGTTATCAAAATTTAAATTTGTTTTGTTTAAAAAATCTAAGAAAAGATATATTTGGAGGTTTATTAGGAATTGAAAAGGCTATTTTGTTTATAACCGCTTCAAGATATAAATTTTAGCGTATTGTTTGAATGCTTAGAAAATGAAAATAAAAATTTTGTAGTAAACTTTTAAGAGTAGGACACACCAGCTAAACCTTCGCCTCTCATCAGGCTAAATGTATAGCGCAACTGACATTGATAAAGACGAAGATACTTTACATCAAAAAAGACAAACTTAACAAGGAAATATATATATGGAACTCACTCAGAGGTAACTTACATATCGACTAAAACAAAATCCATACCATAAATTTTCACCATTTTTACACAGTTTACGCGATAGGGTACAAAATCAGATAAGTGAAAGATACAAACGGATGAAGCGAAAATTTACAAAACGGACCGACAATCACACCAAGGTAGAGTTTTACTCACGGTGTCAAAACCCCAACAAACATAAGATTCAAGGGTAACAAGACAAAATTATTGGAGAAAGGATTGAAACATAATTTACTTTTGAATAGATACAAAAAATAATTGAAGCACAAATTGTAGACGCCGAAAGCAACTATTACTCAGTTTGCAACCGACCCACAAGAACACATGAGACAAAAAGTAACCGAAGTACTCGAAAAAACGATAAAAGGACACAATTAAGCAAAGACGAAACCCAATGAACAAAAAATTGCAAAATATATAAGGGCAATACTACGGGACAATAAGCTAATAATTTCAAAGGCGAACAAAGGAAACATTACTGTAGTAATGTACAAGAAGAATTAGATAGACAAAACACAACAATTAATACAACAAACCAACTGCATATTATTTAAAAATGATCCAACTGAATCTTTCCAAAGGGAAATATGCAGTCTATTAAAACGCTTCAAAACGTTTACTGAGGGAAAAGTATACAAATACATGAAAATGAACCGAGGACCACCAACGTTCAAAGCACAACCGAAAATACACAAGGAAAATTTATCAATGAAACCCATTATAAACTACAGACCTGCACCAGCATATCACCTGGCGAAACACCTCACCGGTCTACTTAAAGAAACGATAAATTTACTAAATACATATACAATACGTAATACACAAAACCTATGCGAACAACTTAAGGACATCAAGATACCCGAAAACACGCGACTCGTTTCCTTTGACATCAAGGATCTATACACTTTAATACCAACACATGAAACCTTAGATATTCTACGCATCACCCTAGACAATTTATACGAAAGCCAATACATCACTGATATTATAGATATTGTAAAGACGATAATTAAACAGAACTACTTTAGATTCAATAACTACTTTTACAAATTACCTGAAGGACTCAGTATGAGAAATCCAACTTCCGCAATCTTCATGGAAGTTTTCATGCACAATTTTGAATCACTACACGTAAAAATACTAATGGAAAAACACAAAATAACTCATTACTATAGATACGTAAATGACAACAACATAGGCATCCTCGAACAAGACAACTCCGAACAAATTCTAGCAGACTTAAACACAATCCATAAAAACATTACAATGAAAAAAGAACAAGATAGAATTTTGCATTATCTTGATATCACAATAACACGAGGAACTGGCTGTTTAATATTTGACATCTATAGAAAACCAACTACGATGGACACTACCATCCACATGACCTCGAACCACTTTACCCAACATAAATTAGCAGCATTAAGGGCAACAAAGAACTCGACACAATTTACACTATAGCTACAAATAATGGCTACAGGGCCACTACTATCAATAAACTTTTTAGACAATACAACTCTAAAAACAGAAATAAAAAAGACAAAGAGACAACCCATTCAACACGACGGCAGACTTTTACTTACACAGGATCAGAAATATACAGAATAACAAAACCTTTTTCACAAAGAAGGAATACTCACAGGATGAAAAACCGGCAACACTCTGAGACGTAATCTCAGGACAACGACAGAAACAACTGACAAATTTAGTTCCAGCGGGGTATACAGACTTACATGCACCTGCAAATAAACTTATAGAGGGCAAAATGGACGAACACCAAAAACAAGGTTTACAGAACACGTACGCTCATACAAACGAAAAGAAAAGATTCAAACTTTGCATTACATCTTGACAGTAACGGACACACGTTAAGGGGAATAGATGAATGTATGACAATACTACATCTGAAAACATGGAAATCTACAAAACAAAAACTTTCAACTATGACATTATAAACGAACAGGTAAACACGACCTCATACAAAATTTTCACACCTTTAAAACTGCCCATACATACGATCAAACGAAAACCACTCTCAGACCACCGATGCACGTACTTAGACAATAACAAAAGACGGAGGTATTAAGAGATTAACCTTGTATGAAGTGCCAGGTGGCTGGCATTCTATCTACACTGACACTAGTACGAATGGGATCACGGCTTGAAAATGATATCTTCACATCGAAAGCGCTCGCTGTTTACAATTAACGAACAACAGCCAGAAATGACAGAGAAAAATAACAACGGCACTAACTATAGAGTTAAAAAAAAAAAATACATTTTTTAAAATTCAAGTGAAGTCACATCTCACCCAGTCCCCCCCGGCGGTACATTAAAAGTCGTTATGAATCACACAACCATCTAGACTTGTGTCCTGCGGGGGTAAATGGGAGCCCAGGCTAGTAGGAGCCAACTGTAAAATCCACTATGTTTCCACGGGAATCAGTGAAGCCCCAGAGTTCCGCTAATTGTCTTTTTAGCCTTTTAGCTGTACTCTGACTGATTATTGAGGTAGGCCCTTCGGGAGTATCGTGGTGGCTGTGTGTTTGGATGCCTTCGTTTGAGTTTGTGGGTTGGATCATTCACACGAAACACAATGAATGGTCCGGGTCCAGTGAGTATGAATGCCGTCATTTTCTTTATTATATTAAGCTTCATGCATTCTGGACTAGGAGTTGGATAGTCTCCAATACTTCAGCAAGGAGTGAAGGCTGCGGCCTACTCCGGGCTTTTGAAGTTGCAACTAGGAGTGACCGGAGGATATACGTATCCGAAGGCCTCTTAGGGCGAGGATGATGCTACATTTCATACACACAGTGGTAATGATCCACCATGTGATTGAGGCTTACGGCCAGGTGCAGATGTAAGTCTTATCACGTCATCTCATCCAGATCAATATATCTAATATTTTCAAATAATAAACATTTGGATCCTGATACAGTGACAATTTCCAGCAAACCTCACTTGTTGCAATCAAGATATCCTTTCTTTTTAATATTTTGTACTTGTGGTTATAGCAGATATAACAACCCATACTTTGTGCAATTTTGCAATACCAAATTATAAATATTGGAAAGATAAGGCCATATTCATCAAAATTATGGCATCTTATTTATGCCCACTATGGACATATTGCTTCATACTCTGTCTTAATCCTTAATGCCTGACTACTAAGTCTCTACTGATACGGTAGAAAATTTGTAGGAACATCTTTCATATGTGAGTGAAAATACTTTGCCTTAAAATGAGTGTCAATCGCAGTTCCATATAAAGGCCAATTATAACAAAAATTATGTCTCACTATTGGGTCCTCCTTTAATTCAAAGTTTATTTTATTACAATACTTCTTATAAATATTTTTTTTTTCAAGCACAAGGTTTTTGTATGACATTTTTAGTTTTATTTTCAATATTTCGCCACACTTTTGTGTGGCATCTTAAGAAAAAGAAAATTATTTAAATAATTTAATAAATTAAAAACTGTTAACAAACTAAAATCTAATCTAAAAATTCTTTCCAAAAACAAAACTATTTCGTCCAATTGTGTGGCGATTTTTGTAGTTGGAATAAGGTTGCCTTCTGCCATAAAAGGCTAATAGACATAAGCAATAGTGATAAAAATTTTAAAAGTTGATTGAATTATGGGCACAATGTTGGAAAAAAATGTTTTTAAGGAAATTTACACAATATCTGTGATTACGATGTTGGGATCCTTTTACTTTTTTGTTATTGTAGAAGTGAATTGTTTATTTAAGTTATTTTCCAGGTGCTTAAAATTGAACTGTGCGTAAATCGAATTAAAAAAAATCAAACTGTTTTGGCATTTTTAATTATAGTCATTATATAGCCCCTGTAGGCTACTACGTAGTGTACTAGCTTATAAGACTGGGGTTGTGGGTTCGACTCCCAACAAAGACCTTGTTTTTTTTCACTACAAATAAAAATTGACTGTCGGTGGGGTTGCACTGTGATGAAGGCATGATGGTCACTGGTGGTCGCTGTGATGTCTTATACGACAGTTAATTTCCACAACTATACTTCTACTTTCACCACCTGTCTCATCTCTTCTCTATCCCTTTCCTAAGGAATTTAGCACGGTCCTTGACTAAATAGGCATTGTTGCCTGAAGTGTTACTTCTCTTTTTAAAAGAAAAAAAACAATTACTGTTATTGTTTCATTCAAACATTATTTAACTCTTTAAAGAATTTTTTTTTAAATTATTTTTTTTTAATTTTTCAAAATAAGAATTTGAAAAAATGAGATTTAAAATGCCTTCGCATAAATTATTTATTATATCAATATCCTGTATTAAAGTCTTTACATTTACTAAGTATTTTTTGTTGTACTGCGCTAACATTATGAAGAAAATATTAATATCCTTGCTAAGCTCTTTATATACAATATCCAAGAAGTATCATCGTTCTTGTTACAAGTTACAATAACCGTATCCGCATCATCATTTAAAAACAATAACAACAAGAATAAATATAGAAAAGATGCAGCAGAAAACAACAAAAACTATAACAACAAAAAAAAACGATCAGGTAAATTACCCAAAACTATAAATTTTTTTCTCATAAAAGTCAACCACATAAATGCTGGCAAAAAAACAAAAAAAATAAATAAACAAAACAAAGAAAAATTGATTAATATAAAAAGCAAACAAAGGATATAGAGATATAAAATAGAAAAAAGCAAAATACTTAGACAAACAAAATGCAAACAAAATGTGTTTTAATAACAATTTCTTGACCAAGGTAGCCAAGCAACTTCGACAAGAATGCTCTTGCTTGCATAAGCTTTCGCCAATGCCTCGTACTCGTACACAACGCATATTAAGAAAAATGATAAAAATGCAGCAAAAATTTAATAAAATAAAGCGAAATTATATATTAAGTATAAATAGTTAAGGGGTTTCATTCATTCCATCTCAAATGACTATAGACAAAAGTGCTATAAGAGACCTTTAACTAGTTGATTCTATTAGTGTATCTACACACATACACAATGATTTTATTTTTATATTTTTAACCACATAAGACAACAATAATTCATATACAAAAAAAATCATTTAAGGTCAGAGTGTAGGAACAGAAAGGACTTGGGTTTGTTGCATTTTCTTTCATTCCTTTAACGAGAAGAGTTTCTTTCTTTCGTTTTCTTTTGTGTGTTTCATTTTGTCTATAGTTGCAACGAAAAATTATTGCTTAAACTTTGTTGGAAATTAATTTAATGTTGATATTTTCTACAACAATTGCTATAATTTTATTTTGTTGTTGGCTTTTAATGTGTTTTCTTTTTCCTTTGCTGTTCAATTATTTAATGGGAGAAGTATTCCCAGTTTTAGATATATGTATAAGGAGCTGCGTATTTTGCAAGTAAAACATGCAAAGAAAATATAACACGGTTTTGCGTTAACATATAATTTTTCTTTTTAATAAAATTTTATAATTAATAGAAATTTATTATGAGTGAAATTTATATTAAAAGTATATCTGTTATACAATTTGCCATTATAATTATGAATAAGATGATATATGTTTTGCTTTTATTTTTAAATGACCTAGGTTCGTTTTCTGGTTTTGAATTTTGTTAACATAGAAAAAGAGTTTTAGAGAAACATTCAATACTAATATAGAACTTTAAGTTGACAACACTTTTTTAACTTGTAAGTCAATTTGTCAGCTGGTTAATCATTTAAGTATAGTTGAGGCTTGACAACATATCAAAATTGTATAGATTGGGCCCAAAGCGAATTTTCATAATCTTCAAGTGTATGTTGAGATCGGACTATTTAGTGTGATTTATGAGCTGTTGGAAACATTAGTCTATACTTCCTTAAAAACGATGCTGGTAAAAATGTTACAGTCAATAATGATCTCTAGCGAGCCATGATCACTGAATTTTTCGTTTATTATTATTATGGCTCATGCGATAATCGATTTATTGAACTAAACGTTTGGTAACTGTTTAGTTTCATATTTCCCATCCGTAAATTAGACTCTAAGATCGTCGCGATCTGTGGGGATGCGTGAAGTCGCTTCCCCGAAACAATTGAACAAGACGAACTATATTAACACAGCTGACAATAAAACGCAACTAGTATAAAGAGAACACTGAAGATGGCAAACAGCCGAAACCGGTTTTTTGACAAACCAAATTTAGCGGGGGTCGACGTAAAACCATACCCAAATAAAATAATTTAAATATTGCGTTCGGTTTTTCACTTCATTTTGTGTTTAGTGGCAATAGTAAAATCGGTGTTTTATCCTTTCCTCTGCTTTCGTTACACCCACATAGCCGCCTCTGGGATCATTCTGCTTCATTATATCTTTTATCCGGGAACTTGGCACGGCGATTAAGTCCGTTGTAGTTTTGCCATCTGCACTTTCCCAATTTCGATATAGGCAGCCTTTTACCACTTTAAGGCTATTCCACTGAGTCCAGTACGATTGGCACAGTCTTCTAGTGTGCCAATTTAAATACGCCGCAGATTAATGATGGACTCCTTTTCTTCGACTTTTGTGCAGTGCCTGCATTCTATGTTGCATAGGAGTCTTTAAAGGGCATCTGCATTGTTATGTTTCCGTATTTCCCGTGCGATTTGGTGTTGTTTGCCCGTTTGTTGTCCCTTGAAGGTGAAGAAGATCTTGGTCTTTTCTTTACAGATCTGCAATTGCGGTGAAATTGTCCGACCTTACCGCAGCTGAATCATTCTGCGCACGACTTACTTTTTCCTTTCAGTAGCTGCTCTTATATCTCACTTCTTTTGTCTAGGCAAAGTTCCCTATCAGCCTCAAGATGAAGTACCTTGTAAACTTGTGGCTTTGAGATAACTTTGATGGTTTCCTGGGGCCAGCTCATACGAGATAGTTTCGGTGAAGGATGCTTTCTGCGCTGCAAAAACTGCATATTTGATATCTGGATCCTTAATGAAATTCACCAATGCTTCAATTTTAACTTCATCCAAGAATGGGTGACGTTCACCTGGATAAGTAAGCTGCACCAAACGTTCAATCTCCATGGTAAAATCTTGCGTCTTTTTTGCCTTCTGCACCCTACCTCATAACTCAATTCTATAGAGTTCTCTTTTATGCTTGCCACCGTACTTGCGTTGTAAGGCCAACATTATGTCATATTTATTTCTGCAGCCTCTTGGTAAGCTTTCCAGGATTTCGGTAGCTGCACTTTTTAAAAAAGGAATTGTTTACGAACGTATCATGCGAAGACATAAAATGTTTAAAACTTGTAACGTATACTTTCTGAATAGCAGAGGGAGAAAAGAAGCAATCGCTTTGCGTTCGACAAGATATAATAGTTAATGCATTTTCCGCTTTAAAAAAACAAATCAATCAAAAAGCGTATGCGAATTATTTTATTCTCAAAAAGTTTGAATTTTATTCTTCTGCGTTTGTGTATATGATTTTAATAAACACTTTGGGCTCACGAGCGAAAATAATACAAAATTAAAAAGGCACATGGGTTTTATTTATGTTTTATTTTGCTTACTATAATAAGGAAAACAAAAGGTTTCGCTTTGTTTATTTCGGTAAATTTCTCTGGTGAAGGGCAGCGTTATTTGTTACAGTCGAATTAGTGTTTTTAAAAGATTTTTTCTACAATTTTGCTCTTAGAATTGTTTTGTACGACTTTTTCTAAAAGTAAAATTTTTAAACTTAAATTTAGAAAATTTAAAATTAAATTAAATGCAGCCATAAGAACTGCACTGGGAGCTTTCCAAACAACACCCATAGCAAACATGCTACTCGAAAACAACGTATACCCATTAGAAACACAAAAAGATATAATAATATGTCGACTAAATATTTCTTGAACCATTATGATACGCCTTGATCCCATAAATCGGAAATGTTTTAAATTAAGAAAGGAACCAAAAGTTCCTTCGGTAATACAGCGACATATTTAAACAACACAAACAATGCTCTAAGCCATATTGGCATCTCAACAAAGAGACAATAACCTTGTCTGTTTTTGGAACTATAATCAAAGTATAAACATCGTTCATTAATGTTTACCGACGCATCAAAAGTAGATAACCGCATTAGCTACAGCATAATTCAACGAGGCAAGGAATTATTAACAAAGGCACTCCCCCATTTCACAATAATATATATACACAACAATATACATATATATATATTGCTATACTAGAGGCAATAATACTAATCGCCAAGGATAAACGTCTATTCGAAATATGCACTGAATCGCTTTCTTACTTAAATTCAATCCCTAACATCTACAACAGTAGTATTTACGCCGCTCACTGGGGATTTTTGTAGGGAGGTGAGGAAAAAATATATAGTTTTCAAAAAATGTAGTGATTTTATCACAAATTTAGTTTTATTTATATAGTAATACACAAAAGTGATCAAAATAAAGAAATTTAGAGAAATGCCGATCGTTACCTGCAATGTAAAAAGCCATAACTAACAACAAAATTTAAATGATTTATTTTTAATTTTTAATTTATTATTTATTTTAAATCTATTTTAATTTATTATTCTAAAAGACCCTTAACTTCGTCGCTTATAACACTATGCTTTTTCTGGCTAAATGAAGGCGTCATATTTGAAATCATGGGATCGGTATCCCACAGACATTTACTTAAATTATCTTTACCAAATATCTTTAAATGCAACATAATACCTGTCAATATAATTAAGCATATTTTTTTAGCATACCTAAAAATTCAAAACACAACGCGACCTTGTTTAAAAAAAATCCAAAATCCACTTCCTTTTCTTTCAAATCCTAACACTAAGAACATTAACCAAATATTATTATTTTTAAACACAATTAATATTCATCATTTAATTTAAGAATCCATATATAAACCAGTTAATAATAATATGCATTTCACAATAATGAGCCTAAGACCTTAATAGCCATGGCCTTTTGTTTTTTCTTGCACATTAGTTTATAATTTGTAATAATACTCTAATGTTTTTAAAAAATTTTTTAGTAGTTAATTATAAAGCACTAGGTCAATTTAATAAAAAAAAATTTAAAAAACTTTTATTTTTTATTATTTTTTCGATATTTTGCCACACCGTTGGTTGGCATCATCAGGAAAACAAAAATAAAACACATAAAAGTTTTTTAAAATTTTTTATTAAATTGACCTAGTGCTTTATAATTAATTACTAAAAAATATTAAAAAGGTCAAAAAACTATAACTATTATATGTTTTTAAAAAATAATAAAAATAAATTTAAATTTGTAAAAATTAATGCAAAGAATACAGCTGCTTATCTAGAGAACATCAAAACTTTTTTTATCGCGGCAACTTCATGATTGGAGTACTTCCTTTCATCTTTAACCTTTTAAATGTGTTAGTTTATTTATTTGTAGGTGTGTTTTGTAATTTTAAATCAATTCATTGTGCTATCAAATTCTTGGTGGTTTAGTTGTTGCCTTCACATTTTTTTTTATTTGAAATTAATTATATTTTGACTTTATTAAGTTTATGCTATTTTTCTTTCTTAAGCTGTATCTGTCTCTCACACCCTTGTTGGGGGTTTCTTGAATAATTCTTAATTTTTAATTTACTTATTATCTTTTATTATAATATTTCTTTAAATTATGATTGTATTTTGTAATGTATTTTTACGAAATTGATATTTTAAGCTGATCATCGTTACTGTAATTTTTAATTATATACAAGTATCTAATTTAAAAAAAAAAGAAAATTCGTGCCAAAAATGTTAATTGGATTTTCAGTTGACTTCGTTTAAATTTCTATTTTTTTTTTATTTTTGTTCTTTTGCTTGTTATTTGTAAGAGAAATAATATTCAAATTTAGGCTTAATACTCACTAATTGAATTTTATGGATTTATTTATTTGTTGCCTTTAAGTCATTTCAATTTTACCACAAATTTACATATTTAAGTGGCAAAGTAAAAATTAGGCTAAAAGTTTTATTCGAAAAATGTAACAGAAAAGGAAGGTTTGAATGCAAATTAGCATTTTTAAGAAAGTAAGTGGATAAATTAGAGGGTTGTGGTAAGACTATTTATAGAAATTTGAGCGAGATAAAATATTGCACTCGATTCATTCAAAGACGAATGAATAAATCTGCTAAAAATGATGTCTGAATAAATAGGATGACAAAAGGGCATACGCCATGTTGGGACAATAGGCTGGCTATGAAGAAGATAAATATTTTGAATTAAAATTCTGGCATTATCTATTCGAATTCATGGAATCGGCACAAGAATTATTAGCTTTTATTTAAGTATATTTAATCATAACCATAGTTTTGAAAATTTCTCCAGCCATTTTGCACTTAAAAGCTAAAAATCGATTGTAGCGTCAGAGCTTTATTTCATTCTCCCTGAGAAGGTGATTTAAAAAATTTTTTGTTTTCTCGTATTATGCAAATAATAACTGCAGCTATTTGTGACATCCAAACAAAATTTCTTTTCTTTACTCAAACCTGGTGCCCCTGTAGGTAGCTTGTAAATATGGGGGTTGTAGGTTCGATTCCCAACGAAGACTTTAATTTTTTTTGACTACAAAAATAAAAATTGACTGTCGATGGGGCTGCTCAGTGATGAAGACATAGTCACTGATCGTTGTGATGTCTTTTATACGCCAGTTAATTTCTGACTATCCTTCTACTTTCACCACCTGTTTCATCTTTTCTCTATATCTTTCCTAAAGAATTTAGCACGGTACTTGACTAAATAGGCATTGTTGCCTAAAGTGCTACTTCTCTTAAAAAAAAAAATTATATCGGCTTTCTTTATAACCTTTTCTGCGCCACAGTTTGTTTTTAATTCTTATTTTTATTTCAAATTTTCACAGCATGCAGAAGCTCTTTTTACCATTGAAATATTTCCCTGGATACCAGTCTGCGATTGTTTTTTTTTGTATTAAAAGAGAAAAGTTTTATATTTCTATTTTTTTTTATTTGAGTTTTAAACAGATTGGACTTGATCCTCTGCAATTTTTTGTTCATTTTAAGTTAATGAATATAGTCTTTACCCAATCAACCAAGCGATTAGTTAATAGAAATAACCTTGTGAACGTTAAACATTGTTTATGTCTCTTCTCGCAAAATTTCCAATGTCTATTCTTGTCTATTCTTCTGTTGCAAAAAAATATTGTGCTGCTGAATTTGATCACGTTAAAGACATTTCTAACAAAATGAAAATGATTTATTATCTTTTTTCTTCTTATAATTAAAAAAAAGTGACACCCACTTATTCGTTATTTTTTCGCATCTTAGAAATGATCGAATTTGGTTATGATACTAAAAACAGGCAAGGATGCCACACAGGCATTATCATATCGTTCAAAAGGTTTGCTTCCCCTTCTTTCTAAGATGTTCGAGAAAATGCTTCTAGAATGTTTAATTAGACACACAGATGGTAACGTAACAATTCCCGATCATCAGTTTGGATTTCGCGGGAGACGAAGGACTTTTTAACAAAGGCACAGAAATACTAATTTAATTAGAAGTGCTTTCGAATATAAACGCTATTGCTCCGTGCTATTTATTGACATATCTCAAGCTTTCGACTTTTTCTGGCTCGAAGGTTTCTTATTTAAGATCACGCAGTTGCTACCCGTATATTTACATAAATTGCTAAAAAGTTATTTACACAGAGAGATATTTTCAAATAAAATCCAAATCTTTAATTTCTTCGCGTAGAAAGATATCCGCTGGCGTACCACAGGAAGGTATACTGGAGCAATTTATTTACTTACTGTTCATCGCTGATATGCCTACGAATGAAATGACGACACATGTAGCTGATGATACACGGCTTTTTTGAGTATCCCTAAAGAGTCACAAAGACTACAAGCCCAAGTTAATGAGCTGGAAAGTTGGCTACAAAATTGGAAAATAAACGTTAATGCTTCTAAGTGCGTCCATATTACGTTCACACTGAGAAGGGAAAATTAATGCCCACCCATCATGATTAATGGTGTAAGAGTGCCGGAAATAATAATCTTACGTGATCCTACCATACAGCAGATAAAATCACCCATTTTTAACTTATATCTGTACAACTACACTGGCTTATTGGCACTAAGCCACCTCTCGACTGAGGTCTTAATATACTTTTATACAAGCCAAGTACTAAAGCCTATTTGGATGTATAGAGTACAGCTATGGGGAACAGCATCACCGTCGAACGTAGAGAAGCTCCAAGGAAAGCAATCTAAACTTCCTAGTATAAAAACAGATACACCGTGGTATATCAGGAACAACCACATCCACGAAGGCAGCTCTCTACTATGTGAGAAAGCTTGGAACTCACTCTAATCGTCTTACCAGAGACTCAATTTTATTTGAGGGTCACAGACGTCTAAAGAGACTGCAAACCACTGACCTGTTGAAATAAATGTATAACGAGCAATTTTTAGTTTTTTTTTTGTTTTAGGTTAAGCTTTGTAGAATTATTGTAATTATTCCTTAGGGAAAGATCCAATCAATAAATGAATTGAAAAAAAATTTATTCGTTAGATACATACTTTAACCACAGATAAGAAAAATAATTAATTTGCTTTGCAATTATAACTTTAATAAAAAATGATTTTAAGTAGTATTGCATTACACAATCTATGGCCAAACAATAATTAGTAATTACAATTTTACTTATAAAAGCCACGTATTTACACACACCCACACAAACATACTTAAAATAAAACAAAAAGATAAACAAGACAAACAAGAAAAATAATATCCTTGACTCTAGTAGTGATTACAAAGATTAAAAGATGTGAATCCTTATAAACGATTTCAGGTTATTTAACATATATTCATGTGTATAACCGCCATATAATACAAAGACTGGAGCACACACATACTAACACACACACATACACACACACACATATATATAAACAGATGTTGCTGTGTTACCGATACAAAATGATGATGACAAGGAAAGATGCCTATCATTTTATACGCGGTTATCATACCATTTAATATAAACACACAAATTTACACATGTGTGTGCATGTACAAATTTAAACTTTGTCCTCGTACCAGGACATACTGCACATATCAAAAGCCAAGTAAAATGACATTATTAAGCCTTTGTAAAATCATTTAAATACATACAGATTACAAGAACAAGCGATACAAATTAAAAAATATAAAAAATAACAAATAAGTAAGTGAATGAAGATGATGCTGTCGATATTGGCGTGAATGATGATACTTAAAATGAGTGGCTGGATTGTATCAACTTTTGTTTGCGGCCATTTGAAAAATATTCATATGCCTGGTAGGGTTTATTGAAAATAAAAAGTGTGACTTTACACACACACAGGGAAGTAAATATGTTAAAGGCTGCACCGTTTTCTGCTATCAATCGATTGATGTTTTATAATTTAACAATGTCAACTCTTTTTTAATTTCCTTTTTCCAGTTAGTCGCTTGGCAGAGGTAGGATATAATTTATAATTCAGTTTTTTTTTTAAATGATTACCTTTCTTTTCTTTTTTCAACTATTCACTTTTATTAGTTATTTCTTTACAATTTTAATATTCTTTAAGATAATTTAGTGCACTGCATTTATAAAAATATTTTTTTATAACAACTTTCAATTTGTTATTATAAACTGTGAGCTACAAAAGACATTTATACTTAGATTTTTTAATGGCATACAACAGTAAGAGGAGTTAAAAAGGCATTTTTTGTGATTTTACTTTTTGCAGTCTTATCTATTCTTGACATTATGTTTTTTATAAAATTTTTTAAAATATTTAAAATGGCTAAAGTGTTATATTATTAAATTTAAATAAGGAAATGAAAATAAAACCAGACTTAAACAAGAAGAAGAAGAAAAGAATACAGATGAATTGATGTTTGATTTATAAATAGATTTTAAAAGAATTATTTTTATTAAGGGAGCGATAGTTACAAATTGGTACCATTTAAAAATCAAAGGTACCTAATATATAAAGGGTCTGCAATCTAAAGTTTTTTTTTCAGCTAGTGCTCATTTCATGAATGGTAACATTTAGCTCATATTGGGTTTGACAGATAATTAGTTGTATCCTTCCGCGGAACGAATATGGTTGTGTGTACGCTTGAACAACACTGGCAAATATTGCGACATTACTTTGAAAATCATGGTAATGTTGCAGAATGTGTGCGAAAATTGCATACGGATTTTGAAAGAAGAGAAGCACCGTCAGCTTCGTATGTTCGTTATCTTGTGAAAAAAAGTGAAAGAGACTAGCATTCTCAGCGATAAACCAAAGCGTGAAAAGCCAAAAAATGTGCATACACTCGAGAATATTGCTGCTGTGGCAAAAAGTGTGCGTGAAGCGCTATCAACATCAATTCATGGTCGTTCTCAACAATTGAACATTTCAGAGACCTCATTGAAGCGAATTTCGCATAAAGACCTTGGTATGACGCCATGAAAAGTCCAATTGGATCAGGAGTTGAAACCAAGTGACCATCCAATGCGTTTTCGCTTCGCTAAGTTGACCTGCGATCGACTTACAGAATATGCCGAGTTTGCAAAAAAACAAAAATCATCTTTTCAGATGAAGCTCATTTTGATTTTGGCGGGTATATAAACAAGCAAAATTGTCACATTTGGGGCACAGAAAATCCGCACGCATACATTGTAAAGCCGACGCATCGAAAAAGAGTCACTGTTTGGTGCAAATTTTGGTCTAGAGGGATAATTGGACCATTTTTCTTCGAAAATGAGCAAGGAGCAAGTTACAGTGAATGGCGATCGTTATCGGGCCGTGATGAAAGAATTTTTGTTCACAAAAATTGAAGAGGAGAATATTGGCAACATTTGGTTTCAACAGGACGGCGCTACGTACCACACAGCCCAAGCTACACTCGATGTTTTGCGCCCTATTTTTAAAGATCGCAGAGCTGATGTCATTTGGCCACCTCGGAGATGCGATTTGACACCGTTGGACTATTATTTTTGGGATGACGTCTAAGATAATTGTTACCCCCACAAGCCAGAGACAATTGACGCTTTAAAGGACAATATTCGTGAAGCTGCACACAAGCGATAATGTGCTAACAAATTGGACCGATCGTGTAGGCTACTGCATGGCCAGCCGAGGCAGCCATTTGACTGAAATTATTTTCCATTATTAACCGGAAGGATTGTAATTTCAAATAAAAAAAAGAAATTTGAGAAATTAATCAGTCGTTTTGTTTATAGCATTTAAAAAAATAATTAATTAATTAATTAATTTTTATATGCCTGTGGGATCGTAACAAACACCCAAAATAAAATTTCAACACAGTTAATATGGCTACAGTTTCTAATAATAAGAAAGAATTAAAAAATGAACTAAACAAATTTAAGGGTGCTTCCATAGATTAAGTTAATTTGACTTATATGGTGCTAAATTTTATATCGTTATAGTCAAACTGTTGAAACTTACACAGAATGTCAGCTTCTGTATCCACTATGGCTGCAAGCATAATTATTTAAAATTTGAAATTAAAGGGCGTATCTATAGATGCTGTTATTTTATGTATATGTCTTTATATTTTGAATCGTTCATTTTTATTTCACATTCGATGACACTCTGCGCGTCTGTTTTAAAATCTAGTTGTCGGATATTTTGTTTCGCAGCACGAAATGATTTTTTGGAAAACATAAATTAAATTAATAATAAATTTAAATTTAAATTAATAATAAAATAAACTTTAAAACAAATAAGACTATGCCGAAATTGTTGCACCCTTCACTAGCGTAATGCAGTTTATATTTCATGGTTATTTACATATTTTTCTGAATTTTTGCCTTTTGTGATATTTTAAGTATTTTGATGTTTGCAAGTGCAATTTATAATTTTTTTAAATTTTAACAAATATATTGACTGAGAAGTTTTTTAGGGTCTTATGTGTCCTGTAGTTTTTTTTTTCTAAATTTTTAATTTGCAAATATAATTTTTAGATGAAATTTGCTTGCAATAAATAATTTTCTAAAACAAAATATTTTTCATTTTGAAAAATTTGGGTGGATTTAATTAAAAATCTATAATCTTTTCCCGTTTTTGTTTACCATATAATCCATTCATAGTAGCCAGTGTTTTCGGTTATGTTACTTAAACTAAATTTAGGTTTTTCACAGAAATCGAACCACCCAGATTTAGAATGCTAGTAAACAAATTTCCAACTAGTCTTCCCGAGATTTCAAAAGTAAAATTATTTGGTATTTTATTGTTTATCTGCCGTCCACCCATAAATGAAATACTATTGCTATTTCCGGTCCTAACTGGCTGGTTTGTAGTCAAATGCGAGCGCTTTCGATGCGAATGTATCATTCTCAAGCCGCGTTGTGGTTTGTACTAGTGAAATTATTTACTACATTCTCTTGTATTTAAAATTTTTATACTTGAAAAATAATTTTAAGTTACAACACTTTTATACTATTAAACAATTTCTCCGTTTTACTATATGAAATTTTGTATTGTCCTATTTGCAACAACAATTTAACACTTCTCTATGTTGTCACATAACTCTAAATATGTTAGTAAAAGTAAATGTGTAAGTTTGTGGTTATTTGTCACTATTTTTGCACTGTATCAAAGTCATAGTTGTGGTTAAATTGGTTTCTATTATGATTCTGCTACAAGTATAATTTCTTGTTAAAGGATCACATCAGTAAATAGTAAATGTGTGAAATTTTAGCTGTTAAATTATTTATGGTTAACCGTCTCTATATAAAACACCAACCATTAAACTGTTTGCTTGATAAGTGGTGGATTGTATGGCTTTTGTTTTTGGTTTTATCTTGAAAAAAAAAATTTTTTATTTTCATATATTTCCTTTATTGCCGTGTCCATCAATATCAATATTGACATCCCTATCATCAATATTTTGTTGTATAATGTTGTTGTTGTAGTTTCATTTTAAAACGATATTTTTGAGGAGATTTTAATTATTGAAACATGTTGGAGCAATTGATTTATGAAAGAATATTAAGATTTAACTCAGAGTATACACTGGCAGAAAGAATAAAGTGAAAGAAAATCATTAAAAAATATTTTGGCTTATAAATCGTAATCCAAATAAATCTGACTGGAATTCTTAGCAAAAGATTATTTTCTCTGCTAATACTTTAAAAAAAATTTCGTTGTTTCAGAATTCAGTTTGGACGCAAAGTATGATCTCCCTACCTGAATCCCTTGGCCGTGACTACAGCTTATATTTCTGTCTATGGCATATTAAATTTTTTTAAAGCCTGTGTGATTTTGGTATAAAAAAAGTTTTTGTTTTAAACTGGATCTCCGCTTCAAAGCCTAGATTTATTTTGAAGCCATCTATGAAAACTGTAACTCTCCTCTTACAGTTTATAAAATCTGTTTCAAGCATTCCTTCTAAGAATCTACTCTGAAACTATTCAATCAAAGGCAATCATAGTGAGCCTTAAAGCCCTAAAAACGATCTATGGATGTACACTATACTAATCCAGTCTATGTAAACTGAGTGAAATTCTTTAAAGTGCAGTGAGTATGGAATGATGTTTAGTGCCGCCTAAAAAGTATTTTTTGCAAACGAAGTACAACTCTGTAGCTTGACAAGTTTTCCTATTAGTCTTTGTTCTCAATGCTCTCATCACGTGTTAAATCCATATAAATAAATTAGTCTCTCATGATCGTGAGTCTTTTCTTTTTTTTATCTCACAAAACTTGAATGGAAAATGTATTTTAAGCTTTAAGTTTTGTTTGAACTTTTAGAGTCTACTAGCTGACCCATTGAGAACAAATTTGTGAGATCGCAAAGAAGAACCGCAAACAAATAAGCTCCATGCCCACCGCGACTATTTTAATGGTGGCAGGATTCGAGTCCTTGTTACTTTGGGCCTTTCACCGTCATCCGCCAAGGCACATTGGAAGCAGTTGGCGGCTGGCGACGAATTTATGGCGTGTGGGTATTTTTGAAGTAGAAAACGCTCAATATGTACATTAATGCGATACCATATAATATCAAAACACAGCGCAGAAAAAAATTAAATGCACTGAATGAATCAATACACAAAAATTCATTAAAGTCGATCCAGTCGTGTAGTTGCAGTGTGGTTGAATAACCTAGATACCAACTGCAGCGTCATTTCCCGGCTGGTTTGTGAATGTAAACCATCCAAGATGGCAGCCAAACGCATGCAAAAAAAATTATTGAGTGACATACCCACGTACAGTAGAATTATATACATAAAGAAGATTTGTATGGGAGGAACCACGCGTCTTTATCAAATCCCGCAGCAGAACTTAAATATGTTCACTCAACCGAAATACTAAATTCTGTTTAAATACCGTTAGCAGGAGCAGAAATATTGGATTCTTAATTTGTGGTTTGTATGGGAGGTACCACGCCCCTTTATATAATCCTGCCCATATTTGCAGCAGCACTTAAAACATGCACACCAAACCGACATACCAAATTTTATCGTTATCAGGATCAGAAATAATATATTTCCTTTGTCCATTTGGACCGAATTGTAAATCTAAACCACCCGGGGCGCTACCCAAACGCATATAAAAAATTTATGCAAATCGGTCCAGCCGTTTAGGAGGAGTTCAGTCACAGCACACGTATAGTGGAATTATATATATAAAGATATGTTTATTTTCAAGCATACATGTCATACGGTTGAAAATAAAATTATAGTGTTGTCTCAAGAGATAGAGATGCATGAGTGAAGGATTTTTCTGTTGACTCAATTTAAGCATGGTACTCTGTTCATAATTTCGTGCGAAATGCTGTCAAATCCCATATAAAAATAATTCATACGAAATAAATAAGAAATAATGTTGCTGAACTAGTACTCTGTTTATTTTTGAAAAAGTCACGAAATGTTTCTGGCAGCATGTTTTTCAAAATGAAAAACGTTTTAGGTAACATTTTTTTTAACTACGAAACAATATGAGCAGCACTTTTTTCGCACGGAATTGTGAGCAACAACTGTATTTTTAATTTTAAATTTGTTGTGCCAAAAAGTAAAAGTATGGAGAAAAGCGTAAATTTATTAAAAAGTGAAAAAGAAAAAAGAAAATTTAGTGACGCAGAAAAGTGTATCCTTATTTCTGCAGTAAAAAAAAGAAAAGTTATTTGGGATAAGTCCCAAATGATATATTCTAACCGCAGTGCCGCGCAATCATCGTGGATAAATATTGCTAAAGAGATTGGAAAACCTGGTAAGGATTGAAATATATGTACATATGTATATACATACATATGTATGATCTTTTTTAATTATTATTAGAAGAAGTATGTGAGCAAAACTAGAGGAGTATTTCGAGGAGCAAACGGTATTACAACCAAAGAAGAAAAGCATCAAAAAATCTGGTAGTGGATGCGACTTGCAGTTCTATTCAGACGAATCTCAGGATCCCTGGTAGTTTTCTGAGGATTTCACTGAGACGTCGAAATTGAGAACGTAAGTGTTATTATTCTAATTTATTGTTGCTTATTGTAGCTTTCGTAAGTGATGCAAATTTTGATTGTAGAACCAGTTGCTCACAGCTTTTAAGCACGCCAGATCGGCAGCCCACTCAAGATATATTATCTGATTCTGAAATGCTGCCTATTACGCCACCGGAGAAAACAACAACTTATTTATATGTAAGTAGACACCAAGTCTTATTATTCTAATTTAAAACGTAACTTTAATTAAAGTTTTACAGATTTTTATTTTAGAAAAACACAGTAGTTTCATCGAAAAACGTATATCGAAATGAAATGTGAGCAGGTGTCTCAAAAGTGGCAGATGTGATGACAGCGTTGGTGGATATGGCAAAACAACAAAACCAAAATAATGTCAACGCGCCTTTCCTCAATTATATATAATTATATTAATTCCTTGTAGTTAAAATTGCCTAATGAGAAAATGTACGATGAAAAATTATTGTTATTCTTTACCATGAGATCTCTGCTCTACTTATTTTTAATATTAATGCATAATAGTAATTTTTACATAGTAAAATAAGAGTTTTCAATTTTTTTAAAGACTGGCCACACAAAACAAAAGCCTGAAATAAGTATATGCATTTTTTTATAATAGCCAAAGTTTTTCCTTAAATAAAAGTATATGCTTATATTATTCTTTGCAATAAAATCTATTGCCTTATGTATCCACCTTATTAAAAGTTATTTAATAAAAAAAATTTTTTTTGTTTAAAAACAGATTTTAATTAATAAAAACAGAATTTTAATTATTTTTAAAGCCTCTTTAGTGATTATAAATTTTTTATTTCGTAAACATCTTGTCTGCCGTAGTGCGCAACATTAATATTAGATAAAAAGAAAGAATCAGCTGGCAACATATTGTCAAAATTTTCAAGCGAAATATGTAATGTTGCTCAACACTTTTCGCAAGTTAGAACAGAGTACTAAGCTTTAGAGATTAAAATTTATGAGATTTTTATGTGCCCTCCTGCAGCGAAGGCTTTCTGTGTGTTAATCTAATTAACAACTTTCGGCCAAACTCTGTTCTTGCGGTTTCTACAGGTGTAGTGATGCTTTGATTTTATCATGTATCATGTGCTGACATAAAAGTGGAAATGTTGCCTCACTATTGAATGTGAAGTATTCTCCTTCAATACCGTATTTTTTATAAATTTTTTAGGAGTGTATTTTACAAGATGGCAATTGGCGACATCTCTCTACATGCAACTTAAGACCAAATATTGATTCATTATTTTTCCTCGTAAATTACGTAAAATTTTTCTTATAAATTGCTAGCCAGTATGGAAGTTTGTCTGTGCGTATTAATGTGTGTGTGTAAGCGTATGAGTTTTTAACTGGACAAATTTGATATGTACAATTCGACAAATGTATTAATTAACACACAAAACCTCAATGTGATAATGAAAGAGATTGTCAAGTCAAGGTATGAGCTTAAAGTATGTAAATAGTTTCATGTAAACAAACCCATGTAAATGTAAAAATGTATTTGTTTGTAAAGTTGTGTGTGCTCTCAAACTCTTGTTGCTGGCTGTGTTAACTCACATACATACTACATACTATTGCAAATATATGTACATATGAATATTGGCTGTGAGTGTGGCAAATTGTAAGATGAGAGTTTTGAAAGCTTTTGATATATTGAACTACTTAATTGGCTTTTCTTATGATTTAAGGAAATGGTTTTTCAATTCGTTTATAGTGTTTGCTTTTTTTTTGTTTTTGCTTTTTCATCCTTTCTTTTGCACATATTTGTTTTAATTGATAGTTATTGTGTAATGAAAAGTGAGAAGAAGAAGAAGACGACTCATTATAGTGATTTGTAGTATCTCAAGAAGGAAGAGAGTGAGAGAGTTTTCAATATGAATATAAGTGAAATTTAAAAAATATTTATTAGGTTTCGTTGTTAATGCTCGAATATGGGCTTCGTTTATCAGAAGCATTTTTATCCGATGTTGAATTGAATTCTGTTATTTGAAAATTGTTTCTAAATACACCTCTAAGGCATTTACCCTATAGTGAATTCTAGCACTTAAAGATTTCAGGAAAAGTCTTTGCACGCTTAACATGTAACTGTATGGTGCGCTATGTAGTCTGCAGGGGTGATTAGGCCGTTTTTTTTTAAATGCGGTAACGGTCAACAGATCACACTATCGCGAGATACTAACAGCTCAATTTTGGCTTATTATTGATGACATGGATACCTCTGACATGTGCTTTCCACAGGATGTCGCCACATGTCACATAGCCAATGAAACGATTAATTTATTGCAAACCAAATATCCTGATCGCATAATTTTACAACAACAGGCGCCCCTGTACGTTAGTAGTACTAGCTTGTCAGTATGGGGGTGTCGGTTCGATTCCCAACGAAGGCTTTTTTGTTTTTTCACTAGAAAAATAAAAATTGACTGACGGTGGGGCTGCCCAGCGATGAAGACAATAAATAAAATAAATTTGGAAAATAAAATTTCCAAATTTAGGCACATACAGGGTGGCTGCTGAAAGCTGCTACCAAAAAAACGAAATAACTTAGTTTCTGTGTAACAACCTGTTCCATATTTATATTATTTTATAGATTGATCTTTAAATTTAACTAAAATGGAGAATTGGGACAATGAAACAAGAATTTGGTTAGTGTAACGCTTTCACCCTTTAGAGTCTGTAGTTTCCATCCAAAGATAATATAGGCGCATGTTTGGTGGCACTCCTCCTAACAGTTGCACTATAAAGAGGCTCGTGAAGAATTTTGCCGAGCGTGGCACAAACGCAAAAATGCCTTATTATTGAGATCTCTCAGTTCGGACGCAGGAAACTTTCGCGGCTGTGGCTGCTGCCACACAATCCAATCCTCGAGTTTCGACAAGGAGTTTATCTGCTCAAATGTGTGTCAGCAGACAGTTACGGCAGACAATTTTGCACCAAGATTTAAAATTATTTCCATATAGGATTCAATTAATAAATAAACTAAACCCGAGAGACTTCCCGATTCGCTTGGAATTTTGTGAGAAAATCATTCAAATTGCATCAGAGAATGAAATCGTCTTTATCGTCCATTTTTATGGCACATTTTTTATTAAATATTAACAAACGAAATTATCGAATATGGAGTAATTCTAACGTACAGAAACTTCATCAAATGCATTTACATCCACTTCGCGTCACAGTGTGGTGTGAAATTTCTGCAAGGTTCATCGTTGGGCCTTACTTTTTCGAAGAAAATGGTCCGTAACAGTAGCTACGGTTAATGGAGACCGTTACTTAAAGATGTTGAAAGAATTTTTCTTTCCAGAATTACGTCGAAAGAGAATATCTTTAAACTCATAAATTATTGTAATAAAAATGTACTATTTTTCAAATGAATTAATAAAAAATAAATTAAATAAAAATGAGTTTCTTAATGTAGCAAAATTGATCAGCCACACGATATTAGGCATAACTAATTATATTCATACTAATACAAGGTAAAAGGGTTTCAAAGAAAATTTATATAATTTTTTTTTCACTAATTTTATTCGACATTTCAAACCAATGCAGCAAATTTGTATGCCTTTGCCATAAGTATTATACTCGAAAATGTAGAAATATTTCTGATAGTTACTGGATAAAGGTGTAAAAAAATAGATTAAATATTTAAGACACCTCAAAATACTTTATAATTTTTCATTTCGAATATATTTTTAACAGAACCTTTAAAGGAATGTGCAAACAGTTGCTTGAACTAATCAGTAGATCAAAAGTTTTTTTTTCTTAGTTAAAATGAAACAATTTTAATTATTACAAATATTTACTTACCGCTCAGATGCATCCATCTATCCCTTTAAACATAAACACCATTCAATTTAATTCAACTCACAGTGCAGTCAAAGTGCCGACATCGTTTCTATTACTTTTCCCTATTAATTTTTCATCGTTTTTCTTTTGCTTTTATTGCTTTAATTACATCTTCGTGGTTAATTTTGCAGAAACCTGAAAGAATACAAGAAGTGTCATTAACACACACGTTGTTTATTAAATAACAACAACAACAAACAAGCAAATTAAACAAAAAGTAACCAACAAAAAAACATCATTAAATGATGACGACGGTAAAACTCGTGGCTGTGCTGCACCATCTTGAATAATTTCAGGAAAAGAAGTCAAGTCACCAAGCCAGCCAATGGCTTATTAACACTAAAGAAGAAAAATACCTTTATTTGCCATGTCTTTTTTTTTCTATCTTATTTATCAATTTTATTATTTTCGCTCTGCTATATGAAATGCCAATAACAAAAACAACAACAATATACTTGTAAGTAAACAGTGAGGAAGACAATATCCTTTAATATTTATCATAATGTCTACAACAAAAAAAAGATATTTTCGCAACTACGTCTACCGTTGCGTGTAAGAAGAGAAAAACAGTTTTCCTTTTCTTGTTGTTGTTGTTGTTGTTGTTGCATAAACTCCTTAATGTATAATTTTGTCCATTTAAAACGCCATCACATCTAATTGTATAGATTCACGTGACGTTATGGACGAAAATGAAATGTGGCGGGTAATTAAAGTGAACTAAATTTGCTAAAATATAATTGTTGTTTTTATCGTTGTCTTCTTTTAGTTGCAACGTAACACGATTGTTACTTTAGTGTTGGATTTTATTGTTTTTAAACTATTTTTAAGCGTAGCACTGCTAACAATATTCGAGGTGTGTTCAAATTTTAAGATTTTTTCATTTGATTTTTTTTTTTTAATAATTTCATGGTTTCTTAGCAATTTAAGTAAAAAATTGTAGTCTTTGACAGGAATGGTAAAAATTTTTGATGCGAATAAACTGCAAGGATTTCTTCCAAAGTGATTCGATTTAGTATAAAAATCTTTTCCTGCAACACTGAAGTGGAAATTTCTCTAAATACGCTAAAATGAGGTGTAGAACTGAAGAAGAGTAGATTAAAACGCATGATAATCAGCATGATATTAGAATAACGCCTGTAATGTTGTGAAGAAAAAAGTTTGAATGAATAAAAATTTAATTTATATGTCTTCGTGGGCAGAGAGTATAGCTGAAAGTCCATACCACGCGTTATACGCGTACACGCTTTTTACGCGTCTATCAAAAAAATAGAATCAGTGCAACTGTATGTGACAAGTTACACAGCACATCGCATAGAACGCTTATGACGCATAGAATGCATGAAGTAGTTTTACTTTCTACTTTTCCACGCGTCGCAAGCGCCATGAAAAAATGTCAGCTGTTTTTGACGTATCATTTCTGTTATTTTGATTTTTCAAACGTTGCTGCAAAAAACCACTCACTTCCCTTTCCAAAAACAAGGGTCGCACCCAAAACCATCTTCTTTCCTCTTGAAGTCTTCCACAGGTCCTCCTTACACAAAATATCATATGCACAAATTTAATAAATTCTATAAATTCTTGAAAAATTTCAATTTCTGTTTTCATTTTTGCAAAAAAAATTTTTATTAGATAAAATTATTTACACCACAAGCTGATCATAACAAAAAACTTGACGCATAAAAAGCGTTGCATGTAACTTAAAGTTTGAAAAGCATAGAACGCGTAAAAAATGTAAAACGCATGCAAAGCGTTTGCGCGTAGAACGCGTCGGCAAATATATAAGATGATTTATAAAGAGAACAACAAATATGTCGCCTTCGTGTAATCAAATTTTTATAATTGATAATGACCACTCCACTTTTTTCTAATTAAAAACTAATTTGATTATTTAGATGATAAATATACAGGCCTGTTCTGAAAATCACATTTCATGAAAGTGATTTGAAAGCACATGAAATGTGTTCTGTGCACAAATTTATGTGCTTTTAAAACGTTCACGTTTGCCACTTGCAATTTGAAATCACTAGGGTAATTTTGCTACTATCACAATGAAAACTGTAAAATAAATTACTGAAATAATTCAACCAATATGTTTTCTTATTAATTTTGTTACATAATTACTTTTTATTGAAAACAAACACTTTAAAATTTAGAAAATTGTAAGGGCACCTTTTTTACTGAACATTTTTTATTTGTTTTTGTGTTTTCAATTTTTGTGTTTGTCAGGTAAATCAGCTGTTTTCTTGTGCTTTCAGGAAAGTAAAATCACATCGAAAACTACAAAAACAGTGTGATTTACAGAACAGCATAAAAACACAAGTGTGATTTTAAAACCGCATGTGATTTGAAAGTATGTGATTTCAAGAACATGCCTGATAATGTACTTAAACAAAGGATGGATATAGCGATATATAGAAACTGCTGCTTTCCCGCTTTCTATAAAATTCTTTCGCAAAAAATTTGTAAATATTTTTATTTTTCTTATCAGAAATATAGATTTAAATAAAAACAAGATGCTGCAACAATTATTTTATTTGTTAAATAATTTTAATTCCAAAAAAGTAATTATTTTGGTGAATTTCTTTTTACCAAAGAGGCTGTTAAAATAATGAAAATAAAAATAATTCAGAATAAATAAATTCGAATTATTTAACTTGTTAAAACAAAACATAAAATGTAAAAAGAAATTATTATGAGGACCTTAACGTACTTAGTAACACGTTATCATGTATAAATTTTTTTGAGGAGCCTGAGTTATTTTACTCTTAATATAATAATAACAAAATGGTGGTTTTAATTTTCTATAATTTGTAAACAAGCAAACATTTCTCAGGCTCTGCTAATTTCTAACAAAATGTTAAGAAGCTGTTGAGCAGGTAAAATATTGTAGGCATAGTAATTCGAAGATAATTTAATTTTGATTTGTCAATTTATTTAAATGATAAATCGTTATATTAATGTGAACGCTTAAGTATTTTGCCACGTCCCTTACAACAGGCTGTACCTGATAGAAACGAAAACTAAAAAATAGTTTAATTATTATAGTTATTTGACCTTTTTGATATTTTATAAGAAATTTATTGTTTATGCACAAGTAAGTTAATTTTTATTTTTATTTTCCACATGTTGCCACACCATTGGGTGGCATCTTCAGGAAAATGTCTATTTTGATTAGATGAGATCCTGTTTTTTTTTTGCAAAACAGCAACTTGATTAGTCTCTTATTATGTAGTGTATAGTGAATTACAAAGAACTATATAAATAATATTGCCATTTCCCGTCGTAACTGGCCGGTTTGTATATGATAGCGAGCGCTTTCGATGCGTATGCATCATTTTCAAGCTACGGTTTAGTTTGTACTGGTGATGAGTGTTGGCGTTCAGGTAGTTCTGTTATAAGGTTCGTATATATTCAGGTAAGCAGAATACCAGCCACCTGGCATTTGTATGCAAAGTGAACCTAACGATACCTCCGTCTTTTATTATTATGTAGGTACGTGTGTCCGTCTGAGGGTGTTTTTCGTTTGCCCGTTGGCATGAGTAGTTTCAATGGTGTGAAAATTGTGTCTGAGGTCGTGTTTACCTGTTCGTTTATAATGTCGTTGTTGAATGTTTTTGTTTTGTAGATTTCCATACTTTCAAGAATGTCTAGTCTTCGTCCTTTTTTGCTAGGATGTAATAATGTCATACATTCATCTATTTCCCTTGGTGTGTGTCCGTGAGTGTCAAGGTGTGATGCAAAGTTTGAATCTTCTCTTTTCCGTTTGTATGAGCGTATGTGTTCTGCAAACCTTGTTTTTAGTGTTCGTCCAGTTTGCCCTATATAGGTTTGTTTGCAGGTACAGGTAAGTCTGTATACCCCGCTGGAATTAAATTTGTCAGTTGTTTCTGTCGTTGTTCTGAGATAGTGTCTGAGGGTGTTTCCACTTTTTAATGCTGTAAGTATTCCTTCTTTTTGAAAAAGGTTAGTTAGTCTGTATATTTCTGGTCCTGTGTAAGTAAAGGTGTGCCGTCGTGTTGTATCGGCTGTCTCCTTGTCTTCTCTATTTCTGTTCTTAGTGTTGTACTGTCTAAGTAGTTTATCGATGGTAGTGGTTTTGTAGCCGTTATTCATAGCTATGGCGTAGATTGTGTCGAGTTCCCTCCTGTACTTATCTGGATTAAGTGGAATTGTCCCAAGCCTATGTATCATATGTCTAAAAGCTGCTAGTTTGTGTTGGGTAGGGTGGTTTGAGGTGTTGTGGATGGTAGTGTCCGTTGTTGTTGGTTTTCTATAGATGTCGAATGTTAAATAGTCAGTTCCTCGTGTTATAGTGATGTCAAGATAATGTAAATTTCTGTCTTGTTCTTTTTCCATTGTGTATGTAATCTTATCATGAATTGTGTTTAAGCTTTCTAGAATTTGTTCGCCGTTATCTTGCTTGAGGATGCATATAATGTCATCTACGTATCTATAGTAATGAGTTATTTTGTGTTTTTCCATGAGTGTTTTCACGTGTAGTGATTCGAGATGTTGCATGAAAATTTCCATGAAGATTGCGGAAGTTGGGTTTCCCATACCGAGTCCGTCAGGTAATTTGTAAAAGTTGTTATTGAATCGAAAGTAGTTCTGTTTTATTATCGTTTTTGCAATATCTATAATATCAGCGATGTATTGGCTTTCGTATAAATTGTCTAGTGTGTTACGTAGAATATCTAAGGTTTCATGTGTTGGTATTGAAGTATATAGATCCTTAATATCAAAGGAAACGAGTCGCGTATTTTCGGTTATTTTTATGTCCTTAAGTTTATCAACGAGGTCTTGTGTATTACGTATAGTATATGTGTTTTGTAAATTTATCCTTTCCTTAAGTACGCTGGTGAGGTGTTTAGCTAGGTGGTATGCCGGTGCAGGTCTGTAGTTTATAATGGGTCTCATTGGTATGTTTTCCTTGTGTATTTTTGGTTGTGCTTTGAGCGTCGGTGGTCCTGGATTCATGTTCATGTACATGTATATCTTTCCGTCAGTAAAAGTTTTGCAGCGTTTTAATAGGTTGCGTATTTCCTTTTGGAAGGACTCAGTTGGGTCATTCCTGAATTTAGTGCAGTTGGTCTGCTGTATAAATTGTTGTGTTTTGTCTATATATTCTTCTTTGTGCATTATTACTGTCGTATTTCCTTTGTCAGCCTTTGTAATTATTAGGTCATTGTCTCGTAATTTTGCCCTTATCTGCTTAGCAATTTTTTGCTCGTTTGGATTCGTTTTTGTCTTATTGTGTTCTTTTATCGTTTTCTCGAGTATGTCGGCCACTCTGTGTCTCATGTGTTCTTGGCGGTCGGTTGGTAATTGAGCGATAGTTGCCTCAGCATCTACAATCTGTGTTTCAATCGTCTTCTGTATTCTGTCAAAAGGTAAATTATGTTTCAATCCTTTTTCCATTAGTTTTGTCTCGTTTTCATTGAATTGTGTATCTGTGAGGTTTTTGACTCGTGAATGAAACTCCATCCTATTGTGATTGTCGGTTTGTTTTGTTAGCTTTGTAAATTTACGTTCCATTCGTTTGTATTTTTCATCCATCTGGTTTTGTACCCTATCGCGTAGATTGTGTAAAAATGGTGGAAATATATGGAATAGATTATGTTTAGTCAATATGTCGGCTACCTCTAAGTGAATTCTATATAATTCCTTGTTAAGTTTGTCTTTTTTGATATAAAGCGAGCGTATTTCAGTCTTTATCCATGTTAGTTCTGCTGTACGTTTAGCCTGCTGTGAAGCGTAGGTTTTTGTGGTGATGTTAACAGTTGCGTAGCGTGGCGTAATCTTGTTGTCAATACATTGTCTGTTGTAGCGTATGTTTGCGATTGTCTTGTGTAGTTGTAAAGTCTTATTGGTCAGTTTGTTTAGCATTACCTTAGCCTGACTGGCTGTGTCTGGTATTATGTTGTTTTGTTGTCCTCCGCCAGTAGATGAAATAATATTGCCATTTCCCGTCGTAACTGGCCGGTTTGTATATGATAGCGAGCGCTTTCGATGCGTATGCATCATTTTCAAGCTACGGTTTAGTTTGTACTGGTGATGAGTGTTGGCGTTCAGGTAGTTCTGTTATAAGGTTCGTATATATTCAGGTAAGCAGAATACCAGCCACCTGGCATTTGTATGCAAAGTGAACCTAACGATACCTCCGTCTTTTATTATTATGTAGGTACGTGTGTCCGTCTGAGGGTGTTTTTCGTTTGCCCGTTGGCATGAGTAGTTTCAATGGTGTGAAAATTGTGTCTGAGGTCGTGTTTACCTGTTCGTTTATAATGTCGTTGTTGAATGTTTTTGTTTTGTAGATTTCCATACTTTCAAGAATGTCTAGTCTTCGTCCTTTTTTGCTAGGATGTAATAATGTCATACATTCATCTATTTCCCTTGGTGTGTGTCCGTGAGTGTCAAGGTGTGATGCAAAGTTTGAATCTTCTCTTTTCCGTTTGTATGAGCGTATGTGTTCTGCAAACCTTGTTTTTAGTGTTCGTCCAGTTTGCCCTATATAGGTTTGTTTGCAGGTACAGGTAAGTCTGTATACCCCGCTGGAATTAAATTTGTCAGTTGTTTCTGTCGTTGTTCTGAGATAGTGTCTGAGGGTGTTTCCACTTTTTAATGCTGTAAGTATTCCTTCTTTTTGAAAAAGGTTAGTTAGTCTGTATATTTCTGGTCCTGTGTAAGTAAAGGTGTGCCGTCGTGTTGTATCGGCTGTCTCCTTGTCTTCTCTATTTCTGTTCTTAGTGTTGTACTGTCTAAGTAGTTTATCGATGGTAGTGGTTTTGTAGCCGTTATTCATAGCTATGGCGTAGATTGTGTCGAGTTCCCTCCTGTACTTATCTGGATTAAGTGGAATTGTCCCAAGCCTATGTATCATATGTCTAAAAGCTGCTAAGGGCAAAATTACGAGACAATGACCTAATAATTACAAAGGCTGACAAAGGAAATACGACAGTAATAATGCACAAAGAAGAATATATAGACAAAACACAACAATTTATACAGCAGACCAACTGCACTAAATTCAGGAATGACCCAACTGAGTCCTTCCAAAAGGAAATACGCAACCTATTAAAACGCTGCAAAACTTTTACTGACGGAAAGATATACATGTACATGAACATGAATCCAGGACCACCGACGCTCAAAGCACAACCAAAAATACACAAGGAAAACATACCAATGAGACCCATTATAAACTACAGACCTGCACCGGCATACCACCTAGCTAAACACCTCACCAGCGTACTTAAGGAAAGGATAAATTTACAAAACACATATACTGTACGTAATACACAAGACCTCGTTGATAAACTTAAGGACATAAAAATAACCGAAAATACGCGACTCGTTTCCTTTGATATTAAGGATCTATATACTTCAATACCAACACATGAAACCTTAGATATTCTACGTAACACACTAGACAATTTATACGAAAGCCAATACATCGCTGATATTATAGATATTGCAAAAACGATAATAAAACAGAACTACTTTCGATTCAATAACAACTTTTACAAATTACCTGACGGACTCGGTATGGGAAACCCAACTTCCGCAATCTTCATGGAAATTTTCATGCAACATCTCGAATCACTACACGTGAAAACACTCATGGAAAAACACAAAATAACTCATTACTATAGATACGTAGATGACATTATATGCATCCTCAAGCAAGATAACGGCGAACAAATTCTAGAAAGCTTAAACACAATTCATGATAAGATTACATACACAATGGAAAAAGAACAAGACAGAAATTTACATTATCTTGACATCACTATAACACGAGGAACTGACTATTTAACATTCGACATCTATAGAAAACCAACAACAACGGACACTACCATCCACAACACCTCAAACCACCCTACCCAACACAAACTAGCAGCTTTTAGACATATGATACATAGGCTTGGGACAATTCCACTTAATCCAGATAAGTACAGGAGGGAACTCGACACAATCTACGCCATAGCTATGAATAACGGCTACAAAACCACTACCATCGATAAACTACTTAGACAGTACAACACTAAGAACAGAAATAGAGAAGACAAGGAGACAGCCGATACAACACGACGGCACACCTTTACTTACACAGGACCAGAAATATACAGACTAACTAACCTTTTTCAAAAAGAAGGAATACTTACAGCATTAAAAAGTGGAAACACCCTCAGACACTATCTCAGAACAACGACAGAAACAACTGACAAATTTAATTCCAGCGGGGTATACAGACTTACCTGTACCTGCAAACAAACCTATATAGGGCAAACTGGACGAACACTAAAAACAAGGTTTGCAGAACACATACGCTCATACAAACGGAAAAGAGAAGATTCAAACTTTGCATCACACCTTGACACTCACGGACACACACCAAGGGAAATAGATGAATGTATGACATTATTACATCCTAGCAAAAAAGGACGAAGACTAGACATTCTTGAAAGTATGGAAATCTACAAAACAAAAACATTCAACAACGACATTATAAACGAACAGGTAAACACGACCTCAGACACAATTTTCACACCATTGAAACTACTCATGCCAACGGGCAAACGAAAAACACCCTCAGACGGACACACGTACCTACATAATAATAAAAGACGGAGGTATCGTTAGGTTCACTTTGCATACAAATGCCAGGTGGCTGGTATTCTGCTTACCTGAATATATACGAACCTTATAACAGAACTACCTGAACGCCAACACTCATCACCAGTACAAACTAAACCGTAGCTTGAAAATGATGCATACGCATCGAAAGCGCTCGCTATCATATACAAACCGGCCAGTTACGACGGGAAATGGCAATATTATTTCATCTACTGGCGGAGGACAACAAAACAACATAATAACTATATAAATATTTGAAAATTTCTTTAAAACGAATGAATAACAAATTTTCTTTATTTTTCGAAACACCCCTCGCTTACGCATCTTCATTAATATTGACTCAAATTGAGCAGAAAAGGCAATAAAACGGGAAGGGAAAATGTAGCTAGAGGAAAATTTTGAAGTTTATACAATTATATGGTGCAATACTGGTTAGCAGGAGCATCTGTAGACTAGAAGAGTAGAAGTAGAATTATCATAATTTAGAAGTTAAAATCTCCGTTACAAAGGTGCCGGTATTTCTTGTTATAAGCGAACCAATAGTCACTAATACGGCCTATGTGTATTTTGGTTTATAGATATTCTCTTAATATTTAAGGAAAGAGGAAACATTTTGGACTAAATTAATTAATTTAATGCTTTTTGGAAGATCTACCAAAAAAAATATGATTTTGATAGGAATGTGAAATCTGCTGCCTCACCTAAAACATGGGGTTTTAATCGACTATCGATAAGATATGACTATATATAAGATATAACAAAACTTCAAAAAATTAAAAGAGAATGGAACTTACAAAGATATTTTCAACTCTAAAACTGACTTAAATAGTGCTCAAAAAGACTAACAGAACGTTTGGGATCTACAAATATTTTAAGCGTAATGAATTATCTGGATAAATTACATGGAACTGCTTAATATAATAACACAATATGATGCGCTCTTTATAAAACTTAGCAACTTTGTCGAACATTATGTAGAGGTGTTGTATGATAGGATACTGAAAAGCTGTTAACGTTTTGAAATTGGCGCTATTCGGCTGATATAGCTGATTTGCCTCCTGTAAGTGTTACAGAAGCTGTCAATCCTAAAATAAATCTTAAAGATTTTGAAGTGGCAGATACTACTTTAAGCTGAAAGAAAGGCTCTGATAGCAATAATAATAATACATTTTAATTTTTAATGGTTTCATTCCCGATTTGCACTCATCACCAGAATGCAAGATACCATTGATTAAATAGATGTAAAAATATCTTATGAAAGATGTGAATTCAATTTGTGAAACCATTAATAATTATAATTAGCTGAAATCTATTCCAACAGCAAAAGAAAATATTTAAAATTGAATTTAAGCAACGTGAAATGAAATTTTGATTCAATAAAGTTTCAAAGGATAACTACGACACCTATGTGACACCCTTAAATTATAATTTTAGCTTTCATTACTGGCTATTAAAGTCAGCGTAGATATACATAATTAATGCGAATTTCAGGTGTCCCTGAATAACTCTATATAAACCATTACTTCCATGGGATACTTTTTAGTTCCTTCTTTTTCTTTAGAGGTTGTTTTTTTTTATAGATTTATAGAACTTTGAAATGGAATAAAGCAAAAATGTTTTTTTCAAAATCACTGTATTCGAAAGAAATTCTTTTGGCGCTATAATTTAAATAGGAGTTTTGATATCTGGAGGTCCAATTCTTAATGACTTTTTCGTATATCGGCTTGTGGTCGTTTATCGGCAATATCGTAGCATATCTTATCCTTAAAGAGATTATTGGCATAGACAAGCGACTTCACATATCCTTGCAGCAAATAGTCTAGCAAGGTTAGACAGCACGATCTTAGAGGACAATTCATCACGGTTACTAAATAAGAAACGGAATCAATTATAACAAGATCTGTGTGACATGTTGTGTCTTCTTTTTGGAATCACACCTCCTGCACGTCACGGTTATTCAATTGATGAAAAAAAAAGTCAATAATAAGTGCCTTATGGCGGTTACCATTTTTAAAGAAATATGAGCTAATGATTCCACCAGCTCATAAAATACACCAAACAGTCAGTTTTTCAGGATGCAACAGTATTTTAACATACACTTAAGAGTAATTATCACTTCAATTGCAGCAGTCTTGCGTATTGTCTTACCTCTTCAAACAAAAGTGAGCTTCATCGCTTTATACACTTTGCTTATGAAAATCGCGATCAACGATAATTTTTGTTTTGGGCCCAATTTATACAACTTCAAAGCGTTGCTCAGGCGTCAGTCTATGAATGTTGAAATGTCAAGCCAAAAGAAATGTAAATCACTTAATAGCTAACAAAATTCTTCGCAGTGAGCAAAGTGTTGCTTATTTAAATTTAAATACCTCTGTAAAAAATCCTATATACGAAAATAAATACAAACGAATAGGTATTTTTCTAAAGTAACAACATTGTTCGGCGCTTTTTAGGCATTTAAGTCTTTTATTTAAGAAAAAGAACAGCCCTCGCTTTAAGAATTTTGACATTTGTTTCTGTACATTTGTAAGTCTCTATATTGCTCCCTCCTGGTGCACATCTATATGTCTTGACGGAATCTCACCTTCATTACATGTGTCACCGGGGGTAAGGCCCAAAGTTCAGCTCTTTAGCCTTTTAGCTGTTCTCTGAGTGATTATTTAGGTTAGTCCTTTGGGAGCATAGTGGTGGTTGTGGTTTCAAATGATCCAAGTTCAGTGAGCGTGCTTTCCGTGTGTTCTGGACAAGGAGTTGGATAGTTTCCAACTCTTCAGCAAGGAGCTTTCGAAGTTGCAACTAGGATTGACTAGAGCATGGAGATATCCGACAGCTTCCTATGGCGAGGGTGATGTTACATATCACACACAGTGGTTTGATTCACCATTAGATTATGGCTTACAAAGCTAGGTACTGCGTAAATCTTATCACGCATGTTTCTATATTCGTTAAAATTAACACAATAAAACTGGCTCATTTGCAGAACCTTTAATTTTAGCTTAGCTTTCTAACTTCTATGTTGTGATTGGTCCTTATAGAATACTTGACTATTTAGATCTGTGCTGCTGGGGATATAAGGGAGCCCAGTCCCCTTTAAGGCTAGCAGGGAGTCAACTGGAAGCTTAACGCTACTTCCATGGGAATCAGTAAGCCTCAGAGTTCAGCTATTTGTTTCTTTAGGCATTTAGCTGTTCTCTGACTGTTTATTGAGGTTGGCTCTTTGGGAGTATCGTGGTGGTTGTGGTTTTGCGGCCCCAAGCATGAACTGATAATGGATGCTAGGATCCGCTCGCCTTTAATAACACCAACGAGTGATTGATCCGGATCCAGTGACTAATTGGTGAATGATCTGGACCAGGAGTTGGATAGTTTCCAGCTCTTAAGCAAGGAGTAGTGGGTCGCAACCCTGCTTTGGAACTGTTGAAATTGCGACTAGGAAAGACATGTTGCTAGTTTTAGTCTCCTCGGCTTCCTAGGTAGTGAGTGACGTTGTTTTTCATTCCCAGTGGTTTGACCACCATCTGATTAAGGCCTACGGCCAGGTGCAGGTGTAAATCTTATCACGAAATATTGTGCTTGGTTTTGAAATTATGTTAAAAGTTAAAAGAATTAAAGGTGTTTTATTCATCAAATTCTTTTAACCAGTTTAACTATGATGGCTACATCTTTCCTATGTTTTTACTTTCCCCAATAACCAAGGCTTCATGAAGGTTACGACAACAATTTTCTTGTTATCACTGTATGCTGTTCTGATGTATAGCATTCATTTAGTACGGCTGTACTAGTACAATAGTATTGTTTTCCTTTCTAATACACATTGTTTTTACTTATGCTCGTACGCCCCTGTCTATACTTTACCTGATTGCATAATTGCAATATGGCTACTCTACGTTTAAATCAAGTTAATGAGGCGTTAAAATGGAAACTGTTGCTCATTTAAACTAGCTACGGTTTGTTTGCAGCCATTTAAATTATTTTGTTTTTATTTCGGTTGTTTTTTACAATAACAAGGTATCAGCAGCAAACAAAATGAAAGATACTTGGACAATTGTTTTAGTGTTGGGTTTACTCCACCGAACATTCCCTCCCCCATTGTAAGTAAGTGTTCAACCATGATGTTGATGGCAGTGAACAAATTTTATTTGCTTTTTTTGTAGCAACAGCAATATACACCTGTGCCTTGTGCGGTAGCTGTACTCGTATAGCAGACAGCGTAACTGTGCTGTGTGAAAAAATCTCTGCCTTTTTCTAATGGGAACATTTTTTATTTATTCTGGCCACAAAAACTTGCCTGATTTAATGACAAAATCATTATTATTTATGTTTAAATTAATATGCGCAAAAGATAATCTAGTTTCTGAAGGTGTTTTTACAGCTTTTGCTGGCATTCGGCAGAAAAGATTTTATTCATTTTCTGTTGTTTTTTTTGTAGGCATCTACGCCACGTCGTTGCATTTGCCAGCATTTTCTCTTACAGGCTGCTGGCAATTTAGTTTTTATTATTTTTGTTTTTTTATATTTTATTTCTTATTTCATTATAAAATTTGAGTCATAAAATTATATGGCTATAAAATGTTTTTGCCTGTTGGTTTTGATTAAACGTTATTTGCTTTTGCTTTTTATTGTTGCTGTTATTGTTGTTGTTATTGTTGCACAGAGTCTTTAAATTACGCGGTAATTTGTTAAGTTGGCTGCTGAAATATTATAAGGATATATTTGCCTGTGGTAGTGGGTATCACGTGATGTAGTTGTTAATTTTATGTAAATTGTTTTCGGTAACAGCTGTTATTTAAACTTTATTATCAAAGAGTTAGAAAAATATCTGATAAATTATTTTAATTTATTAAAAACTGCAGACTCTAAATGTGACTTAATATTAATTTGTTTTTTGCTTAGAACTGCAAAAGAAGTTATAACTTATCGTTGTTACAATTTTTTTTGTGTGTGGTAAATGAATTCAAAAGGAAGTTGTAAAAATAAATATTAAATTCTAGCTAAAGTCGATTTAGTCATATAAACATTTTTCGATGTTTCGGTAGAACTCTTTATTATAGATTTTTTGTCTTTTTAGGACATATTTTAGAGCATTTCTGGCTGTATGTCTGCATACATACCCCTGTAGGCTTCTAGGTAGTGTACTAGCTTGTCAGTATGGGGGTTGTGGGTTCGATTCCCAGTGAAGACCTTGGTTTTTTTCGCTACAAAAATATAAATTGACTGTCGGTAGGGCTGCTCAGCGATGAAGGCATAATCACTCGTCGTTGTGCTGTCTTTATTCGGCAGTCAATTTCCGACTATCCTTTTACTTTCACCACCTGTTTCATCTCTTCTCTATCCCTTTCCTAAAGAATTTAGCACGGTACTTGACTAAATAGGCATTGTTGCTTATTGTTCTGTTGTGCCTAATGTTCTCTGTAAAAAAAAATGTCTGCTTAATATGAAAAATTTCCTCCAGGACGTCAATTGTTGTTCGCTTATTAGCGTAAAACGATTACTTTGCATGAACCAACCGGAAATAGCTGAAAGGTGCAAACCAAAGGTCCAACCATAAACATAATTAAACATAAACATAATTTGACATTTCAGTGTTTGAAAAATTTAACAAAGAAGAGGTACATAAATGAACAGCGCCTTAAGATTGTTGAAGCTTTTTACGAAAATCGGAGTTAAAATCAAATACATTTTGTGCATTTGGTGACTTTTTGGGTCTGCATAATCGATCAAATGTGTCCACAATCGGCAAAATTGTGCACAAATTTTTCACAAACTGAGTAAGAAGGAAACGTAAAAACACGTGTGTCTACTGATTTACGCAAAATTCTGCAGTTGTTCGCTATAGTGCAGCAAAAGATTCATCAACTTCATCTCACGAACATCACTGAAGCGAATTTTGAATAAAGATTTGATTTTACACCTTAAAAAAGCGGAATTGACTTCAATGCTGAAACCTACTAAGCATTTCAAGCGCCGTCAATATGGCAAATGGTTGGTTGAACTAGCAGAATTGAATGATGACTTCAGCGACGAGGCACACTTTCACCTCAGTGGATTCGTAGACAAGCAGAATTGATGTAGTGCGAATTGGGCCATCTACAAAGAGTTGCTGTGTTGGTGCGGTTTATATGCTGGTGACGTTATCGTATCAGACTTTTTCGAAAATAAGGTTGTTTAAGAAGTAACCGAGAAAGGTGTTCGCTATCGCGAGATGATGTCGCAGTTATTGTGGCCAAAAATTGAGGATATTCACCTGGTTAATATGTTTTCCCAAAAGCATCGTGCCACTAACTACATAATCAACGAAACAATAGCTCTTTTGTTTCAGAGCTTCAATGGCTTCAATGGTATTATCTCACATTGGGGCGATCATGTGATATGAGGTCGTTGAAATTTTGTCTTTGGGCAGATTTAAAAGAAAAAGGGTGCGTCAATAAGCCAAGAAAAATATAAGTGCTAGACGATAAGATAATTTGGCACATTAACGACATTGAACCTTAGAGTTATTGAAAATACTTACCATCGGCTAGAGGTATGTCATGGAAGCCCTGGCGAGTATTTGGTCAAAATTATTTTAATAGATCTTTCTTGTTTTTTTTTTTTGTTTTTTTTTTTTTTTTTTTAAAGAGAAGTAGCACTTCAGGCAACAATGCCTATTTAGTCAAGTACCGCGCTACCTTTTTTAGGAAAGGGATAGAGAAGAGATGAAATAGGTGGTGAAAGTAGAAGGATAGTCGGAAATTAACTGCCGTATAAAGACAGCAACAGCGACCAGTGACTATGCCTTCATCGCTGAGCAGCTCCACCGACAGTCAATTTTTATCTTTTTGTAGTGAAAAAAACCAAGGTTTTCGTTGGGAATCGAACCCACAACCCCCATATTTACAAGCTAGTACACTACCTACTAGCCTACAGGGGCTAGTTATTGCCTGGATTTATATCATGAATTGAATACAAAAGTAAATTCATACTTGATCTTATTGCAGGTTCTGATTAAATTTTGAAAAAATAAAATCCAGTCATGTAAGCAATGTAGGAAATATATTTCTGTAGATACAAAGGAGCGTGTAGGGCCTATTGTCGATTGGTTTCATTCCAGGTACGACAATGTTATTTATTAATGAACTACTTACCTTATCGCTAAACAAAATTTAGCGATAAAAGTCAGTTAACGTCCTTACTGCTTTACAGCTCAATTGGTAAAAAATAAAGCGCATATGAACATGTCGTGAAGGTACACTGGCTTGATCTTATACAGTTGCAGGCTAAGATCTTTGCTGCTAAACGAAACAAAGTTAAAAATCGTTCTTAGTAAATCATATTCCTGATCTCTTGGAGTTTTTTTTTCACAGTGAAGATTTTACTTTTCATGCATTCGTAATTTTAGAGATTAAACATATTCTTCCAACAGAAATGTTATTCGAAGTGATTCTGTGTGATAGATAGAGGTAGTTCTTATCTGTAGTTAAAAAATTTTGTAATTGTTTATATATCGACAATGAAAATTACAGCGGATTCTCTAATATCAAACGGTGTTAGTGAAACTTTAATTGATTTGATCTTCGAATTTTTTATTTTAACTACACCCAAAGCTTTTGTAAAGCTTCTGTTGGAGTCGCTCAAGCCTATAGTGTTAGAAGCAACAATCCTCTCATTTTTCAAAAACTGGTTGCCCCAACTTTGCTTTAAAGTAGTCATTTTATGACTGCTGTATACACTTACAATAAAAAAAGCTTGCAAAAATTGAATTGCATTGAGGAGGAGGTTTTCAAAGAAAAATTTATAAACGAAATTAAATTCTTATCAATATCACTTACTTCATGGAATTATTTTTCGTTTTCATATTAATTTTTGTTTAAGGTTTAAAACTGAACCTTCCTGAATGTTAGCTGTTCAAGTGTAATTTACTCTACCGCTTAAGTGTTTATTTGCAGACATTTTACTTAACCTTTTGAGTGTTTGATGTAAAATTAAATTTTTTTTAAATTGTAGCCTTAGAGGCTGTCATTGTGTTTCTGCAATACAAAGAAATGTAGACATTTCTTTACTTGCAAAAATTCCGAATAAAAGTACTAAAAACAAACAGCTTAAATCAACTACAAAATAGTCTTCCGGCCATGTTAATGATTAAAATCATACTCACCACCACCACTATCATTATCAGCAACCACATCATGTTGGTTAAAGTATCTGCTCATAATGATCATTATCATGTGTTTGTTGGCTTTGAAAAAAGTTTTATACTTTTTGCTTTTTATTTTAAGTTTTTATTTTTATTTTTATTTTCCAAGCGACAAGTGAAAAATCGTTGAAAGAGTTTTACTCTTTATTAAAATTTTTTTGCACAATGAGTAGAAAATTAAGTGCAAAACTTTTCCACTAAAATAATATTAAAGTAAAAGCAGTAAACAGAGAAAACTTACTGAAATTTCAACACCATATAAACAGGGTGCCAGTTGAAGTTAAAAACAAATTTACAGTGGGTACATTTTTCCTAAGTATTAATATTAAGTGTTTTAAATTTTCAAACAAATGATCATAATTTGGGAGCTCTAGCGATATGCATGTATGCTGCACTAAGGATCTATTATGGATTGTTTGATAATAAACCCGTTAAGCCTAAAGTGAGCCCCAATGCAGAACAAAATTTTGAATTCTAAAATTTGGCCGAATTGATAACTTTCAAATTTCAGTTAATCAATTTATACATGATGGTTTGCTTGAGTTAATATGAACATAAATTAAAAAAAAGGTAGCGCCATACAACAGAGTGTGCCACAGATTGATGTCAATTCCCAGTCATAAGCCATACGCCCTGACTTCGGTTTTACTGCTGGAAAATAAAATGTGTTGTTTAACAGCGTCCTCGAATTGACGTGGAAATCATCTAAACTTCTACCATACCCCTGAATACTTCTTACTTAATGTCCTCACCAAAAATCGGTAAAGAGATCGTGAGTCGAGGGGACTACCGAGTTTCGTGGTTCTAGTAGTTGATTTACTGGTCGAACGTTGAAGGGCCTTATCTCCCACTTTTAGATCTCTGTATACCCAGAAGCTAAGGCTACGGAAGAAAGGCTCCCTGTCGAAAATCAGAAGGCAAAGTCACAGTTTGTCTTACATCTTACCATCTGGGAAATTATATATTTTTTTAAGAGAAGTAGGACTTAAGGCAACAATGCCTATTTAGTCAAGTACTAAATTATTTAGGAAAGGGATAGAGAAGAGATGAAACAGGTGGTGATACTAGCAGGATAGTCGGAAATTAACTGCCATATAAAATAGCACAGCAACCAGTGACCATGCCTTCATCAAGCTTGTACACTACCTACAGAGGCATCTATAATGATAAGTATGATAAATAAATTAACTGCATTTTCTATGCCGTTACACATATCTTCAGCATAATTTTTATTCAAAATTTAACAAATTTTAATAAAATAAAGACAAAATATTTTTGTCCACTAAATGTTGCCCACATCACAGTGTCTCTGTTTCACAAAACTATTTTATGATAATAAAAAAAAAACTGTTCTCGACTTTCAACACGAATATGGAAGGATAAACTTTATATTGAGGGTTGTATTAAATTGTACAAAATAAAATGAAGTTCATAAAAACTAATAGAGACAAGTTTTAAACAAAATCAGAAACAAAAAAAAGTTCAACTTGTTGCTATAAAATGAATGTTAATTTAATGATTATTAGACGCATAGGAACATGTGCTGCTAACTGTTAAATGTTAATTAAAGTATGTTTAATGTCTCCTAATTGGCAGAGGGGGAGGAAGCAGTAAATAGATAAGCTTGTTTTGAGTATGTGAGATTTTGGAAAATATAGTAGAAGAATATACATAAATAATAATCATTATTTCTAGCATACAAGTATTTATCTGCTGATTAAAAAATGAGTAAAAATATTCGATAAAATTCATAATAACTTTTTAAAGTGTAGGAGTTTGCCTCGCCAAGATTTATTCACTTATAGTAACATTAGCTGATATGTACACATTCGAGATAATTGGAATCCGATTCTATTTAAATATATTCATTGATTTAATCAGTTGTGTTAAAAAGAAGATAATCGTCTAGTCTATTGTGACAAGAAATGGGAAAAGAGGGACTCCAAAATCAGGTGATACAATACATCAACTTAATATAACATCTGATGTATATGAATAGCAAGAAAGAAAACAATTGTTTTCAACAGTTAAATGAGTTTAAGATCTCATTGAATGACACACTGGCAAAATTAAGATGAACATAAGTTGATAAGTAGTAAATATGCATATCGTAAAAACTAAGTAATAAAATATTTTTGGTTGCCAAATGATATGTTTGCAGCTAGAAGACTTCTTGTTATTAGACAGAAAGAAGCTAGGTCGAGAGTTTGTCAGTTTTTGTTTTATATATTTTGAAAAGGCATGGTCAAGATGAATTTTGAAACTAGCTATTCTCTAGTATAAAATAGGCCTCTTGTAGTTTTTTTGTCCTCCTTGAATGTCCTTACGCCTTTCAATGTAAAACTTGTCCTCTGTAATGGAGGAAGCTACTATATACATATAAACTTTACTATATACATGAAAACTTTAAATATCATCTAGCCAACATCAAATACGATGAAGATGATGCAGACTGTATCTAGAACAGGCTGTGACACATTGGCGCATATTATGTGCGAATGTCCAGTACTTAGCTTGGGACTATAGGCAAAAACATGTTAAATGGCAATGCTAAGGGGGTCTAAAATTAAAAAAAAATGATGTCAAGAACTAAAAACTGCATGATGCAAAAGAAGGCTGTTAGTTTTCAGTCGTTAGTCGTAAATCACTAAATTCAATAGAATAGGTGATAGCACATGACTCAAAGAATTGGTTTGCCTATTGAGGATTAAAAGGGCTGGAAAAGTGAGTCATAAAGAAATGATCTGCTTAGATTTTTTCCCCTACATGGTATGCGTTATAATATTTATCTCGGTACCTAATTAGGTGATATGTAGCGTGGACCCACTCCCTAGAAAGCCGAAGCGCAATTCTATATAACAGGTCATTCTTAATTACAATTTCGGAAGCCTCGGAGTAGGGCCGCCAACCTCCACTCCTTGCGGAAGAGTTGGAGACTATCCAGCGTCTGGTCCAGAACATATAACAAGCATGCTCACTGGATCCTGATCATTCACCCTTTGGTCTCAGTAAAGGTGAGATGATACTGGCCCCTTATTTAAAATTCATGAGGGTCTACAAAACCACAGTCACCACGATGTTCCCGAAGGACACACCTCAACAATCAGTCAGGGAACAGTTAAAAAGCTTAACTCTGGGGCTTACCGATTCCCATTTAAATAACGTGGTGTTGTGCAGTTGGATCCCTGCTAGCCTTTAGGGGACTGGGCTACCTTTTACCCTCGGTGACACATATAATGATGGTGAGATTCCGTCAAGACATATATAGGGTATGCCAAATAACTTATTTCGGCTGTGTGGCACGTAGCTCCGTCCTGTTGAAACCAAATGTTGCCAATATCCTCCTCTTTAATTTTTGTGAACAAAAATTCGTTAAACATGGCCCGGCAATGACCGCCATTGACTGTAACGGCCACTCCTGAAAAATGGCTTAATTATGCTTCTGGATCAAAATCCGCACCAAACAGTGACTCGTGTTAGGTGCGTCGGCTTTTCAATGTCAGCGTGGGGGTTTTCTGTGCCCCAAATGCGACAAGCTTGCTTGTTTACATACCCGCCAAGATCAATGAGCTTCATCTGAACAGATGATTTTCTTTGCAAAATCGAAATCTTCTGTAAGTCGATCGCAGGCAAAGTGTTGTTCAAGCGTATACACAACCATATTCGTTCAGGGGAAGAATAACACTAATTATCTGTCAAATCAAACATGAGCTAAGTGTTAGCATTCACGAAATAAGCACTAGTTGAAAAAAAAGTTAGATGGCGGACCCTAAGATGTGTCTCCGGGGGGCCCTAAATGGTATGGTAGTTTTTCTGGGTGTTAACCTACTGTCTAGTAAAATGTCAATCAATAATCAGGTTATTTAATATTGAGACTGTGCTTTTAGCTGAAAATTAAACAAACATGTTCGGCCTGTTATCGTTTCTAAACACGAACAAATTTGTGCTCCCATTGTTTTATTTAATTTGTAATGAAAGCCTAATTAAAGTTTAAATTGATTCTGTTAAATTAAATAAAAGAAGAAATACACAAGTTCCTAATTAAATAAATAATAAAGTTAATTAAATATTTAATAGAAAAAATAATTAAACAAACTTTTGGATAATACATAGTTTCCTCATTAAACAAATGATAAATTCAATTAAATAGTTAATCGAAAAATGCTAAAACAATTGAAAACTTCTTTAAATTTTTGTCATAAAACCAAATCGTTAATTAATAGATATTTTTTTATGTTTGTAAAAATATATTCCCTTTTCCAGATTATTAGCTATAGAATATATCAATTTAATATTAAATTAAGTGTTGTCAAGTCAAAATTTTAATGTTAAATTATATTTAAAAATATAAGCCCATTAAATTTTTTTCTTAAAATGTATTAATATTAATTAACTAATTTAAAAAACAATTTTTTGTTTTTTTAATATTTTCATTTAAAATAAATTAAGCTTTCAGTACAACTGTTTGAAAACTATTTAAAACTTAAAGGAAGTAGCACTTTAAAAAAATATGCTATAACAATTATTAGCAATAACCAAGAAATTATAAATAGTTATTTTTGTTGTTGCTATTGCTTTTAGTTGACGCAACTACTTGCATTTTAATAACAGTGGTTGTTGTTGTTGTTTAAACTTTTTAATCGCTTGACAAGATTTCATCAACGTTAAAGTGTTTCGTAATAAAAATAAACTTAAATGTTCTGATCCAATCTTCTATATGGTTGAAATTCGTTAAACGCTTAAAGGTTATAAAATCCTTCAAATCTTATGGCTAAAGTATTTTGGTTTTTGCTTTTTTCTTTTTTTTTTGAGTTAAATGTCTTGTGGGTAAGTGGCAATGTTAAAATGTTTAAATATATCTTTTGGATATTATGCAACATATTCATGTTCTTAATGTGTTGTGTTGTGTTTCATACAAATATATTTTAAAGAGTTGTTTTATGATTGCTGGCATTTACAGTGAGGGCCGATATATTTAAAGGAATCGGGTTAAAATATTCGTTTAATAATGTAGTATTACAGTTAATAATAATAATATAAGCAGCAACATTAAAATTGTCTGCTTTGGACGACTTGAAGAGACAAAGGAAATCATTTTTGCCGTCCATCCTACCGTTCAATGCGACAATTAAAACTGACTTTGACAAAGCAAATTTTTATGAATCAAACTTTGCTTTTGTAAAAAAAAAACCTTTTTTGAGTTTTAATCAAAATACTCGTGCACAGAAAATAATCCGATTCCGATTATAGTGTGGCTAATGAAGTTTATTCTACAAAGGTTATTTGTAAAATCAATACTGCCCGTCATCGTAACTATCGATTTCATTTTGATATTTAGGAAAATTTAATTTCAGTAAATGAACTTGTCATTTGATGTATAATGTCGCGTGATTTGATACCTCTCACTGATGAGGCACATGGAGCCAGATCAACAATTAATCTGCAAGAATTGATACCCGAGAAGAAAATATAATTGTTTGTATTATTCATGACGTACTGGAGAAAGTGGTCCAAAATTGGACGTCCAAAGTGCTCTATGCCGTGGTAGACTTGTGCTTTCAAAACTTTTTTATTAAATATTTATTTTTTGTGTTATTTTTAAAAATTTAAAGTTCTACCAAAAATAGCTAACATTATTTGAGAGAGATCAGGCGTTAAATATTTACCAAAATCTATAGTAGACTATTTTTTCTGAAGGCATACAACAACACTTTAATTCAAATTTTTTATTGGCTTTTAATTTCTCTAGAAAAGATTTTTTGTTCACCAGTGAATATAAAATTATCACCTGTTTTCTTACTGACTTTCTCGATTTTACAAATCCGGAAATAATTTAGATTATTTTATACTAACCACTGAGTCTAACAATGTAATATGTAACTGACATTATGAACGAAATGAAGCATGTGTTATTTATAACCATCACTGTGACATTTGTTGTTCATGTGTTAACACATGTGTTGTTTTATATACTTGTTAATCCTCTTGTGTCAACTTTAATACTTTTAGTAAATTGTTATGATGTTGCTAATGTACGTTTGTAGTTTGTTGGGTGCATACTTGTGTATAAATAACTGTGTGTGTGTCTGTTATAACTTTTTTATAAAATATTTATATACTGTTGTTATACGTAGCTGTATAACTGTGTGCGATAAAATGTTTTTCTACAACGCTTTAGCCAAAATTTATATTCTACTTTTAGCCAAAAAAAAAAAAACAAAAAAAAAAAAATAGAAAAACATTAATAAAATCGAGCATTAAATCTTTGAAAAGCTCTTAGGGAATGTATGCAGTTGTGTATGTGTTATGTTTAAAAGTGTGAGTTCTACTGCTCAGTGCGTAAAAGTGTAATCGAACACACATGGCTTCATTTTAATCAACATCAAACGTTTATATGCTCTTCTATATTTATTGTGTTCATATTCATGTTGTTGCTGTATTTTTGCCAAAGTTTTATGGCCGCAAAATTGAAGTTTAAAAAGACAAAAAATGTGTAAATAAATGAAGAAAAAAACAAAACAAAAAAATAAAAGCAACAAACTAAGTTAACATGTGAAAATCACTAACAAATCTCAGCTTACATGGTTTATGATGTTCCATATATTCTGGTAAACGGAGGACACAAAAAGATTAAAAAGTTTTCCTATTCTTCTTCTTTTTTTGGGAAATATCATAGTACAGTTAGAATACAGTGTTTTATACAAGTTAAATTTTTAACGTCATACAGCAAGATATTTTACTTTGTTGCTAAAATAATTGAAAGAAGTTGTTCATTTCTAGGAGATCAAAGTTTTTATAATTTATAAAATTCTGAGAGCATATATTCTCTATGCAAAATTCTTTCGATTTAGGCCCTGTATTAATTTAACATCAGATTTTAGATTTTAGTTAATATAGTTGCTAGCACTTCAGGCAAGAATACCGTGCTATTTTCTTTTGAAGAATGCATTGAGAAGAAGAACAAGAGAAGTGGTAAAAGTATTTTATATAATTTTTATTCAGCCATCTATACCATTGCAGGAGGCTGCAAAGCATTACGTATTTTAAATCTCTAAGCCGCTATTAAAAAAAATATTTATTTTGTCTTTTCGGTTGTGGCAGGTGCTTAACCCAACTCAAACTGGTTTGTAGACAACATTCTTACTACCTTGACGCAAAAGGCTGCCGCTTATCCGGCTCTTCCGAGCTGCAAATCTCGAATGGTATTATATAATCTAAAAAATATACGGGCTTGGAATTTAAAGAAGACAAGCTAAATTGTTCGGGTTCTACACTTAAAGGGTCTATAAGTAACGCCATGGCCCTCATAATAAGTAGAATCGCAGAGGGCATACGAGTGTTAGTTAAAAAATTCATAAACACAATGGAACTATAATAGCAGATCGGTAAAATTTATACAGTGCGCCAGTAAAACTATATACGCTACAGTAGAAAGTACAAAAAATGATACATTACGTTAAAGGGTGTGCCAATTAAGACGTATTTATTTTGAATCGTTATATTATGTCTGCTATAGAAACAATTATAAAAGTTAAAAAAAAACTAAAATAAAAAGGGGTGTGGCAATAGTTTTGTAAGTTTTGTATGTAGCTTCACCCTTTTAAATTAATTTCGAATTCATGTAGGGTATGTAAAAATAAGTCCGCTATAAAGATAACTGTGAACAATAAATTTTCAAAATAATATTTTTTGATCTTTTATACTCTTACAGGTAGATGTTTCAAATTCGTACAGAGTTACAGCACAGCTGAAAAATCGCCGTAGCAGACCTGTGGTTCTTTTGGCCACTCTGGACGTTAAGAACGCATTCAACAGTCTTAGATAGGCAGATATTCTGAGCGCTCTGCCAGACGATTTCAAGCTGCCAGAGTACCTTATGAGGACGATTGGAGACTATCTTAAAGATAGAGTGCTTATCTACAGCACGACCAGTGACATCAGGAGAATGGAGATTACCTCGGGAGCTGCGCAAGGCACCATATTAGGCCCCGATCTATTGAACGCAAGCTACAATGGAATACTGAAAATGGATATGGCTGAGGACACATTTTTAATCGGATACGCTGATGATATTGCGGCAGTCATACAGGCGAGGACCACAGAGGGCGCTCAGCGTAAACTGCGACAAGTCATGATGAGAACCAAGAGATGGCTTGACTCACACGGTGTGCAACTCGCTGCACATAAGACGGAGTTGCTGCTGATCACCTGACGACAAATTCCTGTCGGGATAGATGTCCCGGTGGATGATATGGTGCTGCGCACAAGGAGGATGGTGAATTACCTCGTAGTAAGACTGAATCCAAAGCTGACATACTGGAATCAGATCCAACAATCAACATCAAAAGCGACGAAAATAGCGTCACAACTCTGCCGACTTATGGCGAACATCGCGGGAGCCTGCCCAAGTAGGCGAAGGCTACTGATGGAGGCCTACAGCAGCATTCTACTATATGGGAGTGAGATGTGGGCGAGGACATTGAGTGACAAGCACAGAACGAAGGCGTTACTGTCAGTGCAGAGAACAGCGGCATTGCGGGTCGCTTCTGCTTACCGCACTATAACCGCACCTGCTGCCTCATAATAGCGGGAATGCGGCCGATAGATTTGCAGGCGATAGAGCGGGACGGAATAACTCCCTAGCAGCACCCAAAGTGGCTGCCATAAAACGGGAAACCATGGAGAAATGGTAGATGCGATGGAGAAGTGAGAACAATAGGAGATGGACATACCCAATGATCCCGGTTTTGCATAAATGGATATGCAGGGAGAACGGAGAGGTAAATTTCGACCTAACTCAGATGCTGTCTGGACACGGATACTTCTATAAGTACCTGCACGATATGGGGAAGTGCAGCACTTGCTTCTGCATTTACGAGGATGACGATGTGGTAGACAATGCTGACCACACTTTCTTCAAGTGCCACCGCTGGTATGGATACCGCGTGGAAATGGAGGCACAAACTGAGCGAACGGCAGCAACGAATATAGTGGAGAAAATGGTTAGCAGTAGCAAAAACTGGACTGCCGTGGCGGACTATGTGGAGCGAGTACTTTGCATGAAGAAACGAGACCTAGATATGGTGACGATGAACCGGCACTGATTTAGAGTTCAAAGTGGGTACCTGGATGCAGGCTTAGTGCGACAGGGCCATATTGGCCAGATAGGGATCCTCCCCGAGGTCATGCGAGAGCGGTACCGGGATGGTCAACATATTCCAATCTGAAGGTGGGTTTTTAGCCGGTAGCCGTAACGGAGTCCGGCATACGGCGGAGTGACGATTCTCGCCAGATACGTAATGTATTTTCCCATCTTAAAACAGAAAAAAAAATCGTGCAGTTTGCCCTGTAAGGCTTGTTAGAATAATCCATATATGGTATATTTTTTTCGAATGTGAGTCTTATTTTCGATTGGCGGATTTAGTAGCAATTGCAATTACAGCGGCTTTAGTTACAGCTTTGTTAAAATGTTAAGAATAGATGGGGAGTTATTTTAGCAAAAATAAAGAAGTTTCTATAACCAATCTAGATGACTTAATTTAAATATTTTTATCATTAACTTATTATTAACATTTTTCGTCAATAGCACCTATTGATTTTGGTTCAGTTTAATTCTCTCCAAATTTCTCTGCCTATTTCTGGTTTTTATTATATAAAAACTTTGCTTAAGCATGGAATAACTAATCTAATGAATCGATCAAATGTGTGAGGTGGAGGAGGAATTAAAGCTTATTTTATGTATAATGATTTACTGCAATGTATCTATGGTTAACATGAATATATTACCTATAACAATGAGTATGCTTAAATATCATATTTTTATACTGGAAATAATCGATTAATATCTTGATTAATTGTAATAGAATTTCACTGCTATTTAATTGTTATTTGCTTCAAAACAATCGCTTAACAATTATTGTTCGAATAATCGCACCAACACTAAATATAATGATTAAGAAAGCGACAACATTTTCTTTCTGTTAGCATAGTTTTGCAATTATAATAAATTTTGATTTTAAAATTCTTCGAGTAGATTTACAGATGCTGCTGGCTTCATAATAATGAATATTGGCATACTCTGAGCCCAATTTTAAAACTAAAACATTAAAAAATAGACTACAAAATTCAGTAATAATTTAAATGTTGTTTTAAAAACACTGGATGAATAAACTCAAGGTAAATTTGAAAAAAAAATTTTTTCTTCTATTTCCTAAAACACTGTACTGCAAAACAATTAAATACACACTCACATTCGTGTATGGCCATGAGTACTTGTTGTCATGCACATATATCTCTGGCATAAAACCTTATTTTTATCATTTTTTTTCGTTGCTTATATTTTTATTTTTTGAGGTGTCTGCTGGCACTTAAAAAAGTAAAATACGTTAAAGTGTTTTATTGGCTTAGCAAGAATTATTGCAACTACATGTCGGCATTTGGGCAAAATGATATTTTTTGTTTATTTAAAAACTGTAATATAAGATAAAATTGAAAACTAAAAAGTAGTTAAAGTGTTCTTAAGGTCAAGTAATAATAATAAAAAAAAACTTTTCAATTTTGAAGATGATGCTTAAGAAATCAATCAGGGATGTTTTTATAGAGGTAAATCACTTTAAGTTGCTTAGGCATTTTAACATGAATAGAATGATGCCTAAACAACGCTTCCAAATTGTCTAACTTGTCAGAATACAAAACTGCCATATTTGGGATGATGATAATCCTCAAGTGTACGGTGAGATACCTGTACATCCAAAACTCCTGACTTTTTGCTATGCCTTATGGGCTGATGAAATTATTGGTCTGTAATTTTATAAAAACGGTGCTGGTCAGAATGTTGCTGTCAATGGTAACTGCTATAGATCTATGATAACTGACTTTTTCATTCATCAATTGAGCAACTGTTATGTACACGAATTGTGGTATTAACCAGATGACACAAAGTGTCCTACACATCGTACCATAAATGATTTATTGAAGAAAAAATTTCTAACTTCTGTGAAATCGCTAGTCTACTTGGAGGACAACACTCACCCCATGGTTACCAATATATCGCCATAAATAATGGACGAATTAATCGAAAATTGAACTTCCAGATTAGACTACGTTCGAAGCAGCTGTAAATTACAATGCCAAAAAAAATTTCTTTTGGATGAAGTAAATTTCTGGTCAAGTAAAAAATTCATTTTTGTTTTATTCCATTACAAAGTTTTATACCTCTATAAAAAATAACCTTTATATAAAAAATTTTTTTATTAAATATAATTTTATGATTACGGATATTATTGATATTTGTTATATTCACCTTCTTCGTTAAAAGCCATGATACCAATTAGAATATTAAATTTGTATAAAGTATTGATTCTCCTATTAAGGGAAAATGCTTCATATACAATTGCCCTTCTTTTTATGTTTCATCTTCTAAATGAAGTTGAAAGTTATGATGAAAATATTATTGCCAAAAATCCGATGGATATAACTAAAGTTTAAAATTTCTGCTTGAGTTAAATTTTAATTTGAAAGAAATGGTCTGTTAAATCAATGGAATTAAGAGAAGAGCAAAAGAAAATGTTGGTTTAAAACGAATTTGTCTATCTCCTACAAACATTTGTATTACATTTTTTGTTAATTATAATTTTACTCCTATCATCTTTGGAATTATAAAATGAATGTAAAATGGTACATTTTTAAAAAAATATTTTATAAATTCCGACCAAAAAAAAAAATATTTTTAAGATTGCATACAATAGAAGTCTATTGTCTACTATTCCAAAAATTAGAACTTCTATAATGACAATTATTTTGTCGTAAAACCATTGTTATCATCTGATCTTGAGGGTTATTATTAATATAGGAGAATAAGGAACGATAGCGGTAAAGTTTTTGTTTTTGGAAGTTTCTGGATTTAATATAAATTTTAGTCAAGAATTAAATATTTTTTGTTATTTGTCATATTTAAAAACAATCAATTTATTAGAAAAATTATTGTAATAAACAATTTCATATTTTTGAATAATTTTTTTCTCTACATTAATATTCGCTAAATTTCGTTAATAAATATTTTGTATTTTGAATTGTTTAAATTTTTGTAAAATTCTTTTCAAATATTTTTTGTTTCTTTATTTTTCAATTTACATATGAATGGCTTCCACAGCAAACCCTTTCTTATGTAGAAAGTTTGAAAATAAAACGTGTTTTTGTTTTCGAAATGTTTGCTGTTTTTTTGTATAGAAGTATTTTTGAGTTTTGCTGTTTGCTATGTTGTTTGTATGACAACTCTCATTTAATCAAATTATCTTACGATATAAGACTCTGGAATTTTGTACACAAAATTTAGGGTAAAATTTATTGATGAGCTATATGAGCAGTAGTGAAAAAGACATATGGATATGCTTTCCCCCGCAGTAATACATTTCAAATATGTATATAACTTTTTTATCGTAAAATATTTATTAAAGGAATCTAGCAGATATTAGGAAATTATTTTTTTTTTTTTTGTTTTTGAAAATATAAAAAAATAATTTCCTGAAGAAGCTTTCCAAAGGAAAGCGAAATATTGAGAGAAAAAAAGAAAAATAAATCGTTATAATTTAAAGGACCGAGTAAAAAGATTAAAATTTAATAGAAAAAATATTCTTTTAATCAGCATTAATAATAGAAAATAGTTCTGGGCGTAGGTTGTACACCTAAACTCTTTTTTTTAGGAAGCTTATTCTGTACGTCTTATTTTGGGTCTTTTTTTCTGACATGTCATGAATAAATTAAAGAAAATTGGCCTTCAAGGCTTCAATCAGCAAAAAATAATAATCTAATGTTGCCTGACAGAAGATAGTTACAGGTGCCAAATGGCAACACCTTGAAAAGAAAAGTTCATTTTTCTCCAAATTAATTACTGCTAAGTTTTGAGTTCGTGACAGTAATCTCCTACTATCGTGACGCGATGTAACAGAGAGTGTGGGGTCTGTTTTGGATAAAGTTACAACATCTTTGGCAATTTTGTTTACTAATTGCCGGGTTTAGCCGAAAAGAAATTTTTTTTTTGGAAAACATTGAATTTGTTTTTAAGTGCTCAGCAAAAGAACAGCGCTTATTATGGTCACATGGTTTTATTTTCTACGTCGCCCGAACCTGATAACAGTGCAGTCCAATGCCTTTGTTCAAAATTGTCATATTGTCCAATTCTTGCGACTGAAGAGACGATCGCATGAACCGATTTTCTCCTACGCTTTCGTCTATCTTCAGTACAAACATTACTTTAACGTGCTGATTTTGTTGCTTCATAAGGCAAGCATGCAGTTGAAGTCTATCCCCAATTCCACAGATGATTTGCATGATCTAGTCGTCTAAAACTTTCGTGAATTGCTAAAGGGATATATTAAGTTATTCCTGCGTTAAAGTATACTCTTTTATGATTTATGAGAAAGTTAACCCTTTCAAAAAAATCCAATGAGCTAAATTAAAACCCTGACAGTAAACTTCTTACCCCATTTAAATTATTCATTAAAAATTAAAAAATTGTTTTCCTTACCGGCTAATAGACTTCAAATTCTGGTTTTAATTATCATAAAGAACTCTTGCTTGCCGTAATTTTCTTTTTATTTTTTGTTGATTGATTTGTATGAAAACTTCTTTAGGAGTCTGTGGAATTATCATCCAGTTACTTTATTTGAAACATGGACAGTTTTTTCTAGTTGGTGCTGTGAAATCGTTTTCTGGTTTATAGAAACGAAACAGAAAATAAATACTGTGGCATTTTGGCCAATTAATTTATAGAGGTCCTTAAAGGTACAAGGGCGGTTCTTAGATACAACTGAAGCTGGTGATATTAACTGATACTTATGAAATGATAATGAAATAGTGATAATACCATAGTTTAAAAGAGAAGGGGCTTAACATCAATGCAATTTTGCTACTTTGCTTTAAAGCTCGACAAAAGCTGAGCTAAAAGCTTTAAATTTTTATTAATATGTATAATAGACTAAAGTTACAAATCTAACAAATAACTGTTTAAGCCCTCTGTGATAGATAGTTTACTCATGAATACAATTATGGATGATGTCTTTTTTTAATATTTTCGATTTGCTTGCACATGTCCATAGCGACCGACAACCCATCACGTTGTTTTCGTACAGACATGTTCAAAAATGCCAATGAATAGCAAAAAAGTATGAACAAGAGTACAATAAATGAATGAATAACATTTGTATTTGCCAACACAATAATACGTATTCTATCACATTTGGATTATGTCTGTTTTTTTCCTTATTCTCTGCCGTTGTCTGATGTTGTTCAGTCATAGGAGATTTTGGTTCAATGTTTTACTACTTTTTTTTTCTCCAAATTTCTCAGGTATATAATTTTTTTTTCTTTTTACAGAGTTGAATTCATATGAAAACAAGAAACAAACAAACAAACAAACAAACAAACAAAAATTAAACAGAAGTAGTTAAAAATTTATAGAACACGGTGAGAATTAGTCTGGTTCATGGTTCTGGTTGAAAAAAAAAGAAATTTAGATGATTTGTTTACAAATCAAACACTATTGAAACTACAGATTGCTAATAGATGCTTAAAATTGAGCTGAGCTTCAAAATATTTTCAACTGATGATGATGATTATGATAATAGCAATGTGAATGAATGTTATTTTCAGTGAATATTTGAGTTAAAGTGGTCAATGCCAGTAGACACGTACTTAGATAATACTTTTATAAACGATTGCATGCATAAATATTGGTAAAATTGAACAGCTTGATAGTGATATTGGAAATTGTGATTAAAATAAACATCTATAATGGGCCAATAACAAATATTATTAAAAGCTTTTGTACCCACTTAAGTAGATTAAATATCATGCGTTTGTAACTGAAATGAATTATATTTTATGTTTGTATTATTAAATTTATTTTTTAAAAAATAATAGTGTTATCTGAAAAATTTAATTGATTTTATGAAGCAGAAAGTTTCTTCTTTAACAATCATGAAAAAACTTTTTTATTTTAATGATTTAATTTAATTTTTTTTACTTGCTACTTTTATTTTTGTTAAGCCTTAAAGCTGATTGAAAACATAATTTTGTGTTAAATTAAATTAGCTTATTGAGCGCTGATTTTTTCTTTATTTACACAGAAGAAAATAATATTTAATTTTAATCATTTTTTCAGAATTAATAAAATAGAAAAAGACTTTTTCTTTCCATCATCATTCAAACAACTTTAAAACTTTGTAGTAAATATTACGAAAGGGAAATTTACATCATCGTTACATGATATTCGCCTTTAGTTTTAAATATATTTAAGGCAGCAGAACACTGCGACAAACAGTGAATATTCTTTTTATATTTAGAATTCATGAATTTAGTATATATATCATATATACTTATGTGAGAAATATATCACATTTCCCTGCAGAACTTACAAATTTTTTAATTTGGATTATGAGCCTAATGCACTAAACACCGATAAGATTTAAGGAAAAAAATATTTCAAATATTAAGGAAGATACCTTCATATAATTTATGGAAAACTGGTGACAGGTTTCACGTGAATAATTGACGAAAGAATTTATACACTCAGTTAAGATCTTTTTACGTACAAAGCACTTTATTATGAATGATGTATTTAAAGTTAAAAAAAGAATTGTATTATACTACAAAATTTCGGAAATAAATATTTTTTTATTATTATACTTATCAACTAATAACAAAAATTATACTTTTAAATAACACACCAAAAATGATTATTGATTGTAAAGCTAGTTGCTATGACCGTTTCGTGAGGTTGCAGTGAGTAATTTAAATTGAAAAACAAGTAGCAACAGCCCTATAGTGAGTTTACAGAGATTATTTTACCACGGCACTTGTAAGGCACTTTAATAATGAATTGAGTAAAGCAACAGTTGGTTAAACCAATGGTCAATATTAGGAATTTCTTTACAAATAAAATTTGGGATAATAGCTGGTTGAAAGATGGTAATAATATACATTTGGAGACCGGTTAAAGCAATTAATATTCAAACTTTTCATAAAATTCAGCAAGTGGCCCTTACCGTTTGATTAATATTTTTCGTTATATAAAATAAATATTACTTATACTTTTTGTAAAACAATCCAGATTATATTTCGTTTTTATAGTCTTTAAATAGTTTTCGTAAAGTATCTTTTATTTTAAGACTGAAATCCTACGGCTAATTTTTTACTTATGCATTCAATAATTTTATTTTGGTTAACCCCTAAATAAATTTATAAAAAATTGGAGAAAACTTTGTCAAAAAAAAAATTTAATAAAATATTTTCGTTATCGAACAATAATTAAAATTTGATGAAGAACTAACTGAAATTTTTCTGCAAGCAAATACGATTTTTCACATTAATGTCAATTACAAATGTTCTTTGGATTCTTAGAAAATTATTAATTTCAATAGATGATGCTTACGAAGTAGATAAAATACGAAAAATGCTGTTTACTTGGGGTCGCAACAATTGGGTAATATGATAATTGCGAACAAAGATCATGGACTACACTCTTATCAGATCCAGATAGTGTAGTGAGTTGTCAGATATTTTTTCCAAGGCCACTTGCAATTTCGATGATGAGTTGAGTTAAAGAATAGTTGGGTAAACCAATAGTCAATTTTATTCATTCATATAAATTTGGAAACTAGTTAAAGCAATTGATATTCAAACTTTCATAAAATATACTAATTATACGTACAGTATTAACTTTTAGAATTCTAAAAATACGGTTTTTACTTTGTTTTATACCAGAATAAAGTACAATTTTATAATCTTCCAATATGCCTACTTTCTTTAAAGCCTAAAATTTTACAGCAAATTTTTTACTTATGCATTCAATAACTTTATTTTGAGTTACCCAAAAATTAATTGGATAAAACTGTTACAAATAAAAATTTCAGAAAATATTTTGGTTATCGTTATTAAAATTTTATAAAGAAGTAACCCAAATATTACCTGTAACCAAATGCGATTTTTCTTATCCACTTATAAATTTTATAATTAAAAAATTAGTTGATTTATTAGATGATGTTTTTTGAAGGAGCGCTGTTGACGTATGTAGTGAAATTGCTACATTACATTCTACTGCTGTCAAATTTTTCATATTGTTACGTTTACAAAAGGTATAATTGTTACGTTTATACCTTTTATAAACGTTTTGTTGTTACTGAGTTCTTTTTTGCAAAATAAATAACACCAGATGTTAGAGCTTTTAAATTAAATACAAGTTTATTTACTTTAAACTTGATGCACGACTTTAATTCACGAGGTTTATTTTTTAACTCACTAACAATCTACTCCGACGCTGCCTTTTATATTTGTCCTTTAGAGGTCTAGAAAAATTAAGAATTTTCTACTTTGTATCACATTTTGTTGTTGTTATGTTATTCATTCAATATATAGATGCCAGTAGGTCTCTGTGTATTTTTGTTTTTGTTTTTATCCTGATAAAGTTTCTTCCTGGAATTTATTTTAATATACTTGTTGTAGTCTTGTGTACATAAGTTTTCTTAGAAAACTATGCAGTTAGTAAGCAAGATACCCCATTGTTGTTGTTTTGCATGTATAAAATGTCTACGCAGTTTTTAACTAGAAAGTTGTTGCTGTCTTGCGTGCATAAGTTTTCTTAGCAAACTACGCAGTTTGTAAACATCATACCCAGTTTTTTACTTTATTACTTATTTAGTTTCTTTTAAAACACAAGCAAGACTTAAAAAATCCTTCGAAAATATGTGTAAATAATTGTTTTTTCTTGATAAAGGTTAAGAAGTTTAAATAGAAATTAAAATATATATTTTTTAAAAAGAAATTTTAATCGCAAAACTGCAAGTTGTAACAAATTTCTTATTTGTAATCATAACTTTTTTAAACTTCCACAAGGTTCAAACATTTTTTTAAAGTGTATATTATATTATAATTAATATTAACCTTCAGAGTTCTGAAAGGAAGTTTTCCCTTTAAAAATATCCTAAGTAATTTGAGTGCTATTTGTGTATAAATTGTTTCTTTGTTCATTACGAAAATTGATTGCTAACATTTTAACCGCTTTGTATTAAAAATGTTAAAAAACCATTTGTTTAAGTCCTTTAACGCAGGTAGCTTTTAGATAATTTCATTGCAAGTTCTCTTTACTTTGATCCATATTTAAGATTTAAGTCATATTGGTTGTGTCTTTGTAGAATTATGTTTAACTTTTTTGCAACTACGATCTTACTTACATTTTAAATGATATAAACAAAACTTTTGAAAAACTAACAACAATGTGTGTCTAAAACAATAGTCTTTCACCAATTATTTACAAATTTTACTTTAATATGCTATTGTTGCCACTAAATGCAACATTAGAGTTAACATTAAATGCTCAGAGTGTTAAATATATTTCCGTATCTATATAAAACGAAATATCGAAGATATGTGCGTGTGAGTGAATAAGTTTTTAGTGTTAGATTTGTATATAACAATATTATTTTGTACAAGTCCAGCTACTGGACTTTTTGTCTTTAACTTAAAAAGTGTAAACATATGCTATAGTGTGTTGGAGACAGTGTCAAGAAAATTGAAAAAGAACAACTACAGAGACACAAAACAAAAACAAAATAAACATCCGTTTAATTATGCTGTATTTAGTAGAGATAACAATTTAAAAAAAATATCTGACACACATATGCAGCATGCATAAAACGAAAATATTTTAATAAGCTCCTTCCTAGTGATAAACAAAAACTTTGTTGCCATTTAGTATTTTATCCACATCCGACACAAATGCTGTCATTTGATTTTTTGAATGTGTTGTATATATTTATTTTATTTTATGATAAATCTAGGCCCATTCATTGTGTTGTTGTTGCTGTTGTACTAAATTTTTTAAATTTTCCATTGCTTTTAGTTATCCTTATCTGTTATCTAGAATAATTATTTCTTTTCAGTGTTTCTTTTTAAAATATCATCTGCCTTCCTTAAACACATTTTATAACTTCAAATAAGTTTTCCAAGAATTTGTGAAATTTCTTTTTTAACTGTAATAAGACTGTAACAATCCAAGACAAAGAAAGACTAGCAAGGTGTGAAGAGCTGTATCCTTCAAGTAATTCGGATTTATATAGTCCATCAGTGAAATCCTTAATAATTTGTCAGAAGGGGACAGTATAATCTGATAAAACATTTTTGAGGCAATATATCCTCAGTGGGAGGTTCTAAAATTTGCTTAGCTAAAATCGAAGATACTAAATCTGAGTAGCAGTACTTTTTAAGGGCCATAGAAACTTAAAGTATCATTTGCTTGAAATGAAATTTTTAAGCAATTGATATTTGTATATTCTACGAGTACCTGAAAGAAGTTAAAGTGTTACCATTTGTTTGTGAATATGCGGATAGTGGCATACTTGGCATGACGATCCCTTTTGTAAAACTCATAATTTGTCATAAAATATCTGTTAAAAGAAAGCATCTCTAGGCGTTAGTAGAGAAATCCAGGACATTGTGTTATTAATGATAATGTTAAGATATATGACAATATTAATGCTAATGTTAGTGGTAATGTTACTGGCAATATTTATGTCATTATTAGTTTCAAGTTGATATTACGAAAATAATAATGGTAATAGTAATTTAACTATTTATGTCACTTTTATTGTCAATAGTAGTCTTAATGCTTAATGTTAATATCAGTGTTAGTATTAATATAAATGTTAATGTTATTGTTAATATTAATATCAATTTTTTTTTGTTTTTAAAGAGAAGTAGCACTTCAGGCAACAATTTTTATTTTTGTAGTGAAAAAAACCAAGGTCTTCGTTGGAAATCGAACCCACAACCCCCATACTGACAAGCTAGTACACTATCTACTAGCCTAGAGGGGTACCTAAGCTCAAGTTTAATTATAAATAGTTCGGAAGGCAAACTTTTAATTTCAATAAGTCCAATGACTGCATCTTATTGATATCATATCCTGTTAATCGTGGTATCTCATCGATCGTTACACGATTATCGACTTTAGTTTTGAAAAAATATTTATGCCACCAGTAAACTGCCTGCGACAAACGGTAAATATTTTTTTATTTTAGTGTATTTGAATCTGTCAAATCTTTTGTAGTTTGGCCTCACTGGTTGTTGTTGTAATTCTGACATTTAACAAACACGTTGAAGCAAAAATAAACTTCATCGCTGAAATAAATCTATACAATTTGAACACAAATTATAATTTAAATTTTAATAATTAACCCAAGTGTAGTGATCATAACTATAAGAAATTAAGGAAGTATAACAGTTTGTCAGTCAGTTAATAGTCTCCTAAGTTTTATCAGGCTTAAAAAATATATATTTTATACACAAACCATTTAAAGCCCTGCTACGTTTCGTTTACAATAAATTAAGTCACTTTTAAATTTGTCCATCTAATTTATTGTTAACAAATGACATTCAATTTGTTGTTTGCACGATAAAAAAACGAAGGAAAATAACAAAAAAAATTTTCCCTTTTTATACTTAAAATCTAATAAATTTTATTCTATTTACTTTGCCTGCCCAGGAATGTATAAGTTTCTTTCTTTTTGTTATTCTCAGCTCTTTTTTTAGTTTTTCTACTATTTAAGTATGTTTGTACTTGGAAGTAAAACGAATAAGGAAAGAGTTTTACAAAAGTTTTTTGTACAACTTATTTATTATAAATATGTTGAGGTCAAATGTCATAGACATTATTGTGTAATAGTAAGTTTTCTTTATGAGGGTTCTGATATTATACACATGTAAAAGTATTATTGTTGTTTGTTACAAGGACATTTATGAGTTAACTTTATGCGAATATAAATTTGTAAAATATCTTTGTAGATGAAAATGAAAAAGTAAGTTTTTCTTAAATGAAATTTAATATTCAAGTGGAATTTCGAGATGATTTTTTTAGATTATTTTAGATATAGCTATATAGAAAATATATTAACAGATTTTTTTCAATTAAAGTGTTCATTAATTAGCAAATCTCTATTTCAATTTTTAATGAAACAACATACTTTTTATTTGAGTTTATTTTTTCACTAATATCAATATTTTTAAGGCATGAAAGGTCAAGCAATAGTCGTATATGGAATCTATATTTGTTTTGAATTGGGCGTAGGAGAACTTAGATTAAATTGTCCAACAAAAGTTTTATTTTAATGGCGATGCATATTATTATGTTTATTCCTTTTAATAAATATTTTGTTGTATTGAATTCCGTTATTACAAAGTAATAACACAGCACTTAAGAGCTTTAAATTAAACGATTTAATTCAATTTTAATATACACAAAATAAACACGGTGGTCACTACTGTAACGTCTAAAAGATGCTTTACTATTTTGCTGTCTTCTTCCAAACATGCACAGTGGTTTGAAAATCTTTTTTTTTGGAAATAATTCAGTAGCTCATAAACTATATAAGTTATCTCTTTAGAGGCCAGGCAGAGGTATATCTGAGTGAACTTATAGATAATAGATCCTGTAGGCTAAAGGGGGAATTCTGGGTATGCTTCCAAAGTTCTTATGTTTCGAGCCTTTGCACTTAGTAGACCTTGAGAATAAATATCTACCAACAATGGCCTTATATGTTTAGGTTACCTCTTCTAATTTTGGAGAAAATTATACTAGAAAAAACAATTTTTTTTACTTTTTTTGTCGACTTTAACTTAGGACTTTTAACGTGGTTTACTATACATATTTGTATTATTATTATAAAATATTAGCTGCATTTTTGACAATTAATTTATAATAAAACAGTTGTAAGTTTTCTTTCCATAGCTCGTTTTGTTAAAAAGTTTTAATGCTCTGAATTGGGAAATTGTAAAAACACCCGTTTTTTATGATTTTCCCCAAAAAGGAGGTTTTTTTTGCTTATAAAATTAAAACTTACTTTGGGATTAGTAAATTATTTTAAACTATTTTAAAGACAACCTAAAGTAAATACGAATAAAAGAAAAACAAACAAAAGTTATAACAGCCCTATGCAAACATTGCCAATTTTGAACCAATATTTATGATTTACCTCGGAGGGCACAGCAACAATTGAAAAATTTTTATTTGGGTTTTACGTCGACCCTCGTCAAATTTGGTTTATAAACAAACCGGTTTCGGCTATTTGCCATCCCAAATAAAAATAAATTAAACCCCGTCGGAAAATATACGCACACATCGATTGAAAAATTATAAACAGAATATTAAAGCTCAATCTCTTGGCTATATACTCCAAAAAGGATTTGACAGCCCTGCAGTTAACAAAGTCAGGGTAAACAGTTTTATAAAATAAAACAATTTTTTGGAACATTTTTTCCCCGTTTAGGGAATTTATGTGTTAAAATTAAAAAAATTAAAATTTTATTTCACCGCGTTATTCATGCTGTATTAATTGTTTTTGGTTTCTGTTGTTTAACCTATTTCAAGGAATGTCTTATAGGCATGTGGTTGTTTTTTTGTGTGTATAAGATGTCTTAAAAAACTACGCTCTTCGTAAAATACATAATAGGTCAGTTCGCTTGCTTTTTTTAATGGTTATTATATGAAAACTTTGAAAACTTAAACAAATCATCTTTGTAACAATTTTGAAAATTTCGTGATAGATAAAACTCATTATGAAAACCATGTTGAGTCTTCATATATGATTTTTGTTTTATCTCGTTTATTTAAAGTTTAATAAATTTAAAATTTCAAATAAAATTTGTTCTACAAAACCCAAGTTTCTAGTATTTTGTAACTATCAGGTGTTTTTTATATAGGTATAGAACTGTATATTGGCAACCCTTTTTAACTGCTTAGCTGCCAAGTGATTGATTAAGGTTTTTTTGGATTTTCCTTTTAATATGAATAGACTGACTTCTGAATAATGTTTGTAATTTGTGCAAATTCAGCCCAAAATAAGACTGTGGTGGTTCCTTTTTTAAAAAGTGAGTTTTGGTTTGAATGCATACGTCAATAAAAAAAAAACAGGTGCATTTAGGTTGATGATAATCCTCAGTTGTATGTTTTGATAGCGTTTATTCCAGAAAAACTCACCGTTTGGCGTGCCTTATGGGCTGGTAGGATCATTAGTCCTCACTTTTAAAAACAATGCTTCTCAGAACGTTACAGTTAATGGTGACCGCTATAGAGTCATGATTACTGACTTTCTCGTTCATCAATGCTTCCGAGAGCTATAGTTTGAACAAGCTAATATGTCACACAGTTTATACCATAATTAATTTTTTGAAGGAAACGTTTGGTAAACGCATATTTTCACGTTTCGGATTAGTTAATTAACCTCCGACTAGACTATTTTCTATGAAGGATAGCATTCGCTGAGATATTACTGATATACATCCACCACTAATCGAAAACTGAAAAACAGATTACGCTATGTGTGAGCAAACAGATTTTCTTTCAAATGCATTAAATTTCATATCAATTTGAAAAATTCATCTGTACTTCATTCATCTGTACCATTTCAGAGCTATATGCCTCAATCAAAAATATACTTTACATTTGTGGGATAAATAGGTAATTCGTTAACACTATTTATTTCAATGGAAGTAATTACTTCCTTTAGCTCTCCTTCAACTTAAATAAATTAGGGCATCACATCAATACATATCAGGTTACAAAAAATATTCCTTTCAAATTACTTTTCTTTTTGAAATGCCTTTTGGTAATCTACAATATTCTACAACAAGTTACTCAGTTAAAATAAGCTCTTGTTGCGCGGCTACTTCATTTTAAGCCATACAAATAAATTTCATTGTTTCTTTTAATTTTAATCTTTATCTTTATATGTATATATATTTTTGTTTTAAGGAGGCTTTTACAGATACTAACCATATTGTGGCGTTAAACTTATTGCACACAATAGAGCAATTTGTATCCTTTTCCTTAAAATAAATGTTGCGTGGTGATCCTTAAGACTAAAGTGCATAAAATGTTTATTCATGCAATTGAATCCTTTTATACAGCTAAAATGTGTCTTTAGGGATTTGTAAAAAATAGTAGTAATCTATCACAGTCTTATTGTTAATTTTATTAACTTTCCTAAATCCTGTTACTTAAAATTATATTCAAATTTTATTTTAATTAAATTTTTGTAGTCATTTAATTCTTCATCTCCATTAACTTTCTATAGCATGCAAAAAATTCGTTAATTTAAAATACTATTCCTCTCTCTCTCTCTCCCTCACTCTTTCTTTATAAACTTTATTTCATTACTCAAGAGTCATAAAATTATATAGATAAATAACTTGATAAAAACTAACTTTATACAAAAATAATAAAAAATAAAAATATAAAACTCAAATGAAAAATATATTTTTCTATTACAAAAAGTTATAAAAGGAAAATATCAAAACTCTTATTCAAAACAATATTTTTTTATTTTGACATTATATTTTTATTCATACAGAAAAAAAAACATATGCATGACTTAGGTATTGTAGGTGTTTGAGTGTGTGTATGAGTGTTTTTGATATCTTGCGGTTAATAAAGTGCGTTATAAAATTGTTATTATCACACCATTATGACATTTCCAGATGCTTATCATCAGTATCAACATCAACGTTAATATGTGATGATTTTAATATAACGATAAAAGTTTTAGCAGAAAATATTATAACTACATCATATATATATATATATATATATATATATATATATATATATATATATATATATATATATATATATATATATATATATATATATACACCTATTTACTAACACCTTTGAATATTGAAACATGCGTTTGTGTGTATGTTTGGAGATACATATTTTCAGTATGTTACCAAAAAATAAACAATTAAAATGAAACCTTAAATGTGTTATTAAAATAACGAAACAGAATAAAATAAAAAAATACGAAATTTTCTATTCCCTCCAACTTCTGTTAAATCTTAGACGATCGACATTTATTCGGCACGAATGTTCTTTCTCAGAATGAAGATAGTTTTCTCTATATACAAAACTGAACTTCATCGCACGAAATTCGTTATGCGTAATGAATTTTACTCTAAGTTTATTGGTGCTTCCACACCAAGGACAAAGCAAGTACTACTTTAAAAAAAATACTGTTAGAAAACATAAGCTCTGGCAACTCCTTACATACACGTATGTAAGCAACTATAAAAAAAAATAATTTTGTTATTTTTATTAGACAAGTGTACATGCCAAAAGATGGATGAACGAAGTTACTTTTATCAAGAGCAAGGTGTTATTCTTGGGTAGATTAACAAGATAACTAGCTGCGTTGAGTGTTATGGAAGAGGTGTGTGCTCGCTGTACATCAAAATATCGCGATGTTCATGAGTTCAATTCCACAAGGGAGACACAGTTGAAAACATAGATAAAAATTACTTTTTTTTTATTACACAGTGACCAACAGTGATCAAGTGGAAAAAATAGCGAACAAAATGAATACGACTGTTATGCAAAACGCAGTAGAAAAATTAGTGAAGGCAACTGGATATAATAGAGGGTGTTGTTTTTAAAGGTATATAACTTTTAAATGTAATAAAACAATGGCTAACTCCTTAAATTGTTATAAAATTTAATATATTCGAGAGATAATCTGCTGCCATTTGATTGCAATGGCTATGACATTAGCCAACATTTGTTATCCCTCCATCCCCCGGGGGCACATTTATCGGTCTTTACGGATTACTTGACCGTCTAGACCTGTGCTGTGGGAGGTATAAGGGAGACCAGCCCCCTGAAAGCAGCAGGTGTCAACTGGAAGCTCCACATTATTTTCACGGGAATCAGTAAGCCCCTAGTTCCGCTAATTATCTCTTTAGGCTTTAAGCTGTTTCTCTGACTGATTATTGAGGTTGGCCCTTCGGGAGTATTGTGGTGATTGTGGTTTTTCGGCCGTCGCATGAATTTGATTATGAGGGCGAAGATCATCTCGTCTTTAATAACACCAACGGATTAATTTTCCGGATCCAGTGAGCATGCTAGTCGTATGTTCTGGATCAGGAGTTGTATAGCCTCCAGCTCTTCAGCAAGGAGTAGTGGTTTGCAACCCTGCTTTGGCGCTGCTGAAATTGCAACTAGGACCTGTTGCTAAAATTAGTCCTCGGCTTCCTAGGGCGTGAGGACGTTGCTTTTCATTCCCAATGGTTCGACCACCATCTGATTAAGGCTTACAGCCAGGTGCAGATTTAAATCTTATCACGAAAAAATTTGTTATCCCCCAAGTGGTAAATTGTTTCGGGCTTATCGGCATAGACTAGTGATTTCACATATCCCGACAAAAAATAGTCTAGCACGAACTTGCAGGGCCCAGTTCAGAAACGTGAAAATAGACGGTTACCAATCGTCATGTTGAAATTACAGTTTCCTCACATCATGGTGGTTCAACTGAAGGACGAAAACGTCAATAATCATGGCACTTATTGCGACAACGTTTGACAGTAACGTTCTGACCAGCATCATTTTCAAAAGTACGGACCAATGACTTCAGAAGCCCATTACGCATATCAAACAGCCAGGTTTTCTGATGTAACGGTGTTTGAGACACTTGAGAATTAGCATCACTCCAAAAACGACAGTTTTGTTTATTGTTGTAACCATGGTAACGTATAAATGTTGTCACTTGTGTGTATCATTTGTTGTGATGGTTTATGCAATAATTTTTTCAATTGTTTATTAGGCATCATATGTCATTCTAAATAATTTACACAAGCAGCAATCTATTAGCTGCAAAACAACTGAACATGCAGGGTGTTGTATTTCAAGTGTTGAGGTTCAGCAGGCGAACGTGCATGTGTAAGTGATGCTAAGAATGCTGACAAGCATTTTTACGTGGATAATGTACAGGGATTAAGCTGTGAACTAACAAATATATTACATTGCAAAAATGAGTAGCCGCAAACGCACTAATACTGGCTATGTTTGCCACGCTGCATATTCTATACCAAATATACCAAAATGTTGTCAAATTATTTTCCGACAGTTAGAATAAAAATATTTGATAAGAATAATTGTAAGCGTTTTTCTGTAAACAACTTAGAAGTAAAAATTGGTATATACGCAGAACAATTATTAAAGGAAAGACATTCAATAAACAAAAATCTTAGGAGCTTCATATGAGAAGCTTTAAGGCAAAATATAAAAATTTTAAATAGTTTTTTATTAAGTTACACCATTCAAACTAAAGTGAGTGTAATCGCCTATGGAATCCGCGATAAATGGCACTGCTTTTTAGGTCCATTTTGGACAATTTGGAAGTGTTGTTCAGTCTAATCATATTAAAATGCCAAACTAAACATAAGTGGCTTAACGATTGACAAGGTTCTGCAAGTTAAAAAAGCGTTGCTAAATTAAAGTTGTATACCTCTATAAAAATACCGTTTATAAAATTAGCATATTATATGATAGGCAAACCAACCAAGCAGACGTAACGAAGTTCGAAAAAGTAGATTAGCTTTGAATAACGCGAAAGGAAGTTGCGAGTCTTTGCAGAGTTGTAGCTGCTCTATATGGTTGCGCATATTAGGTAACGAGCGTTTTTTTTTTAAACAGGTTATAACATTGAGCTTGCGTAGATAATAGCGCGTCTTATAATATAAAAATCAGGAGAACCGCAGAGTAAGAAATAAAAAAAATAGAGTTTAGGAAGTTCTACAGTAAAGTAAAAGAAATCATCAAAATCACATCTATGTCTACTTGAAAAAAAACCTTTTTTTGATTAACAAAAATGGAAAATAAAATAATTTTACTTCCTAAATATACCACACTTTTAGCTAAAGTTAAATATAATTAACTTTGAAACTATTTTATTACTCATTAGTTAATGTAATTAAAAAAAATATCAGTTCAGTTATTGCTTCAACGAGGGCAATTATAGTTTCTAAATAAAAAAATTACTTTTCATATTTCTTAAGCCTCTGAATTTAATACTACAACTGTAATGCTGATTATATTTAATGCAGTATAATTCTCTATATGCTTTTCTTCACTGTGAGCACTTTTTCTTAAAATCTTTATATGGCTTCTTTAACAAATGTAATAAAAATCCATTCATAATCCATACATTTAACGTTGTTAACCTGCTGCTCATCATTGATAATGGTAATAGTAAATAAAAAATCTCAGCTTCTGAACTCCACTACTCGTAGATTCATTCTGCCATATTAACGTGCAACTTAATACATGACAGATGCGAAGATAACTTTTAGGAAAGAGAAAAAAATTAAACTTATAAAACATGAACCTTATGACGGGTCACATGCTTCTTAACAAGAGACTAAAGTAATAAAAGACATGGAATATATTTAGTTGCATAAAAAATAATAATAATAGTAATGCGACAACGAATACAATTCATACAATGACAACGTTTTGCATTTTTTAGTTCCATTTAAGCTCATAAAAATATAAAAGAATTTTCATGATTTCATTTTGCAATTTAATATTTTTTTTTATACTCAATTACAAACACACACAATCACACACTTACACACATTAAACATAGGCACATACATCTATTGCATATATGTGCGATATTAAAACTACCACTATGACAAAAATATATTTGTTAAAAGAGGAAAGATACAATATTTATACCATTTATGTTTGTATATTTTATATATTTACCTGTATGTTTGTGTGTGTGTATAAATATATTTTCTGTATATTTAAGCAGATTTCTGTGTATTTTTTCAATCTCCTTTTAATATTTTTTTTTTGTTGTTCATATTAGAGGAAGAGTATATAATTGTATTTAGAAATCGGTACATTCAGTCTAACTTCCTGTATGATTTGATTTCCTTTTGCCACTCTATTCATTGTGAACAGGAACAGGATCTTACCGTAGTTTAAAGTGTTGAATCGTTTTCGTATATTTGTATGTATGAATGCTAAGGATAGGAGGTGTTAGAACATATACATATAGTTTGGATAGAATTGTATGTAAATATGTACGTACAAATATAGTACATGTGTATAAATACACTTGTCTATTTGCATGCAATTGTATTTATGTATTCTTGCATGCATTTAGCCAAACAGAGTTTCTTAAATATTTTACGTGTAACTTTTCTAATTTCCATATTTAAAGGATGATACTGTAATCAAATAAAATAATTTTGAATTGAATTGAATTGAATAAAACTGACACTAAGTGCTGCAAACCAATTAAAATAACGTCTGTTTGATTTTGATATCTTTCTCGGGAAGAAAAGATGTTCTTAAGTGATACAAGCTTCTCTGGAAATGTTGAGTAAATGATAATAAATACCAAATGAATGTTATGTCTTTCTTTGATTTCATCACAACTCATTATCTGAAAGTAGTAATAATGCTATAATCCACAATATCAAATATGCTGTCCTGTTGTTAAAGTGCAAAAGATGATATTTTTTAAAAATGAAGCTACAAAATCTTGTGCGAAGATTCTGGAAAATTTGGGATTAATTTTACGTCAACCCACGTCTATACTATACAGTTTATAGAGCGAAAAGAACACTGAAGATGGCATATACCCGAAACCGCTATGTTCACAAATCAAATTTGAAAATCATACCAGAATAAATCAAACCCCGTCGTACAATTAACGCACATATTTTCGAAAATATTTAAAAATGTATTGGGCATTTTGCAAGGACCTTAATTAAATTTATTTCAGCTGCATTCGATGTTTCTTTAGTCTATAAATTTATCAAGAGAAATAAATTACAATTTTCGTTTGTTTATCAATAAATTTTAAAATTTAGATAGCCATGAACTTTAGCCGAATTAAATCTATTCAAACGGTTATAATATTAAAACACTTCAAAATCACTCCAAAATCACAGGCAAAGCACCGTGCATTCATGTTTTCTAATCAACACGACACTTAAACATCATCTATTGTGAGGTAAAAAAAAACGAATGAAAACTAAAATTTCGTTTTAGCTAAAAGTAAAGACTGCGGATGATGGGTGAAGGCATCTAAGCTTAATTTTTACTTTTTTTTTAACAAAATAACAAAAGTTATAAATAATTAATCTCCCTTAATAAATTTAGAGCTAAAAATGTTAAACAAATAATAGTAATAATTTAAAAAATACTTTATAATTAGTGTGATACTTAAACATCATTTATTGTGAAGGACTTAACTCGAGATGTACCTTTTTTAAAAGTCAATTTTATTTTCAAGATGAGTTTTGATATTTAAAAATCTCATGTTTTTTTGTTTTAACTCCTGATGGTAATTTAACTCCTGATGGTGACTCCCAAAGAAGCTGAGAACTGTGTTCAGTGGGGATTCTTGTTAGCAAACGTAATTAAACCTTACTTACCCAATAGACACTCATCTGTCGCTGGACAGCAATGACTAAAGATTAAAGACCATATCACTGAAAGGACTTAAGATAATACAGTGAAAATTCCTATCATGCGTTAATGATGAAATTGGGGTTCCTTTAAAAAGGATATGAAATGTAGTAAAGAATAATTGCTTTCATTTATCCAATACCCAGTTTATACATTTCAGTATTTCTTCACCCTATTTAATTTTAATAACTTTTTTAAATACAAAAATTCGTTAAGAATCTCTGCTGTAAATGGATATTAAAATTTTTTTCCATCATATATGAAAATTTATTCTTATTTTTTAAGATTTATAACTCTATTCGTGACAAATTGAAAGTGAAAAAATTATATGTTGAACAGAAAAATGCTAAAAAAAAATTAAAATCAAGTTCAGTGCATAAACGTCTGTTAAAGTTAAAAAAAGATTTTAAGAAGAAAAACAAAAAAACATTAAAAGATGGGAAAAAATATAACACGGGAAATATCCTTAAAAAAATCATACAAATCTTTTTATTCCAAGGCAGACAATAGACAAGGTAATGGCTCTGAAAAGAAGACTACAATTTACAAAAAAAAAAAAAACAAAACGAAAGAAGAAAAATGTAGATACAGATGATATGAAAATCCACAAATAATAGACTCAAAAATGTGTTCACAAATATGAATATAAATTGAATTTAACACTAAAATGCAAAGTGTAAATCGCATTTATATTCATTTGACCATGAAATCAACAAGAAAAGTATAAAAATTTAAATAAAAATCACAGAATACATTTTTTTATAGAGAATTTACATAATTTATAAGAAATTTTGTTGTTATCTTTTGTTTAAGTTATTTTAAAATTAAATTTAATTTGTTTTGTCTTTAAGTTAATATTAAAACATATTTTAAAGGGTTCGTCCACTTTTAGAAATCCATAAAATGTTATGCATTTAAGACATTTGCTACCACCTGTCATTAATTAATTTAATTTTTAAAGATTTCTTTATAAAACTTCTTCTTTGGAAAAGAAGAACAGAATAGTGCATATGTGAAATAATATTCTGTTATTTATTAAAAGACAAGTGTATTTGATATAACTAGGCACTTGTTCAGTTTAATTATATTCATATGTATTTCCAAGACTTTTGGGAATAAAAAAATAATACTTGTATAGGACAATTCGTGAAAAGATTTACATCTGCACCTGGCCGTAGCCCTTAATCAGGTGGTGATCAAACCACTGGGAATGAAAAGCAACGTCATTCACTCCCTAGGAAGCCGAGCACTAATTCTAGCAACAGGTCGCAACAGGCGAACCACTACTCCTTGCTGAAGAGCTGGAGACAATCCAACTCCTGGTCCAGAACACATGAGTAGCATGCTCACTGGATCCAGATCCTTCACCCGTTGGTGTTATTAAAGGCGAGATGATCCAGGCCACCATAGTCAGTTCGTGCTTGGGACCGCAAAACCACAACCACCACGATACTCCCGAAGGGCCAATCTCAATAATCAGTCAGAGAACAGCTAAAAGTCTAAAGAGACAATTTGCGGCACTCTGGGGCTCATTGATTCCCGTGGAATAACGTGAAGCTTCCAGTTGTCTCCCTGCTTGCCTTCAGGGGACTGGGCTCGCATATACCCTTAGCAGCATAGGTCTATATAGTTAATTATTCTATAATGACCGATAAATGTGCCCCCGGGGGGACTTGTATAGGACATTTGTTACTTTTCAATACTACTATGTTTCTAAAAGATATTACAGCATTTAACATGCTGTTGATTTTATTATTTGCGTTTTTAACGGTCAAGCAGCCTAATATAAAGTGGCGTGCCACACTTTTCTGTATTAATTATAGTTTGATAAAAATACACCAATATATTCTCACACTTTTAGACTCACGTCCAGCAAAAAAAAATTAATTACTCTTGGTATAGCCTATTACGCAAAAATTAACATTTCTATTAAATCATAAACCAGAACTACTAAAAAAAACGCTAAAAAAAATTTAAATGACACTACTGAAATACAACAAGCAGCTGTTTATCACTGGTTTATTGTTTTTATATTCTTGAAATTTCGCAATGCCACATCATTTCATACTAATATTACAATAATTTATTTATTATTATTTGTTTATTTTATAAATAATAATTTATTTATTTCAAATATGCGTAAAAGAGTGTTTACTCATGCTTAAGAGTTAAACTCTTTTCAATTTTTTTATATTAAGATTCTGAAAGATTTTCCAAAAGTTTGGTGGCAGATAAGAAAATATTTCTCTTTATTTGCTTCTGAAACTCAATAATACAAACTTGTTTAATAAATACAATTAGGTTTTGCTTAGCCGTTTTCGTTTTGTATTTCTTAAAAATTCTAATATATTTTTTTTATAGTTTTTTAAACGATCTTTTTTATCTTGAATAAATATCTTTTTTCTTTTTTAAGATCTTTTTTATATATTTTTTTCTTTTCAATATTTCGCTTTCCTTTGGAAAGCTTCTTCAGGAAAAAATTTTTTTATATTTTTGAAAATAAAAAAAATTATTAATAATAATAATATTTAATATTAATATTTATTAATAATTTTTTTGTTTTCAAAAATATAAAAAAAATTTTTCCTGAAGAAGCTTTCCAAAGGAAAGAGAAATATTGAAAAGAAAAAACAATATAAAAAAAGATCTTAAAAAAGAAAAAAGATATTTATTATATTTTTTTATATTTTTTGAAATTGATTATAATTTTAGCCCTTTCGGGCTTCCAAAAATTGCCGTAATGGATGGTATTTCACATCCATATGGCGAGGTATTGGTTAAAGTTTCAAATAGCAATAATCGCACCTCAGTTAATACTTCATGGGTTACGATATCACCGCTGCGCAAGGCTAATGATACTTTGCAAAAGCTTAAGTATATAATCAAATTTAAAATAAACAAAATGAGAATTATTTGATGATAAAATTATAGAAGGCAAAGATTAAAGAAAATGTTTCAGATTTTATGCAAGTAATAAGGGTGATTTGGCAATAAAAGGAACTTTAATAGCTTAGCTTTAAGATGGCATAGAAAGGGTTGAAAATAAGTGAAATAAAATTTTAATTGCAACCTTTAAGAAACATAAGAAACTGTTGTACTTTAATGAATGAAAACAAGTTATTTTCTGGTGAAATAGTTGGGATGTTTATTTGGGTATTAAAATATAAATAAGATTAAATTTATTTTTACACTATTAGTTTTCTTATATGAGTCCTACGTTGAGAAGTGCTAAAATTTAAAAAGAAATCGTGTCTATTTACTTATTTTAATTTGTTTTTGCTAAGAAATTTTTGTTATAAAACTCATATGAGAATTCATTTAGTGTAATAGGGAAACAAATCGAAACATATTTATAATATGGTGATAGTTACCTTAACTATGATATTTTGTTTTATTCAGCAAATATTTTTTTTAATGAAAATAACAAAATCAGGAATCAGGTAATGAATGAATAATTTATTTAAAGGTAACAAAAATAAGACTTTTTAAACAAAATGAAAATTTTCAAAATTTATTTGACCCCTAGAGTCTTGTTAATTAAAATTATTTCTCTAAAAAATTTTGAACTTTAAGCCGAATATTATAAAATGCAATTAGTTAAATGAAAACTTCGAAGTAGTTTTGGTTTTCCAGAAGTGTTTTGCCGTTGTATTATTATTATTATTATTATTGAAAATATTTAATTTTTTTAAATTTTTGGTTATAGCCCTGATTTTTAATTTTAATCAATTTCTTTTTATAAAATTAAAAATTGTTTCTGAAAAATACTTATAATAAAAATTTTTAGGATAAGCCTTTCCATTGCTGTTTAAAGGTGCGAAGGGTAGAATATTGTTGCTGTAACGATTCAATAAAAAGTATGTAGAGCAACTATCTTCATACAGAGAAAAGTTATCTCTATTTTCCAGAAACTAGAGCCAAAGTGAAAACAATATTTAAGAGTAAAAAATTTTTTAATATTTAAAAAAAGTTTTATAAAATTTCAAATAATTCAATATTTTTACAGTAAACAGCAAAAAAAAAAAAAAAAAAAACAGCAAATAAAAGTGAAAAAAGGATTTTATGCCAAGGAAACTATTCTAATGCAAATTTAGATAAAACAAAAATAATTTATATTTTCTTTAACATTGATTGTGAGATCAAAAGGTTTTTATTTTAGGGAATTTGTTTTTACCCAAAAAACGAAACAAAAAGGATAAAACAAAAGAGTAATTTTGGTTTTTTGTTTGTACAGGACTTTAGAATTTATTGATGTGTATTTTCGTGTTTCCGCAAAACAAAAAGAAATTGAAAATTTGTTTACAACCATTTGGCATTTATATTCTTTATTTATTTAAAATATAATTTAAAATGAAATAGTGGGCCAAATTATATACACATGCTTTCGTAAGTGTGTGTATGTATGTGTGTGTATGTATGTGTGTGTGTGTATAATTTTTTTAACTTTTCTGTAAATATACGCAAATTTCAATTTAAGTGCGTCAAAACTTGGTTTGCATTTTTGGGATTTGTAGAAAGTGGAGAGCAATGACAAAAAAGGATTTTGTTTTGCTATGGCTTTAGGCAAATTTTCCATAATGAGTTTCCTGTGTAAATAACCAAAAATTCAAAATCAAAATCAAAATCAAAACCTACATATGGATAAATAATTGTTGTGAAATTTTTATCGAAAACACACGATATTTTCAAATTGCTTTGAGCTATTTTAATTGAATTCTTTTGATATATTTATGGTTTATGCTAATCAGAGAAACGATGACTGAATATCTTGACGTCAGCTAGTGAGAAACTCTTGAAAGTAACTTTTGAGCTATTTATTTTAAAAATTGATAACTTTAATATATAAAAATATATGCCCTTATTTTAGTTTTATGTGATCCTGTTTGCTTTGTGGTAGACAATGCCACACACAAACTTTAAAATCAAAAATAAAAAGTTATGTGCCCTGAGTTTTTAAACAGATATTTTTCTTATTTCATTATTAAAACACAATTTTGCTTATTAAAAAAAAATTTGAACGAAACATTATTAACTTAACTAAAACTAGACTAATTAGTTACTTAAATAAAATATAATTTCATTTCATTTCATTTTTTTTTTGTATAACTTCCTGATTATAAATTTTTTTCTGATGCTGTCGATGTTGTCTTTACCTTAATAAACTAAGAAATGAATTGCTTTACACCAGACGGCTAGACTGAGCAGCATCCATTTATATAGACACACATGCAATACACAGACATTTAAAAAAAATAGAAATCGAAAAAATTAACAGAAAAAAAAATATATAAAATTCAGTGTGTAACGGAAGTCACTTAATTTAAGTATTTTTTATTTCATTTTCAGTTTCATTTATCCATTTTACAATTCATATCCGTAGAGATACGAAATAAAAAAACAAAAAAAAAACAACTTAAATGAAAAACATCTTCATTCATTTTGTTATTTGCCAATATTTGATAATGTTTGTCATGTAGCATAGCTTTGTGTGCGTATGTGAGGGTGAGCGTAAGTATTGATAGTATACAAAATTCATATAAAAACAAATGCTTACATTTGTAAACACTTTGATATTTCTATTGGTGTGAATATGTGTATTTATGAGTGTCTGTTTAAATGTAAAAATATTTCATGTACGAGTGTCTACAAGCACTTGTAAGTATTACAATATGACCTTTTAAGTGCACTTGTTAGCTTATGAATAACAGGGTGATAACTACAATAGCAACGACAAAACCGACACTTATAAATTTACATTTATATACAATTGTACTGTGGAGCGAATTTAAAAAAAAAAGAATTTAATTGAAAAAAGATGAAATTGATTTATTTTAAAGGTCAATACATGGCGTTACCATCTGAAAATTATTTCACTACGTCTTCCCGAAACACATTCAGATGTTCAATTTTGTATCACTTTTTTCAAAATTGCTGGCTGTATGCCACGAATAATAAGAACAATGTTGGCCTTCAAGATGTCAATTGTTGCTAGTTTATCAGGATAAACTAGTGACCACTTGGTTTCACAAAATTTTATGGAAAGGCCAGTAGAGACAGGCACATTCCCCCAATCAACAACTTTAAGAGCAGCAAAAGTAATACATATAGTGTCCCATCGGCTGACATTTAACTTTAAGAACGCAACTAAAATTCACGGAAGTAAATCAGTTTGTAACTTAACCCATGTTAAGCAAAATATGGGAAAAATAATGAAATGCGTTTTTCCCGGTATATCAACTTTATCTGTTTTAGTTTTTTTTTTCTGTTGAAACTATAACAGTCATTCACAATATTCGAACCCACAATAGTGAGTATTTCATGGTTAAAAAAAGCTTTTGTAATGTTTGAATATGGTGATTACATTTCAGTAAAAAAACCTAGTTAATAAGTTCCTAACTTGTATTTTACTTTTAACAAATTCTTGGATTGAATATTATTGCTATTTCCTGTCCAAACTGGCTGATAGCCAGTTCCTACTGGCGGAGGAAAAATAAACAACATAATCTTGGATTGAACTTTAGAAAAGAGCATAATTTTTGCTTGCCTTATTACTTGCTGTGTGTGTATTTCATACGCCCTTAATTTCTGAAGTACGATTCCGGCATGCAGTATAAAATATAAAGAATTTAAAAAGTATTAAAATATATAAAAATATATTTAATTTAGAACAAGGCCCATAAATAGAATAAAACTGAAATCTCTTGACATTCAAAACATTTTCGGCTTAAAAAAAACTAATTGAGATCAAATATATAATTGAGAGTAATAACTTAAATGTTATGATAGCCACTGTGCACTCAATTACACGGACTTTCAACTATTGTTATTAATATTTTTTTAAATAATTTCTTTCCATAGCATAATTTGAAAATATTATGTCACAGAATGTGCATTCATTTGTTGGTTGTTTAGTTTTTTTTTCTACTCAACTCATTTTGTTATTCTTTTTTTTCTCTAATACATTCTCATTATTCTCAATCATTTTATTTATATAATTTTTCTATTATTCTTGTTTTGTTTCGCATAAATGATTATAGAGTTAACTACTTCGTGGTCTGCAATTCGATATTTTGTTATTTTAACAAATGTTACTTTCTTTTGACGATTAAAATAAAAGAGACTTATAAGAAGCGTTAAGATTTTCGATGCAACTGTCAATATTGAGACTTAAGTGACTTAAATTAATTTTTCATTTGGCTAACATATCAGTAATGATGGGACAATTGAAGAAAATGATTTTAAAAAATCGGTAGATTACAAAAACTCCTGTAAAGCTAAAGTGAAAGTAATATGCCTCGAGAGAGTCACGCAGTATAGAATTTTTTTTGCAAATGCAATTTTAAACGCTGTTGGCATTAATTAGCCTTTAAGATCATTTGTTACCAATGAGGTTATAAATCGATTTTTTTTGAACTACATTCTAAATACTGATACTTAGCAATGAGGAGGCAGCTCTAATTCTCAGTAAGTTAAAAAGACTGTACAGAAAATATGAGTAGAACGATCGATAGGATTAAATTTCACACTGCGTTCCCTTTTTGACATTTATGTATGTATGTGTGTAGTTTGCCAAATCATCATTAATAGATTGACGCTTAATATAAACTATCAAATAATGTGAAGATAGTCAACTTAAATTAAGTTTTACGGGTGCTTGCTAACAAACAAAATTGCCGCATATGAAGTGAACAAATTCTCCAGCGGAACCTAATGACTCTGCTACATCAATCAAAGTGACTGATAACTATTTTTTTTTAATATATAAATTTTTTTATTGTAACTTCATAGTAATATGAACTTTCAACAAGTTTTCAAATCTTAAATCTATATGTACATAATCATTAGGCCCGACCAGTATCAGACATAATCCTAGTGACAGCAATTATAATAATATCTTAACAAATTCTCACAATAAAAAAAAAATAAAAACTATTTTCAAGAGATTCAATTTAGAGGGTTATTGACCAATGCCTCTGTGTCCCTCCTTTTAAATCGGATGTGACCTCTATAATTCAAAATATTCCGAGCAGGAGGATCAGGTGGCACTCGAGTTTAGTTAAATATTTGCCTGCGTATTAAGCAATTTCAGCTGTCACAAGTGCAATATTTAAATCACGATGTATAATTGAATTTCGCATGTACCATGGAGCTAATGTAATCAATCGTAGTATTTCGTTCTGTCCACATTTGAAGCTTAAGCAGTGCCCCACAGTTGAATTCCATAGCACCATATTGGTTTCAGAAGCGACTTATGCAATAGAAGCTTACAGTACAGACTAAGAGTTGAGTTCCTGCCAATTAGCCAGTATATTTGAGATGACTTGATTTTTATTTGGATTAGCTTTGTGTCGATGTGGTGTTTCCATGTAAGCCTGCGATCAAGGATTATGCCAAGATATTTAGCGTGTAAGTGGTGAGGAATAATTTGTTTGTTACCCTTTATAAAGTAAAAGTTATGTGGACACACTTTTGCTCGTTTACTTTTATTCTCCATAAATTTAACCACAATTGCAGATGCGTAATATGTTCCTGAAGAACCTGAGATGCCACACGGGAGTCTTCGTGAGTACTAAGGCAGGCCGTATCATCGGCAAATGTTGAAATATGGATACTACTACTCACAGGCATATTACAAGTATAAAGCAGATTTAAAACTGGACCCAGTATACTTCCCTGTGGCACACCGGAAGCTATCGATGCGGGTTCACTGATGAAGTCTCTTTCAGCTACTGTAAACCTTCTTTCCACAATGTAACTTTCTAGAAGCTTCACCATATTGATTGGGAGATATGTCCTCAACTTATGTAATAGGCCCTTATGCCATACTCTATCAAATGACTGATAACGATTTCGAAAAGTCTACTGTCATTTGGCTTCCAACATTTTTTTTCAGACCAGCACTCAGGGAATGACAGCTAATCATGCAATATATTGTGGCAGAACTAGGAAATAAGGTTATGGGGAAGGCAGTAAAGGCCTCCAAGATTGTCATTTTTACATCCTTAAATTATTTTCTATAGGGCCATGTTCCTATAGATCACTGATTTATGCGGATAATTCAGCAACAATTGATGCCTTCGGCGCGAACATTGTACGTAATACTTGTGATATACGGCCAGCATTGCTGGAAAAAGCGATCCATACGTTTTAGTCTTAGAAGCAATATTTTTTTTTATTTTATATCGGATTAAAAAAACCCTTCGTAATTTCTCTTTAAATGTATTTTATTGTTATTTTCATTTATTTAATTTATTTTTTTTTTAAGTTTATTTTCTAAGCCACAAAATTAATAACCCTGTTACAAATTTGTTTTCCTATTCATGTATGTTTATAAAAATATAAAAAAAAGAAATGAATGAATGAAAGACTATTTGTAAAGATAATGCAATTGACAAAATATGTTACCGACCTAATGAAAATACAAATTACTTCCGCACATTGGCACGTCCTACAAAAAAGAAAAGGAACACAAAAAAAAAATAGAAAAGAAAAACTCAAAATTTGTTCAAATATAATAGAGACAATTTGATATGAGGGAAAAAACAAAAAGGGCGACATTCATTATGAATATAATTTTAATTTTCAGGAATTTATTTATTTTCGTTTCACCATTTACAGCAGTTGTAAATATTTCGATACGTGTAAAAGAGCGGCACTGGTTATGCAGTTTGTATAATTTATTCTTTTAAGTACAAATAACTTATTGTGATAAAAATAAAATGTATAAAAATTTTTGGTTTTGTTTACGATTTCGAAAGAAATGCTAAAAAGAGAAACAATTAATTTCATTTATTTTATTTTGTATTATTCAGACGGACAGATAATTCTTTGAATGACACCCGACACTGTCTAAAGCTGAAGAAATATATCATGGAAACTTTAAAAATCATCTGGTCAAAATGTTGTGTATCATCTAGTCAAAATAAAATTAAAGAAAGTGATAAACATGACTGAACCCAAAACCCAAAGGTACGATGAGGCTTAGGATCATGCGTAGATAAATATTAAATTAGGTGCCCCTGTAGGCTAGTAGGTAGTGTACTAGCTTGTCAGTATGAGGTTGTGGGTTCGATTCCCAACGAAGACCTTGGTTTTTTTTCACTACAAAAATAAAAATTGACTGTCGGTGGGGCTGCTCAGCGATGAAGGCATATTCACTGGTCGCTGTGCTGTCTTATACGGCAGTTAATTTCCTACTATCCTTCTACTTTCACCACCTGCTTCATCTCTTCTCTATCCCTTTCCTAAAGAATGTAGCACGGTACTTGACTAAGCAGGCATTGTTGCCTGAAGTGCTACTTCTCTTTTAAAAAAAATATGATTTCTATAGGGAGATTTAGCCTATGGTAAATGTTTGGCACTATGGTGTGAAATAGCCTAAAATCAACACCAGACCCCAGACCAGACGTAAATAGATTAGCTATGAGCATCAAAAATTATTAAGAAGGGAAAGAGGTCTAAAACGGATTAATATTGTTAGTTAGTCTGTATTGATGGATACAAATATTTACATTCAAAAATTTTTGTACAACATAAAGATAGATGCGGGAATATAAAAACAAAAAGAAAAAAAAGATCCCCAGAGCAGTTAAATCAGAAGCTTAAAGACAATAGGAATAAATGTAAACAATTTGCGTTAATATTTAAATTATATTTTTGATAATATTGTTACGTTTATAACTTTTATAAACGTTTTAATGTGAGTTCTTTATTGCAAAATAAATAAAACCAGATTGTAGAGTTTTTAAATTAATTACAAGTTTATTTACTTTAACTACACACAAAGTTGACATTACAGATAAATTTACTTAAGATGTACATCTTTTCCTCACGAGGTTTATTTTTCAACTAACTAAATATCCACTCAGACGCTGCCTTTTTATATTTGTCCACTAGAGTTATAGAATTATTAAGAATCTTCTACTCTCTTTGTATCACATTTTGTTGTGGTTATGTTATTCTTTTAATGTTTAGGCGTCTGTAGGTCTCTGTGTATTTTTATTTTTATGCTGATAAAGTTTCTTCGTGGAATTTATTTTAAGATAGTTGTTGTTGTCTTGTGTAGATACTTTTTCTTAGAAACAGCTTAGAAACTAACAGCATATCTAATTGTTGTTGTTTTGCGTGTATAAAATTTCTACGCAGTTTGTAACTAGAAATTTGTTGCCTTGCGTGCATAAGCTTTCTTAGCAAGCCATGCAGTTAGTAAACAGCATACCCAGTTCTTTATTTTACTATTTAATTATTTTCTTCTAAAACTTAAGCAAGACGCATCCGTAACAATATTTTATTTTTAAGATCCTGATACGGAATGAAGTACTATAAGAAGTTTAGGAAAGACATTGCTCCTTTCACAGCAGTTATCATATTTTATATAATAAATTTGAAAAATTCTATTTTCTTTTAATTTGAAACAAAAAAACTTTTTGCCATAAACTTTACAAAAATTACAATTACGCCTCAGCGAGACCTTTTCAATACAAATACTTTTTCTAAAAAAAAAGTTTTGTTGCAATTCACACCAAAACTGTCATTTCTACTCGCTATTATGATGTTTTCTTTTAAAAACTTTTTGTTCATTTTTCTTAAAAACACAGAAAAAAAAAATCAAAGTAGAAAGGATAAAAGAATCAGTTACAGCTGTAATGATATAAAAAAAAGTGTAATCGTGGATTTATCATTATTATAAATCCAATGTTTCACACTTTTGCTTCATGCAACACAATAACAACTGCCAGCTAAAGGAACAGAAAAAAGTATCCATTGAATATAAAAATGCCAAACCAAAGAGTATCAAGTCCTCGTAATTGTATCAAGTTTTAGAATTATTTTCTCAATTTAGTCCTTTACTTTTTTTTTCAATTTCATTTACCACCTGTGACACAACACAACAACTTATGAGATCTTTGAATGCGAAAATGGATTAAGGATGGATACAAGAAATTGTGTGTGTGTGTGTGCTTTTTAAAAGAGAGAAGTAAAAGTTTAGTTTCAAAAAAAGAAGACATAAATAAAAACGCATACAGTTTTCATTTTGTCTGTCGTTTATCTATATATAGTTTTTTTTTGTTAGTTTGTTGCGAAAAGTACATGGAAAAAAATTGTTTGCTTACTTGTTGCTTAAAAAGTATTTGAAAGATAATTTTTAACGTAAGAGTTTTAAGCAGTTGTATACAAGAAGGAATTCTGTTTTTATAATCAAGGGATTCAAACTGTTAAAAATATTTTTTCTACGTATGAAAATTTTTAATTATAATTTTCGTCATCTCGCGTCAAATTTGGTTTGTACACATACCGGTTTCGGTTATGTGCCATCTTTAGTGATCTTTTTTCTCTATAACGTATAGAGTCTATACTGTATAGAGTATAGAGAAAAAAGAACACTGAAGATGGCACATAACCGAAACCGGTATGTTTACAAACCAAATTTTACGTGGGATGACGTAAAATCATACCCAATTATATTAAACCCCGTCGAACAATATACGCACATATCACTTAATAATTAATTAATTAAATTAATTATTTAAATAATCAATTATTATTTATTTATTTAAAAATGAAAATAAAAACTAATAACTCCACTAATTAGTAATTAAAAAAAATTTCATAAAACTTTAAAACGAGAAAATGAAGCATAAAATTTGTTTCGTGTGACTTCTGTGGGAACTTACAACGAAAGAAGGTCGCAACCTCCTTAGATTTTAAAATAATATAAGAGATACTTAACTTCCATTTAAATAGAAGTAATAAGTACATGGAAAGTTACGCCATCTATATGTCATCGAATTTTTAATACAAATCATTTGTATGGATGCCATGTGCAGGAGAAGCGAACAAAAAAGCTCAGAAAGAAAAATTTCCAGCGATTACAGCTTCTTTTATTTATTTATTTTTTTTAAAATAGAAGTAGCACTTTAGGCAACAATGCTTATTTAGTCAAGTACCGTGCTACATTATTTAGGAAAGAGATAGACAAGAGATGAAACAGGTGGTGAAAGTAGAAGGATAGTGGGAAATTAACTGCCGTATAAAGACACCACAGCGACCAGTGACTATGCCTTCATCGCTGAGCAGCCCCACCGACAGTCAATTTTAAATTTTGTAGTGAAAAAAGCAAGGTCTTCGTAGGGAATCGAACCCACAACCCCCATACTCTCAAGATAGTACACTGCTTACTAGGCTACAGAGGTACCTAAATGTGCTTTTGGTCACTATCAATTTAAAAATATTCAATTTGAATGTTCTCCACTCATGCTTGCTCTTTTTTCATCGTATAGCTTTTTTCCAAGTTCCGCCACCTTGAGTGATATTGCAAATAAAAAATCCATAAGAAAGTTAAAGAATAGTAAATAATACTATTTCTTATTAGTTTAGGTTCTTAGCCTTAAGCATAGTTGGTGATTTTCAAAAGAGGTCCTTGTAAGCCTTGAATAAAAATGAAAATTTTTTATGTTAAAATTTAACTTCTATTAGAATGCAAAACCCTGGGTTAATTTTTTTCTGGATCAGTTAACGTCTTTTTGTTTTGAGACAAACTACCATGCACATGATTAAGTGGTTATCTGTTTGTGGTTGCTCTTCCCAGTCGCCTATTAAAGTTTTATAAAATGCAGGAGAGCAGATTTCAAATTTTTATCTGCTTACAAATAGTCCACTCGTAAACAACGACTGTGGAGTAAGTAGTCAGATAGAACCATAGCATAGATTTGGTACAACAAATTTTATGTCTTGGTTATTAATGATCGATCCAAATCCATAATAATTTGTATGGTCGTTAATTTTCTTCACTTAAAATGAGTGGTGTTTTTGAATTTAATAACAAAGAAAAGCTAAGTACCATTTAAAAGTTTTGGGTAGCTGCTTTAGTGAACGTATGTGTGTATTTTTTACACAAAAGCTTGTGACTCAAATCCCAAAAGAGACTTTCAGAGAAAGAAAAATAATAATTCTTTAACAGCCACGAATGATGAATCACAAGCTTCTAAAATTTCAATTACAATAAATTATTTCCTACTAAAGCAAGCGGCATAGAAGAAGAAAAACTAAAGATTTAGAGAAATTAAAGTACAGCAGCACTGGTAGTTACATTTGAGAAGGAGATACTTAACAGTATCGTAATAGATGCCCCTGCAGGCTAGTAGGTAGTGTACTAGCTTATCAGTCTGGGAGTTGTGGGTTCGATTCCCAACAAAGACCTTGGCTGTTTTTACTATAAAAAATAAAAATTGACTGTCGGTGGGGCTGCTCAGTGATGATGGCACTATGCTGCCTTATACGACAGCTAATTTCCGATAACATGGGCCTTCTAGAAACGAAAGTTGCCCCGGCAGACTAGTGGGCAGGGTTCTTAGCCTATCAATCTAGGGATGGTTGCTTCACTGCAAAAAAATAAGAGCTTGAAGGCTATGTAACAATCCTTCTACTTTCATCACCTGTCTCATCTCTTTTCTATCCCTCTCCTAAAGAATGTAGCAGGGCTGTAACTAAATAACCATTGTTGCCTGAAGTGCTACTGCTCTTAAAAAAAGAAGTAATTGTTTTTCTTGTTTTCACACTTAAATTTTTATAGTCTTTAAGTGAAAATCAAAGGCGGATACTATTAAAAAGCAGAAATATAAACTGTGTTTCATGAATATCCTTTTAGAATTCCAAGAACTAATTTTCCTTTCATTATCTCATCTCAGAAAATTCGTATCTCCATATCATTCTTTAAATTAACTGTTTAACAGCTTAAAGTCTTATTGCTGTTACTGATGATGTTATGCTTGCCAGTGTAAAGTGAAAAATATACAAGTGTAAGCACACACAGCCACACAAACAAAAATACGGAACAGGTATTAAGCTTTGCTTGTGTGTGTGTGTTTATTTATTTTTTGTAAAAAATGCTTGTCTCACAAGTTTTAATTAGTTTTTGCTTAAAACCTCTATATATATCTTTAATATTTTTTTTTCTTCAATTTTATACCACCCACCAGATGCAGCTTGCAGGACTTTAAAATGATAATCGCAGGATTTAACAAGAAGCAGAATAAGAAATGCTAGATAAAATGAATGTATTCCTAGTTGAATGTTAATTTAGCAGTTTTGTTTAGATTTGTTTTAATTACGAAAAATATTTCACAGGTTTATTTGATATGTGATATCAATTGAAGTAACGAACACATGTTTGTTTAATGTAACTCATATTGTGAATCGTGCAATCATTAATCATCAGTAACGTTGACACTAATTATTATATCAATAACATATTCTTATCGATTATATAAAAGCAGACCATCAGAAAATTATGTTTATAATTTTGTATTTGAGGAGAAACAGTTGAAATAATCGATCTATTAACTGTAACCTGTAACTTATGTGAGAAATTTCTCACATGAAAATGCTGTATCATTGAGTGATGTAATTAAAATGTAGATATCAATAAAATTGAAGAAGAAGAAACTTCTTCAGATAGTTTTTTATTTATTCATCACAAGCGCCCACGAATCGAAAATATTCCGTGAAGAAAAAATGTTGAAATATAGAGTGTTTGTTTATAGAAGTATAGAGCGTTAATTTGTAATTTGCCGTCATTTTGTAAACAGCCCTTCGAAATTCTGCAAATTGGATTCCATACAAGATTGCCGTTAACCCCCATTTTCATAAGCGAATATTGTTTAGCGATGACCCTCACTTTTAATTAAATGGATCTACACATTAAAAATGGATGTTTGCTGATTGGTTGGTAAGTAATAAAATTCTATATCGCTAAACCAATCGTGATGAAACTTGACATGTATAAGTAATTTTTTATAGAAAAGGTTTTTAGACTATAATTTTTTTTTGTTACTTGCCACTAGAAGGTGCTGTAGAACAATTTTTTTAAAACACTGTTCTATAATCTTACGCACGCCAAAGTTCGTTGATTCTCTGTCAAAATATATACTTTTTTCGTTGGCCTTACAATAAAACTGATTATTATCCTCAATAATAACAAATTGTGGTTGCGACTTTGACAGTAATTAATTATTGGTGAGTCAATTTTCTTCGTTTGTTTGTAGGCACTGCTTTATACAAAATTAAACAGCGTGGCAGTGGTGAGCAATTTTAATATCAAATCCTCCTTTCCTCACGAATTGTACGGTGCAGCGATTGTCTCATTCAATTCTGCGTGCGTGCACACGACTGTCTGGCGAGTGTTGAATGTAAACACTCATATGGAAATTCGTACATGAAAAAAATTGTTGCGTTCACTGCCAATTTCCATATGGCTATTATATGGAATTTCGAGAATGATAAAATATTTTTGGCTGCGAATACCCATCTGGAAATAATACGTACGCCAATAATATAAAGTTTTTTACTTGGCTGCCAAATGCGTTGGAGAGTTTGAAGATGTATTTTGTTTCATTGTGGGCCATTGCCTTCTATATTCGGACGACTCCTTTGTCACCGAACGTTAAATTGTAAGACGTTTTTGAAATGCCACGGAAAAAACCAACATGGGAAGATCAACCAGAAATGCGCGCCAAGTGTCAGCTAGTAGAGCTGCTACAATATCCGAAAAGCGGGACACTAAACGAGTCAAAACGTCTACTTAAAGAGCTGCTGCAACACTCGAGCAGCGAGACACATAACGGGAATCTGAACGAATCAGAGCGTCAACTTCATGTTTTCCTCATGATCAGCTCTATGTCGCTTGCTCCTGAGTTGAAATGCTAAAAAATCTATACATCTACGCGCAAAACGAGAAGACTAAAAATATTGTATATCCACTGGCGTTACGATAAATTTGTTTTATTATCACAAGTTCCATTCATCATATAGCAAAAATATTTTTCATTGATATTCATTAAAATATTGTATTAATTAAGACTATATCCCCCCGGGGGCACATGATAGTCTTTATGGATTCTACAACAACCATCTAGACTTGTGTCTTCCGGGGTAAAAGCGAGCCCAGTCCCCTTCAAGGCTAGTAGGAGTCAACTGGACAATCCACTATATTTCCACGGGAATCAGTGAGCCCCAGAGTTCCGCTATTTGTCTCTTTAGGCTTTTAGGCCCTTCGGGAGTATCGTGGTGGCTGTGTATTTCGAGGCCCTGGTTTGAGTTTGTGGGTCGGATCATGAACACAATGAATGGTCCAGGTCCATGCCGTCGTGTTCTTAATTATATTAAGTTTCATGCGTTCTGGACCAGGAGTTGGATAGTCTCCAACTCTTCAGCAAGGAGTGAAGGTTGCGGCCTACTTCGGGCTTTCGAAGTTGCAATTAGGAGTGACCGGAGGATATACGTATCCGAAGGCCTTCTAGGGCGAGGATGGCGATACATACCATCCACAGTGTTTCGACTATCATCTGATTATTACTCACTGCCGGTGCAGATGTAAATCTTATCACATCATTAATCAAATCTATATATTTTGTCATCAAATCTGTATGACTCATCTTTAATTTTTCCCGAGCACATGTTAGATTCTTGATTGCATACACATACAGGCATTCATTTTTATATATATAGAGGTGCGTAGAGGCAGGGCAACATCTGCCCGGGTTCGGCTAGTAAACTAATAAACTAAACTGCCGTATTTGGAGTAATGATAATCCTCAAGTGTATGTTGAAGCACTGGTATATGCAAAAAAACTGATTGCTTGATGTGCTTTAGTTTCAAACAACATTGCACACAACTCGTGCCACAACTCATTCGCTGAAGAAAACGTATTGTAGCCGGATACCTTCACCCTCGAAGTCGTGAATTAGCCTGAAAGATCGTGGGATTTAACGTCACTAGTCTATTGTGCAGATATGTGAATTCGTTAGTCTACGGCGTTAGGCCCGAAATCATTGACCACTTGAAGGACACGTTTACCGGGTTATTCCTAATGTGCGGGCATAAATGTTGAAAAAAAATCATCTTACATTAGACCTCCAGTTTAGGGCACATCTGGTTCAGCCATGATGGTCATTTCTTAATTATAATGCCAGAAAATATCTTTCGAATAATGTAAATTTCATATAAATTAAAAATTTCATCTTATATACCTCCATTTCAAAGTTATATATCTCTATAAAAATACCCTTTAAATAAAGTTCCTGCAATAAGAACTATAAAATATCGTTAGGATACATTCGATGCTAACTGACTCCTGATGACTAAAAAGAAATTAAGAAGAAATTTTCTAACAAATTAATCATAATTGTTTTTAGTCATTTAGCTTTAATTGGTTGGTTCAGCGTACGTCATCAGAAGTCGATATATATGAAGAATACTGAAAAGCTTAGAGTGGTGCAGAAAGTGTTCAAAAATAAATCACATAATTTGAAAAATTTTTTTTTTTTGTTAAAAAGTTACTGCTCAATATACGTCCTTGAACCGCTTAAAAATAAATGATTTCTTAATTTAAAAACTGAAAAAAATTTTATACTTATTTTATTTACTAATTCATTTTATATTTGCTTTTCACATCAATATTCCTTTTATTTTTATAGCAACAATGAGATAAATTGCCAAATGCCAAAGGAAATCGAATATAAAATGAAAATAAAAAATAATAATAATTGCAAGAAATACAATAAACCAGGTGTAAAAATAAAAATAAAATTATTAAAACTCTAAAGTAATAATAAAAAAAATCATTTACAATTTTTTGATTGGCTTCCTGTTCAGGGAAAAAGAAAAGAAAATAACGGCAACAAACTGAAAATAACAAGTCAACTTAAGAAGCCACGTTAAAGGTAAAAAACTAATAACAGCACGAACTAAAAAAAATAATAAAATAAAATAAAAAATCAGTATTAAAATGAAAAGTAGACAGGCAGGCAAACGACCATAAAAGGAAAAGTTTTTAAATTTTTGCTGCTTTCCCCCTTATTTCTGTTATTTTATTCGGGCCTTTAAATGCGTTAGGGTAAGTGTGAGCGATTTATTTTTTTAAATAAAAATTTGTTTATCAAACAGCAACATGCATAAATACACTTTTATCTCATCATCAACATAATCAGTCCCTCAGCATCAACAATGATGATTTCTTGTTGTTAAATAAATTTTCCCTTTTTTTTGTGTAGAAAATGAAAGTTTATTTTTATAGAGAAAAGGGAAAATATGATGAAAGCTTAAAAGTTTGTTGATGGCGAGAACAAAAAATTTATTTTTTAAGTTGAATTTCACCTTTTTTATTTTTTAAATAGTTATTTAAGGTTATTTTCATACTACAGATTTTTAAATTTAAATTATCATCGATAATTTTTAATTTTAGCTGATATGATAAGCTGAGCTAATGTAACTTAATATATAGGAATAGGTGATTTATCCTTGTTTTTTCTTTTTTACAATAAACATTTGAATTATTTTCATAATTTAATTTAACATGGAAAAATGCAAAAGAAAGACGCGGTGAATATTTATAATTTTTATATGTTCTTCTCACTTATCCTAAAGAGAGACACTACTTGAGATTTTGGTCAGCTATAATCATTGTGAAATAAAATATGGGAGAATTTTTTCCTTGACTTTTCTAAAAGGGACTCAATTATTTTAATATTGCTTCGCATAGTGAGTGGCTAAGTTAAAACGTTATTGATACGAGTATTAACTCGGTATTTTACTCTAGCATACTTATGTATACTGTAAATTGCATTCCATTAATATCTAGAGTTCACAGTTGATATTTTGCACTCATTTTACTCTTTTTTTTATTAATTTTTCAAGAAGGCAATATTTCTCGCTGTAAAGTGTGAAGAGTTTAAATTTGCGCTAAAATGATAAAAGAAAGCCGGAGCCTAATGGAAAATTATATATGGCTGCAGTGTTCTTTAATGACCTAGCATATATATTACATCCATCCTTTTATTTTAAATTTGCTACTGACAAAATTATGTCATATGCAAGAAGTCATAATCTATTTGAAAAATGATTTAAAACAGAAGATTTTTTACAAAGCATAAAGTTTTGATTTCTTCTAATTGCAGAAATTTATATATATATGCTTTTCTTAATTATTTTTCTTGCATCAGTGATGGCAAATGAAATTTTAAAAACAATATCGTCTTTTATAAATCTTTAAGTTATTCTTGTTTTAACGCAGATAAACATGTTTTAAATCTCTTGCCAGAATGGACTTAAATATTTTTATTTCTAACAAACAATTATAGCCAATTTGGCATGCCCAGTTTAAGGTCAACTGCAGTGTTAATAATACTCGTATTCCTATTTCTTTAAACATTAGCACCGAACTCCTAAAAAATGGCCCAATTATGCCGCTGGACAAAACCCCGTACCAACAGTGACTCTTTTTGGGAGCGTCGGCTTTTCAATGTATGCGTGCGGGTTTTCAGGGCCCCAAATGCGACAATTTTGCTTGTTTACATACCCGCCAAGATCAATGAGCTTCATCTGTAAAGATGATTTTTTTTGCAAAATGGGAATCTTTGTTCAAGTGTATACACAACCATATTCGTTCAGCGGAAGGATAAAACTAATTATCTGTCAAATCAGACATGAGCTAAGTGTTACCATTCACGAAATAAGCACTAGTTGAAAAAAAAACGTTACATTGCGGGTCCTTTAATAAATTTAGAAATGTGAAATTAAGTCCAATTAAAACTATTCATTTGTTATACAAACTAAAATATAAAATTTCTTTGCTATAGAACATCTTCTATTTTTGGACTTTTATTCATAAAAGTTTTATTTTGACTTAAGGATTTTGTTGGCAGCACTTTAATTAGACTGAAGTTTTTTATAGTATTCATATCGAAAATTTTTATTCTAATGCAACAAATATCTGTAAACTCACGGTACGCTCAGAGTTTCTTTCTTTGTAGAATTATGATATTTAAACTTGTGAGAGCTTAACTCACAATGAACAATTCATTCCACATCGATGTTAAGAGTTCCACTGTGTAACGTCTGTTCCGTTTTGCTACTGGCAGTTATATTAATGAAATGTTTTTAGGACTCACGCAAATAGCTTTTCCCAAGATTGGGAACAAATATGTACTCTATTGAAACTGATTGTCCTAAAAGAGCGTTTCCAAGTTTGAAATATGAAATAGATAATCTTCCATAATAAATTTTTTTGTGTTCTTCATATAGCTTGACTAATATCCTTGATATACAGAAGTTGTGCAACGGACTATCAAAATCTCTTTCTGTTTTTAATTTGCTACAACATTAATATCCCCATCGATTTTAGATATTTTCCACTACTTTCTCATCTTTGCACATAATTATGTATAATTATGAATAAAGCGTAATACTTTTGCTGGACGTTAACGAAGATAAATACATTTGCGCTTACATTAAAAGCTTTTAGTCTTTCAATGTAAGGCAATTGGCTGCTATCAATTTGTAATGCCGACTTTTGTCAATATTTGCTTTTAATATATTAAAGGTTTGTGATTTCTTGTTGCACATAAGAGATTTCAGAAAGGCCCCAAATAGGAAGTTGCTTTAAAATGTTAATGCGAAGTTTGCTAGTTTTTCCTTGTCGAAATAAATTTTTCTCGCTTCATAAAATTACACGTTTTCTTCTCTCTAAATTATAGTATTCAACTTAAAAAGTCACTGCCAAATTAACGATAAAAAACATGACTTAAAATATCTTACTGACTCACACATATACAAAATATTTTTAACTTCTCCTACTCCTTTATCTCTTTTTTTGTACTCAACTATTAACTTTAATCATTTTTTAACTCGTATTTCATTTACTTTCCGCCTCTATCCAGATCAAACTAATAATAAAATTGTAAGTGTCTGTTTGCATTAAGACATTGAGTTAAATAGTGAAAATGTTAATTACATTTTATAATAAAATGCTTGACTGACTTGTTGGCTGGCTGGCTGACTGTCTGTTGACAGTTGGTATGAAGACAATTTTGAAATAATTACTTGCAAAATTTTGTTACATGATCTGACCTTCTAGGCAACAGTAAAACTACGCGCCAACACATACTTTATTTAAGTTAGCATTTTGAACTACAAAAACTGCACTCATATTTTGTACAAAAGCTGTTATCCAAAAATTTGCTTTTCTACTAAATTTACGTGCTCTTTGTAATGGCATCACTGTCATTTTTAACAATATGATGGTGGCAATAAGTAGACAGGCGAAAAGATTTTGTAATAGAGATTCACAAAATGACAACCCGCCAAAAGTATGAACAGGAAGACAAGTCTTAAATTAAAGGTATTGTGTGCATCAAAAGTAAAAAGTCTTAGCAAATAAAAAAATTCTTTAATAAACAGAAAATCTTTGCCTTTTGGGCTTCCTTATTCGACAGTTGTATTTTGATTCCTTGCATAATTTACATAATCTTCGTTCAAGTATTTTTTAAATTTGGACAGGATTCATAAGTGCGCTCCACATCTCAAGGTTCAACTAAAGTAAACGCCTGAAACAAATTTTTATTCAGTTCAGTACAATAAATTAACAATGGGTTAGTTCTTTTACACTCAGTTAAAATTTTTAAATAAAAATTTCCATTTCATAATTTAAAAATAAAAATTTCATCATTTATAACTTTTCTAAACAATTTCACTAGCCTTATCTTTTCTATAAACAAATTTCATCAGTTATAATATTTGATAGAAAATTTCATCTCACAATTTTTTATAAAACAAATTGTAAATATTTGCCTTTTTTTCATGTAAAAATATTATCAAAAATATTTTTTTTTTAAATATAATCAGCTAAAATTTTTTTATAAAAAATTTTCACCAATTTTCAAAATTTTTCTTTAAGAAATTTTCAGCTGTCAAAATTTTCCTCTAAAAAATGTTCCTATAAAAAAATTTCCTATAAAATATTTTCCTCAGTCAAAATTTTTCTATAAAAAAATTTCCTGTAAAAATTTCTCTATAAAAAATTTTCCTGTAAAAATTTGTCTATAAAAAAAGTTCCTTCAAAATTTCTCTATAAAAAATTTTCTGTAAAAATTTCTTTATAAAAATTTTCCTCAGGCAAAATTTTTCTATAAAAAATTTTCCTCAGGCATAATTTTTCAATAAAAAATTTTCCTCAGGCAAAAGTTTTTTATAAAAAATTTTCCCTAGGCAAAAGTTTACTATAAAAAATTTTCCTCAGGGAAAAGTTTTCTACAAAAAATTTCCACAGGCAAAAGTTTTCTATAAAAAATTTTCCTCTGGCAAAAGTTTTCTATAAAAAATTTTTCTCACGCAAAAGTTTTTTTAAAAAAAGTTTTGCTCAGCCAAAAATTTTTCTATACAAAAATTTGACTCAGGCAAAAATTAAAAAAAATCTTTCCTCAGGCAAAATTTTTCTATAAAAACCTTTCCTTGGGCAAGTGTTTTTGTATAAAAATTTTTCCTTGAGCAAAAATTTTTCTATAAAAATCTTTTCTTGGGCAAAAATTTTTCTATAAAAATTTTTTCTTGGGCAAAAATTTTTCTATAAAAATCTTTCCTTGGGCAAAAATTTTTCTATAAAAATCTTTCCTTGGGCAAAAATTTTTCTATAAAAATCTTTCCTTGGGCAAAAATTTTTCTATAAAAATCTTTCCTTGGGCAAAAATTTTTCTATAAAAATCTTTCCTTGGGCAAAAATTTTTCTATAAAAATCTTTCCTTGGGCAAAAATTTTTCTATAAAAATCTTTCCTTGGGCAAAAATTTTTCTATAAAAATCTTTCCTTGGGCAAAAATTTTTCTATAAAAATCTTTCCTTGGGCAAAAATTTTTTTTATAAAAATCTTTCCTTGGGCAAAAATTTTTCTATAAAGAATTTTCCTCAGTCAAAATGTTTCTATAAAAAATTTTTCTGTCAAAACTTTTGTATAAAAAATTTTTCTCACTCAAAATTTTTCTATAAAAATTTTTTCTCAGTCAAAATTTTTCTATAAAAATTTTTTCTCAGTCAAAATTTTTCTATAAAACTTTTTTCTCAGTCAGAATTTTTCTATAAAAATTTTTTCTCAGTAAAAATTTTTCTATAAAAAATTTTTCTCAGTCAAAATTTTTCTATAAATAATTTTTCGCAGTCAAAATTTTTCTATAAAAAATTTTTCGCAGTCAAAATTTTTCTATAAAAAATTTTCCTCCGTCAAAATTTTTCTATACAAAATTTTCCTCCGTCAAAATTTTTCTATAAAAATCTTTCCTTAGTTAAAAATTTTTCTATATAAAATTTTGTTCAGTCAAAATTTTTCTGTAAAATGTTTTCTTTAATCAAAAATTTTCTATAAAAAATTTTTATCAGCCATAGTTTTACTAAAAAAAAATTATCAGTTATTTTTTTATAAAAAAAAAAATTCATCATATTTTTTATAAAAAAATTTAATTAGTAGCAAAATTTTTATTAAAAAAAATCAGTCATAATTTTTCAAAAAAATATTTGTCACTAATAACTTTACTATAGAAAATGTTCATAAGTTATGGTTTTAGAAAAAAAAACATTGTCAGTTATAATTGTTTTTAATATTATCAAACATACTTTTTCCTTGAAAAATATTTAAAAAAAAATAAGAATTATAGTTATTTGACCTTTTTAAATATTTCTTTTAGTAGTTAATTATTAAGCACTAGGTAATTATTTAATAAAACTTTTAAAAACTTTATTTTTATTATTTTTTTCAATATTTCGCCAAACCATTGCTTGGCATCATCAGGATAAACAAAAAAAAAAATTATTTCAATATTTGCGAAATATTGAAAAAAATAATAAAAAATAAAGTTTTTAAAACTTTATATTAAATAATGACCTAGTGTTTAATAATTAACTAATAAAAAGTTTAAAAAAAAATTATTTTCTATAAAAAAATTGCATCGGCTACAATATTATGATAAAAAATTTCCATAGGTCATATTTTGTTTATACAAAAAATCAAGCAGTTGTAAAATTTCTAAAAAAGATGGCAAACAGCCGAAACCGGTTTGTTCACAAACCAAATTTGACGAGGGTCGTCAGAAAACCGTACCCAAATAAAAGTAAAATCAACCCCGTCGGAGAATCTAAGCACATATAATTCTAAAGAAAACTTGTAATTTTTATAAGAAATACATGCAAGAATATTTTTTATAAAAAAATATCTTATGTTATAACTTTCTAAAAAACATCATGTCATAATTTTTCTATATAAAAAAAATTATGTCATAATTTCGTTATAAAAAATCCAGCAGTCATAATTTTTCCAATAAAATAAAATTCATTCGTATTTAGTAACCTTTTTATGGAAAATTATCATCACGATTATCCTTAAAATAATTTCACAGTAGTAACTATTTCGTAGTTTTGGAAAACTCTTAACATACGGTCAATAATATTTGTAAATGTGACTCTAACTTTGACACCTTGTTCTAAGCCCCACTGTAGAACGTTTGATTTTTAACTGAACAGTTCCTTTATTCTCGAGTTGCTTTCATATTTAAAACTACTTAGTTTTTTTGTCAAACCTACAGAAGATTGCAAAATTATGATGAAACCAAAGATAAACATATTATTGCCTTCATCTGTGCAATTAGTGGTGTGAAGGATTGTTTTAAATTGGAATGTTACAATTGTAACAGCAGCAGTAAAGAGTTAATTTGAATTTGTGCCACAAACATAAAGATTCCACTCTGCTGCTGTAGCTGATGTTTATTTAGTTAAATACGTGTCATTTTATAACAGTGAGATGTTTGCTAGTTATTTAAAAATAAATTTACTTTAGCTGAAAAGAAAGTATAAGAATTTTTTGCTCTGATGTTATTTTATCAAAAGTATTTGATAAAATAGTTACTTCTGTTGCTTGTCACTGTTTGTTATTATTCTTGTTTTTTGTTGTTGTGCAGAAGTATGCTTTCTTAATAAAACTTTGATTACAGAAATTATGATAAGGATAAAGTAATAAAACAGTTCTAACGTCTATCACACTGTCGTTACGTCAATCAGTTGGTGGAGTGTAAGTGAAGCGAATATTAAGTTATTGAGTCAATTTAAGACTGCAGATGATTACGATGTTGTTTCTGATGTAAAAAACCATCTTTTCTACTTTAAGATTTTTGTTGTTTCCTTTTATTACGACATCTCACCTTAAAGGATGCTTAACTGTGTATCTTGCTATTAAATGGCTTGCATAGACGGCTACATAAATTCCTTGCAATGTTTGCTTATGTTGTCGACTCGCCTTTCTTTTTTTCAAGTGACAGTAAAATTAACTTTTATTTTCTAATTTTTAATAATGCGAATGGATGGGATAAAAAGTTAATTAAAAATAAATAAATTGAGAAAATGAAATTGCGAAACATAAAAATTATTTCAGTTCAGAAATAAAATTCTTATATTAAGAGCCATGACAGTAAATAACGTAATTTATTAAACAAATCTAAAGCTGATTACTTTTGATTAAAGTAAATAATATTTACTTTAGCGTTTTTATATCTGTTTCTTGCATCATTTTAATTTTCTTTTTTTTTTTTCTTTTTTCTTTTTCGCTAAACAATTTTCAATCACTGCCAATATTTATCCTTATTATCCTCTAATAAATACAAACATATTTTATTACATACATATATGTATATAGACCCTCAATAAATCCTTATATATTATCCTCATTTTCTGCTCGGAGATATTTATCCTAGTAACACAAAAAAAAAGAAAAACACAAATAAATAAAAAATTAAATAAAAAAACTTAACAAAAACTCTTCGATCAATAAAAGCTTAAAGACACACAAACACACACATGCATGCATTCATTCACTCAAACTCGTTTTATAACATTTATTTATTTTTTTTCTATGTATGAAGTTAATAAAAATCAAATGTGACGACAACATTAAATGTCACCATCAATGACTTTTCTATGGCTGAATTAAATCTTTTTTGTCCATATTTCTTTGTTTAATGGTTCATTTTTTTATGAGCAGAAATATGGATTTCGTTTATAAGTATTAAATAACAATATGTAATTTTAAAATATTTTATTTAGCATTAAAAAAAAACGTTATGCGATTTAAAAAACTTGTGCTTGTCATTGAGTTTTATAGCAGGTTATGGCTTATGCTTTTTCGATTTCAGGGATGCCGTCTATATTTGCTATCTAAATCATCGCCTTTTCAAAATCGTTTCTGCTTGTAAAAACAGTAAAGTCCCAATGCTGTGCGATTATTAAGTTCGAAGAAACAGCAGGGGGTTTAGTGTAAATTGAAGCATATTTTTCATTTTGCTACGCACAAACGATGCACCAGTGAAAGAAGGTGTTTCTTTTTTGATGCAGAACGTAGGGCTGGGATTTCATAGGTATCTACAACGTTTAATTTCTTCACCGCGATGTCCATCTATATTCCTCAAGTTTAAAAAGAAAGTTAATATAACTGTCTCAATAAATAGAAAAAATAACTAAATAATTACATCAAAATAAGTAGAAGATTTTCTAAACTTTAAAATTTTACAAAAAATCGGCTTTTTTAAAAAACAAAAAAAAAATGGAATTTTGCCGTGTAAATAAAAGTTAAGCAACAGTTTTGTTTTTATAAATATGCATTATTCTTCTTATTATTATTTTATTTTATATGCTACCAAAGGAAAGCGAAATATTGAGAAAATATAATTTTAACTTTAATTAAAAAGAATAATACATATTTATTTAAGATATAAAAATCGAATAAAAATAATAATCAAATAGTTTTATTTTTATCTAATTAAAAATGTAAATAAAAAATTAACCCCATTACGCATAATACTTTTACCTTAAAAAAACTTTGTTAAATCTTTGTTAACTTTAAAGTAGGAAAAAAGCTACTTTAAACCTACAAAAAATTGAACCGTTTATTTTAAAAGTGGCAGTCACTTTATTTTTAAGTCATCTTTTTTATCTAAAGATAGTTTATATAACACTTTATAAGGAATATTATGGTTTAAATCGAATCCATTGAATTTTCAGCCAATTCATTTTTTTTGGTCTGTATTTACTTTTCTTTTTTAAATAGATTCAAATAAAATCTTTTACCTTCATGTTATGCACTGTTAAAAATTTTTTGGGCAGGCGGTAATTTCGCTATAGCAATCATTTAGAATTTGTGTCCTCAAGGCCGTTTTATCAAATGATCAAAATAAAAAATTTATGATCCAGAATTTCGATAAAACGTTTTCTAAATTCTGAACAAATTTCATCTAAGTTAATGCCACTATTGTGTTACTATTTTATCCTGTACATAAGTCATTTAAATGTAATAATATGCTTTTGAGTGGAAGCAACTTCCTGAGAATAAAACAAATATTAAAATTACGTGTACTATATTAGATATCATTATAATATAGTTTAGAAAACTGCACTATTCTTTCGTACTTATAAAAATAAGTCCACAACAATTCTTCACACACACACACACACACACGCACACACTTTCAAAATAAACATTTATGTTATACCGTTAGTTACCAACACTTCTCTCAAACAAATCTTATTAGTTCTCAGCTTACTAATTGCAAATTTTTTAAAAATGAAAAGAAAATGTTCAGTTGTGACTTATGCCACTTTCAATATATACGGCTTAATTGACAGTTGTATTTTATTATTTCAAAAACTCTGAAACATATTTAATAAACACAAATTGTAGTATACAAATAATAATAAAAACTAAAACATAACATGCCATTCAATATAAAACATTTTTATATCTTTATTTTATATTTTACAAAAATATAATTTTAATTAATTATTTTAAACAAAAGTTTTATTGATGTACATATAATCAAAATAAAGCTCGTTATCCGAATGATTAGTTTTTTAATATGAACAAATTAGTTCTTCGAAAGCCTTGGTTTTAATCCTTTTTGGTTTTTGGATTAATAAAAAAAAGACAAAAAAATATATATATATTGATTTTGCTAAAAACAATAAAAACATTCTTTATGGATCTAACTACCCGGATAAATAATATTAATTTTTATATATCATTAACTACAAAGTGACAACTAAAAACAGTGACATTACCAAAATCAAAATACTAATTTTTCCAAAGCATACATTAGTTAAAGTACTATTTTTGCATACCACTTTTTAACAAACGTTTGTTAGCCTTAAAGTGTCTGTTTACTAACGTGTAATTTAAAGCTCAAGTAAGGCTATTTTATGCATGCGGCCGTTAAATATAAAATTTGACAAAGTTATTGTCTTGAAAATATTTCAAGAATAATTATTTAAAGCTATGTTGCTACTGGAAAACTTTTACAAGTTTCGCTTTTTTCTTCAATAAACCTTTTTAATACATGTGATTAGCTGCCAGTGGCAACTCTTATGTTAAAAAAAAGGTTTCCTTGTTTCTGTAGTTTTGTAGAACATTTTAAAATTTGTTTGTATTTTTGCTTTCTCGGTTAAACATAGTTCTCATTTACTCAATTACGTAAATAGTTTTCTATACAGAATTTGCTTGGAAGCCACTGACGAGATAAATGAGGAGTAGCGAAATACCTTTTACACATTTCATATTTAAGTTAAATATTAGAAATGTTAAAAGAATATATTTATATTTAAACAATTATTGTAAATTTTCTTTAAAACTGATACAAAATAATAATTTATTAGTATTTTATTTTTTAAGCACTAAATCTTTTTTATAACAAACTAGCAAACCTGGAGAACTCCGTTTCGCCACCAGATGGTAATTTACTGCATCATCGGGATTTGTTATGAAATCAACAGATTTGTATGTCACCAAATCGCCATCGATTTTCGATTGAATGGTGAAATTGAGTGCGTGTACATCATTATTCTTTGGGGCGAGAATTGCTCGTTAACTTAACCAAGCATAATTCTGATAATATTCACTAATGTTTGGGAAAGCAATTTTCAATAAGAGCTAATTGAGAGTCTACAAATCGGCAAAAGTCATTGGTAAGAGTAATTAATCCAGCTGTCGCATCAACTTGGACTTTTCCATTTCCAACAGCTAACAATTATTTGGAAAATTGTGCAACATTTTGATCATTTTATCCCATATTAGTGGTAAGCGATAATGTTTTTATGTTATTCCACAGAGGTGATGCCTTCAGGCAAGGATTCAATTCATCTGCAGGCGGTGCTCGGGGAATTACTGGCAATGTCTGCCTGAAATCTCCTGCCATATCATCAAGCCGCCAAAGATGTTGTTATTTCGCCAAAGATCCTTCTGTGTGAAGTTAAGCAATTCAAGTGATTTCTAATGTGTCATTGTGCACTCATCCCAAACAATGAGCTTGCATTGCATCAACAATTTTTCCATTGCACTGGATCGGGAAATATTGCATGTTGGAGTATTAATTGTGTTTAAATTGAGTGGCAACTTAAGCGCAGTACGACCGCCATCTAGAAGAGTCGCCGCAATTCCAGATGATGCTGAAGCCAAAGCTATGTCACATCTTGAACGAAAAGTGGCCAAAATCAATGAAATGACAAATATTTTCCCGATTCCTTCAGGTACGTCCAGGGAGAATAGATCACCAGTATTATTGTCCACCGCTTGCATAAATGTTTCGTATACTTGTTTTTGCTGTTCATTCAGCAACGGCACATTATTTCGAACGAATTCCTGCAATGTATCAACATTTTATTGCAGCTCTCGATTTAATTCTTGGTTGAATGCATCGTGCGTCAATCGATCATTCCTACTTCAATCAGTAGCTTGTTTGCAATATTTAAGCATTGATCCTCAATCAGAATCAAAGCTTCATTATATATTTCGTCGGTTATTTGCATGTCGGTATTATTCGTCCGAATGCGCAAGCGATGCAGGATATCTTCACATATGTCGTCTTAGCATTTGTTCCTTAGCATTGGTTGTCAGGGAAACATGTGGTGATGATCGTAATTAGTACGTATTTGATGAAATAACTGAATACGCAAGTGTTAAATCCCAATGAGAATTGTTCTCCAGCAAACCCAATAGTTGACATGCTTCTCGATATATTTGGCATTGGTGGCCATTTAGAGTTTTCAAATGCGCAAATGATTTTGGTCCACGTACATTTACCAACAGCAGTCGCAAATAAAAACATTCATCATTACTAGAATGAACAGTATACATCCTACCTAATGCACGGCACCTACATCTACTTAAAATGAAAGGTACTTATTTTCGTGAGGGATACTCACACACCACGTACTGGTGCCGTTATAGTACATGCTATGTATCAGAGATGGCGCTGTATGAGAAATGTGATTTTCCCTGTTTTCCTGCTTTTTCCTTGAAATTTTACATGAATTTTCTGTGCAAAACCGTGGAAATCGATTCATGCGTTCTGGAGTTATAGCGTCAGGAAGGAAAACTGTTTTATATTTCGCCAAACCATTGGTTGGCATCTTCTTGTTTATACACTTTTTGTATAAATATTAAATATAAAAAATAAATGTAAAAAATAAAGAAAAATTCTTTATAAAAAAGGCCTAGAGCTTAAAAAATAAAATACTAATAATAATTTTTATATAAAAAGAAAAAATATTTTTTCACATAGTTTTAAATTGTTTTCATTTTACATACACTAATTAAAGTCTCTTTTCGCTTTTATATAGAGGGCTTAGCTATTATTATTATTTGCTTATCTAATCAAGCACCTTCAATCAATTTCTCCCGCGAATATAAAAACTAATTATAATTGTCTTTGTTTCTTCAATCCACCGACTTTGTTTAATACAACATTCATTATTCTTCTTTATACTCATATATTGCCAGGGGGATTGAACTCATGATCTTACTTCACAGAAAAAACACACCTCTATCAACGAAACCACTGCGGTTATTCAGCATTTGTTAGCTAATTGTCTTTATTTTACAGCTTGCGAAATAGGTATCGATAAATTACTAAAGCGCATTGATTTAAACTTATCAGAAATGGATTTGCCCACGTAAACTATATATCAAATATATCGTAATAAAACACTTTTCGAGCAAATAGTTATGTTATTATACCACCTGGAATACTTTTACATTATAGCGTCCATATATGCAAGATTATATTTATCTGCATCTGTATCGAAGATGTTGCTTTACTGATATTTTTTTTAAGTGTAATATATTCTCAAATTTATATTTGATACCAGAGTTTTAAATTATAAAATGAACATCACAATAATTTCTTCAGCTCCATGACCCCTTATGATGAACACTAACTAAATGTTAAGTATTTTATCTTAAACTAAAAGCCAAAGTAGCCTAATAACAAGCACTGTAAAAAATACGAAAAAGATAAACCTTCTTTTGTTATTGCAAAAAAGAAAAAAAAGGCGAATGCTTTATAATAAAAGTAAAAGCCAACAATAAAAAAATAAAAATAAAGTATAATGAATAACTTGATTATTATTATTATTATGTTCACATATGATTATTGTTCTCTTTTATACTAAAATGTTTTTATTCGTACTCTGAATAGGCATAACTCACATACACCCTATTATATGTACTCACTTACTTTGAATTTCTTTTAACTTTTTTATGGGGCTTTAAAAAGTTTTATCCTCCTGCGTTTGTATTAGTAAAGAATTTTCTAAAGATCTCTGGTTGTTAAACACAATAAATTTTTCCGACATATGTCTTTTTTTAGAACTATTTTTTTTTCTTCTTTCTTTGCTCTTAATATGATGCCATCATCGTAAAATCGATTAATCATAAATAAACACGCACACTGTTATATGTTCATATTTTATTTCCCTTCACGTTTTTTATATATTCCTTTTTGTATTTTTTTTTTGTTGATTTATTCTTATTCTCTGTATCTTTTCGTTTACTTGCTTTTTCTAATTTATTTTCATTTTTGTCCTATTGCATCCACATATACGTATATTCTTCATATTTGTCAAATGCTATACCGACAGACAGTCATATTTGTTGTCCTTTTCCATAAAAAGTCGAATATTCTGAATTATATTTACAGCGTCTAGCAAAAGTAGTATTTCATGGATAAAAATAAGTTTGTCACAGTTCATTTTTTTTATGAAGAGAAATAGCACTTCAGGCAATAGTGCTTTTTTAGGAAAGGGATAAAGAAGCCATCAGACAAGTGGTGAAAGTAGAAGGACAGTTACATCACCTTCAAGCTCTTATTTGTAGTGAAAACAACCACCCCTAGATTGGTAGACTAAGTACACTACCTACTAGCCTATTGGGGTAGCTTTGGTTTCTAGAAGGCTCATGTTATCGGAAATTAACTGTCGTATAAGACAGCACAGCGACCAGTGAACATGCCGTCACTGACTGAGCAGTGAAAATAGCCGAAGCTTTTTCTTATAAATAAATAACTGACAACACTTCTATTCTGTCAGTCACTGTTATTTGTCACATTATAGCCACCCATATGTCAATTATTGGATATAACAAACAGAATTTATTTTTTTGATACTCAGTTTAAGAAATGATAGATGCATTATACGGGAACATAAAAAATGCGTCTATTACATATAAAACTATTTCTTTTTTTTTTACTTTCTCCTTATTAAAAAAACCTCCACAGTTTATTATGATGAAAATTATAAAAATGAAGAAATTTAATGCATTTGTAATAATGCGATTCAAAGACTCGTGTTACGAATGCATACAGATGCGTTCAATATAAATAAAAATGGTAACAAATATGTGACGTCTGTAGTTTTCGTCTGTAGATAAATATTTTATTATTTATTATTTTTAATGCAACACTTGCTCAAAAAACTTTATTTTCTTTATCGTTCGCAACGAATTACGTTATTATATTATGACATAAAAAATGCATATATTGTGATTAAGCGTATTTCTTAAAATTTTTAAAACTATAAGGAAAATTTTTCGGTAATTTCAAGAAATTGAAAAACATTTCGGCGTAAATTAATAGAACATATTGTTACTTTTTGTTATATTGAGTTATTTTATTACAAAAACATAACACAGTACTTTAGAGTTTTAAATTAAATGATTTCTTTACTTACCATACACACAAAATAATACACACACATAAACAACGATTATTCAACTTGAATTAATTTATATGCCCAACAAGTGTGGGTTTAGCTTATTTCGTGGAATTTCTTAAAAGCATGTTGTTGTTTTCTTGTGTTTATAAGGTTTCTTAGAAAACTACACAGTTTCTAAAGCATTCATTTACTTTTTACTGTTAATTATTTTCTTTGAAAACTTAAACAAATCATTTTTGTAAGAATATTTCACCCGCTAACTTAAAGTAGTTAATATAATCAGTAGTTTTGCCACACATAAGTTTTGGTGGTAATGTTCGTTTCAAAAATCATAAATAAACGTACTGCTGAAATTTGAATAATAATAATAATAAAAAAAACAAAACAAAAACGTTGGGTAATGAGTGCAAATGAAGTAAATATTATTAACAGCATACATTGACTAATTTTGAACGAAAGCTTGAAATAATTTTATAGTTTCTAAACGGCTATAGTAGAGTTCTTTGCAAGTTTAACTTTGAAATTTGGGCATTATATTATTTACGGAACCGTTTCTGAGATGTTTTTTATTTACCACATCTCAGATGAGTGAAAAAGTTAAAACGTTGCAACATATACAGCCCGGCGGTAGTGGGGCAAAAAATGGTGATGAAATAGGTAAGCTTTTCGTCATTTGAGCAATGTACTCACCCCTAATAAATGTGGTGATATAACTGAACTCCCACCAGTTGTTCAATTAAGATTCCAACTTCCTGACTTATTAAGGACTATTGGCAATTAAGAAACCAAGAAAGCTCCTGACTTTGACAAAATATGCAACAAAATGCTTGTCGAGATGAGTGTCATTGCTAAACGAAATGAATTTATATAGGCTCATAAGTCTATTATCAACTCTGTCTCAATTGTTCTGACCAATTGGTTGATCTATTTTGAATGAGAATAATTGTATTCCTAACCACCAATTCGGGTTTAGAAGACAACATAGTACCATCAAACAAACTCACAGACTTTAACAAGTCATAAGAAAGGCCTTTGAGGATAAATAATATTTTGTCTGCACTTTTTATCGACGTATCACAAGTCTTCGACAAGGTATGGTATTAAGGCCTTCTGCTTAAACTAAAACAAAACTTGCTGGTGAATATTCACAATTTACTGCAGATATACGTTAGGGGTTGCCAGTTTATAATAAAAAAATGGAGAGTATACAGGTTGCCCCAACCAATTCTACCTTGCATACCCCAAGGTAGTATTCTGGGCCCAATACTTTATTTAATATATACAGGACACTTGTCGAAAAAATAGCCAAATATACACATCCGCCATAACACCGCCATTCTGAGCACCCATAGTGATCCAAAATATGCTTCGAGTCAACTTCAGAACCACATAACATAACTGGAAGAATGGACTAATTAATGGGAAATAAAGGTTAATGAACAGAAATGTGTACATATAACATTCATCTTGCGCAGTAAATCGTATACCCACATCCGTATCAACGACCAAGTGGTACCCCAACACATCTACGCTAAATACTTAGATATTAACTTGAACCAGCGACTCACTTGGAAATATCACACTGAAGCAAAGTTAACTCAAACGAAACTGAAGACAATAGCAATCCATTGGCTTGTTGGCAGAAAGTTCGTTCTCAGCCTTGTTTGCAAACTTTTACTATACAACGCAATCTTGAAACCAATATGGTGTTACTGGATTCAGCTATGGGGGCACTGCTTTCGCCTCCAACATTGCGAAAATTTAAAGCCATCACAACTAAATCCTTCGAATGATAACTGCCTGTTCTTGGTACATTAAAAACTGCAACATACACCAGGAATTTCAAGTCCCGACAGTTAAAAGTGAGATTTCAAAACGTGTCACTAGACATTTGAACAAGTTGGAAACACATCCGAATCCGCTTGCTCGAAGTATCCTACAATATCGTGGACACACTCGATTGAAGAGGAAGGACACTATTGCCCTCGGATAAAATCATTGATAACTATTAAAATATATAAATAAATTTGGAAGTTTCCAAGTTTTCCCTTTTTATCTGGCACTGGCTAGACTTTTACGTTACAATTTATCAGTTTATATGAAGATAGAAAAAAAAACTGCGATAACAAAAAAAAAAAAACAAAAATTAAATTTATAATTTCTCACGGATTACAAAAATTTTAAAATCTGGATATGGCTCTTTTTTGGGATGTGAGAAGACATCTAACACACATATGCATTATCAATTACAGAGTATGAGAAAATCAATTGGTAAAATTAATATTTTAATTTTTCGTCTTAAACACTAAACAATTTTTGCAATTATTCTAAAATTTATTTATTTATTATGTTGTTGTAAAGTTTTTTTTTTGTTTTTTGTTAAATAAGAGAGTTATGGGCAAAAAAATTTTTAAATAAAAAAATTAAAAAAAAAAATTATTTTAATAATTATGTTATTTCGAAAGCTTTTTATGCAAAATATTATATAGAAAAAGTAAATTAATTAAAATTTTATTAATTCTTGACATAAAAACACAAACAAATTTTCTTGTGAAAAATAATTTTTTAGGCAGATCGAAATCAAAAGACAGATCTGCTTTAAATGCTGCAATATGTTATTTCTTACCGTACAATTGGAATATAACCCTATTGCTTGTTTTATAATAAACAAGCGGGCCCGGTGAATTTCGCCTCGCTCTAATTTTAGTCTTCAGACAAACTTTAGAGGAATAATATTTACAACAAAAATATTTCAATTTTCAATGTGATTTATTTGAATGGAGTCAGTAGAGAGTGATTTGATAAACAATGCTTTTCGGCGCAAAAACAAATAATGAGGACGATTTCCCAACATGCCAACATGCAACGTACAGCTGACCGTTTGAAAAATAGGGAAAATCGAAATAAAAAGAGGCCCGATAAATAAAAATCTTAGGATAATAAAAAGGTAAGTATTTTCACATTTTCCGCAATTTTCATTTCAAAAGCCATTAAGGAATAATTCCACACAAAATTGCATACAAATATATATTTTCGATTTTTTTGATAAATATTGCACTGAATTTCAATTGATTTTAATTTTTTTACATGAATGCGTGATGTACTACTACCCGGAATCAGTTTTACAATACACAAAACTCGTATTAATTGCAGCAAGAAAAATAGCACATTTACTGTAGAAAATTACAATGAAAAAATGGCACCTGCCAGATTGCGCAAAGTCAACGTATGATTAAGGAATAATTTTACACAAAATTTAATACAGAAACTCGATTTTTCTAATATTCCGACTTTTCCGGAGGGATTTTCGAAAATTTTCTTCCGTAAAAACCTTCTCCTTAAAAATACAAATAACTGAAAATTCATTTTATGAATTACTATACATTTTTTACACCACAAAAAAAAAAGAAAATAACATTTTTGGAAAATTTTGAAATTATTTTGGGAATTGAGAGATTTGTTTATTGGAAAACGTTATATTTTTGTAATTTATCTATTTATTATATAATTTCCATGAATTGAAAGTTAATTTGCATTTATCTCTAAAATAATTGCAAGTATTAGAAAAGTGATACTTCAAAACAGATTCTAATGTTTCTATGCCCTGGGTTGTTATGATGAAGATCTTTTTTTACCAATTAAAGAATTTATTCCCTGCTTCATATTATTGATAAGTAGCTTAAAAAATTTAGTTAACTTTTCAAATGACCAAACTACGATTTTCAGACATATTTGTTTGAAACTAAATTTTACTTATTAAAACATTATAAAATACTTTGACATACGCCAGGCTTTAATTTGAAATGACTATGTTCTGCTTAAAAAAATGGCAGATATGCTATCGAGTATATACATAGAACTCTATAGCCAAACCCATAAATATTTATAGCGTTTTTGTTTTACTTTTTATAAATTTATTCAGTTCGTTTTAATATCAATTTTTATTTCCAGGCTTCTTTATATTCTAAAGTCACTTATTTTAAACATATGCCTTTAAGTTTTATACACACACCCAAACGCACACACATTAGTATACATGTACTTTAATAATTGTTAATGTCGACTATCGTATGTAGCCGAGGAAGCGTTTTATGAGCATTTTACACTGCATTTAATTTAATGAGCCCCCTTCGTTTTTTTATTTCGTTTTTTTACTACTTTATTTTCAGTTTATGTGTGTGTGTGTTTTATTGTTGTTGTTGTTGTAACGTTTTTAAATTAAGTCCTCCTTTTCGTTTTCTTTTCATTTTATTATCAATGTGCCACGTCATAAAAACTCGTTAAAAATCATTTTTGCACCATTTTTTTTGGTTTTTTATTTTCGGTTTTGATTTTTATGAGTCTGTTTTTGTAAAATTATTTTGTACGGCTGTGTGACATCTATGAAGTAAATTCTTTAGAATGGGTATCGTCTCTTTTTCTTGGTGTACTGATTCATTGCTGTGGAATTTATGATTATTTATTTATTTATTTATTTATTTTTTTTGCGACAAATAAATTTTGGTTGTGAGCAGCAATTGCCGCTGCAACAGCAGATAATGAAAACATTTTACTCATGGTTACTTTTTATGCTAATTAAGTGTTTAACTGTGATTTAACATTAAAATAAGAAAAGGAGGTAGTGGGTGTAAGGTGAGATCTGAGGAATTTAGATGCCTATTCATGTGTAGATGTATGTTTTAATTTTGGCTTGGGGAAAATCTTAAAGTTTTATTTTGTTATACACTTATTAGTTAGTTAAAAGGGAAATTAAATCTGTTATTTTGCCATCAATCCATTGTTTTCATTTTTTTCAACAAATATTTACAAAATCAAAATCTATTATTGAAAACAAGTTTGCTGTTTTATGAATACACTGAATGAGAAATTTAGTTTTAGATAGTAAAATGTCGAGTTAAATTTTATAGGTAACATACATTATTAACTAACGGATATTTTGCGTAAAATATTAAAATAATTTTATAAAATTAGTAATTTCGTAAAAATTTCTTCAATATGACTATTTTAGCGAATAATCTATATTTTGTCGAACAAAATTTTTATATAAGAATATGGAATTTTCCTTAAACCTCGCATCATTGCCGTAGTTTAAAATTGGATAATAAATTCTAAAAAATTTTAAATTTATGCTAAATTTTCTTAACAACAGGTGGCCAAGCCTTCAGTAAAAGGTAAACAGAAATTATGGTCGTAGAAAACTATTCCTATTAGAATTCTAACATTCTTCCAGTTCATATTAAATTCTTTCCTTTGGATGACGAAAAATATATTTATGAGTAATTTTGCCTATTTCTGGTAAATATAAGCAAAATAAGTGAAGACTACAGGCTTTTGAGATTAAGGTTTTGGTGGCAGTTTTAAGTTTTAATAATCTAGAAAAAGGAGAAAATATATTATTATTATTATTATTATTATTATTATTATTCGTTGATTCGACAAAAATCTAAAATCAACAAACGAGCAGAATATGAAATATTTAATATTTTCTCATTTCGCTAACTTGTATACATAACCCAGGAAGATGTATCTATTAAGGCTCTGATGTAATCCAATGTTTCCCTCACTTTTCATTAAAACAAAAAAAAAAAGAAAAATTATCTTTAAGTCCCCTACATACTTACGTCTTTATAAAATTGTTTCATGTTCTGAAAAATAAAACTAAATTTGATGTGATTGATTTAAATCGATATCCAATCAAACAAGTGTTGTAATAAATTTTTAAAATTCTTGTCAGTTTTTTCTTAACTTAACAATCACAACAACAACAATAACAACTAAAAATGTCAAAAATATTTTGTAACAAATTCTCTTGTAAATTTATTACACTAATCAGCTTTAACTTTTTTACCAAATAACATAAAGTTACTATAACTTACATCATCGAAAGGCAATTGATTTTTTGTTTATCTTTTAATTTTATAACTTTAAGTTTTTAGTTTTATCTATATTGCATAAGTTACTCTACATTCGATAGTTAAGGTATTTTAGAGTAAAATGGAAATCAAATATTTCTAACACTATAAAGCTGTGAGCTTTAAAAGAAAAATAAATTTAGAATTAAAAAGAATTTGTTTATGAAAAATCAAAATCGAAATTATATCTGATATATTTTTGTATGCAAAATTTTCCCAAAGTAATAGATTTTAATTCTTGAATAATAAAATATTTATGTTTAAAGGAATCTAACAAAACTAATGAAGATCTATTTTCATTTTTATTACTAATTCATTTTTAATACCCACATATATATTTTCAAAGTAAAATACAACTATTTGTTAGTTGGCTTGGATCTATTGAATATTTTAACAGTGATTTCCATATAAATATTTTTAATTTATCTAAACCATAATATGCTTCCAAATAACAGTAACAATTTTAATTAATATCTTTAGATATGCCCAACTTATTCTCCAATAAAATTATGAAACTCTTTTAAATACAATTGAAATACAGTTGAGGCCCAACTATAATGTCCAGATGTGCATTAAGCTTGATCGATAAACTTCTAGAGATCCACAATAATTTAAAAATTTTGTCTCTTTCTTTCTTTCAAAATATTTTCACCTTTTAACAGCAGCACAACCATTTTCCCTCTTTACCAACTTCTTTTCTTTATAACTGTTTGGACATTCTAGTTGTGAAATTTAATTGTGCGCTATTTTTTAAGGAATTATATGAAACTGATTCTAATCTATGTAGATATTAGCAGTCAATTATTCCTAAAGTAGTTAACGTCTCTGCCATATTTTCTGCATCTATATCTATACCTTTGCTTAGCTTAAGTGTTTAAGTCATGGCACCTTTATTATATTATATTACTTTAACTCAGCTATTAGTATGTTAGGGATATTTGTACTTTTGATTAGGAGTTTTATTTAGAGTACTTGCCTGTAAAATTGGTTAAAGTATTATGGAGAGTATGTTCCTGGTAAAATTCACACTTAATGATGCGCATGACAACTTTACTCTACTTCATTAACATCACTTCATCACCGTTATAGACGCTCATATCTGTTAATCGACATTGCAGGCAACTTCACTAATGTGCTGCAGAATACGACACAGCAAAGCAATTAAAACTGCAGGGTGACTGATGAAAGCTGCTACCAAAAAAAAAACGTAATAACTTATTTTCTGTGTAACCAACCTGTTCCACTTTTATTTTATTTTATAGACTGATCTTTAAATTTAACTTAAATGAAGAATTGGGTCAGTGAAACGAGAATTTGGATATTGCAAAGCTTTAGAGTCCATACCTTCCGTAAAGGGAATATAGGCGCACGTTTGGTGGCACTCCTCCTAACAGTTGCACTATAATTAGGTTCGTGAAGAATTTTGCCGAGCATGGCACAATCGCAAGAAGGCTTAACATCGGGATCCTTCAGTTCCGATGTAGGAAACTATCACTGCTTTAGATGCTGTCATACAATCCAATCCTCCAGTTTCGACAATTAATATAGGTGTCAGCAGACAGTCACTGCAGGCAATTTCGCACCAAGATTTAAACTTATTTCCATATAAGATTCAATTACCAAACAAAGTGAACCCAAGAGACTTTACGATTCGCTTAGAATTTTGTGAGAATGGCGTCAGAGAATGAAAACGTCTTGAACTTTATTTTTATATCTGACGAGGCACATTTTGATTTAAAGGGCAATGTTAAGAAACAAAATTGACGAATATTGGGTAATTCTAATCCTGTGTGGAGGTGCAGTGTGGTGTGCAGTTTTTTCAAGGTTCCTTATCGGGCCTTACTTTTTCGAAGAAAACTGTCTTACTGTTACGGCTAATGGAGACCGTTACTTAAAGATGTTGAAAGGATTTTTTTCCAGCATTACGCCGAAAGAGAATCCCTATCAACTCTGTTGGGCTTTAACAAGATGGAGACACTTGTCAGATAGTCACGCCTGTTACGACAGAACTGCGGCAAAAATTTCCCAATAAACTGATTTCAAGAGACTCCATTTTCCGTTGGCCTCCCAGGTCTCCTTACCTTACTGCACCTGATTTTTTTTGTGGGGTTATTGCAAAGAAGTCTATAAATGAAACCCAACAAATTTGAATGATTTCGAACGGTAATTGAGGCAATTCCCACTGCAACACTCCAGGCAGTAATGAATAACTTTTTGATAAGATTTCGCACATGTGTCACCGAGAGTGAAGGTGAGTTCGTGAATTACTTTAGTAAAAATGTGTTATTTTTCAAATGAATTACTAAAAAGTAAACTACATAAACAACATAAACTTTACAAAAAGTTATTTGAGTTTTTTAATGGGGCAAAATTGATTAGCCACTTGACGCTTTGGAATACTAGCTTTTTCATCCGGCCACTAAAGTTTGAATCACTACTCTGCATTTATAAGGGATTGTCCAATGCTATCGAAGCTCCTAAACTCCTGATAGCTTAATATTTTCACTTTCCAACATATTTTTTTCGAAAGAATTCTTTGACTAGACGAGAAACTTGCCAGTTCCGGCACAAGAATTAAGAAAGCTGGGTTACATTATTCAAAAACAGTTGAACAAGTGACTGAAGGTAAGAAGAACAGCCTCAGTTTCACTATATAAAAAGAGAGAAAAATTTTTAAAAAAGAAAGAAAGAAAATCACTCACAAATAGACGTCTTAAATATTTCGAATCTTTCAAAAATTAAATAAAACTTAATCAGAATTAGGGCAAGTAAAATTCATGGCGGCTAAATATTGTTTTTTTTAAGATTTTTTTTAATGTGAACAAGTATATTTTTGTCCCCTTAATAGTGAATACGATATTTCATGTTTTCAACTTTTTATTCTGGTTTTTTTATTTGCCTGAGTTTAATACTCTACACATCTACTATACATAAATACATACATACATACACATGAAACAAAAAAACCAAAACTTTCAGTTTTACAAGAAATAAACAGCACGTGTGTGACATCATTGCCGGCATCATTTGGCTTTTCTGTTGTATGCTTTTAGGCGCACACTACATACATATGTAAGTATGTACAATACTTTACCTACATCCTTATGATGTATGCCTGTCTAGAGGGTTACAGTAAGATGTTTTTACTTCATTAAATAGACAACAAACATATTCTTGAAGTCTTCATTGTTTAAATTCTCTTGGAATTTTTGTTTTGCTCAATAAATCACGATTTTCTACAAAGACATTTAAATCTTTACGAAAATCAATAACAATTATAAAACAAATTCGTTAGGCTAAAGGAATTTTTGTAGGGCATCTTAAGTTATTTGATTTAATGTCTTACTACATCTTCTTCATTTTATCTATAGGTTTGATTGTATAGACTTATATACAATTTGATATTGAATTAATCCACCAGAAAAATCAAGTTGTCTATAACTCATGCTAGATTTTATTAAATTTTCATTGCAAAAGTTATTGTCATTTAGTTTATATATGTACTTGTAGATACGTGTGTATGTGTGGGAATATATATATACATATATATATATATATGTCCGTATTAAGTCTTTATAAAATTTATTTGTATTTATTATACTCCAACTATACAATTTACTTATTTGTAATTTAAATAGGATTCGTATTCATGTTTTATACGGTTTTAATATAAAGACAAATATAATTTCATTTTAAAAAAGGGTGTCACAATTTTCACCATAGACATAAAATTGCTATTTACTTACGCATAGCTAGTTATCTAGCTATGTCTAAATAACTATTTAACACTTGATAAGTAATGATAAGCAAAAATTTTATGTTACCCTAGGATTTGGTTTTTCTTTTACGTGTTTTTAGATCCATTATAGTCAATTTCTGGTCGTACGCTCTTTTATTTCAGTGATTAGTGATTACCACTAAATATGGACATAGATTTAAATCTCATTGTCCTTTTGGGTTATTTTACATTATTTTGGTAATTATTGCCTTCCTCGAAGTTAAATGTCTCCATCAATATCATGTTTCTAGTAGAGAAAAATTAATATTTTACATTTATTTCTCTATTTTCACAGGGTTCTTTATGTGTAATAGTTAGTTGAGGCTTAAGTAGAAGTCTCAGTTTTATTTAAATTTCTAAATATGCAAAGGATTAGAGAATGGGGAAGAAAAATTTTACAAAAAGGAATGGCGTTATGCTCCTAGAAATCGATGCGTTATGCATAGGATAAATTCCAAATAAAAAACACTATTTATAGAACTTCAATTCTAATTAGCGCTTTTTAAGGCCGATTCAACTTTATGCTGTAAAAAAGTATATAAAAATTAATATTCAGTCAAAATATTTCTTTGATTTGAAAAATCACTACTTTTTTTAATTTTTCTCATGAATGCCGGCCGTATGTCAAATCTAACATTACTAATGCTGGTCCACATGGAGTTAATTTTTGCGGCTTATCAGAATAAAATACTAACTTCATACGTTCGAAGATGAAATTATCCAGAGATGTTAAACCTCATCATGAAATCAACTTATAAACCGTTCAAATTCCCCGCCGGGGGTACATTATAAGTCTTTATGGATCACACAACTATCAAGACTTTTGTCTTGCGGGGGTAAAAGGGAGCCCATTCCCTTTAGGCTAGCAGGAGCCAACTGGAAAATCCACTATATTTCCACGGGAATCAGTAAAGCCCCATTTAACTGTTCTCCAACAGATTATTGAGGTAGACCCTTCGGGAGTATCGTGGTGGCTGTGTGTTTCGAGGCCTTCGTTTGAGTTTGTGGGTCGGATCATTAACAATGAACCGAATGAATGATCCAGGTCCAGTCAGTATGAATGCAATTGTGTTCTTAATTATATTAAGCTTCAAGTGTTCTGGACCAGGAGTTGGATACTCTTCAACTCTTCAGAAAGGAGTGAAGGCTGCGGCCTACTCCAGGCTTTTGAAGTGGGAATTACGAGTGACCGGAGGATATACCTATCCGAAGGCCTTCTAGGGCGATGATGATGGTACATTTCATTCACAGTGGTAATGATCCACCATCTGATTAAGGCCCACAGCCAAGTGCAGATGTAAATATTATCACGTCATACCGTTCCAATATTTTATTTTATTATTTGTATAATTAATGTGTTCCATCGTCAATACTTTCACAGAACCTTCGTATGAATGTTTTAATAGCTGCATTACTTTGAATTATATTTGATATTGGAAATATTAGAGCAAATGAAAAAGAATCAGTGACAACAAAATTGGTAAGTTTCTTGTTGAATTGCAAACGTCTCTCCATGGCATAAGTATAAGTTCAGTAATTCCATGGTAACGGTCGCCGAATATTAGCTAGACTCATCACAAACGAATCCATGCTGTTCATATTTTTATATATAGAAAATCATTGATAATGATGCGATAATGTTCTCCTTCAGTTTTGTTTCGGACAGAAATAAGATTTAGTAATGTCATCACCATGTAATCCACATAAAAGAGTGCATTTACCTGGAGATAACGAAACCTGTAATGCTAAAAATTACCGTCTTTAAACTATGCAAATTGACGACAGACTCTAAAGTAAATTAAAATAATTAGGTAGTATTTTTTCAAGCGTCAATGTCTTTACGACAATTTTCCAGAATATTTTCGAAATTACTAATGCTAAAAGGCAAGCCAGTTTTTTTTACAGAACCTTATTCTATTCTATTCTGCCATTCATAGATAAAAAATGTTTCCGCATTTCTATTAAATTTCTATTTGGTGTAGATTTTGGGGCACCTATTGCACTTGTCACATAAATATAAAAATATAAATAGGATTTAATTATATTCGATTATTTGTTGACATTTCAATTATGACTTTATTATTTCAAATAATATTTAAATTTATATGCATGTAAATACGATTTAATTTATGTACAGACATAAATGTGAAAAGAAAATATAGCTTGAAATTTCTTAATAAGAGACACCTCGGTGACAAATAGTGACTAATTTAACAAATTATCATTAATTGTTTTGCTTTAGGTGGGGCAAAATCGTTGAAAAATTTTAAGAGTAAAGTGAAAAAAAGCTTTTCTCAATACTTCATAAACAGCAGTCATATGAAAGGTGTCGGTTAAAGGGCAGAAATATTGCAATTTCTTGACACTTATCACATGATTGATATGATGAGTTTGCTTGCATCTCAACAACAATTGAGCGCTTCACTACAAGTTAGTTAAAAAAATATATACTTTGTGTCCACAAATAATGCAGTTTTCATTTAAAAAAATATATTGTTAAATTTAATTAAAAAGACCGTTAAAAAGATTAATACATATTTATTAAAATATAAAAAGGTCGAATAAAAATAATAATCAAAAAAATGTACAAAAATTTATTTTATCGCCGTCCCTTTTGCTATTTATTGTATTTAACAAAAAAAGTATGAGTTAAATTAAATTAATTAGACAAATGCATTTAGTATAATCTGATTATTTGCATTTGATTGTAGTTACGCGATGCCAAAACGGAAACGGAAATATTATTAATTTACAATGGCTGCGTAGCTGCATTTTTTTCTTCTAGCAAGACATAACATAAATCTTTTGATTAATATGCCAGATTTGTGCATATTAACTTTCAAGGATAACTTCAAAAGTTAGGTGAGCCGCTTGGAAGGCGAAGCAATTATGTATTTTAAATTCAAAACCAAAATAAAAAACGTGTAAATTTTAATTTAATTTAATAATCAGTTTTCTTATTAATGTATTCCAACATCAACACTTTTGCAGAACTACCTAATGATTCTTTTAACGCTATACTCCTTTGTTATATTTTTATTATTAGTTTTATTTAATATTGGAAATGTGAAAGTAAATAAAAAATACCAAATAAAAGTGAATTGTTATAATTTTTGCAATAAAATTGTTAAGTTTATTATGTCATTGTAAACATTTTTCTTAACATATATTTAAAACGTGATAAAATCAGCGTATAAATTTAAACTGAAATACAAGTACATTTTTTTTCCGCCCACAAAAAAAGGTGAATGGATTGAATTCGTTTGATTTTTTCATATTCCTTACGCTTACAGATTAAACTGAGTTATAAAATATGTTATAAATAAGGGCGGTGCCATATAAAATACGTAATTTAAATGTATAAGTTTTTTTGTTTTTTTATAGGACCAACACTCAGGGGATGACCCCTATCTATGCAATGCATTGTGCCAGAACTAGGAAATTAGGTTACGGGAAGGAGGAAGGAGGGAGTAGTGTCTGTGGACATACGATTTGAACTTCCTCAGATTGACAGGAAAGACCTCCGGAGGGATCTTTTTCCACATACGGACTGTTCTGCTGAAACACGAATTTTCCCTGAAATGCGTAGGATGTGCTCTCATCGAAAATCGAGTTAAACGTGAAAACGTGGGAGTATCAGGAACAAGTTCCCTAATTTCATTAGAGCACTTACCATTGGAGTAACGATAGAACAGTGAAATGCACCCCACATTGCGTCGATGCTCTAGAGAATCAATAGAGTTGGATACCCTACTGTCAGCAATGAGCCTCTTGGCCCTCTCCTGTACGTGGTCGAGTAACCCCAAAATAGGATTTGGAGCGCCGGCCCATACATGAGAGTGGTATTCCATTTTCGGACGGATATAGGTGGTATAGATAATACGGAGATCGGATGGGGTGAAGTATCTTCTACACCGCTATAGAAAACCGAGGCACTTGAAAGCTTCTTTAGAAACCTGAAAAATGTGTTTAGTCCAACGAACATCACACTGAATTTTCATACCAAGAACATCAAGAGTTTCCGATTCCGTAATACCTATATCGCACATAGTAACAGATACAGCACCACTACCAAACGAAGATCTATGCGTAAGCATGCAACATTATGTAACAACATTAAAGTAATAAAAGAAAAAATTGCAAATGTTTTCAAAGTTCTTAATGCTATCTATAGTAACCAACTACAAAATAATATAAAAATCGAAATTATAAAAATAGGGGTGTTCCTATAGAATACGTTATGCAAAACAAATGACCTTATCCATTGAACTACTGCAGACAGACACTTAGTATTTTTATACACAATAATTGTTACTAAATCCAAATTTTTATATATAAAAACATTGAAACTAAATTATGTTCCCCTGATAACACGTGTGATATGACGTATCTTTTGGACAGTTGTAGATTTGGAGAAAGTACATAAATTTTAGTTCCCAAAATTAAAATTGTATAAAAACTACAGGAGGAGTTATTTAACACTTTATCTTTTGAACGCTAGATACCAGAAACATGTTATACAGACTAATTCTTACTAAATCCGCATTTAGTAAAAAATTCGAAATTCTGGGCTGAACCCCTAATAACATAGATGATTTTAATGTATCTTTTGATTGGTAAGGAGCAGAAATTTTAGAATTCTATTACATGCGTAATGCTTTAGATCCTAACAGCAAAACTGTTAAAAAGTCTAAATCAAAAAAAATGAAAGGATGTCCCTCTAGACGGCGTCAGTTAAAGAATATGATATTATGTTGTTTATATTTTCTCCGCCAGTAAATGAAATATTATTGTCATTTTCCGTCTTATCTGGCTGTTGTTCTCTTGATCCCCCCGGGGGCACATGATAGTCTTTTTGGAACCTACTATTCCATTTAGACTAGTGTCTTGTGGGGTAAAAGGGAGCCCAGGCCCCTCAAAGGATAGTAGGAGTCACCTGGACAATCCACATATTTCCACGGGAATCAGTAAAGCCCCAGAGTTCCGCTATTTGTCTCTTTAGGCATTTAGCTGTTCTCTGACTAATTATTGAGGTAGGCCCTTCAGGAGTATCATGGTGGCTGCGTGATTCGAGGCCCTCGTTTGAGTCTGTGGGTTGAATCATTCACAATGAACACAATAAATGGTCCAGTTCCAGTGAGTATGAATGCCGTCGTGTTCTTAATTATATTAAGCTTCATGCGTTCTGGACCAGGAGTTGGAAAGTCTCCAACTCTTTAGCAAGGAGTGAAGGCTGCGGCCTACTTCGGGTTTTCGAAATTGCCACTAGGAGTGACCGGAGGATTTACCTATTCGATGGCCTCCTAGGGCGTGAATGACGTTTGCAAATTATTCAAGTGGTTTGACCACCATCTGATTATGACTACCTAGTCGGTGCATATATAAATCAAATCACATCAATGTTGTTCTCTTGAATATTACAGCAAATAAGGACGAAGACTAGATATTCTTGAAAATATATAAATCTACAAAACAAAAACTTTCAACAGTGACATTATAAACTAACAGGTAAACATGACCTCAGACACAATTTTCACACCGTTAAAACTACTCATGCACACGAAAAAACGAAAAAGACTCTCAGACGGGCACACGTACCTGAATAATAATAAAAGACGGAGATGTTGAGAAATTTACTTTGCATAAAGTGCCAGCTGGCTGGCATTCTGCCTTCATGAATAGATACGAACTTAACAACTACCTGAACCTGAGTACTGATTCCCCAGTACTAATTATACCGCGGCTTGACAATAATATTTTCATATCGAAAGCCTTTGCCTTTTACTTTAAGAGAAAAACAGCCAGATAAGACGGAAAATGACAATAGTAAAGAATATGACTTCATCTTTTGGTCTTTTATATCTATACAGAATAATTGTTTCTACATCAACTGAATAAAAAATAAATATCTTTTTTCAGATCTTTTTTATATAAATTTTCCTCTCAATATTTCGCTTTCCTTTGGAAAGCTTCTTCAGGAAAAAGTTTTTATATTTTATAAAAAATCTAAATAAAAAATTTTAAAATCAATATGATGTCCCAAGAAAAATGTGTATTTAACATACTTGGAGTTTAATCTTTTAAACCGTCGCAGGTAGACCTTCGCCTAGAATATGTATAAATAATTAGAATATTAGCAGCAATAAAAGAAGTAGTAAATGGTATATCACCGCAGTGAAACATAAACGCGACTTTTTAGATAGAAAATCTAAAGCTGCAAAGAATTTGACTACATCCCCTTTTACAAATTTTAACAATTACGAAACCTCACAGTAGTTTTCAAAGCTGTTAGTAATTAATGGAAACAAGCCCCAGTAAAAACTAATGTGTTTTTTTATTCATTTTATTTAAAACATATATAATAAATTAAAAATCTTTCTTACAACTAATTAACAATAAAAAACATGTTCTTGCACTACGGGTGTAGATACGAAGACTTCAAATTTGGAAAAACTTTAGACTGTTTTGTTCTCTTTTTTCTAATAGTCCACATGAGTCCACAAACTGTTGGGAAATTAGAATTCAAAGATTTGAAAGCAGGTTTTTTTCTAATAGTAAAACTCCTCCGAGAAAAATAATATTAAGGATTCTATGTGAATAAAATCAATTATTAGTTCTTTAAATAACTAAAATTAATTTTTTCACACAAAATTTATTTTTATTTAATTTAAAAATAAAACTTTTCAATTTTAGTTTCGTTGTTATAAAGTCCACCAGTAAAAAACTGGGTAACTAATACAAAACGAATATTTCTATTCGAAATGAATATAAAAATAAGAGTTTTTATACTAAAAAGAATTTAAATATGCTTTTGTTTTTCCTTGCAAATTAATGGCATTTGAATATAAATCTCATAGTTTTATTTACTTAAATAGAAATAATAATGCGTGGTAAGATTTACGACAGTACCTAGCTGTGTAAGCCATAACCAGACGTTGAATCATAACACTGTGGATAAAATGAAGCGTTATCCTTGCCCTAGGCAGCCTTCAGATACGTATATCCTCCAGTCTTAGTTGTAACTTCAAGAGCTTGGAGCAGGCCAAGGCTCCCACTCCTTGGTGAAGAGTTGGAGACTATCCAACTCCTGATCCAAAACGTATAAAGCTGAATTAAATTTAAGAACACAACCGCAATCATGCTCACTGAACCTGGATCATTCATTGCGAATGATCCGACCCACACAACTTAAACGAAGGCCTCGAGACCACAACCATCACGGTACTCCCGAAGGGCCAACCTCAATAATCAGTCAGAGAACAGCTAAAAGACTAAAAAGACAAAAAGCTTAACCCTGGGGCTTTACTGATTCCCGTAGAAATAAAGTGGAATTGTCCAGTTGGCTCCTGCTAGCCTTGTAGGGGACTGGGCTCCCTTTTACCCCGTTTGAAACATGTAATGACGGTGAGATTAGATGACATGCGTTTTTTATGTTTTCATTATTTTAAAAATAATTTTTTCTTATTTCATTTTCAGCGCATGTAAGAAAGAGCCGAAAAGTAATTTTAAAAATAAAGGAGATGAGATATGTAGCTTAAAATTGCGAAAGTTAATAAATGCTTATTTAAAGAGACAAGTTTATAAGTATGTAAGAGTATGAGCATCTTTAATGTGATAAGGGTAATTCAAAATTGAGCCAGCTTTTTTAAAATGAGAGAGTGGCCTCATTAAGCTATTTCATTTCAGTATACTGTAAAGAAATCGTTGTTGATTGTTTCCTTTTCTTGAAAATTCTTGCTGGAAATACTTAAAGTTGATGCACAGATACGAGTATATATTGACTGTATTTTAAATTTATTTCTTTTGTCCATAAGTATTTTTCAATTTTGTTTTCTTAAACACCTAAATTGGGGACAAAATAAGAAACAAGCAGTTTTTAAAAAATGATCTTTTGCCATTAAAGTATTTAAAGCATTTGTTTTCTTATTAATACGCTTAAATTGCAAACTTATTCAAAAATTATTTATTAAATTTTTTATATTAGAAAAATCAAAAAATTATCAAACTTATAAATATAAAGCGGATATAAATACACCACAATAAATGAAATGAAATAAAATTAAGTCAAAAGTATAAAATAAGACGAATACGAAGAGAAAGAAGAAAAAGAAAAAGGAAAAGATAAGTAGGTGTCATTTCAACAGCATCAACTTACACACATACATCTTCCCTTCTCAACCTTCTCCACTTATTTTATTTTCTTCATAAGGATGTCGCAGACATCAACCAGTTTGATATGCGGCATAACAAGGGATGACATTTTAACACAAAAACACTTGAAAATATTTATTCTTTATATTTTTTAAGCACAGCTGCTCTGAAACAGGACTGTTTGTCACACCCATTCATTAACTACTTGTTCCAAATATTTTAACGATTTTTATGTTTAAGCTGATTTCAATTTAAATTCATTTATTCAACATTAACAAGTATTTTTTTTTGCTTTTTTTTGGTTTTTGTCAACTTTAAGTCATATGAATACTTAATAAAACAAATAATATCCTCTTTGTATAGATGGCAAACACCATTACAATTATCATAATAAAAAGTCTTTAAAGTTAAGCACAACCGAAACGAAACTCGTAGCATTGAATATTACAGAAATTAGATTCTTTAGAGAAAAAATTATTAAAAATCCTAAATTTTGATCTGCAAAAAAAAGCCAACTTTAAATTTTTTTAATTTATTGAAAACTAATTTAGAGTGCAAGGTAGTTGTCCAAAGGCCAAAAGAGTTTTTTAAAGAAACAAGTGTCGGTATGGCAAACAACTTTAGTAGCACTAAAAACTTAATCCGCCAAGTCTCAGGTTGTTTTAAATATAAAAGGATTCGTATAAAACATGCACTACTTTTAAATGTATGATGTAATGTTTTCTTATTTGTTGTCAGACATTTAAGGTCCCTGTTATAGTGGTTAAAAATATGAGGTCAAATTTGTCAAAACCCCGGCGTCATACGTATTGTTATAGCGAAGAAATTTGCACACACTCCAAATGTAAATTCTAAAAATGTCTGCCTATTATAGTTAAAACACAAAACCCATGTGCGTTAGTTTAAAGACACTACTGGAAAACCCTTTAGATTGTAGTTTTATTTTTACATTTTTTTTCATGTTTTTAAACTAGACATACAAATACTTAAATTGTATGCTTCTTGGGGTTAATAACACTATCTAGTACATAAAAATCAAATGAATTTTGAGGCGCACTTTAAAAACTTATTTTGTTCGCTTTGGTGTACTGGACTTACTATTTTTGACGCGTCTGGCTATCACAGTTAAAAACCAAAATCAATATTCTTTAGAAGACCAACGTCATTTTCGGAACAGCCTGTTATTTAGTTTAGTATTGTTACGGATGCGTCTCCCTTAAGTTTTAAAAGAAAATAATTAAGTAATAAGGTAAACAACGGGATATGCTGTTTACTATCTTCGTGGCTGGCAAAGGCATAATTTATGCACGCAAGACAGCAACTACTTTCTAGTTACAAACTGCGTGGAGAATTCAAACACGCAAAACAACAACAATAGGGTATGCTGTTTATTAACTCGTAGTTTTCTACGAAAACTTATGTACACAAAAGAACAACAACTATCTAAATTCCAGGAAGAAACTTTATCAGCAGAAAACCAAAAAAAAAAGCATAAAACTAAAAAATACACACATACCTGCAGGCGTCTACGCATTGAATTAATAACATAACAACAACAAAAGGTGATACAAAGAGAGTAGAAGATTCTTAATTTTTCTAGACTTCTAGTGGACAAATACAAAAAGGCAGCGACTGAGTGAATAGTTAGTTAGTTGAAAAATATACCTCGTGAATTAAAGAAGTGTATCTTAAGTAGATTGTTCTGTAGTGTCAACTTTGTGTGTTTTTAAAGTAAATAAACTTGTAATTAATTTAAAAGCTCTAAAATCTGGTGTTTTTTATTTTGCAATAAAAAACACAACAAAACGTTTATAAAAGGTATAAAAATAACAATATTATAGTTTTTATTGTTCAGTTGATATAAATTGTGATATTGTCACTGTGATATATTATTGGCTAACTATAAAAAATATTGGCCACTATAAAAATTAACTGCCACCCTTGAGAAAGAGTTTGAGTGGTTGAAAATTAGTTTAAGCTAGACAAAAACTTTTGTGTAACACTTTGATATTTGTAGCAGTTCTCCCAGTTTGTGTATTGCAAGCACAGCAAAAGGTACCAGTGTGACTGGAGCTGTTGTAGTTTATCGTTTATAAAGTAGTCTTTAAGCAAAAATTTCTCTCCATCTACCTCTCTCGCTATCTGAAAACCAGTACCGTCCCGAACAGATCATATGTGAGAATAATCTATCTAATTGTAGTATTTTTTGTTGAATAAAATTTTATTTAAAAATCATGATCATTTAAAGGTTAAGTAATATTAACAAAATGTAATTCAAATATTTTATACAATAAAACACACGCGTATTCCCCTGATAATCATGATGTTAAAGTAGGAAAATAATTAAATTTCATTTTCATTAAAATATCTAATTTAAATCATAACAAGCCTTCCAGAAAAATCTAACCAAAAACAACAACAACAGCATAATTTTATTCACATTTAATCAAAACAAACTTATAAAAATATCCCCAAATAAAATAATGAGTAATAAGGAAGGCAGATATAGCAAAACCTCTTTTGTTTAAATAACCTGAAGATGAAACCACCATCAGCTTTCTTAGAAATATATAAAGATAGATTTCATGATTTCATTTGCTGCCTTTGTCAGGCATTGAGACCCTGTTTTTTTAAAAAGAGGTTAAATGATTTTCATATTTTGTATAATAAAAAAAAACAACTTACCCCCAAGCGGCTGGATGAATGAACGAACTGGCATGAAAACACCTTGACTTATCTAACGACATAATACCATACGACGAAGGAAGATCTGAAAGAAAAAAGAAATATGAAGATAAAAAACTTGTACATTTTTTTAAATAAAATTGTATTTTTTTTTTTTGTTGTTTACTTGTTGTAAGTGGGTTTTTGTATAAGAGCACAATCAAGCTTATCTGCATAAATCAATAATAAAAATATTTTAAATACAAGTTATTTTCTAAACCCGAAATAGCTTTCTTATAAAAAATAACACAAAAGTTTTTTTTATTGGAACGATGAATACATCGCATTAATAAGTATTTGAAAATTGGTCTTGGAAATAACCTGGCTGTATCTGAGGAAGCCTGTTTATACACATAATTTTGCTTAACTTTTCTGGAACTATGCTAACCATAAAGTTCCCCTTCAAGATGTCAACTGTTAGTAATTTATCAGCACAAGTCAGCGATTAGAGACAGTCCTATAGAAAATAATCGAGAGGTTTAAAATCGAAAGTCTTTGGAAATTAATTGAAAAGTCTATTTCTTTAAATCAATTTTTCTCAAATTTTTATTTGAATAAGCCTCCTTCTGTTGAAGCCACATCTTTTTCGGATCATAAATATTTTCAAACAACAAAAGCTGTGCTTATAAGCTGCACAAATTCATTACAAATTTTTAAAGTAAATTTGTTTTCAGATAATCATGGCAATAGATGTTTTTTATAGAGTTGTTGAACTTTAAGTTGACAACACTTTGCCAGCTGAGATTTATATTTAGTTTGTTTTGGCAATTCAACATGAATAGACAGACGTCTTAACAAGGCTTCCAAATTGTGCAAATCGGGGCAAAAACAAAATTGCCGTCAATCCCGTTTTTTATAAGTGAATTGAGTTAAGCAACGAAGCTTCCTTTTGTTTGAAGTGAAGTGACTTAAGTAACGAAGCTTACTTTTGTTTGAATAGATACATCAATAAATAAAACTGCCGTAATTGTAGTGATAATATATGTTACATTGATAAAAACTGACTGCTTGGTGTGCTATATGGGCTGTTGTAGTCACTGCTCTCAAATTTTTTAAAAACCATGCTGTCCAGAACGTTACAGTGATTGTTATACAGTCATGATTACTAACTTTTAGGTTCATAAATTTATCAACAAGATGGCGCAACATGTCCCACAGCTGGTGCAATAATTGATTTATTGATGGAAATGCTTGGCAACCAGATACTTTTACGTTTCGACTATTTTATGTGGTGATATGTGAAGTCACTAGTCTATGCAGATAAGCCCGAAACACTTGAAAACTTGGAGGTGAGCATTCGCCATGTTATTCCCGATATATGACGGCAAATGCTGGAAAAAGTCATCGAAAATCGGAACTCCAGATTAGAGTATGCCCAAGCAAGCCGCGGAGATCATATGCCAGAGGTCATATTGAAGTTATAATGCTTTATAATAAGGTGCCCCTGAAGGCTAGTAGGTAGTGCAGTTGCTTGTCAGTCTGGGGGTCACCGCCTGGAGCATATTTATCGGTCTTTATAGAGCACTTGACTATCTAGATCTATGCTGCTGGGGAGCCTAGTCCCCTGAAGGCAGCAGGGGTCAACTAAAAGCTCCACGTTATTTCCACGGGAATCAGTAGCCCGCAGGGTTTCTGCTATTTGTCTTTTTAGCCATTTTGCTGTTTCTCTGACTGATTATTGAGGTTGGCCCTTCGGGAGTATTGTGGTGGTTGCGGTTTTGCGGCCCCACACAGGTATTTTTTTATGGTGGCCAGGATCATCTCACCTTTAATAACACCCACTGGTGAATGATCCAGATCCAGTGATCATACTAGTCATGTGTTCTGGACAGGAGTTGGATAGTCTCCAGCTCTTCAGCAAGGAGTAGTGGTTTACAGTCCTGCTCTGGAACCGCTGGAAATTGCAACTAGGAAGGATCTGTTGCCAGAATTAGTATTCGGCCTCCTAGGGCGTGAGTGGCGGTGCTTCTCACTCACAGAGGTTTAACTACCATCTGATTAGGGCCCACGGCCAGGAGCAGATGTTAATCTTATCACGAAATGTCAGTCTAGGGGTTGTGGGGTCGATTCCCAATGAAGATCTTGTTTTGTTTTCACTACAAAAATAAAAATTTACTATTGGTGGGGCTGCTCAGTAATCCAGGCATGGTCATTGATCACTGTGCTGTTTTATACGACAGTTCATTTCCGACTCTCCTTCTATTTTCACTACCTGTTTCATCTCTTCTCTATCTCTTTCCTAAAAAATGTAGCATGGCGCTTTACTAAATAGGCATTGTTGCCTGAACTCTTTTTAAAAAGTCGCTTTTATTTTATTCCATTTTAAAGTTCTTCACCTCTATAAAAAATACCCTAAAAATACTAAGAGAAAGAGAGAAGGTTTCAAAATATTTAACCTCTTCTTTATTTATTGCCAAAAACAGAAAAATAAATTTATTGTGAAATTTAACATTCTGCATTTAAGTAAATATTTTTACCTTAATTTTGGCTACAGCAATTTTAGGAAGAAAATTATTGTTGAACTAAAAAATTGCTTTTGTTTCAAAGCGGATGTGAATTAAAGCCCTTAAGAAAGCATATTTGTTATTTAAAGCTCTTACAAGTAAAAAAAAGTCATTTTGCTTTCTTTTTCATTTCCGTTTTAAAGTATGAACAAGTTTTCTAAGATTAAATTTTCATTACTTGTGATTTTATTTTATTAGTTGGGATTTTATTTTTTATTTATTTTAAATATATATATTTTTTTACATTTACAGGCAACAGAAAAGCATTTGAGGAAAGATACAAAAGGGGGTAAAATTTTATTTCAGACTTCAATTTATTTCAAGTATATTAAATAATGCCCAAGTGGTAGAAAAACGATTTACAGTATAACAACGTTACATATTTGCAATGATTTACTTTTTTTTTATTTTTTTTTGTCGTTAAATAAGGACTGGAGAAATGAAAGCGGAAACAAGAAATTTGAATTTTGATAAATTTTCAAATCAAATGAAAAATATAAAGCAAAAAAAAAATGAAGGAAAAAATGTAGAAGAATAAAAAACACACAGCAAACGGAAATGTATAAAGAAAACGTGCCAGTAACACTTCTTGTATTTCTCTTTTACTCACAAAACGCAGCAAATGAAATAAAATCCACTTACTGGTTCATTTGTCCCTGCTAGCAAAATATAACACAAAAAAAACCTGCAATAATAAAATGAATATTAAGTCGCCAAACTGATTCAATGGCATGCACCACATTATTTATAACTTCTTTTATTTTTAATTCTTAAGCTCAACTGCAGCAGACGCTTTATATTGACATTTGTATCATTTCTATTTGCATGATGAACTTTTATTTTTTGTTTTATCCTTTTTTGATTTCTTTTTGCTTTCGAATTATTTTAACTGTAAAATAAAATTGCTTATAAGATTATTATTTAATTAAAATTAAATTTTACATTGTGTTAGTTTTGTGTCAACAAATTTCCCAAAAATAGTGACATTTAAACATTCCAAAGATTTTCGTGGGCCATTAAATCTAAGATATACTGTTATGAAAGCTTACGTACAATAGTTGATTAGAATGTTGTCAATTTATCGATTTTCTGTTAGATGTAGCAAATTTTTTAATGGTTCATTTGTTTTAATAAAACCACCATTAACATAATGACTTCAGGCAGAAACTTATAAGACGATTTTGTTAAAACCAGATTTTCATAAAGTAATAATATTCTCAACGATTAAATAGATTTTATAACGAGATAATTTCCTTACATTACGAATCATAAATATTCGTTTCGCAATTGGCCGTGATATTGTAATGAAGCCTCTTGCTTAAGGTTTAAAAGAAAATAATTAAGCAATTAAGTAAACTACTGGGTATGCTGTTTACTAACTGCGTGGCTTGCTAAGAAAACTTATGCACACAAGACAACAACAACTTTCTAGTTACAAACTGTGTAGAAATTTTTGTGCACGCAAAACAATAACAATTAGGTATGCTGTTTTAGAAGAAAACTTATGTACGCAAGACAGCAACAACTTTCTACTTACAAACTGCATAGAAAATTCATACACGCAAAACAACAACAATCGGGTATGTTGTTTACTAACTGCGTAGTTTTCTAAGAAAACTTGTGTACACAAGACAACAACAACTATTTTAAAACAAATTCCAGAAAGAAACCTTAACAGCATAAAAACAAAAAACAAAAATATACACAGACCTACAGGCGCCTATACATTGAATGAGTAACATAACAACAACAAAATGTGATACAAATGGAGTAGAAGATTCTTAATTTTTTAGATCTCTAGTCGACAAATATAAAAAGGCAGCGTCTGAGTGAATAGTTATAAAATAAGTTAAGGAAATTGTTCTGTAGTGTCAACTTTGTTTGTAGTTAAAGTAAATAAACTTGTAATTATTTTAAGAACTCTAAAATCTGGTGTTTTTTATTTTGCGATAAAAAACTTACAACAAAACGTTTATAAAATATATAAACGCAACAATAACACTTAAGAGAGAAACTTATAAGAAGATTAAGTTTCAATCAGCTTTTCAAAAAGTAATAACATTTTCGCCACGATTAAATGGATTTTATAACGAGAAAATTTTCTAATATTATATAAGAACAAAGAAATGTAAAAGAATTTATTGCCAAACAAAATATTCACTTTCGTAAATAGGCCATCATATTTTCCCAAGCTCAACATAATTACAAAATAGCTCAGCTGCCTTTCTCGCAAGCTTTAGAAAGGGGAAAAATAATTCGACTATAAGAAATGACGGATTTAAGCCGTAAAGGGCTTTTGAAATGATAATTCTTGGAATTATTTAGTGACTTTACTATTTCATCAAATCAAGATTTTAAAAATGTGTTTAGAAGATTAGTCATGAACACAATTTATCAACTGAAAGCAAAATTGTGCTCCATGGCGTGTCTTATTATTTACTAGTTAATAGACTAAATTGCCGAATATAGTGAGAAAAAAATCCACAAGAGATTTCACCCCATAAAAACTCTTCTCTTGATACCCCACGGGGGCACATTTATGGTCTTTATAAAGGGAGCCCAGTCCCCTGAAGACAGACAGGGAGTCAACTGGAAGCTCCACTTTATTTCCACGGGGATCAGTGAGCCGCAGAATTCATTATTTGTCTCTTTAGACATTTAACAGTTTTCTGGCTGATCATTGAGGTTGGCCCCTATATGAGAGTAACGTGGTGGTTGTGGTTTTGCGGCCCCATAACAGTATAATGGTTATTATGGTGGCCAGGATCATCTCACTGATAATGACACGCAAAGTGAATGATCCAGTCCAGTGAGCATGCTTGACATGTGTTCTGGACAGGAGTTAGAAAGTCTCCAACTCTTTAGCTAGGTGTGATGGTTTGCAGACCTGTCCTGGAATCATTAAAATTGTAACTAGGTGGTTCTGTTGCTTAGAATTATATCTTCGGCTATCTAGGACGAGCATGACGTTCCAAATTATGTATAGTGGTTTGTCCAGGCTACATGGCCAGGCGCGGATGTAAAACAAATCACACTCTCTGTCACTTAAATACTTTGGATTTAAATTTGATTTCTGTGTGTTATAATAAACTTCACTCCATTCATTATACCCATAAAAATTCGTCCTTTGGTGCAGTTTACAAGCAGAAAATATTTTTGAAACCTGTTTCTATAAAACAGTTTGAGTTTCGTTCGATGGAGAATGTTATGGTATCAAAAAAAAAATATGTTTGAAAATATAAATGATATTTATTCTGGTTAAATGTGGTTAGAGGATGGTAGTTTGTGCTATTCTGCGACTGTAACCATTGCCTTCATGGCGATATTTGGATTTCGAAAAATAAACGTGTAAATTAGTTTCCAAAGGCAAGGGATTGGGTACGTCTCAAATATTTCCTGAAGACAACTTTATGCTAATAAACCAGTAATAATTGAAGCAAGGCCAGCTCAAAAGGTGACCCAAAATTAGACCCCTAAATGCTCTTCATCCAGAATAGCAGCTGTGCATATACCTCGCTTTAGCTTAAATAGTTTTGGATTAAAATTAAATATTTGCCGATATTTTTTTTACTGAAAAATATTTAAAGCCAAAATAATTGTCTATGATAACGGCAAAAATACAAAAATGGAAATAGTTTATTAAAAAAAAAAATCGATATTAAAATTGAACTTAAATCTGTGAGGGTTTGATGTACCACGACTTGAATAAATAAAAAAAAAATTTAACTTTATTAAAAAGAAATAACCATCTCAGCTTTAGTACGCTTGTCTTGTTTAACATTTTAATTTCCTTATAGATTTTCGATGAACATCCCCTTTCAAAATAATTACATCCTGTCAACTGTTTTATTGTCCTTTTATTTGTATTGAGTTTGTTGTTTTGCCAAAATAGGTGTTAATAAGCAATCAACAATTTTGTAGCACTCCAGGCTGTTTTAATTTAAAATGGGACATTTGCAGTCAAATTTACAAAAAGGATACAAAAATATTATTTAAAATGTTAGTTGAAAATAATTCTAAATTCTCTAAAAAAAACACCTCTTTCTAAACCTTCTAATTATGTCAGGTTTTCCATTTGTAATTTTTACACTTGATAAATTTTATATAAATTTTACAAAATTTAGCCGGAAAATAAAAACTTAAAAATTTCTTTATTCTTGTAAATAAACTTAACGAGACTTGTGTGCATCAAGTTGGTATCGCTGTCTGTTTTTTATTTTCTTTGTGGTGTTGGCATTTCAAATATGCCAGCTACTTTTGTTGTACTTAAACACTAAGTAAAATAACGGTATTTTAAAAGATCATAAATTTTACCACTGACAGCAGCTGTGGGTGTGTGTGTGTGTGTATTTTTATTTAGTCTTATTCGACTTTTAACTGGGCACAGCATATTTTATGGTTGATGAAAAAGCAAAAGTTTGGTTTAGAGAAGAAATATTTTCCTTTACGTTTTAAGTTAAATCCAAGAAGATTATGTTATAGTTGTTTAAACGAATAGCTAATACCCTATTCCTAATAAATATATAGTGAGTTTAAAACTGTGCATATTTAGTTTAAAGGAGTATTTTTTTCCGGAGAAGAACATCTTTTTCAGCGAAAGAAATACTTCAAAGTGTTGTAGTGCTGAATTTGTTATATTAACACTCCGATATTTACTAATATGCATGGATTCTTAAAGTATAGCTTACGAATACACCTATCGCCCGCTTTACATGGAAGATAGATTCCATAAAAAACCGTATAACTCGGAAAATTCTCTTTTATATGGAAAAACCATGCTAAACGAAAATCACTATAAAAGAACCGTTTGTCAGTTTTGAATATAATGAATAACAAACACATTGAACGAGAAATAAATATTAATATATTTAATATCAAAAATATCTAATAAATTATACAAATATTAATTTATATCAACAATAAAACAAATATAAAAAAACCTATTTTAAATATTGCGTTTTCTTTATAGATAAAAATTAAAATTAGAAATTCATTTAAGTTGATTGCGTTTTAACATTGACTTAACATTATATTTTCATTCAAATTTAATTGCTGTTACTTTCGCTTTTATTTTAGAAATTTGTACAATATCACTTTCATCGCTAGATTATTTTTCCATAGAATTTGAACTTCCGTGGGATTTTGCAGCAAAAAAATCTAATATTATTCATAGAATAAAACTTAGCAACATCTGTTATTCTTTCATTATTACGGAGACGGTTCAAAATTTCAATTTTGGTTTGTAAAGGTATTACCTGTCTTTTACTGCCTAGTTTTTTATTTTTATCTTTAGCCATTGTCGAACTTTAAAATTCTTTATAAATTATAGATTTTGTAAAAAATAATTCTGTTATTTGCACACCTTGAATAAATTTAAGCTATCACACTAATTAAAAGCAAAGCTTAAAAACAATGCTACTCTTTGTGCTTATACACACATAAAATTTAGTTTTGATTATAAAACGGGGAGTTCCCATCTTATCTATTTCTATCATAGACATAGACTACTAAAAATACGTAACTGTAACATGCATTTCGTAGTGTTGTATTTTGACAGTAAAACAATGAACATATTATTGTAGATATAAGCAAATTATAGTTTAGACACTAAACTAAAATTTCGTGTAAATGCAAAATTAATAAATTTCGTTAAAAAATTTTTTGTGTAAGATCGCAAACGTGTAAAACGAATACCGTGTAAAACGGGGTATAGGTGTATACGCAAAATTACTCTATAAAATCAAATGCTTATGCTTGAACGTGTTGTTTTCCTTAAAATTTAAGGATGGTTGGTTGAAGTATATACGAAAATGTTGTGCATTTAGTTTCTTTTTAGCCAAAAGTAATTAGTTATTTTACTTTCTTTACATTTACCTTTACCTTGTTTTTTTTTTTTCATTCAAAAAAATATAAAATAAAATTAAAAGATAAAAAAAAAAACTGAATGAAATAGTTAAGAAATGAAATAAGTAAATAAAGTCAAAAATTAAATTCTCTCCATTTCCCACTCATTCACCTGTCTTATTTCGAAGGTAACAAATGCACTTTTAATAAAGACCTTCTTCTTCTTCTTTTTCTTTATTTACATTTTTAGTGTTGGAAATATTTGTGTTTGGTTGCGAAAATTTATGATGTCAGTTTTAGTTAAATGCATTTTAATTAACTGGAGAATAAAATTTGATGTATTTGAAAGAATGCAGAAGAAGAAACGTAATTGTTAAATAAAACTAAGAGATGATGATGATGATTGTGTAGTTTTCAAAAAAAAGCACATTTATTCCTTTTAATATACGTTTTATTATTTTAACTTCTTTTATTGCCAAATAATAACACAGTACTTTAGAGTTTTTAAATTAAGTTAAACGATTTATTTACTTTCGATACACACAAAATAAACAAGATGGTAACTTCGTTTACTCACTAATGACTTAACTTAAATTAATTAATTTGCTCAGCAGTGATGCTTCTATAGTTGTTTTAATCAGTTCTTGCAAATACAAGAATATTCGACTTTAACATCACCCCATATTGTTGTTGTTATTATTATTCAGTTTAGGCATCTGCTTAGCCTTACTACTTCCGCTTTTTCTGTTGTTTACTTATTTGGTGGAATTTCTTACATTTCCTATATTTCTTGTTGTCTTGTGTGTATAAGATTTCTTAGAAAACTAAGCAGTTTGTAAAATGCACAGTGGATCGTTTTGTTTACTTTTTACTGATAATTATTATTTTTTATTTTAACTTAATAAATCATCTTCGTAACAATATATATACAGGTTGTTTGCCGGGAAGGTACACTAATTTGTTTGTTAATAATTTTTGATTAAATGAAAGAGAATGGATCTTCTATTGATAAATGTTTCATTTAATGTCGGCAATTATGTATGGAATACAATTTCAATTAAAGCACATTTTTCATTACATTTTTAGACATTTCACTTGGTATTTCAATAATTTCATCAGAAATATTTTGTTTGAGTTGCTCAAGTGTTTCCGATTTGTTTGAAAAAACCTTACTTTTCAGATATCCCCACAAAAATAAGTCCGGAGGAGTCAAATCAGGCGACCGTGGAGGTCAATCAGCTATACAATTTCTTGAAATAAATTGTTGTGGAAAGATGTCCCGCAGTAATTTCATTGTAATCCTGCCTGTATGCGTTGTGGCACCATGTTGTTGATACCACATGCTAATCAAGTCCAAAGCATACAGTTGTGACGTTAAAAAGTTTTCAATCATATCACGATATCGCTCCCCATTCAGAGTTAAGTTACGCTGTTTTTATTTTTAAAGAATTAAGGTCCAATGATTCCTTCTAACCAAATTGCACACCGGACTGTCACTTTTAATGGTTGCAAAGTAGACTGTTAAAAAATTTTAGGGTTTCCTATTCCCCAGAACCGACTATTCTGTTTATTCACATACCGATTCAAATGAAAATGCTCCTTGTCACTCATTATGATTTTTTTCATGAAAATCGTGGTTGTCATGGGCGAGCCGTAACATCCTCCTGCCAGAAGTTCTTGTTGCAGCTGAATCTAATATGGACACAAATGCAACTCTTTGTGCAAAGTTGTGGCCAAAGTTGTTCTCCTGAGCACGACGTCGAATTGGGGTTGATGGATTGTTTTAAACATTTTCTTAAGCAGCAGTAATGTTTTCAGCCGATCTTGCAGTACGTTGTGATCCATAATTGGAATTATCATCTCTTTCTTCGAAATCATTCAATACATGATAAATAGTGCGTTTTGTTGGCACGTTGTTTCTCCCAAAAAAGTTACGTAACCTTCTCATCGTCACAGCAATCGATAATTGATTTTGATAAAAAGTTTTAACGATTAAAACATGTTGTTTTATCGAATATTTCTCTATAATAAATTTGCCACGTGTCTACTTCACTACTGCCAAATATGAACTGTCAAAATAGCGGCAAAACAAAATAGTATACCTTTCCGACGGACACCATGTATATTTGCATATTCGTAGTTGGCTAACTTCACTTTGTGTGTAAGAATATATTTCAAAACATTTTTAGAACTTTTAGCTGTAATTAAATTTAACACTATGCTGGCTATATGCCAGCACAATATGCGCTGCTATCTCAGCTTCTATCCAGCCATAGTCTGCAAGTACTATCTTACTCGATTTTAATTTTGGTTAAATAATGCATAGGGTTTTCATGACGTGTCATTAAGACCGTTATCCATCTTAGGGTACTTCTATGAAATCTAAACACATTACTGGCCTTCCTGTCAAGTACCTCTGTGAGCCCCATTTAAGTCTGTCTATATGCAGTAAGAAGTCTCCCTCCAGGTTTAATGAGTTTACTTATTGCAGGACTTTCTGAGTTCTGTTTCACAAAATTTCATAGCAGATCCCTATTTGTCTGCTGCATTTGGTTATTTATAAAATATTCTGTCTATTTTAATTTTGTTTATTTCATTATGTTTGTTTTTGTTTTTGGTATTTAAAACGTGTAAACAATTGTCAAAACAATTGTCAGAAAAGAAAGGAAAGCTATGAATAGATAACAGATACTTAGAAGTATGGAAATTTAATGAAATGCCATCGAATTTGGAAAATTCTGTGTAACAATAAATAATCTGATATTTAAAGTATAGGAAAGTGTTATCGATTAGTTAAGTGAAGTCAGCAAATACAATGACTATACATATTTACACCAACAATTAATTAGTGATATAATAATAATTGTGATTTATTATTGCAAATAGTAATTAAATAAAACGGGTCTGAAGCTTCTCCCATTGCTATTAAGTTGTTGTGTTTCAGGAAGAACGTTCCAGAGGCGTGAGGCACGGTATAAAGAAATAAAATCAGACGGATATTAAGAAGGTTGTTGAACAAAAAAGTTTTGTGAGAATTCGGAAAATATGATCGTATATATACATATCTATCGATATTGCTGTATACCACATTTAGTTTTATTTTTTACTAATAGAGTCGTATCCTACAAAAAGTTTACAATCGTAAATTATACCAGGAACAAAATAAGATTTTGCAACAAATTGCCTTATATTGAAGGGCGTATAGTGATGTGAGGAACAAAAAAAACTTTAGCTTTATTAAAGTCAAATAAGACTGAAGGTTTTTATCAGCATTCACAATTGTGGATTTTCTCAATTTATTACAACATCAATGCCGGTAAAATGATTAATAGTTTTCCTACGAATTATAATCCACTTTGGTTTATAAGGGTTAAAACAAAATTCGTTTGCAGTTGCCCAGAAATATATTTTATGCAGATTCTGATTAAGTCGTGAAATATTTTCGGCATTGGAGATTGGACTGACTGCATAATGCCAGCGTATATATGGATTTTGGAGCGCAAAAGCTTTTTTAGTAAATGAGTAAATCACACAAAAAAGTTTTATTAGGAAATTCCTTATCCTCAATATTTAATTTAAAGTGATGGCAACGATTTATATAAGTCCACATCAAAAGTGATTTTTATGGTTACGATATTCAAAATAAAAAGCATAGCATTTTTAAATTTGATTTAGAAATTATTTCTCTAGGCTGGTATAGTAATAGCGGAATCCTATACATCGGTTGATTGCACTGATTTTGGATGTTATTTTGGGATAAATTGTATTAGATTTCTTCCACGAATCACTGCAATCATCTCTAAGGAGTAACTATGCTTATAGTATTTGTATGTACAATATATGCTTAAAAATATTTGGAAATATTTTTGCTTATCTTGGTACAAAATAATAAACTTTCAGCTGAATGATATAAAAAGAACATTAGTAGAAGAAGTGAAACTTAAATCATATTTTATTTTAACAGAATTATGTTGAATTTAAATTATAAAATTTTTAGTTAATAACTAATTACAGTGTAGTGTATTGTCCATAATACTTTGTTTTTTTTTGTGCCAACAATTTGTTCCTCAGCTTTTAAGGGATCTCATGATTATTTATAATTTTCTCTTGAGCATAAATCACAGATCTAAAACTTAAAAAAAAACTGTGTGTATAGCAATTAAATTGTGGCATGTTTCGCTTAAAAAGTGCACATCATAAAACCCACCATATGATAGCAAAAAATGTTTCTACAATAAAAAAACCCACAGCAATTGATACAGAATAAAGAAAGAAAAGTTGATTTTCCAAAAAGAAAACCAAAGCCAAGACTAAAGAAAAAAAAATAAACGGTAATAATTCATAACATTTGTCCACAATAAAACGATAACTACTTTAAAAATTCTATTAAATAGAAAGAAAAAAACTAGAAAGAGGACAATGCACACAAAGTGTTGCAATAAGAGTGAAGTGACACAACATAATGGCTACTTTCCGGCTTTAAGTAGTGCAACATGAAAAGCAGAAATAAACGAAAAAAAAAATTAAAGGAAACAAAATTATTATTTCAAAGGGTAGAGAAGGTGGAAAATAAAAAGGTAAAATCATTTATTTTTGAGTTTCAGCTGGTTATGGATAAAAGAAAACCAAAAAAAAAAAAACACCACTGAAAATGGCTTATTTTGCACGTCTGCACTTAAATACCAGCACGTGAGATTTTTATTTACGAGGGTTAATTTACGAGGGGAATAAAAACATAGCAACTCAAAAGAGAATACTTGGCTCTAGCTTAGCTTACATTATTACCTATTTCATACAGTAACTTTGATCGATCGTCGAATACGTAAATTCGTTGGAGATGGCCAAATTTGTGGATGTGTTCAGTAATCGCTTTTCTATTCAAAAATATATCGATTGTTTTTGCCGTACAGTAATTATATTTTCATATGAAACATTAATTTAGTTTTTTTAATGTTTCAAAATATATCTCTACATATCAAATTTCATTATTTAAAGGCACGACCTTTAATTTCTTATTTCAAATATTTAAATTGCTTGTGCTTGTTTTGTAATGATTTCAAATTTGAAATATTTTTACATTGAATAGCAACACCTATATAGTTATTAAATATAACTAAGCATTATATGTGATTTTCATCTGTCTCTCTATAACGCTTCAAAAAAATAGGGCCACATAAGTAATTTATGGCACCTATGCTAACGCCCGGAAACGCGAGAAGAGAAGACTACATTCTGCAGTATATTTAAGTGTTTAACTAAGACAGCAAAAGAGAAAGGGCCATATAAGTCAAATTAGGTTAGCTATTACTTTTGCTATTGTGCGCTGTAGTGATACAAAATTCGTTAAAAATTTACGAGGGAAAAAATGTAAAAATCATGCGTTTTTTTATATCGGCATTGTATAATTTTTAATATTATAAATAATTAAGTTTTGGTAGTATTTTTAGTTAACTAGTTGAAAATGAAAGCATTAATTTAATAAAAAAAAATTTTGTCAAGTCAGCGTTACACTGTGCTGGTACTGTTTTAAAAAAATTATTTTAATTAAAATTATTTTAATTTGAATTATTTAACAATATTTTTAATAAAAAAAAATTTGTATAAGCAATTTTATTTCGTGCTTGATTCCTTTAAATAAATATTTCATGATATTCTCACAAAATATTTATTACAAAAATTTTTATTAAAAAATAAACATCTAATGGTATTCTCATAAAACATTTATTCAAATAAAAATTAAAATCAAAATATTTGAAATTTATTGTAATGGGGGAGAGCACATCCATATTGCAATTTCACTATTGCTCAAGTGGCTCACTGATGAGCTACTTTTAATTTTTATTTGAATAAATGTTTTATGAGAATATCATAAGATGTTTATTTTTTAATAAAAATTTTTGTAATAAATATTTTGTTAGAATATCATGAAATATTTATTTAAAGGAATCAAGCACGAAATAAAATTGCTTATATTAAAAATGATTCCGAATAATTACAAATGAAATAAAATTTGTTGATTCGTATAAAAACTTAAATAATCATAAACTTGATTTAATTACATTTTTTTTCAGTGTAGTTAGAGAGGAAATTTTTTAAGGATTTTTGTAGCACGTATTGAGTTGTAGGATTACTTAAAAACGGTTTTTCGTTGTTAGCTTAAAATAATTGATTTTTAAATAATATTTCTTGATTCAAACTAAAAACTTTTATTTTTTAAATTAATTTACTAAAATTTATTATTTTTATTCAACCTCTTTTTTTATTTAATACATAAGTATTAATCTTAATAATGGTCTTTTTTAAATAAATTTAACACTATATTTTTAATATTTCACTTTCCCCTGGAAAGCTTCTTCAGGAAATTAATTTTTATAAAAACAAAAATTATTAACAATTTGAAAAAATTTTTAAAACAATTAACAAAAACATAATTAAAAATATAGTGTTAAATTTATTAAAAAAATAAACATTATTAAGATTAATACTTATTCATTTTTTAAATAACCTTTTATTTAAATAATTTTTGCTATTGATTAAACTCTTTACCAACAGACTTTGAAGATCTTTTAAAACTTTTCTCCAGGAACTACGTAACACATTTGTCGGAAGAGCCATCACCTTATATTCTCTTTTTTTAACTCATTTTGACACAATGTGCGTTTAAATGTGTTAACGAAAAGCAAAGCAAAAACATTTAAGTAAAACAAGAAAACGCTATTTTGTGTGGTACGCAGAACTAACACATCCGTTACATTTTGTTTCCGTTTCAAGAGCTATTCAAACGGCAGGTATGTGTGCATTAAAACACCAACACTAAAAAATATTAAAGCAAAATACTACACACATATGTATCATTGTTATATGACGTGAGAGGGGGTTTTTTTATTCATGGCTTTATGCGCTTCTACAAAAAAAAATATCTTAAAAATAACACTGTTTTTATTTTACAACAGAAATTGGTGTTATAGAAAACTACTCATAAAATACACCTGGACCTTCAGCCTTTTCTTTTATAGGAGTATATATTTACTTCCCTACTCTAGTCTATTTTTTGTAGCTCTATGGATATAGTCTCGGTGTTGTTTTGCTAAAATTTTAAACATTTTGTTACATTTACCACTGAAACATTTGTGGATGTCGTTTTTGGTTTGTTGTCTTTTTGTTAACAAAAATTCTATAGAAATCACACTTCAATTGCAATTGTTGTTATTATTGGTAGGTATCATTGGTATTGGCATTTTTTTATTTTTTTTTTTTTTATTATTAAAATGGCTGTTATTGTTGGTCTTTGTATCGAATTGGCTTTTATGCTTTTGCCACATTATTTCTTTTTGTGATTTGCATTTTATATGGAAAATAGAAAACTCTACAAAAAAAAAATACAACAAAAAAACCACTAGACCGATCGACAATGACCAGCAACATGTTGTTTGAAAAGTGATTGTTTTTATAGGAAACAAAATAAGTTTACAAACATTTTTAAAGGATCAGTAAGTGAAAATCATTAAAGCGTTATTTCACTTTAGTAAAAGTTTAAAGTTGTTATTAGACAATATTCATGGCCTTTTCCTTTTAAGCTTTTGATATCTACGAGAGAAGAAGTGAATGTCATGTGTGTAGTAAATAACTACATTATTAGCTACTGTTAAATATTTCATAAAGTAACCCATACTGTAAATGAGGTTCTATTCCTGTTCTCATTAAAAACTACTTTCATCCTGCCAAGTTGAAGAGATAGAATTAGAGATGTTCATCGAAAATTCATTTTAAGAATTAAACACTTGTATTAACAACCTCTTTGGAAAATATATCGTATATTGCAAGGGTGTACCCTTTTAGTTGATAACTTTAATTATACTTTTGAATGAAAATTTGCAATCCGATATAAAAATGCAAGGCACAAACAATCTCTTAATATTATTAGTTTTGGATTCACTTAGTAAACATCAGCTTCTGTTCTACTACAAGACGGAGAATTATAGGATTTTATTTATAATAAAATAATATTTTTTTATGGGAAAGTTATTTTGTTTTTCTTGCATATATAGTCACTAGAATATGCGCGATCTTATACCGGCGAGATTTTATTTATAAACATTTAAATATTTTCATTTCATTCTAATGTTTAAGCTTCTGTTTTGTTGACTTGCCTTTTGCCTTAATTATTATTCCAGCATTTTGTCTGAACTCTAGATATAAAATTTTTTTAATATGCTTCGCTCCTAAAGTTAAATCCGTAGTAAAATTATGACAAAAATTAAAGCTAAATAACACGACACAAAAAAATGTTAAACACTGCGCACATCAATAATGGCGCTACCGTTAATTTTTGATTCAGCTGACGGCAAAAAGTGGGCAGTAATAATTGTTTCCTATTCCATTCCTATATTTTAACATACATGTAATATTTTTGTATGGTTTCGTTTGCAGCGCGCCTGAGAATTTTGTATATTTAATTTTTTATTATTTTTGAAATATATTTCTAATGGGAAATAAGAATTATTCCCGCAAGAATAGTTACTTATATTTATTTATTTATATTTACTGCTATCGAACAAACTCATAGACTTGTGAATGTGATCAGAGAAACCTTCAAAAAGAAGCTATATTGTTCAGGGCTTTTCTTTTTATAGACGTTTCACAAGCTTTTACTATACTTAATATATGACTTTGACTGTCCGCTGAACAGAAACATTCACACGTCTATATTCGCTGAGGATACAGCTGTTTTAAGCGTCCACGAAAACCCATTAGCTACTTTTCGTATCTTGCAAGCGTATATATACCATCTGGCAAAATGGTTACAGCAATGGCAAGTAAAAAGGTGCCCCTGTACGCTAGTGGATAGTGTACTAGCTTGTCAGTATGGGGGTTGTGGGTTCGATTCGCAACGAAGACATTGGTTTTTTTTCACTACAAAAATAAAAATTTACTGTCGGTGGGGCTGTTTAGGGATGAAGGCATAGTCACTGGTCGCTATGCTGTCTTATACGGCAGTTAATTTCCAACTATCCTTCTACTTTCACCATCTTTTTCATCTTTTTTCTATGCCTTTCTTTAAGAAAGTAGCATGCTACTTGACTAAATAGGCATTGTTGCCTGAAGTACTTCTCTTTAAAAAAAGGAAATAAACAGAAATGTGTACACATAACGTTTAGCCTCCGTAGGGAAACATGTACAAATAAATAGTCAGACTATAACGCAACATACGGAAGTTTAATATCTCGATATTCACCTTGATCGCCGCTTAACATGGAAAACGCACATTGAAGCTAAGCTGATCCAAATGATATTAAAAGCTGCACAAATGTATTGGCTTATTGGAAGATACTTTACACTAAGCCTTGATTGTAAACTTCTGTTATACAACTTAATTTTAAAACCAATATTCTCCAATGGAATCCAATTAGGTGCTCCTGTAGACTAGTAAGCTAGTTTGTCAGTCAAGGGGTTGTGGGTTCGATTCCCAACAAAGATCTTGGCTGTTTTTCACAAGATAAAAATTGACTGTTGGTGGGGCTGCTCAGTGATGAAGGCATGGTCACTGGTCGCTGCGCTGTCTTATGCGATAGCTAATTTCTGTAGCTATCTTTCTACTTTCACCACCTGTCTCATCTCTTCTCTATGCCTTTCCTAAAGAATGAAGCACGGTACTTAACCAAATTGACATTGTTGCCTGGGTTTTACTTCTCTTAAAAAAAAAGGAAAATTATGGGGCACCGCCTTGGCTTTAAATATGAAAAAAAAATTCTAAAACGACAAATTAAAACTCTCCGCTTAGTACGTTAGAAATGAATGAATCCGTAAGGATCTAGATACACTTTGGTAAAATCTGTGTGTTTAACATACGTAATAAAATATTTACAAAAACTCGAGCTTCACCGAAATCCTCTTGCAGGAAATATTGTAAATTATAGGGGACACACCCGGTTGAGAAAGAGGGACACACTTTTACTCAGCCGTACATGAGAGACGTAACAATACAGGATAAACTACCCGCGGAACGTAGAAATCTGTTTGCATTGGCAAAACATATAATCAACATTTTTTGTTTTTTTTTTAGATTTAAGATTTGAATACTTATTGTTGTATCAAATTGGAATTGATGGCTCAATAAATAAGAATGAAGGAAAAAATATTATTGCACTCAATTTATATCTGGGCGATTTGGAAATAACATATTTGAGAATATTGTAGCATGAATTTAAAAATATTTTTTAAATAAAATTTTTAATTAATAAATGTTTTATACACTAGTTTTTTAGTTTCTTTTTATTTTAAATTTTTTATAATTTAATTTTCACTTGACTTTTATTTTAAATTTTATTATAATAAAAATATATTATAATTGATTATATAATACAATTATGAATTTTTGAAAAAAATATTTTTTCATGCAAAATGTTGTTCTTGAAAGTTGTAAAAGATATCCTTATATTCATTATATTTTATAATGTTTTTACCATTTTTACTGCTTAGTTTTGTAGGGAACGCGTTGCTGCATTTCTTAAAGAAATATACACAGCACAATAATAATAATTTTAATAAAACTATTTATTTTTCCCTTTAGCAAAATATAAAAAGTGGCATCATTATCGGGAGGGAAATTATCGCAGCAAAGTTTTGAAAACAATATTTTCTACCTTCGTATTATTCTAAAACGAAATATTCAATACCCTGTATTTTCAAAGCTTTAGCTTTATATTTTCCTTCTAGAAGAAAAAAATAAATAAATAAAAAACAGTGCTTCCCTGGAGCCAACAATCAACACAATTTCCTTTGCCATTTTCCACTTTCCACAAAAAAAAAACCCAAAACAGTCTTAACCACATTTCAAAATACATACAACCTTTCAATAACATTGAACAAATGAATCTCGTTGTCGTCTGTTGCGTATTATGTGTAAACAGTAAAATTTCTTCTCTCCTGCAGCCAGTCAAGTTGCAACTCCAATGAAGTTGTTAGCCACTTGACTCATTTCGTTAGTGAACTTGACTTTAGAGTGTGGCTGGCATGTAGTCGTAAGTGTTTCCTTATGGTTGTATAATGTTATTATATTTTATTCTTCTTCTTCTTTTACTTCTATATATTCTTCTTTAATATGCCAACTAACTGGCACTGACCATAGTACACTTTAGCCATGATTTAGCAGGAGGTAGCATGCGTTTTTGGTTAAGCAATTTTCAATATCTTTATTTCAATTTTCTTCTAACAAATTTTGCTATGAATTTTCTTTTTGTTTTGTTTTTTGAATGTAAAACAAAATGCGAAAATACATTTAGAAAAAGCAGCAAGAAAATAAAATAGAAAAAACTAACAAAACGCATTTAACCACACCAGCAGATTGTCCTTTTAACTTTGGTGCTGGTAATTTATTTCTGTATTTTATAAAACAAGAATTTGTAGCGTTTTCCTTTTTTTTTTTTTTTGAAATTAATTCCACTAGAAATGTGTTTGTAAAACGTTTGACTATTTTTCTCCATTTCATTTTGTATTTCATTCCTTTGTAAAATATTTACTTTTATTATTATAATCTCGCCAGGATGAATTGTCCCTGAGGTCATGAATGTTGCAATTTAAATAGATTTATTCATTTGATAAAGATGTTTTTTTTTTACAGTTTGCTTAAGCTTGTAATTTTTTTTCATTTCATTTTTATTTTTTCTAAAAAAATTCGGAATGAAGGTAAAATTTTGAAGAGAAATTAAAATTTCGCAATTATATTTCTTTGTGTTTAATTGTGTGTTGGAAATAGTGATGATAATTTATAGGCAAGATCAGTTGGAATCACATAAAATATTTAATGATGATTAGGTTTAAAAAATTTGCTTTAGCGTGTTCGTACTCGGAATGTTAAAATTCTTAAGATTTGATGCTATTTTACATCTCTGCAATAACAAGGCTGGAAGATACTGATATTGTCCGTTAATATTTTGGATAGTGTCTGAAATAAATATAGTTTACTTTAATTTTGACAACCCTGATCGCTATGGTACAGTATAGGTGTCGTAAGTTTAAATCCCAGCAACGAACATAAACGGAATAAACAAAAAAAAAAAAACAAAAACAAAACAAAAACAACACACAAAAAACAAAAGGCAAAAAAAATTATAGGGAAAAGTTGTTACCTTAACAAAGTCTGAAGCAGAAAGGAAGAATAATTATTATGTGGCCGCGATAGGTGAGGAAAAAATGTGTATAATATCTCGACGGAACTGTAGCTTGTAAGAAAAGCAAAAAAACAAAAAAATATTAAATAGCTTGCGAAAAGAGGAGTTCATTAGCTTGAATTAGAGCCATGGCTTGGATGGCTGAGGAAGTGTATTAAAAAAATATTACGTTAACAAGAGATTGTAGGTTTTCATTTACCTAATGCCACTGGATAACGGCGGTGGTTAAAGGCGCTTATTTCCTAAACCATTCATAGCGAGGTTGGATCTCGCACGAGCCAGAAATGGCTGTAGAAAATTATGAAACAGAAATAAATGACCAGAATCCAAAATCATCTTCAACACTTTGTCAGCCTTTCAGCCAAGAGAAATTAAAAGCGTGACATTTTAAAATACTAAAGCTTAAAATTAACTGTTTCAGTAGGCATATCTAGGGTATCTCGATCTAAGGTACTACAATTTGGATTAGTTCTACATAATTGTTAGATTTGAGATGTAATAACTAAAGAAGGCGAAAATAGTCTTTAATGTAGCAGGATTTCTGGGAAAATGGCTGTTGTCTAAAAGAACTTATATTTCTTACGCCTTAACTTTTTAATTATTTAAACATTTTTTTTAAGGTTTAGTTTAAAATTACAGAGACTTTAAATAAAAGTAATTTCTTTCTTCTACCAAATATTAAAATTTAAAAAATAAAAATGATGGATTTTTAATAGAAAATTATTTTATAATCAAATTTATATTTTTGTTGCTGTAAAATTCATTCACTTACACACTCATTTACACACAATAATTTTTTTTATCCTTGCACCCAGCCAGTAAATTCAAAAGGACCGACTAACTGACGAACAGATAGACAGACAGTTTGCAATTAATGCAATCATACACTGAAATACACTCAATCACGGTATAATGGATTTATAAAAACGTGAGCGCGTGTTCAAATATGAAAAATGTGATAAATACTCATACCTTTTCATAAGGTAAAATAAACAAAAATAACAACAATACCAGCAATAACAACAACAATTATAGCAGATGCATATGCACATTGATGTGACCCCATATGATTTTATTCAGCCAGCGATTCTTTAAACTCTTTAGCCATAAATAGTGTTTCTGAATGAACTTTTTCGTTGAATCTTATTTAACTGAAAAGCAAAACAACAAAAATGATAACAACAACAACAACAACGACAACAAATAAAGAATTCAACACATTCAATTCCATATCAAATGTCAATTTTAACCACACACATGCCTTTCATGAAATGCAAAAAATATTTTGTTGCCACTGAAAAAGTGAAAACAAAGGGAAGGCATTTTGCAAAAATATTTGATTAGTGACATAATTATGAATAAAAATTAGCAGACATATCACACACAACAACTAACATATACTCGTATTGTATTTTGATTCAACATAAGTATTGACATTGATAATTTTTATGGCCATAGTAGCAGGTACTAATTATTATCGACCGCTACTGTATACGAGCTATAGAGAAAATCGATTCAAAATGATGATGAAATTGTGAATCATGCTTTTATTCGTTTATTTCCCCATAGTCATATATTAATATGCAACATATTGCATCATGTGCAAGTGCGTCCTTTGCCTGTGATACTTTTTTTTTTTAAACTAAATTAGCCACGTTCAGGCATACTTTCGATGATGTTGCTGTTATTCATATTCATCATCAGGGTACTTGTGACATTCAATGTCATCATCATTATTGTCATGTTGTTTATTATGTTATATTTTCTACTGATGCCTGATGTTGTTTTGTTACACTTGACATTATGAGAGGTTTTGTTTCAAACACAAAACTAAGTTTATTTGCCTTGGAATCTGTATGACTTGTTTAAGGTTCTAAACGGTATGAGAAGATTTTATTCAAATTTATATTTGAATGTTTTTTTGTTTTTGTTTTTGGTTTATTTTTTTTTTTTGTTAATTTTGTTATATGAAATTCTTTGTCATCTGATAATTTGCATATGAATTCTTGCTAATTTTTCATACAAAATAAAAATGCCAATAATAGCGACAAGATATAAATTTAATATGATTTCATTTGTATCACTCGTATAAAATTTTTTAGTTATAAAGATTTTTCTTAAAAATTTTAGCTTGTTTTTATACTGCAATTTTGAAGTTTTCGAATATTTGTGAAACATTGGGTTTTTGTTACATTTCAGGCTTCACAAAAGAATTAATTTTCTGCTGCTTGAAGAGGGTCAGTTTATAGAGATATAGAAATGGATTAAAACAAAGACGAGATTTTAAATTAACACGAAAATTTATTTTTTCGCTAGAAATTAAAATTTAAATATGAGCTCTGGCATATGACCGTCATGGCTGGCTCTGCCGTTGTCTTATCTGAAGGTAAATTTTTTATGTCTTTTTTAAACACTTGTGGCTGTGTATCGCCAATAGCGTGGTGATTGTTGTGCTCCAAGTGTAGGCAAGCGATAGAAAATAGTCTAGCGGCGTTAAATCGTTTGATCTTGAAAGCCAATTCACGGGCTCCGCCCCGGGGGCACATTTATATAACTTGACGGAATCTCACCGTCATTACATATGTCACCGGGGGAAAAAAGGAAGCCCAGTCCTCAGGGAGTCAACTGGAAGCTTCACGTTATTTCCACGGGAGTTAGTAAGTCTCAGGCTTATTGATTCCCGGCTTTTTAGCCTTTTTGCTGTTCTCTGTCTGATTATTGAGTTTGGTCCTTCGGGAGTATCGTAGCGGTTGTGGTATCGCGGCCCTCATGAATTTGATTAAGGAGCCAAGATCATCTCACCTTTTTCTGAGAACATTGGGGTGTATGATCAGAATTCAGTGAGCATGCTTGCCATGTGTTCGGCACCAGGAGTTGGATAGTCTCCAACTCTTCAGCAAGGAGTGGGGGTTGGCGGCCCTGCTTCGAAACCTCCGTAATTGTAACTGGGACTAACCTGTTGCTAAAATTAAACTTCGGCTTCGTAGGACGTGGGTCCACGCATAATATCGCCCCAGTGGGTTGATCACCGTCGAGTTGTGGCATACACACGCCTGATACCGATGTAAATCTTACCACGCCATTTCGCGGGTCCGAAACGTAAAACTATGCGTTCCCTGCATTGAAGAATTGTAGCACGAGCTTCTTACTGAAACCGCAGTATCTGCACATCATGGTAGTTTTCTTGATGAACGAAAAAGTCAGCAATAATAGCTCTATATCAATTACTATTGAGTGTAACCTTCTGACCAGCATCGTTTTTAAAGAAGTACAGACCAATGATTCCACTCACCCGTAACCACCACACCAAGCAGTCAGCTTTTCCGTATAGAACAGTGTGTTAACATATACTTGAGGATTATTATCACTCTAAATACGGCATTTTTGTTTATTGGCGTGTTTGTTGAAACGAAAGTATTCTTTGCTAATTAAAATTCTGCTTATGAAAATCAAGATCTTGTTTTGGGCCCAATTTGCACAATTAGAAAGCGCTGTTCAAGCGTTAGTCTGTTAATGTTAAAATGTTAAACTAAACTAAACATAAATCACTTAAAAGCTGACATAATGGCGGCCAGTTATCTAGGACTGATACTAATAGGAAATTAAGTTTTAACTACAGATGGAGAATATTTGAATTATGTGAGTTTAGAGCGTTAGTTGTGATGGTTTGTTATTTTGTATTAACTACAACAATTATATTTTTGCAATTAATTTGCTCATAAAATTAATTTTAATAAGATTTTTTTTAGAATTATTGCAAAATGGTTGTAAAGAAATCTAAATATTTTAATACATTTTTCAGTTGTTTTATGTTCTTGATGTCTCTGATGTGCCTTTAAACCACAAAATTTAAGTTGATGTTGAACAGATTTACGTTTTTTTTTTTTTGTAACAACAACAAATAATCGCAAATAATAAAAAAGTGCAATTTAATGCGTATGGTAAAAGAAATTGACAGCATCAATTGAATTGTACAAAAAATAAATCAAATTCGATTGAATATCATCACTACCGCAATGATAAATTACTTTTGGAATTGTAAAAAAAATAAAATAAAATAAATACATGTTAATCAAAATAAATTAAATTTTTTTTTGTCAAACAAATATCTGCCAAATAAAAAAAAAATGTTCGGCAACATTGAGTCACAGTGACAGTATTGTGCTGCTTAAATTGATTTTATAATAAAAATAATAAAAAAACAAAAATAGTGTATAGAAAAGCGATACTGTTGTGTTTTGTGGTAATTTATAAAATATATTCCATATGGAATCCTGACAAAAGAATTTGACAAATTATTTACATATACAAGTTACATGCTTTATAATTGTGACAGCTGGTGTATTTGTTACATAATCGCACCTAAATGGGTTAACGGATTTTTATAAAATCTAAGATGAAGAGAGATTTTTCGAAGGCTATTATTGTATTGTAAATTGTATTCTTTAAAGAAATAGAGAGGGGAAAAAGGAAGAAAAATATCTAAAAAAATTTAAGTTCATGCTGGAAAGATTTCTTCTTGCGATATTTTTCGTTTTACAATTTTGGAACGATCCTCGCTTTAAGCACAAAATTTTCAAAAATTGTATGACATAAGCCAACCGATATGCTGATGATATCGGCATAGCTTCTCTTGCAGTTTTTATACGCTTCCCCATAACAATATTCATTTTTTTTTTAAACTTTGAAATAATTACTTGAACTACTTTAATATTATAAGCAAATAAATAATTTTAATACGTCTTAAGTTCATGTATATTGTAATTTTTAAATTTGTTAAGAAAGAAAAATTATTTCATAAATAAAATAGTTTCATGTGAGAAATTTCTTCCTTTGGTAACAGAAACGAGTCAACAATCTGGGCACCATTATTAATTTGCATTCCAGATTTTCAGCTTATCTTGACAGTTGACAGCATCATATTGGGGTTGAATAGCGGAGAAGTAATCAGCGAAAGTTTTTGGTTCTTAGAACCAGAATTAGAATACTTCAGTATAGCAAATTGCTTAAATTATTAATACAATTTGAACGTGTGTACGATGAAGCTGTGGGTAACATTTTAGCTTGAATAACGGGAAAATTATATCAGTCTTTGATAAATAATGGATATCCTACCATAATGGACGATGTTAATAAGTCACGTGACTATTTTTGCCTAACTTGAATTGACATTTCAATTTCAAATTTAATCATGGAGATGTACACAATTAAGCAGAATATTGAAATGGTTAAAGGTCTTTACAAAAATGCACGTTCAAATCAAAATGCATTTCGTGTAGTTTGTGCACTTCTTGATTTTTATTTTTCGTTCAATATAATAGACCAAATGTGTCTACAATTAGCAGAGTTATGCGCAAAGTTTGACAAACCTGGTCTATAGGAAATGTCCAAACATCTAATTCGTTCTGCGGAAAACATTGGAATTGTTTGCGCTAGTGGCAGTGAATGTTCAAGAAAGATTTTAACTAGCGCGCTTACAAGGCTTAATTAACCCAAAAGTAGAAGGCTGAAAAGACAAAAGTGACTTTACACAGAAAATCAACTTCACTGATAAGGCACTCTCTTTACTTCACTAGATTCATCTACAAACATAATTGCCGCATTTAAGTAAAGGAGAATTATCGAGTGATTGTTGAAAGGCCGATGCAAGAACAAAGGATAACTCTTTGGTGTCGTTTATTGGCTGACGGCGCCATTGGGCGATATTTTTTCGAAAATGAGGTTAGTCAGGCAGTTACTGTGAATGGTGTTTGCTATCGCGCGATGATAACGACTTGGACAGTTTGTGGTTCCAACCGTATGGTACCACTTGCCAGCAAAACAATGGCTCTATTGTGCAAGAACTTTAATAGCCGTGTTATCTCACGTTGTGTCAATGTAAACTGGCTGCTGTGATCATAAGGATGAGATAATTGAACATGAAATATGTTAGAGTGGTGAAAATGTTCGTCATATGACACCAGGGCGAGCATTTGGCCGTTATGTTTTTTCACGCGTAATTGTCATTAATCCGTTTATTATAACCAAGAATAATAATATGATTTTTTTTACCTAATATAATTTTTTTTTTCACTTAAGATCCTGCATTTTGGTGGGGCTAGTCTTTATATTACCCAGTCTAATTGGTATGGAGAACATAAATCATACTGCCACATATTAATCATATCTTTTTTTTTATATATATATATAAATAAGCCAGGTTTTCTTTCCCGATGCTAAAACTCCAGAACGCACGAACCGATTTCGACGGTTTTGCATTGGTTGGAAATGTCTCGGGCTCCGTGCAGTTTACAGCAAAAAAAATTCAGGAAAAATTTCAAGAGAAAACAGGGAAAATCATTTTTCACATACAGCGCCATCTCTGATACATAGCATGTACTACAACGGCACCAGTACGTGGTGTGTTAGTATCCCTCACGAAAATAAGTACGTTCGACATGCAAATAACCGATGAAATATACAATGAAGGATTGATTCTGATTGAGGATCAATGCTTGACTATTGCAAACAAGCTACTGATTGAAGTAGGAATGATTGCGCCAAGTCGATCGATGCACGATGCATTCAACCAAGAATTTAATCGAGAGGTGCAATATAATCTTCATCATCTGAAATTGCGGCGACTCTTCTAGATGGCGGTCGTACTGCACATTCTGCGCTTAAGTTGCCACAATTTAAACACAATTGATACTCCAACATGCACTATTTCCCGATCCAGTGCAATGGGAAAATTGTTGATGCAATGCAAGCTCATTTTTTGGGATGAGTGCACAATGACACACAAGAAGAAATCACTTGAAGCATTTAACTTCACACTGAAGGATCTGCGGCGAAATAACAACTTTGGCGGCTTGATGATATTGTTGGCAGGCGATTTCAGGCAGGCGATTTCAGGCAGACGTTGCCAATAATTCCCCGAGCAATGCCTGCAGATGAACTGAATGATTGCCTGTAGGCATCCCTTTTGTGAAATAACGTAAAAACATTATTGCTAACCACTAATGTGAGAGTTTAACTTCAAAATGATCAAAGTGCTGCACAATTTTCTAAACAATTGTTAGCTGTTGGAAATGGAAAAATCCCAGTTGATGCGAGAGCTGGATTAATTACTCTTACCAACGACTTTTGCTGATTTGTAGACTCTAAATTAGCTCTTATTGAAAATGATTTCCTAAACATTAGTGAGAATTATCAGAGTTATGCTTGGTTAAGTCAACGAGCAATTCTCGCCCCAAAGAATAATAATGTACACGCACTGAATTTCACTATTCAGTCAAAAATCGATGGCAATTTGGTGACATACAAATCTGTTGATTCCATAAAAAATCCCGATGATGCAGTAAATTATCCAACGGAGTTTTTAAACTCTCTGGAGTTACCAGGATTTCCACCACATAACGTGCAGCTCAAAGTTGGTTCAGTTATTTTGATATTGCGTAATTTGAATCTACCGCGACTTTGCAACGGTACTCGACTTGCAGTGAAAAACCTTATGTCGAATTTGATTGAGGCAACCATTATTAACGAAAAGTACGCAGGTAAAAGTGTATGTATTCCTCGAATACCAATGATTCCGACTACTATTCCGTTTGACTTCAAACGATTGCAATTTCCGATTCGCCTTGCGTTCGCAATGATAATTAACAAGTCGCAAGACCAAGTTGCGGGATAAATTTAGAAAATCATTGTCAAATGGACAGCTAAACGTTGCGTGTTCACGACTTGGCAAACCATCCGCTTTGTTTGTGTCAACGTCAGACCAAAAAACAAGAAATGTGGTTTCCCAAAGAGCACTTCAATGAAACGGATAATTTGCGGACACGTATAACGCTTCGATTTAGTATTTACTTTGGATTCACTTTCATTTTTTACTTAGAGAAGTTCAACTAAATTCCACTTCATTTTTGTAATCGAAATGAATTCATTACTGTTGGGCAATGAAATAAAATGTTTCCTTTTCAAATATAAAACAAAAAAAAATTATTTTTCTTCATCTCTTAATTCCCAAACGAAATGTTACAAAAAACGAAGCCATCTGGTGGCGAAACGGAGTTTGCCGGGTTTGCTATAAATTTGAGTAGAAGCCTAAAATAAATACCACTTTTCTCTGTTAGAAATACCAAAAAAAAAATAAAATAATACGATCACTTAATTTAAATTATTAAAATTTTTAAAATTTACTTTAAAACACGCAAAATTAATATTAATAACCGTGTAATTTTTACATAAGTAAATAAATAGATAATTCCTATATTTCGTTATCACACCTCGTTCTAACTTATGGCTCATGCTGGGCGTTAGGAAATAAAATCGAAACACATTTATAAAATCCAACAAGTTTTGAAAGAAAGTTGGGCAAAATAGGATAAACTGGAGTCTAAAAAATTATTCAATCATATTTTTGTAAACATAAAAATGTGTGAAAGCCTGTTTGTTCATTGTAAATATACGTTTTTGTTACTTTTCTATGTAGAAGTGTTATTTGTTTCCCTTTTCTTTTAACAGACAACCACAGCTCATTTATTTCAATTGTTGTTTTTTTTATGTGCCTTAAGTTATGCTACAGTGTCCCCCTTTTTACCCAAAAGTGTATTGTTAATTTTTTTTTCTGGTAAAGGAAACTTCATTTTGATGCCATTATTTAACAAGCTTTTTTTGTTGGCGCACATTTTTTCCCCATCATATTCTTTCAACATAATAAATGATCAAAGCGGTTTTTATATTCATCATCCATTTTGTTTGGGAGAAACAAAAAAAAATGAGTGAGAAAAATCTAAAGGCAACAAGTAGGACTCCACAAAGTGAAAAAAAACATAAACAAATTTTGAACGCTAATGTTGTGTAGTGAGTAAGAAAAGTGACAAAAATTTGCAATTTTTAAGCTGTCACTTGACTCTGCAAATTACAAGTATTTTTTTATTGTCTTTGCTTCTTTGTTTCTAGTTTGCTCTGACTTGGCTTTATGCTAGTAATTTGTTTTTAAATATCTATGTCTTTTTCATTTGAGTCTTTCTCATTTTCTATATTCTTGCTTATTTAACCCCGTTTGCTTGAGCTCAGTTCTAGGAGTAAAAAGTTATATATTTCTTTTAAGAAATTGTTAAGGTTTGCACAGGGTTTGAGAAATTTTTTAATAAAAAATTTACAAAGTCTTTACAATAAACTTAGCTGTTTATATCTATATTGTTGTGGTTCAAACGATTTGACAATAAATTTCATTTTATGCAAAAATTAGAAATTTTTGTTATTATTAATTAACGTTAATTTGTCCTTGATTCCTTAAACATAATTATTTTATGATTTTCTCATAAAATATTTATTATTCAAAAATTTGTTAAATGTATTATTGTGAAAAAAAGCATATCCATATGGTAATCTCACTACTGCTCAAATAGCTCATCAGTGGATTTCATTCCAAATTTTACAAAAGATTAAAAAATAGTTTTTCAAATTACATATGAATGGCTTCTAAGGGAAATCCTTATGTAGAAAAATTGAAAAACAAAATTGATTCGAAATGTTTACTGTGTTTTTGTACAAAACTATTTTTGAGTCTTGGTGGATTTAGGAGTAGACTTTCGGCAACGCACGCGCTGACGGCACTAACGGACTTCATTGCCAGGGGGCTGAATGGAAGATGCCCAATAATAGCTGTAAATCAAGCCAAGGCGTTTGACACGGTTTGACTTGACGGTCTGATATCCAAGATGTTGGATATGGGATTTGGTGTGGGCCTTTGCTTTATAGTGGACAACTTCTTGGGAAACCGAGTATTCCGAGTGCATGTGGGTGATATTCGGTCGGGTGAGGGTTAAATTTCTGCTGAAGTACCACAGGGCTCGTTACTATGCTTTACAATATCTTTGTCTCTGACATACTACAACCGCCATGGGAGAATCTTTTACTTATTTATGCCGATGATATTCTCACTGCCTCTTCAGGTGCTATCGCAAGAACCACTAAAGACCGACTAAATCACTATTTGGCAATGCTGACACACTATTTTACAAAATGGGGTCTAACTTTCAACATTGCGAATATCGTGACCGTAATGTTTAAGGGAAAGCGGAAATATATTTTTCCAAATTGTAGATCGTACCTTGTTTGACCCTCGGACGAGAATTGATTGTGACTTTGGACAGGCTTAAATATCTGGGTGTCATTCCCCCTGGGGCACATTTATCCGTCTTTATAGAATATCTAGACCTGTGCTGCTGGGGGTGTGTGTGATTCGATTTACATCCGCGCCTGGCCATGAAGCCTTAATCAGATGGTGGACCAAACCACTGCATAATTTGGAACGTCACGCTCGTCCTAGGAAGCCGAAGCTATAATTCTATGCAACAGAACTTTCTAGTTGCAACTTCGATGATTCCAGAGCAGGGCTACTTGCTTAAGAGTTGGAGACTTTCCAACTCCTGTCCAAAACACATGTCTAGCATGCTTACTGTACTGGATAATTCACCTAGCGTGTCATTAACGGCGAAATGATCCTGGCCACCATGTTAAACAAAAGACCTGATATGGGGCCGCGAAACGACAACCACCACGATACTCCCATATAGGGGCCAACCTCAATAATCAGTCAGAGAACAGTTAAATGTCTAAAGAGACAAATAACGAACTCTGCGGTTTACTGATTCCCGTGGAAATAAAGTGGAGTTTCCAGTTGCACCGCTGCCGACTTCAGGGAACTGGGTATTTGAAGAACAGATCCAAGTATGAGAGTTGAATTTCGTTTTCTGTCGGATGAGAGTGACATATATAGTTAAGAAATCAAAAGAAGTGAAGTATCTCTAGCATCTTCAGAATGCTAATTTTGAGGCCTAACAAATATACTTCTCGCACCGATCGTCGCATTAAATTTTTATAGCAAAAATATGGATTGCTTAATATCCATATCCCCCATAATAACAGTAAAGGTAGTGTATTCAGCCGTATGCCTGTAGTGAGAGCATATAGCACTGGAAGCCTTGCTGTATCTAAAATCTAATCAAAGTGCTTTAAGTTGTTAGTTTTCTAAGCCATATATATGACAAATGTGATTATTTAACAGTGCCACTATTGCATATTTTAAAAATATTTTTTTTAAATGAATACTCCTGCAGCACTATTTGCGCTTAATCATTCTTCTTAATACTTTTATTAGTTTGATAACAGAAATAACTGCAGTATATACAATTTTTTCAAAATTTACCACTTCGTTTCATTACAAATTAATAATTTTTTATTGCTTTAGGTCCTTTCGACATAAATGAAAATAAAATTGAATAAATTAAGAAAATACTTTTGATACTTAAATCAATGTAAGACTAAAAGAGGCAAAGTAAAATAATAAAAATATTTATACGGCACAAATTCTTCCAAAACAAAAAAAAAACCTGTAAAATTAAAGCTTTTTATAAATTTTCGGAAATAAACAAAAAATAGCAACTTATTCAATTTTAATCAACTGATTGTTTTACTTTTTGCCACTTTTCCTCTTTTACTTCACCCAGGCACAAGTTGTGTTCATTGTTTCATTTATTATTTTCCTTTGTTTTTTCTTTTTGCATTTAATTTTTCTTTCTACATCTTCCATTTGTTTTAAGAGTTTTTTGCTGTTTTGTTCTTTCGTACTCATAACTTTACAACTGCTGACAACAGGAAATGTTATCTTCATTACTACAGCGTCTCATTTCCGTTAGCAGGTCTTCAGAACTGAATGAATGAACATTTTTTTATGGGTTTGGGCGTGATGATAAAATATATGTACAATTGCACCTGCTCTTACACCCTAAATAATATACCCATCCACAGAATGGAATGAAATAACAATTATAAATAGAGTAAAGTAGGAGTTTTTAACTCTTTAATTGCAGGTGGAAAATTTTTCATAAAATTATTATTATTATTTTCTAGCACATTATTTTGCGACACTAAAAATAGTTTGTATTGGCTCTCCCAACTTTTAGCATTGGTGAAACATGTGCTGGAATCTTTATTAAAAACAAACACTTAAAGTAGGCAAATTTGAAAATACGCCTGCTAATTAGCCGTCTTATTAAACAATTTTTTTAGAAAATTTTACATTTTTGAAGAAATTTTATGTTGTTGCAAGTATAACGTTTAGTGCCCAAGATTTTATAGAAATTATAATTTTAGTTATTTAATTTGCTGTTATTATATTTTAAGACTGTAAACATTTTTTGGTTGTTTTAGGTATATTGTTTAACGCGCAAAATGCTTATAATTTTATAAAAAAAATTTAATTTATATAATTGAATTTTAAATTTAAAATTGAATTGATAAAAGATAATAAAAAAAGAAGCGACACAAAAAACTAATTCTCTATAAATTCAGGAAATTAAAAATTTTTTGTATAATTTAAATAGCTGCTGAGTTTTAAATTTACTAGGAATTTAGAAAATTTCACACATAAAATTATAAAATGTAAAGAATGCCATGTTTAGATGGATAAAACTTTAACTAAAAAAACACAAAAATAAAAATTCAGTGAAAATGTTTCATTCGATAGATCCAATCACAACAGCCACTTGAAAATATTGTTGGCCGTATGTTTCAAATAACACGAAAAAATGTCAATTATTGCTTATTTAACTGCATAAGCCAGTGACTTCACCAGCCCTCATGGGAAATAATCTGGAGATAGTACATCACAAGACCTTGGTGGGCCATTTCTCGAAATCAATTGTTCTCCTAATTTTATAATTTCTATATTGCGGTTGCTGTACAACACATAGCGCGATTCTGTTGAAATCACTTCTCACTGGGATCAAGGTTATTTATATTTTCAAACGAAACAACTATCAATCAGTGTGTAAAATACATATATGACAAGGAGAATTTACCTGGGTATTATTGAATCTTTAGGGTTTGTTGTAAATATCACTCTATATTCAGCAGTTTTCATTTGTTAAAAACACGTCAAGCAAAGAAAAGAACCATCATCGCTGTACATAATTTTGCCCTAAAACATCGAATAAATGACCAACTTTTATTTAAACTGGATAATTTCGACAATCTATAAAACATGGCTTGCCACAGTATGCTGAACATAAATCTCAAAGAGGGTAGTTCAGAATGATAGTGTGTTTGATAGTTAAGTCACTTTTTTATCATATCTTATATCGCGCTTAAATTAATCGCATTATTTCGTAGTGATGGTCTACGAGGTGCCGCAACTTAACTTGTTCAGTTAAGTATCAAAAATCAATTAAATAGTAAATAAAACTGAAAGACATTCTGTCTCATAAGTAGGTGGTTTTCTCTAGTCTTAAGGCAGCAACAGTAAACATTGAAAAGACCGACGCGGCATACAAGATTTAACAAACCTGCCGGCAACCGCTAAATATCCATTATCTGTTGACTATTGCATCATTTGCATACTGAAATTATAAATTTATAGAAAATAATAATTGCTAAGGAAAAATTTCTTAAAAATTTTGAATTTAAATAATTTTGTACAAATTAAATCGATAATATATAAATAATCTATAAGAAAAATTGCTTAATAAACAATTATATTTTGTAAAGATTTTAAAATTTATGAAACTTTATTTGACTAAAATTTTTCTAAAACTGATTATGATATCTTTAGATAGCCGAAGAAAGATTTTTACAATATCGAATGTTTTCTTAATTGAATGTCAGCCATAATGGAAAAACTTTTAAATAACAAGATTTTTGTAATTAATAAAATTTTAAAAATAATATTTTTTTCATTTGTAGAACTTATATTTGAAATAATTTTTAATTATAATTTTTTTTTTAAATCACCCCGCTTGCACATTAATTCTAAGTTAAAAAGTTAAAATGTCCTAGAGTAATTTTTCGGAAAAAAATATGGTTTAATGAAAACTATGAATGACGCAATGTTGCGTGCTTACGCATAGAACTATCTTCGAAAATGGTGTGGCATCTGTTACTATGGGTGATATGGATATTACGGAATCGGAAGCTCTTCATGTTCTAATGGCATAAAAATTCAGTGTGATGTTCTAAACACATTTTTCATGTTTCTAAAGAAGCTTTCAAGTGCCTCGGTTTTCTAAAACGGTGTAAGAGACACTTCACTTCGTACTTCGTATTTATACTAATTATATCCGTCTAAAAATGGAATAAAACTCTCATATATGGGTCGGCGACCTAAAGTCTATTTTAGATTTGGAGACGGTTAGGTATCCAACTCTATTGATTCTCTAGAGCATCGACGCAATGTAGGTTGTATTTCCCCGATTATAGCCCCACCCTAGAGGCACATATATATGGTCTTTATAGAACTTCGGCTATCTAGACCTGTGCAACTGGGGAAAAAAGAAGCCCAGTCCCCTGAAGTCAGCAGGGGTACAACTGGAAACTCCACTTTATTTCCACGGGAATCAGTAAGCCGCAGAGTTCGTTATTTGTCTCTTTAGACATTTAACTGTTCTCTGACTGATTATTGAGGTTGCCCTCTATATGGGAGTATCGTGGTGGTTGTGGTTTCGCGGCCCCATATCAGGTCTTTTGTTTAATATTGTGGCAAGGATCATTTCACCGTTAATGACACGCTAGGTGAATGATCCAGTCTAGTGAGCATGCTAGACATGTGTTCTGGACAGGAGTTTGAAAGTCTCCAACTCTTAAGCAAGGAGTGATGATTTGCAGCCCTGCTCTGGAATCATCGAAGTTGCAACTAGAAAGTTCTGTTGCATAGAATTATAGCTTCGGCTTCCTAGGACAAGCAGGACGTTCCAAATTATGCAGTGGTTTGGTCCATTATCTGATTAAGGCTTCATGGCCAGGCGCGGATGTAAATCTAATCACACAGTTCACCGTTTTATAGATGCTACAGTGGTATGTTCTCTAATGAAATTAGGCAACTTGTTCCCGAAACTCGCACGTTTTTATGTTTGACTAAATTTTCGTTGAGAGCGCAACCATTTGCGGTCGATTGGCCTGTGAATCGCACTACGCATTGCAGCAAGAATTCGTTTTTTAGCAGAAAAGTTCGTATGTGAAATTAAATCCTTCCAGAGGTCCTCCCTGTCACTTTCAACGTAGGGAAATACAAATCGAATGTCCACAAACACTACTCCCTCTTTCCACCTCCCTATTACCTAATTTCCTAGTTCTGGTACAATGCATTGCATGAGTAGGGGTCATCCCTTGAGCGAAGTTAAGGAAGTACTTTGAAATGCAAATTTATACAAGATTTTATTACAAAAAAAAATCTTAAAGGTCAGAACTGCGTTTAATTATAAAAACAAATAATTCATCATTATTTTTCAAATTCGTTCAATAACTCATTTGTCTTATAATTTTATGATTTTCCATATCTTGCGTATTTTGCTTTGTTTGTGTAATTATTTGGTTTTTATTAATTTGGTTGCTTTAACCCACCCTTGATTTCGCACCCACCCCACCTTTTTGCTCATAAAGGTTAGCAACTCCTTTTCCATTATTTTACTTGACATTCTAACGTCATTTTGTGTTTATTATACGTATAAGAGCATTTATATCTGATCTGACACCCTTATGAAAAATAAACAAAAAATACCAACCAACTGAAAGAAAAACTTCATAAAACTACGCAATTTTCTGTGAAAAAAAATAAATATAGTTTTTTCCTTCCTCGTTTTTTTTATTCTGTGTAAGAAAGAAGATTAATTAAGAAAAATATAAAAATTGTTTTGATTCATTACCAGTGAAATTTTATTTTCTTCTTTGTATTTCATTCAACATAATTTTTAAAAACACAAGAAAAAGAATTCGCCCTTAATAGCGTCTAGTGCCATAATCCATTTTTTTTTTAAACTTGTGTAAGTTTAGGGAACTAAAGTGAAAGAAAAAAATATATACAACAACTTTTCAAAAACAATAAAGTGCCCAACAGTCAAGAGTTGTTTTCCTTAGTTTTTGTTTTTTCTTTTTTTTTTTGTTTTTATATTTTTGAGTCTTCAGTAGAAATAACAACTGATGCCAAAATTTAATTTTGTTAATCAAGAAGGACAATGCTTTGGCTACGCTGTAGTTGGAGTAAATTTTTTTTGTTAAAATTTTTAAGTTTTGAATAATAAAATATAATTCTAAATTGCAGTTATACACAAGTTGTTGTTGCCTTTTTTGTTCTTATAAGATGCAGGCCGCCGGGAAGAAGATGTTTCGAAATGGAAGAATTTAAAATATCTGGTTCATCGCAATGAAGTATAATTAAAGAGAGTTCCTTAAGTAAGTTGCAAATTCTGTTTTTATTTTCCGTTTTGATAATCCAGGTAACTAAACTTTTAACGTTGAACCGAAATTAAATAAATTAAAAAAAATATATATTTGTTGTTTTTTATTAAAATCAAGGTGGCTGGATTATTTAAGATCCCATAGATCTTTTTAAGCAGAGAAACCCTTATAATAGTTAATGGTTTTCGGATTTTTTAATTGATAATGAAACAAGGCTAGAAAATACTATTGTCAATTAAGAAAACACGCAAAGAAAAAAATATATTGAAAACATTTTTATTCAGTTGATTTAATAAGCGATTTTCAGCTTTCAATTCAAACATGACAATGCACTATTGGCAAATAAGTAAATACAAAAACACGAGGGTTTTATTATAGAGGTATAGAACTTTAATATGAAATAAAACACAGATGAAGTTTCTTAAATTGCCTTGAAATTTACTTTTTTTGAAAGGTAATCTCCTGGCATTATAATTTAAATATGACATCTCGTACATGAAGGCGACAACTGGCTCAGACGTAGTCTAATCTGAAAGTTTCGATGACTTTTTCTAATATATGGGGCGGTTTATCAGCAATAAAACAGCGAATGTTGCCCCCAATTGCTCGGGCTTATTGGCGTCTTCACATATCGCCATAGAAAAAGGTCTAACGGTTAAATCGCACTACCTTGAGGGCTAATCCATGAGTCCGAAACGTGATAGTTTGCAGTTACAAAATGTTTCCTTTAATTTATCAATTGTGGCACGCACTGTGTGTATAATCATGGCTCTATAGTGGCCACCATTGACTGTAACGTTCGTTTGTTAATGATTTTAGATAGTTTTTCTGGATTTAATGGTGTCGCAATATAAACTTCCGGTTTGTCATCACTTCAAATACTGCACTTTAATTTATTGACACCTCAATTCAAATAAAAGTGAACTTTACTGTTAAACAAAATTTATTTATGAAAATCGGAATGTACGGCAATCTTATTTTGAGCCCAATTTTCCCAATTAAAATTAGTTGTGGCACTAAGTAATTAATCTTCAATCAATTATATATTGGACTACATTGTTTAGTCGCCATTTATTAGTGTACCTAGAGAATTTTACGAAAAGATCATCGTACTTAAACAGGTGGCCATGATGTAGTGGGTATTTCATAAAAAGACAAAAATGTAAATTTTTAATTTTTCTCGTAGTGGCTTAGCCCTTTCCCTTTGCATTAAATAAAATATATATTTTAGTTGTACGTAAAATAAATTCTTTGTCCAGATTTTCAATTTATTTTCAGTGTAGGTGCATTCGTTTGTTCGTACTTAGTTAATGAGACCTGTTCCACTAGTAAATGATATATAATTGTGTTTTTCGTAATTGTCCTCAAATAAAATTTGTCAAGGACTCATTAAGTCTAGATTTAAAGCAAATTTGTCCTTATCTCCAAAAATCTCAGGGGTATAAAAGCATACAACTTCATAAAAGCAGCTATGCTATTTCTGCAACGCTTTGTAAATCGAGCACTAAATCTCGGTTAGATGTTTTGTTATAATGAAGCGATGGACTCGATATTTGACGGTACAACGTTTTTGATTAGTTTTCTTTAAGCTGACGGCTGCAGAGTTTTGGCGTCTTTTGGCGAGGTGACACCTAGCTGAAACATCTGTGAGGATAATGCTGCAGCCGCCTCCGTTCCGGGTGGCACGGGTGCAGTTGAGACGACTACTACTTCAGTAAGGGCGTTTTTTTAGTCGGTATGCCAATCAAGAGATCCAGACATATAACAGCGGTTATTGACCTACTGTGAATGCATAAATGCATTTTACCGCATTCCACAAAAAAAAAACACAACAAAAAAAAATTATAAGTAAGAATTGAGGAAATTTAACAAGAAATTGTCATTTCATTTTAGGGAAGTCCAACTATTTATAGAATTACAGTAAACAGAGTCTTTATGACAACCGAATTTATTGCCTATCGAATGTTGTCACTTGTGTGTATTATTTCGAATTCCGTTAATATGGTTGCACGATCTTGGCAAATATGACGTTTTTAACAAATAGTTCCAGAAATAAAATATTATTGTGAATTGAAACTCGTGTTTTCATTTTTACATGTAATTAAAAATAAAACCAAAAAATTAAAATATGTCTACCTACAAAAAATTTCTCGATAAAAAGCATAAACTTTTGTGATGTTTTCTTAGTTAGTTCCAGTTTTTTGTTTTCCATTTAATTCCTTCAACTCTACATTCCATTCGAAAATATTTCATATTTTGCTAATTCTTATAAGATAACCATTTTGAAAATGTTTTCAATAATAAACAGCCGCTTTATTTAATTTTGAACTTATCCTTCCCAAAAACTGGCTCCCTTGCGAAAATAATGCTATATTAAACTTTTATTGTTTTAAGTGTTTTTGAGAGTAAATTCATTTAGTCGTTGCCATTGAAATTTATTTTGTATTACGGTTATGCAAATCTGTTAATCCTAAATATAAAGATTACGCAAAGTTTTTTAGCCTTTCAAAGAAAGTGCATGAAAATAATGCTTTTAATAGTCATTAGCATGAATTTTGTGTGACTAAAAGCGCATATAACTAAAGAAATTTTAATATTTTGTTGTATTACTATTTTCAGTTTTATTCGACCTTTTTTATTTTTGTTAAATATGTATTAATCTTTTAATGGTGTCTTTTTAAATTAAATTGTAACGATTTATTTTTTCGATATTTCGCTTTTCTGTGGAAAGCTTCTTAAGGAAATTATTTTTTATATTTTACAAAAACAAAAAATTATAACAATTTGACAAAAAAAAAACAAAAAAAATTTTTGAAAACATTTGACAAAACATATAAAATAATATTCTTCATACATACAAACATACAAAAATTAAAATTTCAAATATTTAAACATACAAAAACAAGGAAACGGAAACTAAACAACAAATTCTTTCTCATGAAATAATTATAACAAATTATGTGTCTTTTTAATTAAGTACCTATAATTCTGCGCTAAATTGTCTGTGTCTGTTTTGAAATTTATTCCCCTTACATTTGGTACATTAACAATTTCTAATATTTCTAACATATAACATCTCTTGTAGTTTTTTTCTATATCTAATACTGATGTTTCATCAAACTTGTGATAATTTCTTACAATGTGAAGATAAGGATATCTTCTGTGTAGAAATATTCTTATATTTTTGGTCACATCTATGACCAGCTAATCTTGTTTTAAGTTTACTCTTTGTTGTCCCAATATAAACTTTGTCACAGTTCACCTGGTCATTTTCTCCACATGGTATTCTGTATACTACATCAGATATTTCCATTTTTCCTATTTTATCCTTCATATTGCTAAATAATTTATTTAAAGTGTTATATGTTTTGTGTGCAATTTTATATCTATCAGTGTCATATATTTTAGACTTTCTTAATCTTTGTTGTATAAAATAGAGCCAATTATCTTCTTCGGTGTCAATTTCGACTAAATCACTTGATTTTTTTTTAAATATTTAAGCAAAAGTCATCTGTTCATTTATTTTCTCGCTCGCTTTTAAAAATAATTTTATTTCAATAATTTAAATTTCTATTAAAATTGGAAAGAAGTCAGACCTCTTACGTGTTTTTCTCAAAAAAAGCACAATATAAAGAGTTAGTAATTTCCTTAATGAATAAATGAGTGATTAGAAGGACGAACAAGCAGACCAGAAAAAACAAGAAAAAAAAACGAAAAACAAAAGGACCAACAGAAAAGACTAAAACTTTTAACAGACATACAAGTGGTTTACAAGTAAATAATTTAAAAGCTGCATTTAGTTCATCTTGTTAAATACTTTTTTGTTGTATATTTGTTTCTTTTGGCCGGCTTTTCTTTAACGTATAGACAGCTTCCCATATATTCAGCGTCGTCGTCTCTTTATTTTATGTCCTTTTAGCTGAGTTGTAGAGTCATTTATCCTGCAATTAATCATGATTACGCAATTTTTTCCGGTGTCCGCTCTTTACTCTTGTTTGTACTTAAAATTCTTTGTATCTTTTACTTGTTGCTATTGCTGTTCAGTTTATTTAACTCATTCCTCCAATTTTTTTCTCATCAACAGCAATTTTTTTCTCTTTTTTTTTTCTTTTATTAATTTTTTACATTTTTTCTCACTTAATTTTTATTTATTTCAACTTGAGTTTATGTGTTCGTGTTCGTGTTTATTTTCTATTTTCTTATTTTATTTCGTTTCTTTGTACACTGTTCTGTGTTTGCTGTTTCCTTTTTCTTAAGATGCTGTGTCTTGTGCAGTTTTGTTCTCCTTTCTTACTGTAAAAGCTACAAGTAAAACTTCGTATGTCGGTTATTATTTAGAGTAGACAAAATTTAGTTTCATTTTAATTTAATTAAATATTTCATGCAATTGTTATAATTAAAAAAATATTCGGAAGTTTAAAATTCGATATTTTTTTCCATTTTATATTTCGATTTGAGGAGCAAAACTTTCATAGTTTACGCCGTTTTATACGTTTCGCATTTGTTAAATCATATTCATGGTATTTAGCAGCCATTACGATCGCTGTAGTTCTCCTAAGTTAAGTGTTTTAATATTTTTATAATTTACATCCGGCATTTCCTCGATTTCGGATCGTCAAAACTTAAATCAATTCACCATTGTTTAGAATGTGATCCTATTGATAACACGCATTCACCAAGTGAAAGCGATTTAAAAACATCAAACAACTGCAGAGAAAATACTCTCTTGCACATCCGTCTCCAGGAAATTAAGGGAATGATCGTTATTAATTTCCCCTACCTGTTTAAACATAAAATACATGTATTTTAGCAAAAATAAGTAACTATTTTAAAAGATCTGCTTCATGTTCCAAAAAAAAGAACAAATATAATAATTGATAACAAAAATCTGTTTTCTATTTAATAAAAATTGGGAATCATTATAAATTGTATCAGCAATCATTCATGATAGCGACTGCCAAAATTGATGGAAAGCAAACATGCTAGAAACAAAATTCTTAGATCAATGGTTCAAGCGTTTATATGTTAAACAGCAGGAGCTAGAATGTCTCAATATCTGAGTTTAATTCGCATTGATATATGTGGATCCTGTCTTAAAACTGATCAAGTCTTCGATAAGAGTGGCCGACATGTAAGTTCTGCTGCAGCTTTTAAGAGCCTGGTTCTACGCATACATTAGGTAAACGGATAGTTAAATAAAAAGTTAACTCGGTATAGCTGGAACTGATCAAGTTTGAACGATTCTTTTGAAGAATTTAAGATTTTATTGGTGATTAAAATAAAAATCGAAAAATATTTGTTTTAATTCATGATCGCGCTTACTTTTACAATATGGATTTACACGCGATGCTCATTAAGCAAAAAGCACTAATAAATTAGAAAGTCGACTATAATTCTTAAGTATTGCTGCTCTACATCTTAACTCTTATAAGACCAAGAAACATTAAGTTAAAAAGCTAAAACGATCTGTATTAAATAGTATGTGTGACATATTTTTTGCCAGGGCTCCCTGACGTGTTAATCTTTTAATAAATTTCACTATGGCCAGCCAGAAAACACGAACAAATATATGCAACGATTAATAAAGAGAATTGATCAAAAAAAGCTTTTAATTGTGTGTAGAAATCAATGTTTCTTGCATTCTTATTTAGAAAATTAGTTTTTTAATTACATGACTTTTACAAATTTTGCAACGTATGGTAAATCAGTGCAAAGATTGCTGAATACGAATGTAGCGATCCAAAAAGTTGTTGAATTACCTTGTTTGGTTTTCTCCTGTTTTCTTAAGAAAAATGCATAAATTTTTAAATAATTTTTTTAAGGAGTTAAGAAACTTATGTTCACATGAACTTAAGCTATACTAAAGCTATACCTTTGCCTACGCAAGAGTATAAAATCAAAACGGATTTTAATGTAAATTTTTTATGATGATACTAATGCAAGCAGCTAAAAAATGACAGCATTATGTCGATGCAAATATACAATTAAATTAAATCGAATCGATTTATATCGAGTTTGGTAATTTACACCCACATTTTTCGAATAATTATATATAATAGTTAGATATGACTTTTTCAAACAATTACCTTCACTCTTTGTATTTTTCTTTAACTCACAAAATTATTTTCTTTAACTATCTGCAATGCATTTGAACAGCATCGTCTATAGGGTTAATACTTTGCCTCCATTGCTGTAGTAAATGTACTATTTCTGGCTCTTTCTTTGTATATGTTTATACATACATAGAAATTTCTGTTTGTTGTTTGCGGTTCAATGTTCATGTCAAACTCACACTCTGGTTTCATCACCGATGGAAAATAGTAGTATGTTTTCCCTACTTTTTTCCATCTGCTTTTACACCTCTTAAACTATACCAACGAGCAATCTATAATATTTTTGCGTAACCACATTCATTTTCTGTAGCTAATGTTGCAGAGATGTCTACTATTATTTTTTCAATTTAAAATTTTCTCTATACCACATCTACAAAAGCCTTGTTGCTGTTGATGTTGTTGTTGTTTTTAGCTTTATTCTTTTTCTAATATTTTTTTTGTTCCGTTTTTTATGATAAAGTGTGTCTATACAACTTGGGCGTCTTCTTGAAAGCCTCATTGTCTTTATAGTTTTTTTTTGTTTTTGTAATATTTTTTAACTTATTGTATTTTCAATTTATTTTTCTGGCATATTGTGGGTGAGTTGTTAAGTTGTTTTTGTTTTTATTAAACATTGAATAAAGATTATTGTTTAGTGCAGATTTTCTTGTTTCATTTTGATTTTATTTTTAGTTCAAAGTAAATTTTACAAAGATTGTCATTTTGAATAAGTCATATTGTCAATTGCTGGAAAAATGTATAAAGAGCAAAAATATATAAAAAACACAATGATTTGCTCTTGCCCTATTTACAGGCTTGTAGGAAATTAATTTGAAAGTTAAAAATTATTCAATTCGTTGAAGTTAAATCATGTGAATCCATCACAACTTAACATTGCAGGCATTAAATGCAACAAAAGGATGAGTGTGTCAGTCATATTTCCAAATTATCTTGGAATGGCGTTGTATAAATAGAGTAGATTTTAATGCTCGTAAGACGCAATATTGCATGCTTAATGATGATAATGTTACTGTTACTATGGGTGATATAGGTATTACAGAATCGAAAGCTCTTGATGTTCTTGACATGAAAATTCAGTGTGATGTTCGATGGACTAAACGCATTTTTCAGGTTTATATTTCCACGGGAATCAGTAAAGTCCCAGAGTTCTACTATTTGTCTCTTTGGGCATTTAAGCTGTTCTTTGACTGTTTATTGAGGTAGGCCCTTCGGGAGTATCGTGGTGGCTGTGTGTTTCGAGGCCCTTGTTTGAGTTTGTAGGTCGGATCATTGACAACGAACACAATGAATGGTCCAGTGAGTATGAACGCCGTCGTGCTCATAATTATATTAAGTTTCATGTGTTCTTTGGAGTGAAGGCTGCGGCCTACTCCGGGCTTTTGAAGTTGCAACTAGGAGTGACCGGAGGATATACGTATCCGAAGGCCTTCTAAGGCGGGGATGACACTACATTTCATCCACAGTGGAAATGATCCACTATCTGATTAAGGCTTACGGCCAGGTGCAGATGTAAATCTTATCACATCATCGCTTCTACAATAACAGACGAAATAAATGTTTTATGTAATAAATATGCATTCTTTCCTACTTAACGAGCTGTGGCCAGTCCACTACGAATAGGTTTAGTTGCGACTCGCCTTTTGTCATTTTTAAAGTGCGTTAGAATTTAAGAAAGGATTTACTAATTACCGAACTAGTGTACTGAATCCACCTTTTTAAGATTTGTGATCAATATAGCCTGGAAAAATATGACCTAGACTTATGCTTGAATAACGCTATGAAATAATTTAGTTTCGCGTTGAAAGTTGGTGGGAAACTTATTCAATATTTTATGTCAAAATTCTGTTTAGCGATATAGAGCTTATTTGGCTTGACTGGTTAAAAAAAATAAAGTTCTGCATATGCGTTAAACCGATCTATAACAAATTTTAAAGACTATATAATATCCTGATAAATTCGCTGTTTAGTGGGATTTTTATACTAATTGCATCGTTGGATGTTATCCCTTCAAAAATAAAATCGGACGTCGCATTAAAGTGATCGTTACTTCACCATGTTTAAAACTTTCCTGTTCAAGATATTTTTGACATTGATCCGTGCAAGATATGATTCCAACAGGATGTAGCTATACGTCATACGGTTGCGGTATAGACTTTTTGCAATCAACATTTTACAATAAAATTATTTCTAGTAATGGACCTGTCAATTGGTTTCTCAAGTGCAAAAACAATTGAAGCCGTAGGGTTTTGCTGAAAAATCAGCAATAACTTTTTCTTTAAGAGGTCAACATTGTTTGTGTTGGTCGTGTTATAAGGCTAGCAAAATGGAACATAATTGAAAGTCGAAAGTGCTTTTTGTCAAGAATAAACGTAATTACTTAGATATTAATGATATGTACCGATCTTTCTGAAATTTTCTCTGGCTTAAAGCTTATGCGTTTTTAATACTAGAACGACACATCAATGGAAGATCGTATAACGTTACATGTTTTCACACAAATTTGCTCTTTTTTTCCCTTATTTTGAATATAGAAATATTTCTGTTTATTATTGAAATGAAATACGTTTTCCTTGTTAAATTAAAGTATTATTATGGATATATCAATATTATTATTATTTCACCGAATTATTATTATTTTATAAAATTATTATTATACGAATTATTAATCACAAATTATTAATAATAGTCTTTTATCTTTCTGAATGAAATTTTGTTTGTTGTTGTTCATATGAACTTATTAATTATTAGAATTTAAGAGAAAATGTATAAGGTTAGTATAAAAGAAACCACCAGATTGAGGAGTATAAACTGGTTGTGTGTTGGTGAAATATTTAGCATCAATACTTCTTTTGTAGTGATTGTTTAATGGTTGGTGTGATTATCACTAAAACTTGAGTTGTGCTTCCGCCGTCTTGGTGGACGCACCAACGCAGGTTATTACAGCCTAGATAGTAGAAGGTCACCAAGACATGCAAGTCGACTAAAAGTAGTGGTAGAGTGTTTCTACTGGTTTCTATAGCCATAGTTCCCAGACTAAGAAGTAGTACTGGTTATTACAGCCATGGGCCCTAGTCGTTGTAAGAACTAATACACTAATCATTATTCAATCAAACCATTTTTTAAGAAATAAAGAACGGTCATTCAATGTCCTTACTCGAAGTTGAAAGCACGTCATACGGGTAATTTATGTGAGTCTGGTTCGAGTTCTGGTTGAATTTGTTCTAAAAATTGTAAAATATAAGTACTATTTTTAATAAAATAAAGATATTCTATAGGAAAGATTAAAATAAGTGTACTTGTACTACTGGACATGCCCTGAGGACTAGCCCAGCAATATACGTTATAAGCGATACTATGCAATCTAAATCAATAATGCCTGCAAAGTTAAATATTTTAAGAACTAAAATGTAAAACTTTAAAAGTCATATAATTATTTCCTTACTGTCTGTCGGTTTCTCTAAAAGTCTCTTCATACGAAACATAAGTGTTTCTTTATTTTATACTTTAAGATTTTAAGATTTTCTTAAAACTTCTTAAGATGCATAAAAGTAAAGAGCTCATCCTGTAGAATTAAAAACAATCTTCTAATTTAATTACATATTTTACCTTTAATACCACTAAGGTTTATGGTTTTATTTGATTTTAAAATCTATTTCCGTAAGAAAAATGATAAAATTTTATTACGTTCTGTAAAAGTTATCAAAAAATAAATGAAAACGAGTAAAAATAATCAAAATATCTTAAGTGTATTTATTTTTAATCTTTGCATAAACTAATAAAATTTTGTAACTTTATAACAAAATGGCCACAGAAAACAAATACAAAAACAAATTCGAAACATATAAATTACAAATATCTTGTCATTTTTTATACAAACAGTTGCACGTCTGTAGGTTTACATGTATGAACTCGTATGTGTTTAAAAAAGCTCTAGATAAGATTACATGATGCTTAACATTCCAAGTCAAATACGATTTAATACAATTAGCTAAGGATAGAATAAGTTTAAGAATGTGTATGTGTGTGAGAGAAATTGTAACCAAAAAGTAAACTATAGACCACTAAATATTGTCCAATATCACACCCACAAACAAATTTATTTAAATAATCATAGCACTAATACATTCGTGTTTATAAAATCTAATATTACCTCTCACTATTTCAAGATAATTGAAAGTCCTTTATATGAATGAGTAGGTTTATGTTTAGTCTCACACATACATATGCAACCAAATAAAACAATTAATCACAACGTGTTGTGAATATTGAAGTATAGTTAAAACGTGATTTTGGGTCTAGAACATGCTTGTGCATGTATAAATTTGTTTTCTTGCTTAAAACTTTCTCTTTGAATATCTGATTTTTTTTCTTGTTTTTGTTGGTGTTTTAAAACGCAAAGTCATTGTACGATATCATCATATATCAACACGCTTATTTGTATTGCTTTAAGTGACAAAGCAAAATCATATTTTTTTTCCTAGTCGTATTTATGTATGTGTAGTTGAGTATTTGGTGATGCTGTTATATTAACATGTCTGAAAGTTAGTTTGAATGTGTATGAAATTAAAATGACTTTGTCAAAAGGATAATTAGATTACATGCAAATTAAATGCACTGCAGGGAATTTATGCATTGGAAACAGTCAGTCAACCAGCTGCCAAACAATTAAATCAACAGAAGATAAATATTTTTTCCAAAAGTGCAGTTTTTACTCTTGGTTTGACAACGCTTTACTCCTTTTTAAAGATTTTATGTAAAATTGAAATAAAATGCAATATACAACATAAATAAGAATTGAGTGGAAATTATAAATTAATTATTAAACATTACGATTTATAGGTTATTCAACTTTTTTGCAATTTAAATCGCAATTAAAATAATTTTTTGCATTTTTTTTCTCGCTAAAATTTGGAGTATGTTTTCTGTTAAATTCTCCCATTGTGTAATATTACTTAAAGCTTCTATTTTACAACTCTTTCAATCATTATAAAATTAAGGTGCTAAAATTCAATGTCGAAAAGCTAATTCAAGACATTGGTCCAGTTACTATAGCATCACAAGGTCAACTCGAGAGTCCTTTCTTTAATCTAATTTTTCTTATAAGATAAAATAACTAAAATTTCAGATTGATTTCATTGATAATAAATTTTTATTGGTTTAGCAAAAAGTTTAAATGAAACAATTACTTAGAAACAACAAAATTTAAAAGCCATTCGATGGGAACAGTACAGAATTGTAAGCCATGATAAAGAAAATAATAGTACTAAAAGAAAAAGCATTAAAGCTATAACATAATTTAAAGTTCGAGATATTTATCTACAACTAAAAATCATTAAAGTATAAACAAATGTTGTTGGAAAATCAATAAATGTTGTCTTTTTCTCAGAAGCATCAATTTTCTTAAAAGTATAAAAATTTTAAAAAGTTTGGACGTATCATATATCGATCCATTTGTACAATATTTTGGAGACGATATAAAATTTTAAATTAAAATTTAACGCGTACTAAATACAGAACTCTTTGTGTATAAATCCATTTCGCACTTGGCTTATTTATTTAAATCCTAAAGAACCTGTTTATATAAACTGTTTATTATTTAGAATAATTTTCAAGTTGAACATAAATTCATAAATAACAAAAAAATAATTTCTTAACTGTGTCTATGCATAAAAGTTTTTTGAGTTTTGTTGTCTTTTTGCGTTGTTGCCTGAATACAACAATTCTCATTTAATCAATATAGGACTCTTGACTTTTCTATACAAAATTTGGGTTAAATCCACTGATGTACTATATGGGCTATAGTGAAAGAGTCATGTTGATGATTTTAAATATTTTATAAAAATATCACGAAATAGTTGTGTTAAAAAATTGTTAAGATTTTGTTCTCTGCATTCGAATAAGTTGGTGTTTAAAAATTTATAGCAGTATAAACAGACTGTCCCTTTATTCATCTCCAACTTAATGCTAATCAAAAATAATAATGCTAATCAAAAAATAATATAAACAGAGACTTATAAAATATACAAACGTATATATGTCGATATTTATGCATTATCGATACTGGGACGTAACCTTATAAGGAAGTATACACGGTATATTTTACAATTATAAATTTTGAACTTTCGCATATCTTTCAATTATAAAGAAAAATTTCATTAAGAATATGTTGACGACAATTACTTCTGAGTTTTTGGGCTTAAATGCAAAATTCACGCTCGTCTTTTCTATTTGTGCAGTTACATAAAGTTTAAAAAAAATCAGATGAGCCAATATAAATAAATAAAAGAGACATAATATAATTGATAGTTGCAGCTTAGATATAAATTTTTAACACTGAACAATATTAGACTAGGGAGATCGTTTTCACTATAAAATTCTTGACAAACTATTTAAATAATGAATAAATAAGTCACAATTTATAAAAAAATTTTATGTTGTAAAAATACTTTTTTAATATTTTTTGTTGTTTTGTTTTTCTAAAACGTTAAATATTTCAAACATTTTTATATTTCATATATTATATTTCAAACATTTTGTTACTGACCAACTGCGAAGGCGAGAAGAAAATTCAAAAAATGTAAGAATTAAAGCTAAAATGAAATACCATAACTTAGTGAATATTTTTACCAAAGTTTTTTAACACATATGATTTGCTCTTACCCAGCCCCAACTGCAGTTGATATAGTAAATAAAGCTTAAAGCGAATAATAATAACTATAATTTTGCGATTACAATAAAGTATAATAAAGTTATGGGGTTCTTTCTACGGCCACTTGCTATTTCCATATACAATTTTTTTCGGAAATCATAGTAAATAATTTTCATGCAGTTCACTTTAGTGTATTAATAACCAAAAATTTATATTTATATAAATTTACTAAAATTAATTACTAATTAATTACTGAGTTCTTATGGTTATTTTGATAAACATAAGAGTCTAAATTTTTATATTCAATATTTGGCTAGAAAACATAGGAAAAAAATATTTTTAAAAATATTTTTAGGAATATGGTTATTTAAATATATTAAAATTTTTATAATACATAAATCTTCTTTTGTATTTCTTGCTAATGCCATCCAATGGTGTGGCAGTAGCTTGAAAATAAAATCCAAAATTAATAATTTTTATAAAAGACCTAGTGTTTTATAATACAAGTATAAATAATGAAATGTCATGAAGCTACAATAATTATTTAAAATTTGTTTAAAAGTTATTTAAACAATTTTACTATTAAAGTTGTTAGCAGTCTTATTTGCCCTTTTGGGAGTAGGTAAAGAAATTCTTTAAGAAATTAAAAAAAATTTTCCATATGGTAGCAAGGACATAATTAAATTGTTATTGCTGATAAAAGTTTTGATATTCATTTGCATAAGTAACAAATAAAATGAACATATAATTACCTTGACAATATAAAGTATTATTTTCTTTTTATTTTTTAAGAAATATTTTATTATTTTATTAAATTTTCAATTATTTTGCTGAAAGTCACAATTTTTATATTTTTATATTTTCACTACATTTTCAAGCATGAAATTAAATTAAGAATTTGAGGCACCTTTCAATTTTTTTTTGCATAAAATTCACATTTTTATTTGCTGGACTTTATAATGATTTATGTGGGTTTTTTCTTAAAGTTTTTCAATTTTTTCTTTTGTTTTTAGTTAATTGTTTGTAAATGAAACTAATATTTATTAAATGTTAAAATATAGGAGCAAATTGTAAACTGTCTTGGAACGCGTCAACTTACCAACTGAGTTCAAGCAATGTTGGTTATTAGAAGCTTACGAAATATAGTCAATATTCAGCGGGATGCCTAAATATTCATGATTCATATTTACTGAGGTATTTACCGTTACTAAAAAAAAAATAAAAGAATCTGCCTCTGCGGCTGCCTTGTTTATATTCCTACAATATGTTGCACATACAAGTTCAACGATGTTTATCATCATGATGTTGATAATAATGATAATAAGAGGGGGGCTAGTTGATTAACAACTGTATTTTTAACAACAGTGGGTTGTGAAATAAACAGTTTCCTCTAGGTATTGAGTAAATGGCAAACACAGCAAAATGTCATATGTGATTATGAAACATTAGTATTTGATGCAACAACACAACAGTGCCACAATTACGAAGTTAAATTTACATATAAACGATATCAAACGATCGAAAACAAATGCCTTTCTACCCTTCCGCATAAAAACAAAAAAGTAAAGTGCAATATACTTAATACTCATACCTACAAAGAAACACGTACTTCATTCCAAAAGTTTCCATATGTTGAATTTGTAATAAAAACAAAATTTAATCAGAAAAATAAATAGAAAAGAAAAATAAGAACTAAAGAATTTCTTAAGCTGAATCGTGCAAGTGAACAATTTTGTGATATTTCCTTTTCCGCTATATTTCTGCTGCCCACCATTCTCTAACAAGGAACTGAAACACACCCACATCCACACTCGCACACACACACACACAAACACTTTTTATAGATTTCAAACTGCCTTTTACCATTTTTCTAAACATTTTTTTTATTTCTTTAATTGCCTTGCTAACGCTGTAGTATCACATGCAACAGGCAACTTTAACTGTTGCGCTTTCTCTAGGAGAATTTTAGGTTCCTATGTTTTTTTGTTTTTGTTTTTTTTTTCTGTGTGGACTATTTTATATAATTTAATGTTCGTATTTCTAGGGGAAATTCTTGTTTGATATATAAACCTGTTGCCCTTTAGTTTGTTTGGCCATACCATACGAACGAGAAGCTGCACCCAATTTTGTCTACAATTTTTCATGTGCTGGCACTCACATATACTGCCGCAATTAAAATGTTTCACACTCTTATTTTATTGCTCTCAGAGAAATAGCTTCGGTTGTACAGTGTTGTTAAGAATGTATTTAAAAGAGGAAATTTAAAAAGCCACACAACAGTAGTGCAGAGTGAAAAAATGTTCGATATATTTATTAAAAAAAAGTGTTTCACAGAGATATAGAACTTTAGAATGGAGTATAACAACGAGGAATTATTTTAGATTAACATGAAATTTACTTTATTCGGAAGATAAAACAATTTAAATGTGACTTTTGGCTTACGACCGCCAGTGATGCATTGGACGTATTCTAATCTAATTTTCCAATATTTGTTCCCGAAAATTGGCAATAACGAAGGAATGTTGCCTTCCAAGCACTCAATCGTTTCAAGCTTAAAGGCGTACAATAGCGACTTCATATACCTCCACAGAAAATCGTAAAGCGGCGTTAAATCGGACGATTGATAAGTTTGAAACGTAAAACTATGCAGTCATACGTTTGATTTAATAAATCACTTATGGCACGAAACCACAGCTCCTGCATATTGTGGTTGTTTAATTGATAAACATTCTGTAACATTCTGAGTAGCATTTTTCTTTAAGAAATAAATGCCGATGATTTCACCAGTGCATATTATATACCAAATTGTCAGATTTTATGAATATAATGCTGTACCAACATATACTTGAGGATTATATTATCATCTCTCGAAATACAGCACTTCGTTTATTTCATTCAAACAAAGGTGAGCATCGCCGCTAAATAAAATAGGCTTATGAAAATCAACGGGAATCTTCTTTTGGGCCCTATTTGAACCCTTGTTCAATCGTCAGTCTATTCATGCTAAAATTCCAAATTACACTAAAAATAAATCACTTCACATCTGACATAATACCGACTATTTGAAAAAGTGTTGTCAATACTTAATGTTGGATTGATGTTGGCGGCGATATAATGTGCTTAAATGATTTTCTAAATAATAAGTAGACAACGAAGTTAACATAGTAATTGATTTAATTAGATATGACATCATGTATACTCACAAAAATAACATTTGGCCTGCACGCTATAAGTCACCATCTTACTTTGCAGACTTTTGCTTAAGCAAGTTCAATAACTTTTGAGTGAATACTTATATTCACATCACATTTATATAAAGTTATTTACAAAAAATTAAACAAAATTGAAAAATTAATATTTTAGCCGATAGAAGATATGAAAACTAGAGAAGCTTTTTAGCTATTAACTTATTATAATATTAATAACAAATTTATTAGCTTTGTTGCTAATGTAGTATAAGTTTATTTAAATAGGGTCTCGAAAATACTGCCGCTCGTTTTATTTTTTATTTTAAGAAACGACATCAAGAAGAAAAAATTCGCCAAAATTCCATTTCTGCATTCTTAGTTACGATGAAATTCTTTATGCTATTGTTGTTAGTGCTCGCTCATGTATGTCAAATAGCCAGGAAATGATACAACCATGTGTGCGCGTTACTTATGTGATATTTAATATATTATTATCGCGTCGCCTTCCCATTTATTTCACAATGTTCAGCATTTATTTTGCTGTTCATCCTCCTTATTTTTCACAACTCAACAAAGCTGCCGATAATTAGAGAACTTTATGTCCTTTAGAAATTTACCTGCAAACTTGCTAAATTTATCTGGCCTTGCTTACTATAATGTGATACGTGTGCAGCCTGTCTTTCCATAGCTAAAAAAATGTATTTATTATATACAAATTAAAAACACCGATAGGTTTCTTTCATAGCTTTAACATTGATCTATTTAATATTTGATTTAAATTTGATTGCGTAAAATTAACTTAAGTCTTGTGCACGAGTACAATTATGCAACAATCAACAATTTTGAAAAAACTGTTAAATGAAGTAGTTTGTAGTTTCACCCAAGAGGAGAAGAATTGTTATACAATTCACGAACTAATCGAATTTCTGGAAAAAAGCAGAACTTATAGGTGATATTATAAAAATGTTTTATTGGCTTGTTTTGTATAAAAATACCTTCTGGTTTTCAAATTATTTTTTTAAAATATGGAAGCGTTTACCTTTCTTAAATAATACACCTGCTCACGATTGATTGGCATACCGACTAAAAAACCCCACTACTTTACCGGGATATGTTGACCGCCTCGGCACCACCTTCGCATTACTTCAAAGTATATCCCGTTCTCGTTGCCTAGGCACCAAAACGTCCATATGCTTGCGTCCAAGCACCACTTTTACGCGACATACTGCAGCCTTTGATACTCTCCCTGTTCAGGGTAAGTGTCTCGCTCCGAGATGGATCGCTCTCTCGTTTTCTACTCCCGTTCCGTGGCCCGGTCGTGTCGCCAATTTCCCGCTCCATCATCCTGGAGTCGTTAGCCTCAACCAGGTTTATCTTCATCGCGCGAGGGACGCTCACACAAAAACCTATCACTGCCACCCAGATTACCACTTTTCTTATCATCTTATTCACAACATTCTCAGCTGTTACCGTGCCAATTTGCGACTCTAATCGCTCACGACAGATGGACCGCAAAAACGTATGGTCCGCGTGGTCCCTGGTTTCCGCCTTCTTGTACAAGCAAAATGGCTCTGTGGACTTGTGCATCTTGTGAAGATATATCCTGTAGTAGCCATGTCCAGAAAGCAACTGAGTCAGGCAGTCAGTAACATGTTTCCTTTACATCCGTTTCGGTACGTCAGTAATGAGTTTGGCCGTCTATTTGCCCTGGCAACTCTCGTCCCACCTGGCTTACCATTTCGTAACCATTTCGAACCTGAAGTCCGGAAGAGTCTGCTCCCTTCCTTATCTGATGGCAAAGACCCTTGCGCGCTCTTTCGTTTGTAAGTCTACCGGTATCATCCCGGCAATCACACAAACAGCAGATGCCGATACTGTTCGGTAGGCCGATATTATCCGTAACGCTGCAGTCCTTTACACTCCAAGTAGCATGCTTGCCCACCTCTTGAACTTTAGGTTGTCCGCCCATACTTCACATCCGTATAGGATGATGCTGTTGCAGGCCTCCAACAGCAACTTCCGTCTGCTCGCCAGGAAACTTCGATGTTCGACATTAATCTGCTTAACTGCAGGGTTATTCTCATCGACTTTTCAGCGGTGTACTTTATCTGCAGCGAATAGGTCAGCTTGGGGTCTAGCTTTACTTCAAGGTATTTCACATAGGTCCTCGTGGTGAGTGTGGCGTTCATGAACCGCATCTCAAGCACTGAAGGGACACGTCGCCTGGTTAGCAATAGACGTTCCGTCTTGTGCATGGCCAATTCGAGAGCGTGTGAGCCCAGCTAAGCCTTTGTCTCTATCATCACCTGTTGAAGTTTCCTCCGAGCGTGCTCCGTATTTCTTGCCGTAATGAAAGCGACAATGTCATCCGCGTAATCGATCAAGAAGGCGCCCTCGCCCTTTTTGATCCCGAGGATGCTGTCGTAAGTCACATTACACAGGTCAGTGTAGACCAGCACCGCTCCCGAGGTAATTGGGAACCTCCTTAGGCCCATGTTGGTGTGGTAGACCAGAATCTTATCCTTAAGATAATCTCTTATCATTCGCTTCAGGTACCCGGGCACGAAAAATGTATCCCTAAGGGAACTTAGGACATCCGCCCATCTTAACAACATAACAGACTGACGTTTAAAATACGTTTTATCCGATACTTTCCGCAGATTTTACGCACTTGGTTATAATTAGTACCTGACTTAGTATAAAAATCATTTCTGTGGTTCATGCCATGGTTATACAAATTTTACAATTTCCCAAGAGCCATATTGGTGTTGGTAATACCTTTAATATATATATATTTTTTCTCCATATTTTTTGGGGAAAAATATTATTCCAACTTTTCTTTTTATGTATTAAATCGTTTGCTTTACGTAACAGCACTTAACTAATTTTCGTTTTATGGAAAGGTTTCATTTTAAAATTAAAATAATTTTTATACTAAAATAACTTTATATAAAACATAATTTTATATAGAATTTATTTATAGTTATAATTATATTATATTATAAGCATCTAGAAATCTAAGTTTGTTATTAAGGATTCTTGACATCACTAGTACTATATCTCTATACACAAACAAAAATAATTCCCCCCTTTGACTAACTCCACATAATATTCCTTAACATCGCAAATAAAATCCCTAAACATCATTAACAGCTTCATTATCAGACAATGTTGAAGTTACAATAACAATTTCCTTAGCAACTGTTGCTCATTCCATTAGCAACAGGTAAAGTAACAGTTTAGAAAAATTTTAAAACAATGAAACAACAACATTTTTAAATCATTTTAAATAGGGAGAATTTATCAAGAAAATAAGTAGAGCAAGAATCATATCATTACGATTTAAAAGAGCAATAATAAATAATTACAATTGTATGGGTGAGTAACAGTAAACTGACTTCGGAGACACCGATACGCTAAAGAAAATCATGCGCAGTAAAGCTTTAGTGTTTTTTTTTTCGGGGAAAAAAACTTTAGGATTAAATTTAAAAACTATGGGAATTTTCAAATTTCATTTTCACTTATAGGAAAAACTTTTAGAAAAGTATTCAAATATTTAAAATAACTACGCCTCTGATTTATCCGTAAATGTGTTAGTGTATCTCACTAACATCAATGTATTTTATTTCCCCTTTTGTATACATACACCAACTTGTGTAAGTAACACTTGTTTTGTTTATGTTGCATATTCCTTTCAACTGTTGCATGCAGGTTCGTTACCCCTTTTTAAGGCGTCTTCCTCTTTTTGTCCCTACTTTATTAGTTTTACTTGTTGTTGTTTCTTATGTTTAAACTACGAACATTTTTAAACATTTTGTAATGATGTTTAGAAAAATGTAATTAAGTTAGTTTTTCTAAAAACATATTTTAGAGAAAAACAAGAAAGTTTTAATAATTCTATTAAATACTTTTGTAAATTTTGCGTTTCGATATTTTATAAAGTTTAATTTTTACACACAAATATACAAAATAACATTAGAATCATGGAAAATGTTATTATTAAATTTAAGGATTTATTTAATGCTAAATAATGGTACGTTCTCTGTCATGTCCTTTAAGCATATGCATTTACTTATACTCGTACGTGTCGTTATAAATTAAATACAGTTCCTTAGCAAGTTCAACATTTAATGTTAATGACTAGAACCATCTGCTACCAAAAGCTTAAAAAATCTTATTTCTCTTCTTTTCGATTAGGATTTTTTAAATTTCTTTAGAAAGCAAATTTGCAAGATTAATTCAGATATAGAAGTGATTTAATTCAAACTGAATTAAGCTCCTAACATTTTGTGCAATGTTTCTCTCGTTATGATTATCCTTGTCAAAAAATAACATTTGTAGAAGTCATAAAAAAAGAGGAATTTGATTGTGAATTAATTTCATTGATGGAGTTCAAAATCTCTCAGCCGACCCATTTCTTCAGATTTTGAAAGAAAATATATGTAGCTACGAGATAATGTGGAGTATAGAACGAATAAACAAATAGCTCGTAACTCATATCAAAAATTATTGCTATGGAAACTGACAGTTTCAGAAGAAATTTTTGCTTTATGTTTTTCCAACCCAACAACTTTGCATAGTCGATGTCAACTGTTTTATTAAGATAGCTCAAAGTGGACTGTACCGCCTGTTGATGACTTCCTGGATGGTAAGCCCACCTTTGTCTAATATAGATTCACCTTGAGAAAACTACCCTATAGACTTCACGAACTGGGGTATTGCGACAAACCTACGTTTAGATATTGCTTAACACATCGGAGAATCTGTTGGCACCTAATAATGCTCTCCATAATGCCAATAGATTCTATATTTACTCGTATTTTGTTCGATCGACCAAAGACCAAAACGATTTGTTTTTAATTTTCAATTATAAAGACCTCAAAGAAATACAGTAAGCCACCTTAAATTTATGGTAATTACTTAGCTTAGCCTTGGCTTGAATGATAGTTTTCTTTCACAACAAAAGTGTTTAACGAGGCAGATAACGATCAACGGACAAGTGAGGTCCTTAGCGCATATACATATTTTTAAAGGCGATAATTTATAAAATATTTCAGTCAGCCCCAATTGATAATTCGAGCAATTAATTTTTTACGCTTCTCTTATTTCTTTTTATTTCTTATCGTAATTAAGATAATCTCAGTTTGTTACGTTCATGTACGCAATATTTAAAAGTTGACATCAAGCGTTTTTTTATCTATAAACAAAATCAACAGGATGAATTAATACGGAAATAAAACCATTACAAAGGGAATGCCTGACTATTATTGATTTCCACGTTTTTGTGACATTTATGTCGGCATATATATTCGTAATAATTCTTTAAACTGAAAATATGCTGGTCGGTCAATTATCTTACTGTTGTTATTTCTCTCCATCCTTTCTGGCTGTTGTTCTTTTGGTGTAAATGGCGAGCGCTTCCGATGTGAACACATCATTACCAAGCCGTGATTTAATTCGTACTGGTGAGTCAGTGTTCGCGTTTAGGTAGTTCTGTTGTTAAGGTCGTATCTATCCATGTAGGCAGAATGCCAGTCACCTGGCACTTTATGCAAAGCACCTTCGTCTTTTATCATTATTTACGTACGTGTGTCCGTCTGAGAGCGTTTTTCGCTTGTGCGTGTGTAGTATTATTTAAATATTCAATTTAATTAAATAAAATTGATCTCCTTTGTTTTCAAATTCTTTATTTGTTCATCTACTTTACTCAGCTTGGAGCAGTTAATTGTTACAAAAGCTCAGCTGGGAACTTGGAGGAAATAAGAATGAATTATTGTTTTACATATCAGTCGGTTATATACCGACTATGAGAAGGTTGTAACTAATCTAGAGTTAGTGAGAATAAAACTCACTCATACTTAAAAGCTATTCTCAACTATATTTACTATATAATTAGTATTGATTTAACCAGGCCATCATAAATTTAGGTAGTATCCCAAAATTAGTGATTGAGTGGTTCTCCAATATATTAAAATAATTATGTAAAAATACTATTAATACTAATATTTTCAAGTAGTATTAGTATTATTATTTGGGCGAAAAGTGCAATGTGATCTAACTGTTATTGCATTTATTTTGGGATTATTTTCCCGCAAAATAAATAAGTCACCTAAAATGCATCGATTAGTACAACAACAACACAAGCAAAGTCTATCTGTGGTATATTAGTTGAAGGCCGTTTAATCGCCGTATGCATAACAATAGTAAACATGTCTGCACTACAAGTGAATGCACTTGTAGTGCAGACATGAGAAATTTGAGTTATGTAAAATCTTTTGTTGGGACCGCATGTGTGAATATTTATAATCTGTATTAGCGTTGTTCCGCTTCACGTATCTATGAGTAGTAGTCGTGTTTACCTGTTCGTTTATAACGTCACTGTTGAAAGTTTTTGTTTTGTAGATGTCCATGTTTTCAAGAATGTCCACTCTTCGTCCTTTTTTTGCTAGGATTTGGTAATGCAATACATTCATCTATTTCGCTTGGTATGTGTCCGTGATTGTCAAGGTGTAATGCAAAGTTGGAATCTTATCTTTTCCGTTTGTGTTCTGTAAACCTTATTTTTAGTGTTCATCCAGTTTGCCCTATATAAGTATGTTTGCAGGCAAAAGTAAGTCTGTATATCCCACTGGAACTAAATTTGTCAGTTGTTTCGATCGTTGTTCTGAGATTATGTCGCAGAGTGTTGTCAGTTTTTAATGCTGTGAGTATTTCTTCTTTGTAAACAAAGGTTAGTTAGTCTACATATTTCTGGTCCTGTAGAGATGTGCCGTCGTGCTATATCGGTTGACTTCTTTATTCCTGTTTTTAGTGGTGTATTGTCTAAGAAGTATATCAGTGGTAGTGGGCTTGTAGCCGTTATTTTTAGCTATGGTGTAAATTGTGTCGAGATCTTTGTTGTACTTATCTGGAGTAAGTAGGATAATCATAAATCTATGTATCATATTGTTACGTTTATACCTTTTTAAACGTTTTGTTGTGAGTTCTTTATTGTAAAAGAAATAACACCAGTTTTAATAAATTAATAACAAGTTTATTTACTTTAATACATAAAGTTGACACTACAGAACAATTTACTTCAGATGCACGTCTTTACTTCACCAGATTTAATTTCACACTGACCGACTATCCACTCAGACGCTGCGTTATTTATATTTGTCCATTTAAAGTCTAGAAAATCAAAGAATCTTCTACTCCCTTTGTATCACATTTTGTTGTTGTATGTTATTTATTCGATGTATGTTTTTATATTGATAAGGTTTCTGCTTCGGATTTATTTCAAAATATTTTTTGTTGTTTCGTGTAGATAAATTTTCTTAGAAAACTATATAGATGGTAAACAACATACATGTTTGTTGTTGTCTTGCGCGTTTAGTAAGTAAACAGAAATTTGCTTATTTTTGTCTTGCATGCCAGGCAGTTAGTAAACAGCATATCAAATTGTTGTTGTTTGTGTATAAAATTTCTACGCAATTTGTATCTATAAATTTTGTTGTTTTACCAAACGTTTTCTTTAGCCAGCCACGCAGTTCGTAAACAACATACCCAGTAATTCGCTTTATTGCTTAATTTTTTTATTTTAAAACTTAAGCAACACACATTCATAACAATATGTCAAAATGGTGCTAGCTTTTGTTGGGTAGGGTGGTTCGAGGTGTTGTGGATGGTAGTGTCCGCCGTAGTTGGTTTTCTATAGATTTCAAACAGTGAGTTCCTCGTGTTATAATGATGTAAAGATAATGAAAAATTTCTGTGATGTACTTTCCCCATTGTGTATGTAAAATGTTATTATGGATTATGTTTAAGTTTGCTAAAATATGTTCGCCGTCGGTTTTTATTGGCTTCTTTAGGTTTTATTTTCGTTTATTATGAACAACAAAAAGTATTCCATATGAATTAAAATTATTTAACAATTTTAAACTAAATTAAATTGAAATTATTTTAGAAACAGTTCTTCTAGAATTTTTGTAAAGCTCATTTTGGATTTCTGTTTCTCTTGTAGATTTTTCTTTAATATTTTTATTTTCACTTTGGAATATTCTTCTGCACATTGATTATAGATTATTGGAATTACATTTTTCAATAAAAAAATTAATGTTGTCAATATTTACATTACAAATATTTTATTACTTATATTTTTATTATTTAATTTTATTATTTAATTATTTATGGCAATAGTCTAAGAAACCAATCAACATTTCAAAAATATTTACTTTTTTACCTTGGCAAAAGTATTTTACCAAAAGAGACTTGTAAAATATATTTTTATTTTAAATAATTTCTTTTACTCAAAGATTAAAAAATATATTGATTTAAGTAACTGCAGAAATTGAAGACCTTTTCTTTAAAATTTAACACATGCATATGTGACATAATAGGAAAATATATTTTACCAGACATAAAATGTGAACATGGAAAACTTAAAAATGCATAAAAAATTATAATAAAAAGTGAATAACTAGAAGCAATATATATATTTATATATATAAGTAAACAAATATACATATGATCTCTCGAGGTTATTATTGATAAAGTCCAGTAGGATTAACAATAATAAAATCATGTGTGTATGTGTGAACTCTTACTTATATATTTTATGTCTTTTGGCAAACTTCGTAAGAACACAAAATTATTTTCATTGCATAATAAAAAATAAAGTATAAAAAAATTATATAAAAATAGATTTAACAAGTATTTTGTATAATGTAATCACAGGATTTACATATATGCAGTTGTGAGTAAAAAAAAAATCAGCAACGCTAAGTTAAATTATTGAAAATTCTTTCTGCATATAACAGTAAAATGTCATATTTTATTTGGGCTGTAAATTTTTTAATCAAATTCCATGGTTTTGGTTCTTGTTGTTAGTTTTTGAATTTGTATTTTTTATGATTTATTTAAAAGTGCGAAAAAGTTTTAGGAAACGTTGACTTTAAAAAACTAATTAACAAAAATCACAACGTTTAGATTCTTATTACTATATACCAGTGTTGCCAGGTTAGATGTTTTTGGTTTTAAAATGGTATAAAAAAACTTAAATTAGGGTGTTTTAGGAAAAGTTTATATGTTTAAGGGAGTTTTTTTGAGATTTTTGGGTATTTGATACTGAATGCAACAATGCAATAATATTGCAAATTAAACATTTGATCTACGGTTTTTTCAATAAAAAAATGCTACGTAAGGCACTACTTGGATTAAGACTGAACGAATTCCATACCAGGCATAGCAACACATACATTGTGTAAATTTAAAGTATCGGGTTTTTAACAAGAACTTTGTTTTTAAATTGCGGCAACACCAACAATATGATAGTTTTGACATTTAGTTTTTTGACATTTTTATTCGTAGTAGATGCGTTCGTTGGCAATTGTTACAAAGAATTATAATAAAAATATGGTGGTTCTGTTAAACCGAAATGTCGTAAAATTCGTGATATTTTCGGATAAAGTAATCGCCCTTGTGGGACCGGTATAAAGAATTTGGTCGTTAAATTTGAGCCGACAGGTTCAATACAAATCGTGTTAACAATAATGCGTGTTCGATCGGGTCATTCAACTGAAAATATCACAGCCGTGAGCCACTGTGTTAAAGCAGATCAAAATTTGTCAATTATTCGACTTTCTCAATAATTTTTATTACCCAAAGCTACCACATGTCTAATTTTGCGTAATGATTTGATTTTGAAGCCTTCCAAGGTTCAACTGGTGCAGAAATGGAAGTCAACAAATCATTCACCTCGATGTAGATTCACTCAATGCATCCAGGAACAACCGGCTGGTTTTTCTGAAAAAATTATTTTTTCAGATGAAAACCATTTTTACTTGTCAGGGTATGTCAATAAGTAAAATTGCCGCATTTGGGCTTCTAAAAATCGTAGAGCGATTATTGAGAAGCCTTTGCATGCTCAAGGTGACACTGTATGGGCGCTACGTGATCTGGCGTTTTAGAGTCTTTTTTTTCGTTGAGGCTAGAAATGCGGAAATGGTAAAATGGTAATTAATTAACAGCGTGATCCATTATTTTTGGCCTATTATTGACGACGTGAATATCACTAACATGTGGTTTCAACAGGAGGGTGCCAAATGTCACACAGCCAATGAAACGATCAAATCAAATTTAATTCGCCAGCCTGATCGTACGATTAAATACCACTAGATTATTTTTTGTGGGGCTATGCTAAGGGCAGAGTCTATACGGAGCCAATCGAATCGATTTCGGCCTTAAAACTCGAAAAGGACCGACATTTTGCCAACAAGTGATTAAAAACTTTGATGAAAGAAACGTAATCTATCAGCATGGTCTAGGTAGACATTTTTCAGATATCATTTTTAATTCATAATTACCAAACTTTTCTTTTCGTAATACAGTCAAAATTTGAAACATCATAATGAAAATTTGATTGCTTTATTTTGTTCTAGAAACAAACTTCTTATTGCAAACCCCTTTATATAACTGTAATAGTTTAAAATATATAATATGAAATTCATTACAATCACGACGTCTTTGGAAGCCCCTTTAAATTTTTCAATTTATCGTTTTATAGCGCACATATTTCTATACTCTCTGCGATAATTCTAAACGAAAAGTCTTTCATGATAAAAAAAAACTAAAGCCATTGTTGTAATCCCGTCATTATAGGTGCACCCTTTACATATTAACTTTATTATATTTTTTCTACTTGCTTTTATATCAGCGGCAAATATACTTAAACTTAAAGCAGTTCAACGCCGAGACCAAGCATATGAAAATCACTTCAGTATTGGGTCACCCAAATAATGGCCCAATAAGGACGTGTGTTCTTGTCAAAATTCTAGTTGAAAATTATGTTTCTCTTAGCTCAACCTTTAAAGTTTCATTTTTTAACTGTAAAAATTTCACACGTCTACCTATTATCGCAAATCGAAAACAAGGCGAAGTACATGACACTAACATCACTATTGGCTCTTCCATTAGTTTTTATATATTTTTTATATTTTTACACACACACAGCAAATTCAACATATTTGTCTATCAGAGTTTAAAAAAAAGAATAGCATTGTGAAGAGCATGTAGCTTTTGGCACACCCTTTGGATTTTGGTACTTATTTTATAGCGGATTTAGTAATACACCTTCTGTGGAAGGTTGCGGTTCCAGAAATAGAGGAAATCGTGTTGCTGAAATAAGAAACAACAAAAAATCTTTTAAGCTTTCACATGCTGGGTGGGATAATCTAGCTGAGCAAAAGTTTGCCTTAAACGTTACGCAAGAATATTAATCAGGGATAAAATAAACTGTCATAAAAAAATAAAATTATTAAGAGAAAGTGATTCTGCCTCAATGCAAAAATTTTTGTTTTAAAAGTCCAAAATAAAGAGGGATGTGATTGGTACGCTTTTCAATTTTCTGTACCCAAAATATTAATAAAAAAATTTAGTCCTATTAGTACGGCTGGAACGTCGGTACATCTATTGGTTTGTATCTCCTAAAAATTTATTTACTGAAGTTTCCCAAAAAAAAGGCTCTAAAGAGTGGATTCCCAATGCGATTATTAAACAAACGAAGAACACTAAATGCTTCCTCATTATATCAAGGAAATAATAACATTTCAATTAAATTAAATTAAAAATTAATGTGACAGGTTTTAATTTTTGTGGTTACGATATCAGGGATCTTATCCTGTTGCTTGTGAGTTTGGCCAGGTGATGCGCCGAATTTTTTGCAGTAGCCATACACCAGTGGTGGCTGTGTTAGGGATCATCTAGGTGGATTAAAGATACTCATAGCGACGCTACTGTTATAATCGACAGCGTTATTTGTGATAGTATGCGTAGTTTTGTTAGTTTTTTTTTTCGACTGTTTACTGTAGGCATAGTGCGTCTATGATCATCTGCTAAAGTGTTTATAAAATTGGAATAATTAAAAAAAGCAATTTTAATTTTATTAAGAAGTGATCCAAACAATTTATTGCTTTTGCCAGTGTCTAATTTTTCTTACTGTTTTTAATATTTAAAACATTATTTAATTTTAACTTATCTATAGAAATTTGTGCTAATTAAAAAATTGTCTTCTTTAAGTGTAAACCTAAAGGGAGTTAAATATCTTGTTTTACACAAAAAATGGTACTTTTCGTATAATTTGCTGAGGGTAGCTATGCATTTCATCCCTTTAATAAAGTTTCACTGTGTGTTTAAACATACAGAAAATTCGCTTCAACGCAGCCACATTGTCTAAACCGCAGGTGGTAACTTATTAAAGAAAATCAATGCTATTAAAATGTTTCAATATATTTTTTTTTTGCTTTTGTACAGAATGAACAACAATCTGGTTAATTTAACAAAAACTGCTTAGAAATATAGAATTAAAAAAAAAGGAAACAAATAAACTGTGAAAATAAACAAAATTGCTTTTCAACAATTTACTTATAAAAGGATTTCAACATTAACATTAACCATAAGCATAATTGCATATTAATATGTGGTTAATGGTCAGCATATTTACACATTTCAATTTTATTGTATGTGTGCTTTAGCTTACGTGTGGGTGGGGTGGCAAGCAAATTACACTACAAACCTTTTCATCTCTATTATAACAAACGTGTGAAGTATGTTTTATACACTTCATTGCCCTCATTACCTATATTATCTACTTCAAAATCTTATTGGGCGAAACAGGTAATTCCTTTATTTTGTATTTTATTTAAAAAAATAAAAATATCACATACACACATACGCTTATTTAAGCATTTAATTTCATGTTCAAGTTTGAAATTTTCCAAATGAAAACACAAAATTTTCCAACTAATCAAACAATTTTATCTATGTTATAATTTATTGGTGTGTCCCTTAGTTTCATCATGTGTGTCATAAGAGGACCAAACTAACTTTTATTTTATTTTATTTAGAATTTAGTATGTTATACTCGTGTAGATAACTAAATTCCTTGTTGTATTAATTACGTTTTATGCTTCTAAGATCAAAACAAACAAATTCAGATTTAAAAAAAAAGAGATCACGAAAAGAAATCTTTGTCATCAATTCAATCATAAGGAATTATTTAAATGAATGGAATCATGAATTGTTTTTTTTTATTTTTGTTATCAAGACCGGACGTTAGATTCTACAACGCTGTTAAACCTGTTTGGCACTATAATAATGTCAAATACATCAGGACTATGAGATGAATGTATGATGAATAGTGTCAAAATATACCTAAAGCCAAATAATACAAAAAAGAATTTGATATCCCATAACCAAGTTTTATGTTTAGAAATTTTCTTAAATTCCTATAAATTTTTATAATTTTTCTTCTTGTTTTTTCAAGTGTTTGATAGCATAGAAAGAAAATGTAGATTTTGTAACTATACCAACATATCTCCATTGATTTTGTTCCAACAAAATCCAATAGAAATTTTAAAACTCGTATTTAGTGTAAAATGGGCTATAAGGATATAGATCTTAGATTTTAACATGAAATTGTCCTTATTCGAACGATAATTTTTTGGCATTATTCAACATCTGGCATATGACCGCTACAACTGACTTGCTAATAGTCTAATTTGGAGCACTAATTGTTTATGTTCAAACCAGTTGGTCAATCGTTTCGGGCTTACCGGAGTTATTAACGATTTCACATAATCCTACAGAAAATAGTCTAGAAGCATTAAATCGCACAATTTTTAAGGTCTATTCAAGGGTTTGAAACGGTTACCCAATGCTTTCTACAAGAAATCAATTGTGGCATGAGCTGTGTGTTATTTTGTTCCATCTTGTTGAAACCACAGCTCCTCTATATTATAGTTGTTCATCTGATGGACGGCAAAGTCAGTAATCATGTCTTTGTTAGCCCTAAAGTACTAACCAACTCTGATGTAACGGTGTTCCAATATACACTTGAGGATTATCATCACTCACTTTGTTAACGTATTTATTCAAACAAAAGTGAGCTTCATCGCTGCACAAAATCTGGCTTATAAAAATCAACGGTGATCAACGGCATTCTTGCTTTGCTTCCCCTCCCCTTCCATTCCCGGGACACATTTATATGTCTTGACGAAATCTCACCGTCATTACATGTGTCACCGGAGGTAAATGGGAGCTCAGTCCCCTAAAAGGCTAGCAGGAGCCAATTGGACAACTCCACTTTATTTCCACGGGAATCAGTAAGCCCTAAAGTTCAGCTTTTTGGCTTTTTAGCCTTTTAGCTATTCTCTGACTGATTATTGAGGTTGTCCCTTCGGAAGCGTGGGTGACGCTAAAATCATCCAAAGTAGTTTGATCCAACGTCAGGTTATGACTTACACGGCTAAATACTAACGTAAATCTTATCACGCATTATTGCTTTGGGGTAAATTACCCCAAGGATTCTCTACTCATCTTGAAATGCCAAAGCGTAAAAAATAGAAATCGCTTGGTGGTTAACAGTATTGTCATCAGATAAAAAAGTGTTACCAATTTGAAGTGCTATTCCTTAATAAAAAAAAAATAACCTTTGCTAGTCCAAAGAAGTATCCCAGCGGAGCTGTGTATCAATAGACTATCAACTATGAAGTCGGTAGTATACTTTCGTAAAAAAAAATATATGAAAAAGAGAACAATGGACGGGTAAAAATAAAAAGTGTCTTTAAAATCCGAATTAATTTAAAATTGTAAAAAAACCGAATAAAAATAAAATATTTTAAACAAAATTTTTTTTATTATTTAAAATAATAGGACTATCGAGAAAATAAGCTGATTTCGTGATCACCTATTAATTTTACGAAAAATCGACTTTTATATGAAAACAAATAAAAATGTAAAAATTGCTTCATCTCCGTATATATTTTTATTCGAAAACTAAATGGTACAATCAAATCAAAAAGAATTACTCCGATCTGACTGCTAGTTTTTTTTATAGCTGTCTCAAGCTCCGTTTCGTGTATGCTTTACCGAACCAACTTAATTTAAACCTAAGAATTTCAAAGCGAATATCTTTTTATTATGTGAGCTAACGGTTTGCTTTTTATTTTTTATTTTAAGTAGGATATTTCAGTATACTAAAATTGAGAAAATAAACTCTGCAGAGACGTAAGTTTTTTTTTGTTTGTTAATTTTTATGAACATATAACAAAAATCCATTTTTTCTCTAAACATTTGAACCTGAAATTTTAGCTATACTTTCCTACAGTTGCAAATCACCACTAATACATTGTCTCATATCTGTTTTTACATTTTTAATCAATTTCAAGTGCTACCTCTCAATTTGTTGCATTACACGGTACAACATTTTTCAGCTGATTGATACGCGACTGAATTCTGATAAGGCCCTTTTGTTTAACATAACTCAAGAACCACTAGTCGAATTTTATTTAAACAAATTTAGAAAACTTAAGAATTACAAGTACTTTCATCTGTTTAGATAACGTTTCGCTACATAAGCAAGAGTTTCGCAGTTATAAATAAATGTATGAAGAAAACAAAAATATTTTTTGCCTTAAAAATTAATTATTTTTGTTTTAATTCTTCAAAAATCCAAAACCGTAAAAAAGTGTCAAGTCTTATTACTTTCACGTAAAAAATGAAAATCAATGAACGCGTTCAGGCACTGTACCTCTGAAAAATCTGTTGAATCATCACGCTAAAAAAGTCCTAGAGACCAAGTCAGTAAAAGAAATAAATAAAATTGAAAGCGGAAATCTAACAATAGACTATAAATGGGGATACGATAGTCAAAGCGAATACCAACAGAAGTTTTCAGATAATAAAATTTCTGACTCTCATTTATATAAATTATCATTAAGTAATGACATAAATAATTAATATGGAACAACAATAAACCTTTTTCCACACAATATTGTAGAACACTACAGCTTGCATACGTTAAAGTGACACCTCAAGTTATAGGAAAAGAAAAGAGTCGATGAGATATCTCAACTAAAAGAAATTGGATTAACAGTAAATAATCGTAATTTTAAAGTAAAACATGAATTATATTTTACAATGATTGGCGGCAAGACAGCACAATCAGTGACAGAAATAACAGCAGCATCTTTTTGTTTTATTTGTGGAGCCACAACATCCAAAATGAATTAAATCGAAGAAGTTTAAGCTATGCCCATAAATAAAGAAGCACTCCCATTTTATGAGGTTATTAAGCTGATGGAGTGTCTTTTGCATGTAGCTTATAATATTGAATTTAAACGTGGGAGAGTCGACTCAAATACTCGTCCGATAAAAGAAGTCCGAAAATGTTTGATAAAGCGTGAACTGAAAGAGAAATTTGGAATGCAGGTTGATGCTGTTAAGCAAGACTCTGGTACGAAAAATTCAGGAAATACGTCACGACGATTCCTGGCTAATCCTGCTTTGATTTCAAATCATGAAATCACGGGTCTAGATGAACACATAATCAAAAGGTTTTCAATAATTCTCGAAGCTAAAACAATCACCGAGTAGTCGATACAAAAAATTTTGGTGATTTTTTTATGGAAACGACAAAAGAGTTTTTTGCACTGTACGGGTGATAAGATATGTCACTTTCCACTTTACAAAATTCTGATTCATGGAGAAGATATAATTAAAATGTATATTTTTCCTGTAGGCTTACTATCCGAAGAGTCTCTGTAAAGTTGTATCAAAGACTAAAAAAAATATCGTCTTAGACACTCCAGAAAATCCAGCCGAATTGCCACGAACGAAGATATTATGCACCGAATGATGATAACATTAGATCCCATGATCTCACATTTGACACCTTCATTTATTTAGAAAAAGCATAGTGTTATAAGCGACGAAGTTAAGGCACTTTTCGAATAATGAATTGAAAATAAATATAAAATAAATAATAAATTAAAAATTAGAAAAATAATTTAAGTTTTTTATTAGTTATGGCGTTTTACATTCTAGGTAACGATCTACATTTCTCTACCTTTCTTCATTTTGATTACTTTTGTGTATTACTATATAAATAAAACTAAATGTTGTGATGAAATCACTACATTTTTTGACAAATATATATTTTCCTCACTTCCATACAAAAATCCCCAGTGTGCACCGTGACTGCTCTTGATGAAGTGTATTTTGATATAATTTTTCGAGCACTGAATGTCAGATATCATAAATAACATCCAAAATGCTAGCCTTTAAGGTGTCATTTATTACCGGGTTATCAGTATGTATAAATCAGTGATTTTACATTAAAGTGTCCAGTTCGAAAAGTAAAAAATCCATGCAACAACTCTTGTTTAGTTATTTTCTATTAATTACTGTAGATTTAGGAAGTAAAAATTCTACACTCGTATAATTCCAAGAGACGTGAAAGCTATAATGTGATACTGAAGCTTTTGCGGATTGGCTCTAGCACGCTTCAATAAATTTTCAGTTCATTTCAATACAAAACAAAAATTGTGTGCTTTAATTTCCAATGAAAAACCCCTCGCATTTCTTACCAATTCATTATGTTCTCTACCCTCCCTCTTAGATAAATTCGTCCCCAGACTGTGAGGTATATTTTAAAATAAAATGAGAACATTATTTTAGTCTCTTTAAAATTCATATACCTGTAACAAATCCTTTTAATCATAATTCATTAGTTCTTTTTTGTTAGTTTGCTTCTCACGCTATTTAAATATCCATTCAGATGTATTTTAACATACATATCCATATATATATTTATTTATATATATATAGGAGTATGTGTGTTTTTATAGCGGTCATAAGTATATGTTATAAGCTGCTAGCGCTATTGAGGGTTGTTTTATTTATTTTTCTAAAAACAAATTACATTTAATACCTCAATAAACTTAAAGGATACAACAAGGATTCATTCATTTAAATATTAGTCATGTAAATATTTATTTAAAACTTAGTTACATTTATAATTTTGCTAAAATAAATAAAATACAAAATTTTCTTCAAATCTTTGGAGAAGAAACTTATTAAAAAAAATAATTGAAATTTTTAATAAAGTCAATGAAGGCGCTCTATCCTTCTCAACTCCCATTCATGTTATAAATTTTAAATATTTTCATTTCGTTTTAATTAACCACAAATTTTTTAACTCTTTTTTAGTTTAATTAAACAATATTTTTTGTCGAAGCATTTCTGCTATTTTGAAAAATATTTTCTAATTTAAAAAAAATCGTGCATTAAAAATTTGCTTGACTTAATATTTTTATCGTAAAGAGTTTTCTTATCTTGCTTCTCCTGTAGCTTGTTTTGCTTGGCTGTGTCTTTTCATATATCATATTATTAGATGGTTCTTTTCAGTCGAATTATTCCTTACGGCGAGCTTAAAAAGACCGGTTAGAGTTAAGCCATCCTTGAGAAATCCAAGTAGAGAATGGGCTACAAGTGATGCCGAAAAAGGGATCTTATTTGTCAACCACTTGAGACATTTTTTTGCAATTGATGATTTCTGGTGAAATTGGGATTGGTAAGCTAATCCAAATAAAGAGCCCCGGGTATTGATAAATTCAGCCATGAAAATAAAGTGCTTGCCCAGCTACCTGGTGTTACTATGAGAATCATTCTGTTTATTTTTAACACCGTCTAGACTAATACAGAATGGAAAGTAACTATGGTGACAATGATAACTAAACCAGCCAAGGACCATACTAAAGGGGACAGTTATAAGCCAATAAGCCTACTGCCTACAATTTCTAAACTATTCGATTGCTAATAGCAAAGTTGACTCCAATACAGAATAAAGTGGAATGAATCCCTAACCATCAATTTTGTTTTAGAGCCAAACATAGTACTATAGAGCAAACATACAGATTAGTAAATGTCATAAGAAATTCGATTGAGGAAAAAAAATATTGCTCAGCTATTTTTATTGACGTATCGAAAGCTTTTGACAAAGTATGGCATGACGGCTTAATGTGCAAAACAAAGCTAAATTTGTCTGCAAATACTTACAAGCTTTTGGAAAGTTACTTAATGGTCGTAGATTCATAATCAACCAATTGAAACAGGGGTTTCCCCAGGACAGCTTACTAGGTTCTACCTTATTTTTGATTTATATTTTACACACCTCAACTTTTGCAGATGATACAGCACCACTCAGTGTTCACAAAGTCCATCAGGAAGCCTCACGAAATTTACACGATAAAATTTACACTTTAGAGATGTGGAAAATTAAGGTAAGTGAACAAAAATGTTCTCATGGTACAGTTATACTGCGTCAGGAAACTTATTCGATCATCAGCATAAACAATCAAATAATTCCCCAATATAGCGAAATAAAGTATCTCGATATTCACCTACACCATCGGTTAACATGGTTATCTTATATTGATGCGAAATTGACCTAGATGAAATTTAAAGCTGTACATGAGTGATTAGATTTACAACTGTACCTGGCTGTGTAAGCCGCAACAAGACGGTGGATCATACTACTGTAGATGAAATGTAGCGTCATCCTCGCCCTAGGAAGCATTCAGATAAATATATCTTCCAGTCACTCCTATTTGCAACTTCAAGAGCTCAGAGCAGACTGCAGTCCTCACTCTTTGCTGAAGAGATGGAGACTATCCAACTCCTGGTCCAGAACGCATGAAGTCTCATAAAATTTAAGAACACTACGAAAATCATTCTCACTGGACCTAGACCATTCATTGTGTTCATTGTGAATGATCCTACCCACTAAACTCAAACGAGGGCCTCGAAACCACAACCACCACGAGAAGAGCTAAAAGGCTAAAAAGACTAATAGCTGAATTCTATGGCCTTACTGATTTCCGTGTAAATATAGTGAAATTGTTCAGTTCGCGCCTGCTAGCTTATTAGGGGACTGGGCTCCCTTTTAACCCCGTTGACACATGTAATGACGGTGAGATTCCGTCAAAACATATCAATGCGCACCCGTGGGGAGTTAAAAGCTGTACATGACGTGATAAGGTTTACATCTGCACCTGGCCGTGGGCCCTAATCAGATGGTGGACCAGTACCACTGTGGATGAAATGTAGCATCATTCTCGCCCTAGAAAGCCTTTAGATAAATACATCTTCCAGTCACTCCTATTTGTAACTTCAAGAGCTCAGAGCAGACCGCAGTCCTCACTCCTTGCCGAAGAGATGGAGACTATCCAATTCCTGGGGCACAACGCATGAAGCTTAATAAAATTTAAGAACACAACGGAAATCATTCTTACTGGACCTAGACCATTCATTGTGTTCATTGTGAATGATCCGAACCACTAAACTCAAACGAGGGCCTCGAAACCACAACCACCACGATACTCCCGAAGGGCCACCCTCAATAATCAGTCAAAAAAACAACTAAAAGGCTAAAAAGACAAATAGCTGAACTCTGGGGTTTTTCTGATTCCCGTGGAAATATAGTGGATTGTCCAGTTAGCTCCTGCTAACCTTGAAGGGGACTGGGCTACCTTTTACCCCCATTGACACATGTAATGACGGTGAGATTCCGTCAAAACATATCAATGTGCCCCCAGGAGGGTTTTAAAGTTGTACAAATGAATTGGCTCACGGAAGAAATTTTGCAGTACAACACGATTCTGGAACCAATATGGTGCTATGGAATTTAGTTATGAGGTGCCGACTCTGCCTCAAATATTGAAAAAGTTCAAAGACGGCAAAACAAACTCTTTCGTATAATTGCTACTGCTACCTGGTATGTCAAAAACTCACGAATTCAGAAACTAAATTCTTACAGTACGCAGTAAGATATACTAACAGTCTTGAGTTCCCCTCTAACCCCTTTGCACGTAACAATCTTTACTTTCGTGGTCACACTCAGTTAAAGTGGAGGGACACCCTTGCCGTCATCCCAGCCCAGGATAAATGATAAAAACCGACATGTGTCTGTAGTTGGTGCAGAAACACAACTTTTGTTTAACATTGTCTGGACTAAAGTAATTTTTCTTTTAGAGTTAAGCTTTGTGTACTTTTGTTAGCTCAGTTTCTCTCGAAGATTTAATAAATAAATGAAATGAAAACAAATATATATTATTAAAGTCGGCTATAACTTTAGGTCTTACAAATCTGCGAGGTTTTTATACCTCAGAAGTGCTTGTTATCTCCTCAGTGAAACAATCGACAAATTTACCCTACTGCTTTCAAGTTTTGGCTGGCTAGAATGAAATTAAAATGCTTTTTTGTGACTATGCGTTGCTTTAGGATGACGTGGTGGCTTGCTGCTATTTTATAAAAAAAACAACACAAAAAGAATTAAATATAAAACAAAGTAGTAACCGCTATTAAGTTTTTTTTTCTAATTTTTTAAATTGATTAAATGTTGAATGAATAAAAAATATGTTCAATGGTACTGTGGGCTTTCAAAAGCTGTAAAGCTATTTGAGTATAATTATTTTTTTTTCCAAAACCACTTTTCATTGAAAGCTATGAGCACATCAAAAGCAACGCTGTTATTCCCTTTTTTTAGTTTCTTCTATCATCATCAGTTAGTGATTTTGTAAAATCAAAGCAAAACAAAAACAAAACATAATTTGGTTATAGAAGTTAATTCGATTTTGGTTGAAAACTTTTATGGAGTAAATTGCAAAAGAGATTGCAAAATGATATTGCAAAACAATTTCCGCAATGCAAAATTTTTAAGTATAGAAATAAGTGAAACAAATATAATGGGTGTTTCAAAATTTCATTACGATTTTAATTTGCCAGCTGTTTCAGAGACCCATTTCTCAAAAAAGAGTCATAACAAGATAACAATACATTGTCATTGTTAAACGATACTTAGAAAATAATGAAAGATTGACCTTATTTATGATTAATTCTTGGCTTTAACTACAAATCTATTTAAAACGTGTCACAATTTTTCTAAACTGGACGGAAATTTCCAGTAATTGACTTGCAGAAGTTTCATGCACATTTTTCTTTTTGCAAGTAAAGTCATAGTCACTTGCACTCACTTGTATAGTGTAACGTAGATATATTATTTAGGTTTTAAAAGAAAATAATTATCAGTAAAACTGTAAATGAAGTGAACTATTGTTTATTTTACAACTTGCGTTATTTTCTAATAAATCTTATACACTCAAGGCAAGAACAACATGGTTATAAGAAATTCCACGAAATAACTTAACAAATAGAAAACGAAAGCAACTTACACAGAGCAAAACAAAAACCACACCACCAAACAGGCGCCTGCACTGAATGATGATAACAACAAGAATATGCGATAACCGCATAAAACAGTTATATAAGCACCACTTGCTGGTACCCCTGTACGCTAGTAGGTAGTGGACTAGCTGTCAGTGTGGGGGTTGTGGATTTGATTCCCAACGAAAACCTTGGTTTTTTTTTCACTACAAAAATATAAATTGACTGTCGGTGGAGTTGCTCAGCGATGAAGGCATGGTCAATGGTCGCTGTGCTGTCTTTTATACGACAGTTAATTTCTGACTATCTTTCTACTTTCACCACCTGTTATATCTCTTCGCTATGCCCCCCCCCCCCCCCCCCCGGGGCACATAAATATGGTCTTTATAGAATTCCACTATCTAGACACAGTGCAACTGGGGAAAAAGGGAGCCCAATCCCCTGAAGGCAGCAGGTTTCAACTGGAAACTCCACTTTATTTCCACGGGGATCAGTGTGCCCCAGAGTTCATTATTTGCCTCTTTAGACTTTTAATAGATCTCTAGCGGATCATTGAGGTTGGCCCCTATATGGGAGTAACATGGTGGTTGTGGTTTCGGGGCCCCATAACAGACAGGTCAGTTTTTAATGGTGGACAGGTTCATTTCACCTTAAATAACACCTACCTGGTGAAATGTTCCCAGATCCAGTGAGCATGCTAGACATGTATTCTGGACAGGAGTTGGAAAGTCTCCAAGTCTTAAGCAAGGAGTGATGATTTGCAGCCCTGCTCTGAAATCATCGAAGTTGCAACTAGAAAGTTCTGTTGCATAGAATTATAGCTTCGGATTCCTAGGACGAGCATGACGTTCCAAATTTTGCAGTGGTTTGGTCCACCATCTGATTAAGGCTTCATGGCCAGGTGCGGATGTAAATCAAATCACATCAATCTCTTCTTTAGCCCTTTCCTAAAGAATGTAGCACGGTACTTGACTAAATAGGCATTGTTGCCTAAAATGCTACTTCTCTTAAAAAAAAAATAAGTTGAAACGTTGTTGAGTACAACAAAATAATAAAGCATCTAATAATAAAGCAGTGGAATTCTCTCGAGCCAATTATGCTAACGCGGACCCTTTTAGGAGAATTTGTGCAGATTTTAATAAATATTATAATTTCGTAGATTACAATTTGCCAGTAAGCGTAATAAGGAATAACTTATTAGATTACCTGAACAACTAGGTGTTTGCATTTATGTATTTTTTTTATAGAATTTGTTTTTATTGTATGTATGTTAAATTTGAGCAAATTTTTATGTTGTATGTAAAGCTAGTATTTATTATTGTATGGGTATTAATTTAAGATAATTTATATTGTATTTTAATTAAAATGTCTGCAAGGATGTTAAATTCCGTAGACAAATAATGATAAATAAATAAATAAATAAATAGACGTTGCCATTGTGTTTTTTTTTTTTTGCGTATTTAAAGTAAATAAATCGTAAAAAGCTCTAGAGTTTTGTGTTAATATTTTGCTATAAAACAACTCAATATAACAAAAAGTTTATTCAAAGGAATAAACGTAGCAATACATATATATCAAAAATTTCAAAATTCGATGGCGGTATAAGCTGAGCACTTAAACAAAAACAAGTCTGTAGTAAATTTTAAAGCACCGTTTAAGCGCAATAAACTAAACAAAACAAAAACCTGCTACACTGCACTAAGATACTTCTTCCGCTAAACAAAAATATTGTCAACATGATGTGATGTATTCTCAGTGCAAAGGGAAGAATTTCAAAACGGAAGTGTTACTCAAATGCTCGTATAAGAGGTTTAATAAGAGCATAATAACGCATAAATTAAGAGTTTGTTAGAGCAAAAATTAAATTGTTGTTGTTTAATATACAAAAACAAATTGCAATAATGAAATTTGGATGCCATGATTGTTTACATGTTGTGTTCACAATATATTTGTCCATTATTGTTGTTGTAAAACTTTCAACTTTTAAAGAACAAAAAAAAGGTGTTCCATTAAATGCATTTTAATTATTGTTTTATTTTTCATTTTAATAGAGTGAAACTAAAAGCACAAATTGCAAGTGAAAATATTAATAAATTCATCAAAACTTTTTCTATTAATTAATTTAATTTATAAATTCCTTGATGTCAAAAGGAAAAATAGATTTAATATTTTTATTACATATATCATTTTATTTTATTTGTAACTATACATTTTTTTGTTGTTAAAATTAGATTAGCATAATTTTTACATTGCTTAAGCTTTTACTTTCATAAAGAAATTGTGAATTTACAGATACATTTTTTCTTAATATTATTTTTAAGACTAATTAAATTAACAATTTTTTTCAAATCTTAAATCTTACAATGCTTTAATCAGTCCAGTCGGTGCTAGATGAAAAAGTCCTTAATCATAGTAGCTGCAAATGTTAGGACTTATTTCCTTAATTATGAAACAAGCAAACAACGCCTTCATATTAAGCCAGCGCAACCGTGGTGTGGATGAAAAACTCAGGTATTTAATTAGACAAAATTTTGTGTAAGCCCTTCTTTTTCTTTCTTCACATTCATTTGTACACACCTAATCCCCCCTCCTCGGGGGAGGGCCACATATAAATGTTTTGACGGAAATCCATCGTCAGTACATGTGTCTTCGGGGGTAAAAGGGAGCCTAGTCCCCTAATTGGCCAGCAGGAGCCAACTGGACAATCCGCTATATTTCCACGGGAATCAATAAAGCCCCAGAGTTCTGCTATTTGTCTTTTTAGCCATTCAGCTGTTCTTTGACTGGTTATTGAGGTTGGCCCTTCGGGAGTATCGTGGTGGTTGTGGTTTTAAGGCCCTCGTTTGGGTTGTGTGGGTCGGATCATTCACGATGAACACAATGAATGGTTCATGTCCAGTGAGCATGAATGCTGTTATATTCTTCAATTTTATTAATGCGTTCTGGACCAGGAGTTGGATAGTCTTCAACTCTTCAACAAGGAGTGAAAACTGCGGTCTTACTAGAAGTGACTGGAGATTATACGTATCTTAAGATCATCTAGGGAGAGAATGACGCTATATTTCATCCTCAGTGGTATGATCCACCGTCTGGTATGGCTTACACAGCTAGGCACAGACGTAAATCTTATCACGCATGTACACACCTAACTATCGAAAGTGTCCAAGTTTCAAGTTCGTATTAATCAGCTGCTGCATATAAAAAATTCTGAAGTTCCTTTTGCAACACCGTATAAATGCTACATACTAGAAAAATCGTTTTTACATTTATATGCTTCATGCCCTGACTAAGTGGTTGGGGTGTGTATTTTAGGCTTTGTCGTATACAGGTTTTACGAATTCAGCTTTTAAATGGGTCTATTTATGTCGCAGCTAAAAATGACTATTTTGATTATTGGAATGCCCCATACTTTTTCGAAAATTAAACAACAGAACATCTGACTAAATGGTTGGGGTGTATATTTTAAGCTTTGTCGTATGCAATTTTTACGACTTCAGCTTTCAAATGGACTTATTTGTGTCATCAGAACAAATTGATGTTTAGAAAATGCCACAGAAAAGATTGACTATTTCAATAAACGCAATGTGCCATAGTTTTTCGAAAATTAAACAGCAGAACCTCGTTTTAGCGTTAACAAATTTACCTGTCTGAATTGAAACAGCCTTTATTTAATATATTAAAATTGCATACTATTTAGTGTTATCTTAAACTAAACTTTTGAAATAAACCAATAAATAAAACAATTTCATCAAATCCCTTGACAAAGTGATGCAGGGATCATCAATAGCAAAATAATCTTTCATCATTTACAACAATAAAAACTATTTAAATTTCAATTAAAAATAAACATTGAGTTGCTATTACTTCTGGTCAATAGTTTTATTTTGTAAAGTCTAAATTGACTTTCGAGATGCCTTTTGTCATTTAGTATTACAGATTTCATATGCAATCACATTCAAACACACACACACACACATACACACAAGTCTCTTTTCGACTTTGTTGTTTCATTATAGTTGTACTGTTGTTGTTGTTTTATTTGTTTGAAAGTGCTTTTTTAAAAACATGACGATATTGTTAATTAAATCTCTGAAATTAAAATGTTTTGTTTACTTAAATTGAAAAATCGCATTAATAAAAGAAGAACAACAGCAGCAGCAACAGCAACAAAAATCGACTGCAAAGGAATAAATATAAAAAAAATATTTACTAAATATAGTAAAATAACAAAAAGAACACAACAGCAATTTAAAAAAAAATCATTGAATGCATTGCAGTCATTGAATCAATTTCGCCAGTTATTGTTGTTCTGCCTCCATTGTTAAAGAGTTTGAGGTTTTTCGTATGATTGACTACTTGTGCAGATGATGATACATGATGACCAGTTCTATTAAAAATGTACAGCAAAAGTTTTTGTGTCACAGGTAAATATTTATATTCAACAAGTGTTTTGTTTTTAGCACAGTGGAACACTTATCCATTATTCTGACTATAAAAATAAAACGTTTTTACATAATTTTATTATTGGCCACAAGATCAGGAACTTATAAAATGAATTTTGAATGGATCAAATCCGAAAGTTTTTATATATGTAAAGGGTGTTAATAGACATGATATTTAATTTATTTAGAAAATAATCTTTTGGCATTGACTGTAACATGACTTCTAGCCAAGCGTGATTCGGATGTCGTGTAATCTGGAGGTAAACCCGGCGAACTCCGTTTCGCCACCAGATGGATTCGTTTTTTGTAACATTTCGTTTCGGGATTAAAAGACAAAAAAAAATATTTTTTTTTGTTTTATATTTAAAAAAAAATATTTATTATTTCATTGCACAACAGTAATGAATTAATTTCGATTACAAAAATGAAGTGGAATTTAGTTAAACTTCTCTAAGTAAAAAATGAAAGTGAATGCAAAGTAAATACTGAATCGAAGCGTTATACGTGTCCGCAAATTATCCGTTTCATTGAAGTGCTCTTTGGTAAACCACATTTTTTGTATTTTGGTTTGACAAAGCGGATGGTTTCCCAACTCGTGAACATGCAACGTATAGCTGTCCATGTGAAAAACAATGATTTTCTAAATTTATCCCGCAAACACTAAGCTATTCGCCTTGCGACTTGTTAATTGTCATTGTGAACGCAAGACGCACCGGAAATTGCAATCGTGTGAAGTCAAACGGAAGATCAGTCGGAATCATTGGTATTCGAGGAATACATACATTTTCACCTGTGTACTTTTCGTTAATAATGGTGCCTCAATCAAATTCGGCATAAGTCTTTTCACTGCAAGTCGAGTACCATTGCAAAGTCGCGGTGGATTCAAATTACGCAACATCATTATAACCGAACCAACTTTGAGTTGCAAGTTATGTGCTGGAAATCCTGGTAACTCCAGGGAGTTCAGAAACTCCGTTGGATAATTTACTGCATCATCGGGATTTGTTATGGAATCAAAAGATTTGTATGTCACCAAATCGCCATCGATTTTCGATTGAATGGTGAAATTCAGTGCTTGTACATCATTATCCTTTGGGGGCGAGAATTGCTCGTTGACTTAACCAAGCATAATTCTTATAATTCTCACTAATGTTTGGAAAAACATTTTCAATAAGAGCTAATTGAGAGTCTACAAATCGGTAAAAATCGTTGGTAAGACTAAGTAATCCAGCTTTTGCATCAGCTGGGACTTTTCCATTTCCAACAGCTAACAATTGTTTGGAAAATTGTGCAGCACTTTAACATTTTGAAGTTGAACTCTCATATTAGTGGTTAGTGATAATGTTTTTACATTATTTCACAAAGGTGATGCCTTCAGGCAAGCATTCAATTCATCTGCAGGCGTTGCACGGGGAATTACTGTCAACGTCTGCCTGAAATCGCCTGCCAACAATATCATCAAGCCGCCAAAGTTGTTGTTATTTCGCCGAAGTGTGAAGTTGAATGCATCAAGTGATTTCTGTGTGAAGTTAAATGCTTCAAGTGATTTCTTATGTGCCATTGTGCACTTATCCCAAAAAATTAGCTTTTATTGCATCAACAATTTTCCCATTGCACTGGATTGGGAAATAGTGCATGTTGGAGTATCTATTGTGTTTAAATTGAGTGGCAACTTAAGCGCAGAATGTGCAGTACGACCGCCATCTATAAGAGTCGCCGCAGTTCCAGATGATGCTAACGCCAAAGCTGTCACATCTTGATCGAATAGTGGCCAAAATCAATGAAATGACAAATATTTTTCCTGTTCCTCAGGTGCGTCCAGGAAGAATAGACCACCAGTATTATTGGTCACCGCTTGCATAAATGTGTCGTATACTTGTTTTTGCTGTTCATTCAGCAACGGCACATTATTTCAAACTAATTCCTGCAATGTATCAATATTGTATTGCAGCTCTCGATTTAATTCTTGGTTGAATGCATCGTGTATCGATCGATTTGATGCAATCAGTCCTACTTCAATCAGTAGCTTGTTTGCAATAGTCAACCATTGATCCTAATTCAGACTCAATCCTTCATTGTATATTTCATTGGTTATTTACATGTCGAACGTACTTAGTTTCGTGAGGGGTACTCACACACCACGTACTGGGTCTGTTGCAGTATATGCTATATATCAGAGATGGCGCTGTTTTCCTGCTTTTCTCTTGAATTTTTTCCTGAGTTTTCTTTGCTACAAACCTCACGGAGCCCGAGACCTTTCCAACCAATCCAAAACCGTGAAAATCGGTTCGTGCGTTCTGGAGTTATAGCGTCAGGAAGGAAAACCTGACTTACTTTTATATAGATAAAAGATATCGGCAATATCGCAGTAAATGTGGTCAATCGTTGCTGCTTTATCGGCGTAGAGTAGCAAGTTGATATATCCCCACAGAAAATAGTCAAGCGATGTTAAGTCGCACGATCTTGGAATCAGTAGTGAATTGTTAGCCCGTGAGCAAATTATACTCAGCGGTCCCTGCTATAGAACCGTGATTACTGACTTTTTCGTTTATAAATTTAACAATCTTGTGTGCAGGAGCACCCCATAATTTCACGTTTCAGAATCATGAATTAACCTCCACAAAGTTGACAACTTAACGCGACTACACTGCTGATTGTGGGAATATATATAGCCGTTAGTTTACTCCAATAACCCAAAATGGATTGACCCCTGAAGAACATTTGCCACGTAACATTATATGGCCACATATGGTGGAAAAACTCATCCAAAGTTGAACCTTTAGATTAGACTATATCCGAGCCAGCCGTGACGGTCATATGCCAGAAGTAATATTTAAACTAAAATACTAGAAGATTGTCCTTCGACTACAATAAATTTCTAAAAAACACTTTTTAGTTTTAGTATCAGGGAAATCACTTGACTTAAAGAAACATTTGATTGCAATCGAATGTACACTCTATAGAACCTTGATACGTTTAGAATATAAATGTTTCTAGTTTCACTGTATTGTTGCAATATTATTTTATTTTATTATTTTGTCTATTGTTTTTGTATTAACGGAAAAAAAGAAAACAAGGATCAGGATAACATGTCAGTCAGTTACATATTATATAACTTAACATGGACTTGTGTGATTTTTGTATGTAAAAATGTTGTAGTGTTTTTTATTTATTATTTTAACAAACATTTTATTGTAGCATAGGTGTTGAAAAGAAAACACCTTCGTACATGATGTTGCCATAAGACTTTTAGTTATAAAAATATTATTTTAAAAAAATATCTCTGCTTAATTCAAAAAATCAAGTGTTTGAAAATATTTTCCTTAACGAAAATGAACTAGTGGTGAAAGTTTATTTTTATCGTTATTTAAATATTTTGGGTAGTTTTGAAATTTAAATGTTATTATTATAGATTATTATAATTAACTTATTGACTTCGTGATGTTAACATAGTTACAGTTCGAATGCTTGTGATAATAGCTCGTATTACCTTTTTCAGAAAATATTTTAATATAATTTTCTCTCTGTTTTATTGTCTATTATTTAATACGTTTCATTCATATGGAATTTTATAAACAAAACGAATATCAGCTTTAATTTTTATTTCATTTAAAACGGAAACTGAAGGAATCAAGGGCTGCTGCAATAACCGAAGAGCGAGATGCAGGACATGAGGCACAACACTCACGCCAGGCTCGATCAATAACGAGAATCGATCTAAAAAAAAGCAGCGTTCAACTACGACAAATAATACGATTACAAAATGCAGCACGATGTCGTCATTGGTCCAATGGATAAAACTATTCGCCTTACAATAGATTAGTTTTATTATCACAAGTTCCTGTCGTCATATAGCAAAAATATGTTTCATTGATATTCATTAAAATATTGCTGTTAATAAAATCTATACATTTTTTTATCAATTCCGTATGACTCATCTTTAATTTTTTCCCTGCACATGCTTGATTCTTGATTACATACATATACAGGCATTCACTTTTATATATATAGAGGTGAGTAGAGGCAGAGCAACATCTATCTACCCGGGTTCGGCTAGTATTTTATAAAAGGTGGACAAATTTAATTCCTATATGAGTTGTAAATAGAATTCAGATTTTATGTCAAAAAGTGAGATAATCAAGGAATACTGGGTAAAGTATTACAAGTCTATTTTTTTAGAAAATTAAAAAGAAAAAATTAAATTTCTTAACTTGTTAGTAAAAACATTCGCCAAATGCGATCTTGTGTTACATATAAAGGGTGTGCATAATCTTTACGCTAAATCAAATCGCGATAAATCATGGACTTTATGGAAACTTCCTATTGAAAAATTTACTGTTTACACGTTTTTACAGTGAATGTATTTGTAAGTTTTATATTTTGGCTACTAAGCTGAAAAAACTTAATTAATACAGGTTATCATCGTATCACCACGGAAACAGCCTTTAATATTATATAAATTTTTTGTAGTTATTATAGCGAACATAAAAATATTTTAAGAATCTGCCTGTTTCTCTAAAAAAAAAACGTAAAATATCGACACATAGGGACATCCAGAAGTTACAATTTTTTTTTTGTTGCGCACTTGTTGCTATAACGGGCATATGGTTACAAGCACTGTACAAACTTGACGTGATTGCCTGTAATCTTGAATGAATAATACATCACGTTCGGGACAGTCTACGATTTTTTTACGATTTCAGAAATAGATAACATGCGAAGGCTCTAAGCCCATATTTTAAAATTTTACAGGAGAGACAAAGAACAACCAAACTTTTCTTTGCGTTAACATTATTTAATTCTGTAAACGCATTTTTTTGTATTTTTATTTGTTTTCTATGTGCGTAAACGCAAAACGAAAGAATAAGTATTTGCCGAGATAAACGATTTTTTGGACTTTGTGCTTTTTTTATTGCTTAGTTTGTATTTTTTTATGGACTTAGGTCTTTTTCTTAGAGGTTGTCTTTCATTGTATTTTTTATTTACTACAATGATCTTTTTTTCCACAAAGTAAAACCATATACTGGCAAACTCTTCAGCATGTAGTTCACCTTCGGCTTCACTCCACAAAAAACAGTAACCTTACCTTTTCGATTTTTAAGACTATAAAAAACTAAATTGTGCACCTGTAACTTTGTGCGGTAATAAAGGCTGCTAACATGGGATTTTAGTGCCATTAGGAACGCTTGCAGCCTTTTTTTTCTTTTCCTGGTGAAGTGCACACTCTTCATAAGCGATGTTACCGACTGAATAGCGTGCACATAATTCACATTGATCTTTTTTGTCATAAACAGGGCCAATTTTTTTATCATAAAGTATTTTTTAAAATGCTGCTACTGACAATGACTGCATGTTCTTCTTTTCGCACCAATCATTTACATAAAATCATAAAGTTCCCTTTTTGTGCGCCATTCTGGTAACATATTTTCTTTGCGTATCAGCACGACAGTAATGCGATTCCATTGATGGAAGGACATCCAATAATGAGTAAAGGCATTGCCTTTTATTTGTTAAGTACGCCTGCTTCTGAATAATTTTTTAGAAACTGTTTTTGAAATTAAAACTTCTTCGACCAATTAAGCACAGCCCTTGCACCTACGTCTAACGTATTCAATAAAAACTTTCTGCACACTTGCAAATTTTTTGTTGTGTACCTTGAAATAATATTTAAAATTCAGACTTCTTTTGGATTCATTTAATACATTTCTATTTCACGGTCTATTAACTGGAGTTGACTGAATTAAAGTTTAAACATAAACATTATTTCTTCCCAACTCATTTTTCAAAATTCTTTAAAAATATTTTCTTTCTCATCGTCATTTATCTCCGCACATTTTATGGCATCTATCCTTCATATTTCTTAATTCGTTCTTCCCTTTATAATTACAAACATTCCCGTCCTTTACTTTTCTAAAATAACGTTTACGCTTTTCTCTACGAATTCTTTTTTTCGAAGAAAACCAAGCTGAATTTGCAACTTGAACTCTTTGTTTGCGACTTTTAGTTTTGGTTGTTAACTCATAAGTATCATCGGAGTTACTATGACAACTATATGCAACGAGACCTATGATTCCGTCGGCTAACTCAAATCCACAATGGCTTTCAATTGATTGAGTTCCAAAGTTGGTGTTTCCAGTAAATTCCGTGGTTCTCGTCTGATAAAATAATAATTTAATAATATTTTGGGAGAATTTTAAAAATCTTAATATATTTACCTTAAGCACCATAAAATATACAGCTTTATTAAGTTAAGATTGTTATAATAATAATATTTTAAACTAGTTTCACTCATGTAGAGATTTTGAAAAGAAAGTTTTACATAAATTAAAATAATTTTAACAATTTGAAAAATTTACACTGTTAAGTTATATTATCGCTGCAATACTGACTCATTGATATTAAACAAAATTTAGCATATACGTTAATTATTATAAAACAGTTATTCGGTTTTTTAATACATGTGTTGGAACAACTTGACAGAAATGATTAAACTGTAATTTTTATAAGGATTAGAGCTTTTTCTTGACTTAGCGCTTTTGCTTACACTACAAAACAACAACAACATAGAAGATAAATGTAATTTTTTTTCTTTGTAATCAATGTATTTTTACTTATTGTACACTGCTGCATTAAAATCTCAATTTCCGAAAAAAGTGGACTTAGAGCCTGCTCCGTTTGGTGTAGATTTCTTGCTCGAGACCCAGTTTGGCATGGTCTACGGAAATAATTTCCACAATATATTAATAATATAACTTAAAAATTTGGATGGCATTAAACCGGGGACGAAATATTGTTATTGTTAATAGCATAGCGTGACCTGCCATACGCCACTAGCAACCATTTACTTATTATCACACACAGCAAAGTCCGACGAGAAATTAGTTTCTAGTAGTAACCCTGTAAATTTGCTTATATTCTTATTACGATTGGACAACTTTCGATAATTTCCTTTTGCCCGAGAAAGAGCTTCGTCGAGTTTTATATGTTAATGTTGTAAAATTGATCTTTGTAATAAATTAATATTTAATGAATATCTTTTTTTCTTTTTAACGATCTTTTTTATATATTTTTTTTTTCGATATTTGCTTCTTCAGGAAAAAAATTTTTTGAAGAATCTTTCCAAAGGAAAGCAAAATATCGAAAAGAAAAAAATATATAAAAAAGATCGTTAAAAAGAAAAAAAGATATTCATTAGAAAAGATCGTTTAAAAAAAACTATATAAATTAATATTATAAAAGAAATAAAACAAATGCAAATTTTTTAATTGCAAAATATTTTTAAAAATATTTTATTTATTTTTTTGACATAACTCAAAGCTACAGTTATACTTAACTGATATCATACTTGACGTGTTATAAAAAGCACTCAAAAAAATTAAATAAATTTACAAACGGGTTAAAAACGAACGGAAAGGGAAAAACAAATAGAAATGGTGATTTAAAATTTGTTTCTTGAATTCGGAATAACTAGTTCAGAGTCAAAGGCAATTGTGTGAAAAGAAAAGGTCTACTATGAATGATAAATTTTGACTTAAAGTATATAAAAATATTTGTTATGATTAAGTACTAAAGAAAATTAGAAAAATTAATTTCTTCTGTGTTTCTTTTAAACAAAACCATGTAAAGAATATGAAATTCAATGCAGTTAGACAGAAAACTTTATTTTGAAATATGTATTATTCATCACTTCGATAATCAATGGTATTCATGTCGTAAAATGAAATGAAGGCATTTTTTATCTGTACAGCTTCTTCTTTTGTCGCAACTTTCATATCATCATCAACAGAAGTATCGATTTAAAAACCAATTAATGTTCAACGTTTTTTAGTGTTCTTTTTTTATTGACATTTGCAGTTTATTGTTGTTGTTTAATATTTGTGGAGAATCAAGAAATAATTAACACTCTTCAACTTTAAACAACCAATTGTTTCAAAATACAATGCATGCTGAAGCACTGTATATGCGCAGCATCAATTGCTGTAGAAAAATTTAATAATTAACTCAAAAAAAAAAAAATAATAAATAAAAGTAATATTGTCAAAATTATGACATTTTAATATAGAATATTTTAATGTTTAAAATAAATGTTAAAAAGTTAAAATTGTAATTTTTACATAAAATTTATTTTTAAATGTTGAGTGTATTTTAACAATTAATTTTTGATTTTAAAAATGCTAAGAAAAATAAATCTATACAATAACTTGTGATAATCAATTTACAGCTTTAAATAGCATCACGTTTCCATAGAATACAAATGTTAAGTTATTCTTAGTTTAATTTAACATATAAAATATATCAATTAAACACCTTTTAAATGCATTTAAATTCGCATTTCTCAATTTGATGTAATCATGTGTAAATACAATGTATTAAAATCATCATCATATTCATTTGTTTAGAATTTGAAGAAAATTTAATTAATTAATAGTTCGCTAATCATATAAGAAATGCATATCTAACAAACCTAACTACTCTAAATTTATTAGAAATAATGCTTGAAATAATCAAAATATCTTCTACACACCCGACCAAGTCAAGCCAATGAAATAAGTGTATTAAAATCATTTGTTTGTATGAATATGTGAGTGTGTGTTAATTCGATACAATATTGATGGCAACTATTATTCAACATCAAGCGCTACATGAATGGATGTAAAGAAAATAGAAGAAAAAAATATTCGAGGGTAGTAGAATACACTCAAATTATTTTAACAATTTTAAAACCCTTTATTAGCAGTCTGTTCTAGGTTAATAAAAATTCCTAAATTTTGCAGCAAACACTCGGAAGCTACCCTCGCTATACCAAGCTTTATATTAAACATACAAAACTATATCTCACAAAATCCTTTACAGTTGTTTTAGTTGTAAATGGTTTGAAATTACAAGTTGATGGAATATTTTAGTTGTTGATAACGCATGTAGATTTGTAAAATTAAAATGACATTTTGTTAAGTGACAGCTAACAAAGAGTGAAGACTTCACAGTTGTCGTGTGATGATATGTGATATTCACAATATGAATCCGTGTTTCTTTATTATGTCATTGTGCTGATGTTGTTGAGAGTGGCGATACAGCAAGCAATAGCAAGAGTAAGATAAACAATGATAGACATGTGGCTGTCATTGTGATTTGTTTTTTTTAATTTTTTTTTATATTATTATATGTTTAGTGTAGCAGTGTTCATTGTTTAAAATGTTCTCTTCATTTTTTTTTTTGCTTTTAGTAGGAATTAAGACAAACCAAAAAAAAAATATTCGTTTCCTCTTTCATTTAATTTGGCATTAATAGAATTACGTTGATACAATGTGGTAAGTAAATGTTAAAGTTAAAATTTTAAAATACTTAAGAAAAAGGTATAAAATAAATAATGCAGGATAATTAGGAGATATTTTTAAAATTTGCTAAAAAAAAATTTTGGAAAATAATTAATAAAAATTTCTATGAAAAATAATTTCTTATTAAAATATAAGAACAATATTTTTTTAATAATAGAAAGATTTATATACTCGTAGATCTGACGCCATGTGGCTTAAATTGATTTTCTCTAGCCTTTTCTATAAAGTCCTTCAGCGATTTACCCACGTCTTTTGGCATGCACTCTCATACAATCTGTAATTAGTAGAAAATTGTCTTAGTAACAGCAAAGTTATACCCAATATTTGAGGTTTTCATAAAAACATTCGTCTGGAAAACAAACAATTTTAATAAGGGATTTACAGATGCTAAATACATGCAAGAACTATGTGGTGAAAAAAAATTGCAACATTATCAGGAAACATACTTAAACCGGCATCCGTGTTCATTTTGAAGATTTTTATAGGATTACAGACTTTTCGCTAGAATCATAAATTTATTTTACGCATTTTGACAATCGATTTCCTAATTTTTGACACAAAAGAAAAATAACTGTTTTTTATTGTAATTTGTTTTATTGCTGCCGTAGCTGAAACAGTTATTTATTCAATTGCCTCAACACTGGTTAATAAAGAACAGCTCCTTTTAAAACTGAAGCCGCCAGACAAATAATGAAAAACATGGACAATCTTATTAGATTTTTGCATAAAACTATTACTGCTTGAATTTTGTGTGAAAATAATTTCCTGCAGCTTAAATGCCAAAAACAATTATTTGCAGGGTATTTTTAATTGTATTTTCTTGAAAAGCGATAAAACTCTTAGAGGATTGTCAAATCTGGCAACTTTGCCAATTATAGGTTGCTTCCATAGAAACGTGTTTTTGAGGTAAATTACTTGAAAATTACAGAATTATAAAATAATTATCTACATATATAAAAATTAAGTCCAAAATAGGTGTCCGTCGGATTTCCACCAAATTTTCACAGTACCTTCGTAATGGTCTGTTTGCTGGTTTGTATCTTTGTTTTATGCCTTTACGCACAATAGTGCGTCCACAGTTTGAAAAAACACAAATTTAAAAAAAAAAGTCATAAATATTTTTCCATTGCATACTTCGGCTCAATGTTTTGTATCAAATAAAATGTGTGTTTTGGTTTGTACATTGCTGTGTGTGTGTGTGTGCTTGCAAAGAATGCGACGGCAATACAAATCGAAATATGCTCAATGAGCATTGCTCATGTTTATAGCAAGTGGATGTGCAAACAAATACAGAATTTTGTTTTCCGTATTCTGTAGCATTTTGTGTGTGTGTGTAATTTTCGTGTTCAATTGCAAAATGATCTATCAGCCGAACGTTACTCGAAGCAATTGTTAGCTATTGTGAATGGCGCAATTCAAATTGACCCTACCACTAAAATGATTACGTTTTCAGATAACTTTTGCCACTTTGCACAATCAAAACAAGAATTGGTCACAAACGTATTTCCCGGTATTGCACAAGGAAAGAGCTAAGATTTGGCTGCGTAAAATGCAGATGTTTCGGATATCAATGTGACAATTTTGTATGACGTTCCCGGGGAAATTTGTACCTACAAATCGGTTGACTCTGTTACCAATCAAGATGATGTTGTAAATTATCCAGTCGAAATTTATAATTCGCTTGAGTAACCTGGACTGCTGCCCCACCGCCTACAAGAGAAAGTTGGTGTACCAATTATTTTGCTTCAAAATATCTGTCAGCCACGACTTTGCAATGGGACACGTTTAGTAGTCAAAAAAGTCTTAAAGCAAAAATTTTAAAAGGAAAATATAAGGGCGAGGATGTTCTGATACCACGCATTGCTATGATTCCTCCAGATATACCGTTTGATTTTAAACCGCTTTAGTTCCCCATACGTGAAGCTTTTGCAATAATTCCTGTTTTTCGCACGCGCAATTCTATGTATCATGTTCACGCGTTAATAAACCAACTGCTTTGTTTGCCGCGAACAAAAATCGTTCAAAGAATATCGCATAGAAGACATATTATATAAGAACACAAATATATTGAATTGTGAAAAAGATAAAATTATTAAAAAAACATAAAAACGAAAAAAAAGAAATTGTATTCTTTCTGATTAATTTTTTTGAATAATTGAATTTTTTGGCGCACACAAAAAAGAACGCTGCAGAGTAAAAATAAACTACAAATGACTTGCAAAGCAGTCACAGGCACGCTGGTAAAAAAGAAAATTAAATTTAAAGGGTGACAATTTTATATTAATGAAATTTTTTTCTGAACTGTAGGAGGCAGAAATCTCACTTCTACCTATTTCTCGTTTGTAAAAATTATAATCATCCAATGGATATTTGGATGTGTTTAAGAATCGGGTCTACTTTACGATTAGCGAAATCATCTGACCCGGTGTTACGTTTATACCTTTTATAAATGTTTTATTGTGAGTTTATTGCAAAATAAATAACACCAGTTTTTAGAATTTTAAATGTATAACAATTTTACTTACTTTAACTACACAAAGTTGGCACTTCAGAACAATTTACTTAAAATGCACGTCTTTACCTGATGAGGTTTAACTTTACACTGACTGACTGTAAAAATTTAAGAATCTTCTACTTCCTTTGTATCACATTTTGTTGTTTTATGTTGTTTATTCGATGTATAGGCGCCTATATGCCTGTGTGTATTTTTGTTTTTATGCTGATAAGGTTTCTGCTTGGGATTTATTTCAAAATATAAACTGCATATCGAATTGTTGTTGTTTGTGTATAAAATTTCCACGCAGTTTGTAACTAAAAATTTTGTTGTTGTACAACATACCCATTAGTTCGCTTTATTGCTTAATTATTTTATTTTAAAACTTAAGCAGGACACATCCGTAACCATATCTTATACATATATCGCACCCTAAATACAAAAGGGTCATAACTCAAAATTCCAAAATTTTTGCAACGCAAAATAATTTCCCTTAGTTCAACTTGCAGAAGCAAAACACTTACCACAAAAATATACCTAACTGTATTTTTCCAGTTAAAGACGATAGCAAAGTAAGATAAATTTTTGCAGTCGTTAGAGTTGTGTACTCTGACTTAATTTATGGAAAAAAGTCAGTTTTGGAAAATTTTGAGTTGTGTTCCTTTTGTATTTAGGGTGCGATATATTTTACATTGAACATCCAATAAATAATTTAACTGTACACCCTCGTGCTGACGGTTGAAGCGCCCAGCTCTGCTGGTAATATTCTTCAGATTTTGAATACGGAAAACAAAGATTTGCTTCATCACTATTTATTTTCACTTGTTAATATTCCTTTAAATTATAATAGAATTTATAATTTTCTACCTTAACAATATTTAACATACATACTTTCTTGTATCACCACGAGCGAAAGCTTCTAGAACTTTGTCTTTCTTTTTATATACTTATAAGTATAATTTTATACAATCAAAATGGCCACTTAATGCCGTAAGTATTTTTCTTTTTTTGGTGTTCTTTTCTCTTTGCTATTAGAGATAACACAGAATTAAAAGACATATAAAAAAAACGATAAAAATGGTGTCTATCCAGCGATTTTGCTGTGGCGGCAACATCCTGGTATTGATGATTATTGATTGTTTGATTAATGGATATTCCCATACACCTTATGAAAACCTTCACATTAAGATAATAACTTAAACAAAATCAATTGTTACGAACACTTTAACTGATAGAGCACAATTCAATTCAATTTGTTTCCTCAGATGGACTTTTTTGGCATGCTTATACATGTTTAAAATTAGAATCACGCATAGCTTCTTAAGGCATTACTGAATTTACAAAATTTTACCAGTAGTCTGGATGTTTACTAAAATTTTTGTTTTCCAACAGGACGACACCAAATACGTTTTATATAGAGTGTAAAGCTATCGACTAACTTCTTAGATATTCAGATATCTGAGCTTTACATGTGGTAAAAATTAAAAATATTGGTTAATGCAAACAAAACAGCATTGAACTAGCTGGAATAGATTATTGTATGGTCTTATGTGAAAATAAATCCACAATTACTGTTGAAGTGGGTAAAAATCTTAATCTTTTATATACGATACTACCGAGCCAATTGCTACCTCAGGTGCCCAACAGCCAATTAAACAACAATTTTGAAATTTCTTTAAATGACACAAAACAAATTATGTTATTTACCATTAATTGTCAGAATAATAATTAAGTTTATTGATTATAAAAAAAAGAAATCTATTCAATTAATTTAGTGCAACTTTAGTAATTAGTTTACCATGTTACTAATAACACGAGTGGTTATAAAAACGGTAGATGCGTATAAAAAATATGCACAAAATTTAATATTATTATTATTTTTTTTAAAATCAGTTAACAAAAGCTTGTTATCAATAACAACAATAATAAGCTTTACTGGCATCAAATGCATTTAGCAAAATGGACAGACTAAATGACAAAGTGATGTGGTTGATAATTTAATTTTGCTCGTATTTTGCTCTAAATGACAATTTATACTCAATTCTCGTTCTCTTTCCTACCTTTTGTTTTACTTATTACTTAAGACTTAAATACATTTACTACTGCACGCTTCCGACTGCAATCTGGCAATAAGGAAAATCCATGAGAATGACTATTTAGATCATAGTATTATAGCAAGGCGGCAGATTATTGTCCACATTAATTTTATGGTTGCTGTCGAATTAAATCCATTTTTATTTGTTTTGGGAACTATAGGGGCTGTCAATAGAATGAGACATGTATACTGAATGAGCGCTCTAAAATCTTTTGTTTTAAAGAAGGAAAGGATCTGCAAAAATTAAAAAAAAAATACTGTGTGATTTTTAAAATTATATAATTGTATTTTCTATGTGATATTATTTTGAAGATATTTTCAAGTATTTTTGAAATAAAAACTATTTCAATTGTGATGGCAAAAACATGCGAATAAGAACTGTGAATATTTTAAAGCAATATAGATGTATAAAATATATAAATGAAATGATAACCATTTTTGGTTTCGACACCATTCGCTTCTGAAATAACTTCTACGAGCTATGATCAAAACTAAGCCTTATTTTTCAAATTTTGTGAGTTATGTATCTTCGATTTTCGCATTTTTTTCTTTTTTTTCTGTTACGTTTGTATACATGTTTAATATATATGTTGACAATATGAGCCATTTTGGATTGTCAGTTTGTTTTTGACAGATAAAAAGTTTATTCTTGTTTTGGTGTATTCTTCGATTTTTTACGATTCGAAAAAATGGATCAAAGAAACTGCATTAAGTTTTGAGTAAAATATTAATTAATTGAAATTAAATGTGCAAGGACATTTGGAATATTGACTGCGGCATTTGGCGAGTCTATTATGAGCAGAGCACAAGTTCAATTATGGTATAACCGGTTTAAGGATGGTTAATAACGAAGCTGCTCCTGGTCGCCCGAGCACGTCAACAACCTATGAAAACATTGAATCAGTGAAGAAAATGATTTTATCGTTCAATCACTATTGGAGAGGTTGCTGATGATGTTGGCATATCGTTCGGTTCATGCCAAGAAATTTTTATGGATGTTTTAAGCATGAAATGTGCGGCAGCAGAGATTGTTCCAAAATGATTAAATTTTAAGCAAAAACAACTTCGCATGAATATCGCTCAGGAGCTATTGAACGCCGTCAACCACGATCCAGATTTGCTCAAAAAGATCATAATTGGTGACGAATCATGACAATGAATCTATGACATTGAAATCAAAGCCAAATCATCCCAATGAAAGCGTCCAGAAAACCCAGCCCCGAAAATGCACGTCAAGTTCGGTCAAATGTGAAGGTTTTTCTCACTGTGTTCTTCGATTGCAATGGCGTGATGCATCATGAATTCTTGCCACAAGGTCGTGCGGTCAATAAGGAATACTACCTTGAAGTTATCCGCAATTTCCGCGAAGCAATTCGTCAGAAACGTACAGAATTTTGGAAAAACCAATCATAGATTTTGCGCCATGATAACGAACCAGCTCACACATCGATGCTTGTGCCTGAGTTTTTGGCCAAAAATAAAACCGTAATTCTGCCTCAACTACCGTATTCACTGAACTTGATCCCCGCTGACTATGTCCTCGTCACAAAACTGAAGACACCGATGCAAGAAAAGTGTTTTGTAACGATTGAGGAGATAAAAGAAAAATCGAAAGAGCAGCTGTTGGCGATACCAAAACGAGCGTTTCAGAAGTGTTTCCAGGATTGGAAAAAAACACTGGCATAAGTGTATTGTATCTGAAGAGGATTAGTTTGAAGGTGGCAATATTATTTATTTATTAATCAATAACTGATGAATAAATAAATACTCTGGAAAAATTGCAAATGACGGTTATCTTTGATCATAACTCGTATTGTTAGTATTTTCTGTCAAAGTCTTTGTTTCTGTTTTGAGTATGGGACACCTATTAGTTTTCAACGCTATTATGGTGCTGGAAGATATCAAAAAACTTTACAGCTTTCACCTATTTTTTTGTTCTTAGTATTTGCTGTTATAATGGCTAAGCAAATATATTTTATTAGGTGTGCACACAAAACTATACCAATTATTGTTTTTGCGATATACTCCGACATGTTCTCAATTATAAAGACACGCTAAAAAATTTTCAAATAACATCACTGAAATACAATAAGCAGCTGTTATTCTTTTTAATTTCTTTTTATTTATTATTTGCTGTTATCAATTACTGGTAAATATTTAACTTTTAGGATTATAATTGTCATGTTGTTGTTACATTTTCAGAAGAAATATTTGGATGTGAGTTATTTAAGAATAACTTATTGAGAAAATACGCTATGGTGCAAGCGATTTTATTTTTATTACCAGATAATTTGCTCATTTTGCTGCAGTTTCCAGAATTAATAAATAGAATATAGCTAGCGGCATTTGCAGTTGTGTGTTCGTGTAGCCTGCTGTAGTGAATATGCTTTAAGCATTAATTGTCGTTTGAGATGCTTCACGTTTTATTCTCATTGTGAAAGTTTGTACTGAATACATTTAACATTTTTACTTTATAAATTGAACATTGAATATCTATAGTAATAACAAAACAACAATAACAAAAGAGAACATAAATAATTTAGTTTAGTTTATTAAGCGAAATTGAGATACAAAGTATCAATGTTAATAATATTATTAACGTTGTTGTTGTCGCTGGTATTGAAAAATTGTCAGGGTGTTCTATATGAACTACTAAAGTAAAATGTTATTTAAGGGCAAGCTTCAGTAAAATTTTTGCCAGTAAAATCGACAGCTTTAAAGCTTCAATTTACGTGGGTTCGAGAAGCCATGGGTTTGTTCTTGCAATTAACCCAATTGGAATTTAACAAATTTGAATAGTGTAAATTTTACCATAATTTTGGGGATAACCTTTGAAGTAATTTATTACTTCACTTCAATTTTTAAAAGTATTTAAATTTTTGTTTAAGAATAATGTTTATTATCTTCCTCTAATATAACCAAAAAAATCAACCTTCTCGTATTTCTCTGGACCATAGAACTTAATTATTTGTTTTTAATTATTATAAAACTCTTTTAACCGACAGATTTTTCTTTTATTTTAATACTACCTTGTAAAAATGCTTTATTTAAAAATTATAATAATTGAAATAAAAACTTCATTACTCAATTTATTTTTGAGTTTTCTATACAAAATTTGGATAAAATGCACTGATGATATATATGAAGAGAATTGAAATCAGACTTGGGGGATATCAACTACAGTTTGTAATTTATTATATATTCAATTACTGAATAACATGTAATTGTAATTGGAAATTTTTAATTACAATTATATTAAAATTTTGTAATTGTAATTGAGTTTTTTCGATTGCACATTATATGTAATTTGTAATTAAAAACATACAATTACAATTACTTGTAATTTATAATTGGAATATTCCAATTAAAATTACTTGTAATTATAATTGAAAAAAATTAATTACAATTGCATGTAATGAATGCCTTATTACAATAACAAATACTTGTAATTTGTAATTAAACTCACCAATTACATGTAATTTCAAAAATTTTTATATATAACTTTAGGGAAGCATGGACATTTCAATCAGACATGAGGGCTTCAATTACATTTCAATTACAGTTACAATTACACGTAATTAGTAATTGAACATTTTCAACTAATAATTGCAAGTAACTGTAATTGAAATTTTTGAACTACAAATAATTGTAATTGGTTTCGTCCTTTATTTCAATTACAATTACTTGTAATTAGTAATTGGAAATTTTCAATTACTAATTACTTGTAATTGTAACTGTAATTGAAATGTAATTCAATCCCCCATGCCTGATTGAAATGATCATGCTTTCCCTTTTATGTTTAAAGAAATCTAGCATAAAATTAACTTAAATTGAAATATAACAACTATCCTGCATAAGATTGAAAGAATACTTTTTGCTTACCCTGACTATAATGGAATGTGTTCCAAACATATTTATGATGCGGTTGTTCATGTAATTTTGTAAAGCTATGAGTTTGCATGTATTGCTCAAACACATACACAATCACACAAATATTTACTCATTCATATTAATGCAGTTTATAAATGTAATTATTACGATATTCAATAGTTCCTGTTGTTATTATTGTTTTATAAGTTTGTTTGTTAAAACATTTTAGTGGTAAATTAAACTAATAAATAAATAATACAGTTATGCTAAAGGACTTTATTATAACTGAAAACACTTACTTTTTTTAAATTTATTTATTTATTAACAGAGTGCATCTCTTAGGTTGCTCTTTAATATTTGCAATGCCTGGATATCCTTAATTTTTCTTTCATTTATTATGCATTACTAAAAATCTGTAAGTATTAGGAATACAAAGGTGTTAATACCAAATATTTCATAACACAATGGCATTGTAAACACGACATAATAAATTAAAAAATGTAACTTTATTTGTAATATTATTTAATAATTATATATAATATATGGTGTTTTAATAGAGGTATAGAATTTTAAATGGAATAAAACAAAATTTTTTGGAAAAATTCTTCTATCACTATGATTTAAGTGAGACTTCTATCATATGGCCATCAACGCCAACAACGCAGCGAATGTTATCCTTCAAGCGGTCAATCATTTCAGGCTTATTGGCGTAGGCCAGCGAATTCACACCTCCCCACAGAAAATAGTTTAGAGAAAAGTTAAACATTGCGGTTTTCAAACGTTTTATTCACTAAATCACTTGTGGCACGAGCCGTGTGACTTTGAACGAAAAAGTCAGCAATCAAGCCTCTATAGTGGTCGCCATTGACTGTAATGTTCTACCTAGCAACCTTTTAAAAGAAGTATAGACCAATGATCCCAACAGCCCATAAAGCAGACCAAGCAGTCAGTTTCTCTAGATGTAACAATGTCTCAACGTACACTTAAGGACTATCATTACTTCGAATGCTCCAATTTTGTTTATTGAAGCATACATTCAAACAATAGTAAATTTCTTTGCTAAACAACCATAATCCTCTTTTCTTGAGTAAAAATTGAATTTTTTTAACATTTATTATAATTTGGTTATGGTAACCAAAATATTTTGTAAACTAAGTTTAACTTATTGTACAGAGAACATATCATAGAGAACCATAGTGTAGGCATGTTTTTCGTATCAATAAAACTATCAATCAATAAAGATGTATATAATTCTTAAATTATGCCTTGATAACTTATTATTGGAGCTCATAACAGAAACGTACCTTGATTTCCCTTCCTAGAACTTTTGGTCAACAATATTGAATAAGGGAAAAATCTAAGGAACACTTGTTTAAAAACTGCTTTGCCAATTTAATACAGACGCTTTTACACTTTAAAAATGTACTGAGATTTGACTGTGAGTTCAGCAAGATAAATAAAAACGAAAAAGAATGTTGAAATTGTCATCTAAATACCTTAGAAAGCAGGCAATATATACAGGGTAGACCAATTTGGACTGACTGATTTGAAATGCTTACAATTTTTTTTTTTTTATTTTTTTTTTATTTTTTTGCAGATAATACAGAATTTTATAAAATTTTATAATGTCGTCATACTCAGTGGAACAACGTGTAAAAATTGTTGAATTTTATTATGTTTCCGGACGATTAATTGTTACAATGCAAAGAAAATACTATCAGCATTTGAATACTGTAGAGGCTCCCAGTGTAAACATGATAGGAAGCTTAATGACCAGTTTTGAGAATTTGGGTTCAGTGGGTAATGAACTCCGAAGAAATGTTGTTCGTCCTGTTCGCACTGAACAAGCTATAGAAGCTGTATGAGAAAGTGTTCACACGGATCCAACTGTGTCTACTCGTCGACGAGCTAATCAATTGAACATTTCCAGAACATTGCTACGACGTATTCTAAAAGTTGGTCTGAAGATGTTTCCATATATAATTCAATTGGCCCAAAAATAAATGCCGAGTGATGCAAAAATTATAAGGTTTTCAAATCAACCCACCCGGTACATAAAATTCTAAAATTCTTACAGCCATATTTATAAAAAAATTATAAAATTTATTTAAAAACCATTTTAGCTAATAAACATTTTAAGCTTAAAAAACTATTTTTAAAAAATTATTTTTAAAAAAAAATCTACAAAAAATCAAATCTTATATGAAAATTTCACTAAAAACTTAAAATGGCTGTACCTCCATAAATAAGAGGAACTTCGCAAAAAATTAGCAAAATTTGGGATTATATAAAAAATTGATTTTTATATGACACTAAAAACCTGTTTATTTATTTTATATTTTTTCATTGTCTAATTATACAAAACAATGATTACCAATTTATAAATATTCACAACTTAAATATGTTTTTTTTTCTATTTAAGAAAAATTTTGCTTGATTAAAATTAAAGGAATGCTGTCAATTTATTAATAAAATTATTAAAGAAAAAGTAGAATGATGTATAACAATCTCTAGCAGATATTTCTTAGAGAAAAAAATGCAAATTATTTAAATAACGAGTGTCAATTTATTTGTTTTATATATTTATACATCACTAAACTATATTTTACAATTTTTATTTACAAAACGAAAATTGGCAGAACAAAGTTACATTTAGATATCATAAATTATAGCATGTTAAAAATTAATCAAATTAAAGGATATGGACTCTAAATTAAATTGTTAATAATAACCTGAGTCACCAAGTAAAAGGCCTTTGATTTCACCATTTTCGAAACGATCTTTAAGCTTGGACTCATTAAATATGCGACAGTCGTGAGTACGACCCCTTCATAGTACTGCTCCATGCAAGATTTTTACCTTGGCAGCGCAAACTATCTGTATAACAATTAAATATAAAAATCGACAATTTTCTTTAAACTTGTATTACTTAAACATTTCCTTTTCGATTAATATAATTTTGTGCTAGATCCGCGACATTTTTTTTTTAATTTTATGTGAGTCCCATTAATAGCATAAATTACTCCAGGGAGTTTCTAATATTTTTAAACTGTTTTGCGTTTTTAATCTCGTCCTCAAACGGCGCTTACAAAGAGCACGCGAAAATTTTGCACAAATTCTGCTGACCGTGGATTGCGTTAGGCCATGAAGGTTACCCGCGACATCCTGAAAGTACACATATATTATAGCGTTAACACTGTTAGTGCCAAATAGAAATTAACTTACTTCTCTCCCTCCCCAATAATGCAAAGCCACTAAAACTTAAAGTTCTGGAAAGTTCCGCATCCTTTATGGTCAACACATATATCGGATTTAAACAAATTAATAATTTTTTTTACTATATCTTTATTAAAGCGATATTTTAGCTTAAATTGGGTACCTGTAAGAGAGAATGGGTCGAACCTTTCCTTATACGTTTTTGGTTGACGGTGGCGAGATATTTGGTCAATAGTTTCTAATAAAAAAATGAAGATTCAAATTAGTTCTTTAAATTATGGAATTCTGTAATATGGAATCTTGCTGATCTTATACAATATAAAAGAAAAATCAGCAACAGTAGAATATGTTTGGTATTATTAATAAAAGGATAATTTATTAAAAATATTTTTATGGATGCCATCAAAGTATAAAATAAATATTTTGATAGATACCATCAAAATATTTATTTTCTAACAAGAAATAGTTTAATGATCTTCTCACTTTCGTGCGACAATATCACATAATACTGTTAGTTGTTACATATTTTGAAGGAATTAAGCACGATTTATACCTGAATTACCATTTTCAAAAGTTAATCGAGCCAATTGTATCTAGTTCTTAAAATGGCTTAGAGTTTCCAATTTAAACGACACACGGTTGTAGCAACTAATTGTAATGAAAATTTCGACCACAGGTCTCAAATTTCGACAACATATTTTTTGCCATATAGTTTTTTACCATTTTGTCGGATCATTAACAAATTTTACTGATGCCCTTAAAATAGACGACAAATTCCTTACAGTTCGATCAAAATTCCGATAGCAGTTTTCAGCATCAAGTGCCTATATCTCTATTAAGAAAAACTTTCAAACAATTATGTTTCATGTTAAACATCTGCTCAAATGATAATAAAAATATATATTAGTCTTTCAGAAAATACATGTTTGCTCAAATATTTACAATTCATTGATTACATTAGAATTAAGTTGTAACTGTTCAATGAATTAACATTTCCTCCTGTCAAAGGATGGAAGAACTCTTCAAGCCTCTTAAAATATTGTTAACAAAAATGATTATATGCAAAGTGGTATGTACACATCCTGCAGTGATGAAGTGACTAAATTTTAACCAGAAAAAAGGGGATAAATGAAGTGGTCAATAGACTTGTGACAGCCTTTCAACCGGATGATTGTTTTGCATCTCAATAAATGTTCAATTGTTGGTTAAAAATAAACATCTTGTATGTTTCCGTTACATGGAGTATGGACATGAGCTAAGGATTTTCTATTTTGTTTTTACTTTTTTTTGCTTTTATATTATTTTGTTTCTTCTTCATTTGAGTGATCACGAAAGCATTCAAAACATTTCAAGGGTTGTCAAAAAGAACTAACAATAAAGTGTCGAAGTGTTGCTTCTGTTATGTGGTTAAATAAAAGGATAGTGGGAATTGAAACAAAAATTGAAAGTTAATAGACAACGAATATTGAACAAGCTATTATATGTAATTCATATTTAGGCAGTACTAAATGTATAATGTAAATTCTAATTTTTTTTATATATATGAAAATAAGTCGGGTTTTCCTTCCTGACGCTATAACTCTAGAACGCACGAACCGATTTCCACGGTTTTGCATTGGTTAGAAAGGCCTCGGGCTCGGTGAGGTTTATAGCATAGCCGGAAAAATTTCAAGAGAAAAGCAGGAAAACAGGGAAAATCATTTTTCACATACAGAGCCATGTAGTACATAGCATGTACTACAACGGCACCAGCACGTGGTGTGTGAGTATCCCTCACGAAAATAAGTACGTTTCATTTTAAGTAGATGGTGCCGGTGCGTAATACATTGTTTGACAGCTAGTCACATGCGCACATGAAATTGAGGTTAAAGTTATTCGTTTCCTAACAGTTCAATTGGAAATCATCAAATCAATCACGCGTATTGTGCAAATTTTCATTCAACTTCAACAGCAGACATTTGTGGTAAGTTAAACTGTGTAAATTATGTGGATCGTGCATTTGAGGTTAAATTCACCAGTCTGTCCATAGTCCAAAATGCCGAAAGGACAAGGTGCAAACATCGGCCGCCGCACAAGATATGCAAGCCAGCAACAAGTGTATTCACATAACTTAAGCGAAGAAAGATATTGTTGGCAGGCGATTTCAGGCAGACGTTGCAGTTATTCTCCGTGCAACGCATGCAGATGAATTGAATGCTTGCCTGAAGGCATCACCTTTATGGAATAACATAAAAACATTATCGCTAACCACTAACATGAGACAAAATGATCAAAGTACTGCACAATTTTCCAAATAATTGTTAGCTGTTGGAAATGGAAAAATCCCAGTTGATGCGACAGCTGGATTAATTACTCTTACCAACGACTTTTGCCGATCTCAGTTAGCTCTTATTGAAAATGTTTTCCAAACATTAGTGAGAATTATCAGAATTATGCTTGGTTAAGTCAGCAAGCAATTTTCGACCCAAACAATAATGATGTGGTACATGCACTGAATTTTATCATTCAGCCAAAAATCGATGGTGATTTGGTGACATATAAATCCATTGATTCCATAACAAATCCCGATGATGCAGTAAATTATCTAACGGAGTTTTTGAGCTCTCTGGAGTTACCAGGATTTCCACCACATAACTTGCAACTCAAAGTTGGTTCAGTTATTATGATATTGCGTAATTTAAATCCACCGCGACTTTGCAACGTTACTCGATTTGCGGTGAAAAGACTTATGCCGACAACCATTATTAACGAAAAGTACGCAGGTGAAAATGTATGTATTCCTCGAATTCGGACTGACCTTCCGTTTGACTTCAAACGATTGCAATTTCCGGTTCGCCTTGCTTTCGCAATGACAATTAACAAGTCGCAAGGCGAATAGCTTAGTGTTTGCGCGATAAATTTAGAAAATCATTGTTTTTCACATGGGCACTTATACGTTGCGTGTTCACGAGTTGGGCAACCATCCGCTTAGTTTGAGTTAACGTCAGACCATAAAATAAAAAATGTGTTTTACCAAAGAGCACTTTAATGAAACGGGTAATTTGCGGACATGTATAACGTTTCGGTTCAGTATTTACTTTGGATTCACTTTCATTTTTTACTTAGAGAAGTTCAACTCAATTCCACTTCATTTTTATAATCGAAATTAATTCATTACTGTTGTGCAATGAAACAAATTTTTCCTTTTCAAATATAAAACAAACAAAAAAATAATTTTTCTTCATATTTTAATCCCCAAACGAAATGTTACAAAAAAACGAAGCCATCTGGTAGCGAAACGAAGTTCGCCGGGTTTGCTAATACTTATTAATTAAGAATTAACTCAATCTAAACCTAAAGCCTAGTATGAAATTATAATTCTCTTTAAGAATATAGCCCTTAAACTTGTAAAGAATTTTAGAAAAATTATGACTGATCAAATTTTTTTGTAGCCAAATTATGTTTGTAAAATTTTCTGTAAAAAAATGATGACTGATGAAAATTGTGACTAGTGCTAATTTTTTTATATATAGAAATTATGATTACAAAATTTTTAAATAGAAATTATGGCTGCAGATATTTCTACTAGAAGAATTAAGTTTGATAAGAACTTTCTATAGAGAAATTATAACTGACAAAAGTTTTTTATAAGAAAATTATGACTGACGGTTGGAGTTTTTTAATAACGAAATTAAGTCTGATGCAATGTTTTTAATGAAAATTTAAGAATAAATATAATCATGACGATATAAAGGATTTTGGGGTAAAATTATTAGTGTCTGCAGAAAAATATAGGGTTCGCAATCTAACGTTTTTTTCAACTAGTGCTTATTTCTTGAATGGTAACACTTAGGTCATGTTTGATTTGACAGATAATTAGTTTTATCCTTCCGCTGAACGAATATGGCTGTGTATACGCTTGTACAATGCTGGGAAATATTGCGACATTACTTTGAAACTCATGGTAATGTTGCAGAATGTGTACAAAAATTGCGTACGGATTTTGCTGCTGTAGCAGAAAGTGTGCGTGAAGCACTATCAACATCAATTCAGCGTCGTTCTCATCAATTGAACATTTCAGAGACATCATTGAGACGAATTTTGCATAAAGTCCTTAGTATGACGCCATACAAAGTCCAGTTGGTTCAGGGATTTATAACATTTTAAAAAAAAAGTTATTTGGCGGACCCTTTATAATAATAATAATGCACAAAGCCGTCAAAGTACCTTGCTAAAGCTTGTTAAAAATAAAAGAAAAGCAAATCTAGCCGCACTAAAATAGTTTTTTACCTATCAAATGCATATGGGGTATTCCATAATATATCAAACAGTGTGCCCTATTTTATAGAAGCAATGTTTCGTTGACATTTATTTAGCTGTGCTGTAGAACTATCTGTCAGGTTACAGAGTGTAAATTTCATTTTAATGAATTTTTTTTAACCTATTTTTGAAGTTTTTGTGACTTAAATGAAAAAAAACTTTGAAAAATTCCGTAAAAGTTGTAATTCGTGTGCTGATTTATAGCCTGTAATCAGGAAATTTAAGATATTCACCCAAAACAAAATATTCTACGTTTAAAAATGTTTACCTTTTAATTCATAAATTAAATTTTTAACACTTTTTTGTAAAACTGTTTTGAAATTGAAATATTTGTTTGCAAAACAAATCAACCAATCTGTTAATCTCAAACAAGTTTTATATCACACTTTTCCCAACATGTTGCAAACTCTTCACGCAATCTAACTGCAGAGTATTAAATATATAGAGTGGAGTGACTGATATTTAAACAAAAAAAGGGGTAACTTTGTTTGCATATTTCGCTCGTTTTCAGACATCATAATAACAAGGATTTTCTAAATAATGATATGAACTTTTTCTCTCACATTTTTTGTTGGCATATATCACTTGCTGTGCTATACTGTGGCATGTGTCTATTTCCGCTATTTTAAGCACATCTTGTTCATAATGATTAGGCATATTTCTTTACTATTTGTTCTATTGTTATTGGTTTTCCAACATTTCATTTAAATAATCAAGGTTTGAAGTGAAGAGATTCTTAATGAAGTGAACATTTTTAATATATAAAAAAAATGTCAACACTTTGATAAGTCAGCTAGAAAATTTTATTACTTTATTTTAATTATTGTTTAGAAAGGAAGTGTGCTTAAGGAGGGCAATATATTTCACTTAAGTGAAATAAGTGGGAATTAAATAAAATAAATCAGTAACTAATGACTAAGCATAAGGGCTTTAATAATACAGTGGCTCAATCTACAAACCCAATTTCAAGTGTCAGGAACTAAAGAGGAAAAATGGCAAACCCTTTTTAATATCTATTCATCTATCACTATCTCTCAAACTGTTAAAATGAGGCTTTAAAAAATTTCGCAAAAATAGTAGTCCGAGCGTAATAACAAAAAATATTTATATATTATTATTACTTATTGAGCGCCAATTACAAAAAATTAAAGTAAAACATAAAGGTCGTCGCTATAAAAATCTAGAATTAAATAAAAAAATATGTGGAAATTTACAGAATTTTTGGTATTTATTGGTCTCTTTAACGAGTATAATTTTCATTATAAAACGCTCTAAGCTGCTGCTGTTTGGTATTTGGTGTATTGTAGGAATCTCCCCATTATTGTCGAGTTCTTACGCCATTTTATTACCGTGGCCGAAAGATATCGGAAAACATATTTTTTGCAATTTTCTTCTCAAAACAAACTTAAATAATTTAGACAGGAGTCAACTGAAGGTTGACAGTTGACCCACTGTGGTATATCGTAGTATCCATAAGCAACAAGTAGTTTTGGAGAATTAAATATTGAGGAAGAAAGCATAAAACACAAAAGCTGTAGAACTAACTGATTTAAAAGTGACTGTTATGTTGTTATTTTTGTTTTCTTTACCTTAACTAATGTACAGGCGCTCTTAATTGTCTTGAACTTGTGGTTGAACCACACTTTAAATCAACTTTGAACTTTTGCCACACCGTTTTTATTGCAAATAGTCTTTTGCAGTTTACTCTCTAATTTCTTGGCTATACGATATAGGCCTCTAATCCCCTTCTCTTCTACTCTTGTAACATACAGACACATTCCCCAGCTACTCTATAAATGTTGTCTTTGTTAAATTAGAATCCAGAATCTTCTTTTTAAGTAGTTGTTTACAACTGCTACTCATAGCAATTACCTGATATTTCTACTCATGGCTCTGGTGTGATTTGAAGTCGTGTTCATCTGTTTTTAGAAACAAGCAGCTTGTTGTCATTTTCTATTCACTCATGTCAAAGTTTTTAAGTGTTAAATTTAAATACATATTAAGCTGTTGTTTAATACAAAAATAAACCACAGCATATGCTTTTATTGTTAGAAATAAATATAAATCGCTACAAAATATTCATCTCTATTATGAAGGTCAATTTCGACAGTATGGTCAGTATGGTTGTAAATATCACATTAAATCGACGTCCACATCAACTCAACGATAAATCGGTGTTAACTAAAAGTGTTGTGTTGAAGTCGACATGTTTATTGATATTGTATAGATTTGGATGAATTGAATAAAATTAAACATAAACATAAAGAATAAAAGAGTAGTCGTTTTATATATCTGATTCCAGCGAAAGTTCTACCAATTAAGAGAAAATGCAAAGCTTCGAGGCAAAAGTTAGTATTTTTCAAATTATCAGATTGCAAGTAAATGAGTAAAATAATTTGTATTTCAAAAAATAAAAGCGCTCAATCATTCCATATAAGATATTTGTACACTTTCGTCTAGACAGGACGGCGTTTAAATTCATCCTGGAGCAAAAAGAGCCTTCGATGAAAAGTGGATTACGATCACTGATATTTCAATTAAGTTACAGCTGGCGCAAGAAGTGTTATCAGCTAGATGTTGGGAATGATTTTAACCTTGGATATCATAGCGCACGGTATCTGTTAATTTAGAACAGTCACTCAAAATTATGCAGAGTAATCCGTTTTCTCTTTATCAAATTTGAAATCAATGAAGAAAAACAAAAATGAGTCAAAGTTGAAGATCTTTGAGAGCATGGAAATTCCTGGTATTATTGGTTAATCCCTTGGATGATGCATTCAGCATTTATATGTTTTTGAAATTGTAGCAGCTTCTTCTAGCAGCTAAACTAGCAACTGATTTTACATGCCTCCTAATCTCGCAATCACTTCTTTTTAACCTTTCGCTTCACAACTTTTCATATTGTTACGTTTATACATTTTATAAACGTTTTGTTGTAAGTTCTTTATTGCAAAATAAATAACACCAGTTTTAAGAATTTTTAAATTCGTAACAAGTTTATTACTTTAACTACACAAGCATGACACTACAGTACAATTTACTTAAGATGCACGTCTTCTCTTCAAGAGGTTTAATTTTACATTGATTGACTATCCATTCAGACGCTGCCCTATTTATATTTGTATATTTAAAGTCTAGAAAATTTAAAAATCTTCTACTGCCTTTGTATCGCATTCTGTTGTTGTATGTTGTTTGTTCGATGTATTTTTGTTTTTATGCTGATACGGTTTCTGCTTGGGATTTATTTCAAAATAGATAAGTTTTCTTAGAAAACTACGCAAATGGTAAACAGCATACATGTTTGTTGTTGTCTTGCGCCTTTAGTTAGTAAACAGAAATTTTTTTTGTCTTGCATGCCAGGCACTTAGCAAACAGCATATCAAATTGTTATTATTTTTGTATAAAATTTCTACACAGTTTGTAACTAGAAATTTTGTTGTTGTACCATAAGTTTTCGCAGTTCGTAAACAACATACCCAGTAGTTCGCTTTATTACTTAATGATTTTATTTTAAAATTTAAGCAAGACACATCCGTAACGATATTATAAATAATTAATTTGCATTAACTTTTTAATCACACCTTTTCTCCGTTTGACAACTTTGGTTTTCAGAGTTTCGTTTCCGCTCCATTCTTTCCATTGTAGGTATTCTGTATTACCATCGTAGTTAAGTTCTTCTACACTTAAATTTTAGCAACGGAATTTTTTTTCGATTGCTCTTTTTATAAAGTTAAAAAGTGTTTCTTTTATAAAATGTAAGTATAAAATCTTTAAAAAGTGATTTATATAAATTTTTGTTATACTAAAATATAAAGATTTATTTTTCTAGGTCGAAAACAACAACACCAGAGTAATACGAAAAGCTGACAAGTTTAATGTCAACAAAACAGAATATTGCTTGCGGCTACCATAAACTATACAAGGACGAAGTAGAGGTATTTTGGGAAGAGGTAATAAGGGTTTAATGCGTTAAGACCACCAACAAAAAAATGACACCGCATGGAAAAAGGTATATATGACTTATTATAAATATGTCGCGTAGGTGTGGATTGCTGGAAGTGCTACATAAAACGGAAACTTTCGACAAATAAAAAAGAATTGGTGAGCACTGGAGGAGAAACTGTCGCTTGCAGCACATTACCCTTTTAGAAGAAAAAGTAATCCACATGACGGGCCTTGAAACAAACACAAGTGGTGTTAGTGCACCCCTAATTTGGAGTGGCTAGTGAGGTGCAGAATGAATTGTCTGAAATTGATACTTCCTATCGCTAAGAATAACCTTTGGAAGTACCAACGCCCAAAGTCCCAAAAAAAGCCCAAGTCCAAAAGACAACACCTTGTCTCTGGCGAGACAGCAAAAAGATGTCCAGAAAGAATTTTATGAAGGATCTAAAAACTTCGATGTTTGAAAAAGTTTGACGAGGTGTCTACACATTTGAGGCGAATGAACCGATCCCTAGAAAAAATGGCCTAATTCGCAAATCATTTTTATTATTTTATATTTATTATTATTAATCGCACAAATTTTTTTTATTTTTATATTTTTATTTATTAAAATAGTAAAAAACTTGTTCATTTCTTTGTTTCTATTTCCCATTCCATAGTAAATAAATTGGTTTTGTAAACATTGTTGTCTTCTTCTTGTTCATTCGATTCAGTTTTTGTTTGGAATACCAATTTTCGATCGCAACGTAACTGAATGCAGACACGTAATCGAAAGTCAGAATAGAGGTGAATAACTGCCCATAAATTTTTGTACTTTTTAGTTCAACACTTTTTAATAATTTTTTTTTAATTATGTCAAGCCTTTTAGAAAAAGGAGTATATCAAAACAGAGTCACACCAACTCAATATTGCCTTTAAAGCGTCGTTAAAAATATCAAATGTTATACAATAGTAATCAATGTTGCACAATTAACGTAGGCTAACGTACTTAAAGGTCAGCGACTAATAAAAAATGTAATATACCTTTTCTTTTTGATAATTATGTCACATGCCCAAATCGGGCTTTATGTTTTCTAAAACTTCCAGCTGCTTCAGATATCAAAATTAAATTGCATAAATAGACACGAATTTAAAGTTTTAAAATTTATCAAACAAATATTACAAATAACAGCATAACAAGTAATAAGCCGTTTTTAATATTTTAATTTCAATCGCTCATAGAGAGGAATCTCTGTTACGGTGTGTTCTACGGTCTTTTGTTTAAATAAGCCAGCTGCTACAAGATAACGTGGTTTTTCTAGCATGGGTCGTTTTTTATAAAACTCCGCCAACTGATGTGTTGAACGTAAATGTGTTATGCCCTTAAATAGTTTCTCAAAAGAAAGTAACTCTTCGGGAAATACAGTTGTTATGGCTCCACAACTTTCATCTGGTATCCAAGGTCTGTCTTTTACAGGTATAGTACGACCAAAGGCTACCGTATCAATTTTCTTTGGTACATTTTTTGTTATGTCCCTTATGTAATTTTCATATTTTAATTCGAGCGCCATCTAGAGTTCGGGAAAGAATATTATTAGTGACTTTTTATATTAAGGGCTGTTTTTATATATATAAATTCAAGCGCCGCCTAGAGGTATGTAGCGCATGTTATTATTTATTATTAGTGGCTTCTTTATAATAAGGGTTGTTTTAAAAGGGTAAAAAGCTTATTACCTGAGGCAAATTCCATTTATCTGCTACGGTTTTGGCAATCGCTTTAACTTCTTTGGGTTCGGTAAGTATTGAAGATAAAAGCTTACGGTCACCCTCTATAGAGAATAAAGCTTTAAGCTTTTCTTTAGAAATATCCGACTCTTTGTTGCTGCCTAAGGAATTTATCCAGTCGGTAAAACGCTCAGCTGACTGTATCATAGAAATAAACACTTTTATTATTATGTGTTAAAGTTTCGTTAATGTGTTTTCTGTTGTTTAATCATTCACTTACAGCATCCATTAGTTGTTCTGCCTGTTCGTCTAGAGTCTTTTCCCATATGTTACGTTCCAAATCATAAATTTTAGAACTCCATTTAACACGTTCCTTGCGTGGTTTACAAATATAAGAAGAGTACCAATTGTGTTTCTTTTTAGTTTTAGCTTTATGTTCGAGCGGCTTTTGCACATTTAACGCAAACTTGAAATTCTCATTGTCCAAACGCTCAATTTCCGAGCAAGTGCTTTCATTGAAAACATGAACCTTAAATTTTTTCACAAAATTAATATCAAACAATTTCACTGACACATGATTTAAAACTCACCTTTTCCTTTTTCTTTGGAGCGCCATCGTCAATATCATCATCGAATAAAACTATTTCCTCTACTTCGGATTCAGTTATGAACACATTCTCGTCATATTCATCAAACTCATAGGGCAAAATTTTAGCCACTCGTTTACGTAATTTTTCTGGCAGTGTCACAGAAAAGTCATAACTCTTTTTTATGAAATCTTTTTTAGCTTGTTGGCGTGCCTTCCGCTCAATATCCTCTACAACTCGTGTCCAGTAGGAATTTTTTTCCGTTAAAGACATTTAATACAAATTTTTTTAACCAAATATAAATTTAAAAAATATATTATTTATGCGTTTATAAAATATGAGGCTTTAAATTTTTATATTTTCTTTGATTTATTTACAAAAACAAAAAAAAACAATGTTTGGTCGATAATATTTAAGGATTGCCGTCAATTTGTAATTTTTTTAAGCCAAACAAAATTGCTATAAAATGTTGAACTTGTGTTGAAATTCATGCTAAAACAAAAACTTTGATAACAGTTACAGAAGCGAAAGCTTTAAGCTATTAAGCTTTGCTGTTAATAGATTTTTCATACAGAAAGTTCACAATTTTTTCCTCACAAGCAGGACTGCCATATGAAATTTGTGTTAATTGTTACATCTAATTTATTGAATAATAAAAAAAAGCGGCGAACTGGTTTTTGATAAACTCCATATTAATTGTAAAGAGAATCGAAAAATTTAATTTTCTTTCTCCGGTCTCATTTATTAATATTACATTCAATTCCACCCCCCGGGGGGAATGTTCCTAGATCCAGTGAGCATGCTCTTCCTAGGGCGCGAATGACGTTTGTCTTAAGATCATTCAAAGTGGTTTGACCACCATCTGGTTAAGGCTATCTGCCAGGTACAGATGTAAATTAAATTACGCAATTACATTCAATTCCCCCCGGGGGCATATGATAGTCTTTATGGATCCTACTACTTCCATCTAGAATGGTGTCTTGCGGGGCAAAAGGGAGCCCAGGCCCCTTCGAGGCTAGTAGGAGTCATCTGGACAATCCACTATATTTACACGGGAATCGGTGGCCCGCAGAGTTCCGCTATTTGTCTCTTAAGGCATTTAGCTGTTCTCTGGCTGATTATTGAGGTTGGCCCTTTTGGGAGTATTGTGGTGGCTGTGTGTTTCGAGGCCCTCGTGAGAGTTTGTGGGTCGGATCATTCACAATGAACACAATGAATGGTTCAGGTCCAGTGAGTATGAATGCCGTCGTGTTCTTAATTATATTAAGCTTCATGCGTTCTGGACCAGGAGTTGGATAGTCTCTAACTCTTTAGCAAGAAGTGAAGGCTATGGCCTACTTCGGGCTTTCGAAATCGCAGCTAGGAGTGACCGGAGGATACACGTATCTGAAGGCCTTCTATGGCGAGGATGGCGCTACAATCCAACCATGTGGATCGACCATCATCTGATTATGGCTCACCGCCGGTGTAGATGTAAATCTCATCACTCATTACATTCAATAACGGTCGTAAGCCTAATTGCACTACCAGTTCTAGAAAACTCATATACAATACTAAATGGAATACTAAATGGAATACTAAATGGTAGCGTGAGGACAAAGCAGTAAACAGCAGCAAAAAAAAATTTTTATATTTAATAAAAAAAAAGAGTTTCTATTAAAGAATAATAATTTGGAGGGTGGATTTCAAAGAGTAGAAAAATACCGACGTTAGATTTTATCATTATCGACATCAACGAAAATCTATACTAATTTTATAAAGCGGAAAGATTTGTTTGTTTGTTTTAAATAGGCTCCGACACCACTGCACCGATTTGAAAAATTTGTTTGCCCGAGTAACATAGGCTATTTTTTTACCACACCCACTTGACCGCCCACTTTATTATTTTATATAAAATGAAGAACAGCTGGATCAATTTGTGTCATAACATAATGGGAAGCTACACTATTCCCGGGTAACATAGACTATATTTTTTTTACCGCACGCACTTTCCCGCCCACTTTTTTCCAGTAAATGGAAAATGGAAAACTGCTGGAACGATTTGTTTAATTGTTATTTTTAAGTGTTCGTTATAACCCATCTTAGATTTCTACGAATAGAAAAATTTAATCCGCCCCCTTTTAATCCCTTTTCCCAAGCTAACCAAAATGGAGAACAGCTTTAATTATGCAATTCAGATATTATTTTTAGGTGAAATCACAAGTAGCATCGTACGGTGCAGTAAAATTAAATTTTTGTAACTGTCCTTCTTATGGCTTTCTTCACATTAAATTAATTTCCTAACTCATTTTATTATTTCCAAAAATTCTATTCAAAAGTTGTAATGAGTGAATTAATTGTATAGAATAAATGCTTTTGATTTGATAAAGTATAAATACTTTTATTATATATAGTGCTTCAAAAAAAATTATTGTTTTATAATGGCATATTAATCATTGATTTTCATATTTATTATACGCACTTTTATGATTAACAATGCGAGAGATACAGGATTATCGTGTAACTATCGTATGTAGAGGCTTGAAATTTTGAGCGTGTGACTTCTTATTAGTGTTTTGTAAAAAATAAGCCGCATTAGAATAGTTGGCGTGGCACCCCCAAACATCGAATCTTCCCTATAAATAAATATTAATTACCATGTGACTTAAGAACTAGAATAAATAGAGCCCTGAAGTGTTATAAAAGAAACCGCATAGTTGCGTTAAACATTGTCAGAATTGAAATTGTGGGCGTAGGAGTTACCACAAAATGAAAAATTATAATCACAGGTAGTTTTAAAATTTTTTTTTAAATAAACCTGCGCATAAGTGAGATTAGAGCAGGTGAACTAGCAATATTATCAACGTGTGCCTGGGCAACTATGATACGTATGTATAGTCTTAAAATTTAGTACCCGTAAACCCCTTACAAAGACCATAAAATCTTAGGATTTGAACTTTTAAAAGTTACTTCCATATTAATGTGTGCTGTTCAGCGGAACAAACCAAAAAGTGGACAGTGGGTGTGCTACCTCCTATAAAAGGTAGCAAAGCATACCGGGTATTGCTAGTAGGAAATAAATTCTTTTTCTTTTTTATTTATTTTATCTTCAATATATTTGAACTAACAATAATTACTCATATCCATAGTCTAAAAAAATAAAAAACAATAAATTAAGTCTAGCCAGTGCTTAACATTATTTCATTTCCAAATTCATCTTTATTAAATTAAATGCTATTTACATATTTATTTACAGTTTTGAGATATTATCTTACATATTACAGCAAATTATGTTTTTAATCACAGATATTGAAAAGTTCAGTTATAAGTATTTATTCTTTTTAAAGGGAAAATAGGAAAACCTTCATATACCAACAAAAGAAACATGTTCAAATATAATTAGGAAATATATATGAATACAATTGTATTGTCTAATGCAACAACACATTGCATACATATCATTTCCAATTTGGTGATTGTTGTTTTAAAAATACCTTTACGCCGACTCTCTACATTCTCTTATCAGCTGATAAGAAGAATTTCTATTTTCTCAAAATATTTAGTGTTGAGTCTCTTTATGAAGTTGTCAATTCGTTCATATCCCGTTTGGTCGTGCAGAAGCTGCGTTGAGTGTCTCCAATGTTTGTTGTGTATAATCTTGAGGCATTTGTTTTGTATTATCTGAAGTTTCTTCAAATGAGTTTTTGCTGCTGTATACCAAATGGGATATGCATATGTTAAGGTTGGTCTTATCACGCTTTTAAAAATTAAATTTTTATTTTGAAGGCCAAGTGAAGAGCGTCTATTCAGTAAAGGCCACAGAGCTCTGATGGCTTTTAGGGATTTCTTGCCGATTTCGTCATTGTGCCTTGAAAAATTAAGTTTCTTATCTCCAGTGCTTAACAAAAATAATATATTGTTACCTTTACACCTTTTATAAACGTTTTGTTGTGAGTTTTTTATTGCAAAATAAATAACATCAGTTTTTAGAATTTTTAAATTAATAACAAGTTTATTTACTTTAACTACACACAAAGTTGACACTACAGAACAATTTACTTTAGATGGACGCCTTTACTTCTCGAGATTTATTTTAAGACTGACTAAATATCCACTCAGACGCTGCCCTTTTATATTTGTCCACTAGAAGTCTAGAAAAATTAAGAATCTCTACTCCCTTTGTATCACATTTTGTTGTTATATGTTGTCCATTCAATGGATAGGCGCCTATATGTCTGTATATATTTTTGTTTTTATTTTTATACTGATAGAGTTTCTTCTTGGAATTAATTTTAAGATATTTGTTGTTGTCTTGTGTGTATGAAATTTCTATGCAGTCAGTAAACAGAAACTTGTTGTTGTTTTGCGTGAAACTAGAAATTTGTTGTTGTGCGCATAACTTTTCTTGGCAAGCCACGCAGTTAGTAAACAACATACCCAATAGTTCACTTTATTGCTTAATTATTTTCTTTTAAAACTTAAGCAAGACACATTCGTAACAATTTTTTTCACGGTTTTGATGTCATCGCTCTTATTACGGCCAAGAAAAGCAATATTTCCTCTTTAACCAGGTTAATTTGATGGTCAAAATGATTTGGATGAGTTTCAAGCATAAAAAATAAAATGATGCTGTTTACTAACTGCGTGGCTTCCTAAGGAAACTTATGCACGCAAGACAACAACAAATTTCTAGTTACAAATTACGTAAAAATTGTATACGCGTAAAACAACAACAATTAGATATGCTGTCTACCAGTTTACTGCGTAGTTTTCTAAGAAAACTTATCTACAGAAGACAACAACAACTATTTTAAAATAAATTCCAGGAAGAAACTTTATCAGTATAAAATAAAAAACAAAATTACGCTCAGACATACAGGCGCCTATACCTTGAATGACTAACATAACAACAAAATATGATACAAAGGGAGTATAAGATTCTTAATTTTTCTAGATCTTTAGTGGACAAATACAAAAAGGCAGCGTCTGAGTGGATGGTTAATGAGTCGAAAAATAAACCTCGTGAAGTAAAGACGTGCATCTTAAGTAAATTGTTCTGTAGTGTCAACTTTGTGCGTAGTTGAAGTAAATAAACTTGTAATTAATTTCAAAACTCAAAAATCTAAGGTTATTTATTTTGCAATAATGAACTCTCACCAAAAGGTTTATAAAAGGTATAAACGTAACAATTATATATATTTCGGATAGAAATTTTTAAACAATTTTTAATACAAATTTTTTGATTTATTTAGTTTTTGTTTTATTTAAACTTGAATTAACTTACCAACCAAAAACACTTTAAATTTGTTTTACTTAAAAACAAATCAAATTTTTTAACAATTCTTTTACAAAGCATGACTTGCATAAATAAATAAAATGCATGTACATAAGTAAAAGGAAATTTTTAACAAACAAGGATAATCAACAGGAGATTGCCATGAAGAAAGTACAGTAAAAAGAAAAGAAAGCCAAAATTCTATATTCGTTTATGCTGAAGGTATTTTACCCTTCTTTATTTAAATTAAATTATTATTATTCAAAAATATTATAATATAAATAATAGATATTATTATTATTATTATAAAATATTTAAGCAATTTTAATCTGTGCTTGATTCCTTCAAATAAATATTTCATGATATTCTCACACAAAATATTTATTAAAAAATAAACAATTTAACATTTTATGATATTCTCATAAAACATTAATTCAACTACAAATTTTTAAATGTATTACTGCGGGGGAGAGCATATCCATATTGTAATTTCACTATTGCTCAAGTAGCTCATCAGTGAATTTTACCCCAATATTGTATAGAAAAACCTTAGAGTCTTATATCCAAAGCCAAACTGATTCTATGAGAATTTTCATAAAATCAATAATTAATGTTTTATGAAAATATCATAAAATGTTTATTTTTTAATAAATGGTTTTTTAACAAATATTTTTTAAGGATTAATTATGAATTACTTATTATAAAATATTATTAATATTCAAGTTTACCAGGCTCAGCTTGGAAATTAGTGACTTTATGCATCGCTGCATCCTTCATTAGCATACTTGACTATTTAACCACAAAAAATGTCTATCGAAGGTAGAATACATGTGTTTATATGTGTTTAGAAGGACAGGTTATGGTTCATACTAACTCTGTGGTTAATGTCCAATTAAATTAATTTTAGTTTACAAATTAGTTCAGATTCAAAATACAAGGCTGGGCCAATAATTCCATGACATTTTTGAATTTCCTCTGTTAATAGAAATTGCAATACTGCTCCTGTTCATAGGAAGCTGTCAGTAGACTCTACTTAAAATTTATACAAACTGAATCATATAGTAGGGATTTTTGGCAGAAGGTGGTAGCAGATTACCTCTCGTTTTATGAAGAAAATATAAAAATATTTATTAATGCTACTTGGTACTACTGTTTAGAACTCCGTGTTGGTTCCATGTTCCATCCACGATTACATAACAGCGTAATATCTCTTCCATATAGCGTCAATTTACCACAATATACCGGAGACCAAACATCATAAACTTTACTATTTTCAAGGAATAATGTTGGCAGCGGAAAATTCAAAAAGGTACAATGTGCATTGATGTATGCAGTCATTTGTTTGTTTGGCTGTGGTGAAGATGTTGACCGCATGAACAGAGTACGATAAATATTGCTAAACAAACATGGTTAATTAGTTCTAATGAAATTAATAAGTCACACACAAAGCAGACACAATTTACTGACTTGTGAAATAATATTTACATTTGCTAAATTTTAAACTATTTTTAAATTTTTCATTGATGTGAATACTAGTTTTAATTTCATATCTTTCCCAAAATCTGTTTTAAGGATCACAGCAAACAGAAAAATAGGTATTACTTTTTATTATATTTTTAAATTATTATTTAAATTATTTCTACATTTTGTTAAGATTTTATCAAAATTTGTTACATTTTTCAGTATTTTTTTTTTATTTTAATAAAAATTTCAAGTTCTCTTGTAAAGCGTAGTATTGTTTGGGATAATTTGCATTGCATTTTTCTGCATTCTCAGTCCGCAAAGAAATTAGTAATTCGCCTTGTTATCGCCTTGCAAAATCTAGGTTTCGCTTTAATGTAAATGCACGACAGGATTTTTTCGCTACTCAGAAAGAAACACTTTTCAGCTTCTCGATTTTTTTGTTTATAAATGTTAGATAAAAATAATACAAAGTTATATATTTCGAGGGCAAGCCTTAACTCAGTAAAAGAGCTGCCAAATTTTTAAGCTCCTAGACAAACTTTATTACAGCATTTTCACTTGTAGTGAAGATAATAACAATAAAGCGTACACAAATACAATTTAATCCTTTTGTTGGAGAAGACGTAACACTAAACGACAACAAGAAATGAAAGGAATTCTAAAATGAAGACACAAATAAGAAAACAAACATACACACAATTTACCAATGTCATCACTAGAAGAGATGGTATTTTTTTTTCTTTGCTTTACTTAAGGGAACAGGTTGTGTGGATAAATATTTTTCTTAAGATAAACAGCATGTTGACATTGATGTTACAATACCAGTCGAGTGTTTGTATTTTTTTATTATTTTTATTTTAAAGATGTTTGATTTTGGTAATCGTACATGCGGCAATAATAGTGTTAGACGTGCGCAAGGATAACATAAATAATAAAACTATAATGCTACAACTTGTTGTCGCCTTAGAGGTGTAACATTTAAAGGCTTTTCTAATAGCTACAAGTAGCTGTTGTGACATCAGCAACTAAGTCTGCTTTGTTACAAATCCATATAACGTAGTGGATAGTTCAGAGTTTTCTCTTGCATCAGGGTTTTCGGAAAATATAGACCAATATTTACGTTGTTCGTTGAGGCATTTTTATTTTAAAACATATTGATTTATAAACGTTCGGATATCTCCTAAATTTCTGAGTTTCATTACACAAATAAAAGTTGGTAGCCAACTTAGGAAAATTCTATATAAATGTGAGTACTCTACACCTATATTTTCCACAACAAAAACTTCCTATTTGTGAGTATTTTTTTTAATGCTACAGGACTTGCTTTACACTATTATTTCTCATAACGTTGTTTAATATTTTTTTAACCAAAATCTTCTCATTCGAATGGTACAACCATATATTTTAAAGCAATTGATTCACACAAGTGTTTGTCTACCAGGATTCAGTTTGTTTGTTTACCTGAGCATACAGCCGACTTCCTTACAGATGCAAATCTTTTATGTTTCTTGACAACAAAAATAAGGCAAATTTATTAAGATGTTTTTATTTGTTTTGACTTCAGTTATTTTAGTATTTTTTCAAATTTTAAGTAAGTTTTTTCTATCGAACTTAGGTTATAAATTTAAAGTTAAAGTTAATATTCAGTTGAATATTCGATTTGAAAATATATTGAGTTAAATAAAACACAAATACAAATAATGCGGCATCAGTATTTCTATGAAGTTAAAGCTTTACATGTCTGCAACAACAAATTAAGAAGTTAGTTTTCTTTTTAATGAATTATTAGTTGTTGCAAAAAGAAAGTCCAATAAGTTGTTAAGTTCTGCCACCAAAAAGTATGGTTTATATATAAGACAATATTTAATTAAAAGAAAGTATAATTAAAAGACGATATTCTTAAAGGTATTTTAAACAGAAGTTTATTGTTAAGCCGAAGGTTTTAAGTTCATATACCAACAGAACCTTAAATAAATAGAAATAAAAACACTTATTGAACAACTGGAAAGAATAAATTTTGTGAAAAAAACTTAAAAGTGGAAACGCCATTTTAACCTTCTATAAGTATTGATTTTAAAGGCTAAACAAATTTGTAGCATTAAAAGAAGAGCTTGCTAGGATGTCTGTTTATTGAACAATGGATCGTACTACTAGATATAGCGAGCGCAACTTAGATCCTGATTTACTTAAGGATGCATGTTTGTTCAAAAAAAGCATCAAATAGTTAAAGTCTTGGCGGCACTAGCGATTGTATTTTGGTTAAAATCATGTACTAAACCAAATCTTTATCAAAGAACCCAGATTCGTGCTTTGCGTGCTATTAACTTTAATTTTCTTTTTTTGTAAATATAGCTTTCGTCCAACCAAATTAACACCAACTGAATTGGGATTTTTATCATTTTATTTTAAATGAAATTAGTTTGTATAAAATAGGATGTTAAAAATGAACACAACCTCAGGTATTTAAACAAAACAAATGCTAATAACCGATGTAGCGATCCAGAAAATATTTCTTCTTCTTAAATGGCCATATACAACCATGGTGAGTCTTAAACGGAAGAGAGGATACCACTCCATGCACTTTGCTCTTCTACGCTTCTGCTCCAATTTCTAACATTTAGGGTCTGAGCGATGTCGTTGGACCTGATCTTTCCATCGGAGTTTTGATCGTCCTCTCTTGCGAACACCTCCGATATCATATTCAAATATTCGCCTTACCGGAGCTTCTTCTTACTCCTTACTCATTCGCACAACATGTCCTAGTTAGAGCAGTCTTCGCAGTTTTATGCATTTGACAATGCCAATGACAGAAAATACTGCTGATGTAAAATTTTTTTTTATTAAAAAAAAATTAAATATATTTTCTGCTTAATAAATCAAGAAAATAAGATAGCCAAGCCTAATTATTTAAGTATTTTGACATAGAAATACTTTTAAAATTGTTTATCATATGACAATTATAGCGCACTTTCTTTTTTATACTCATAATTTAACTTTTTAATTTTTTTTATTCGTAAAAATGATAAAAATTCTACCTTTTATTAAACAATATGTTAAGTTAAAGCAAAGTTTTAATTTATGTGAAAAGCTTTTAGCCAGGAATTTTAATATATTTTTCTCAATTTTTATTTCCTTTTATTATTTCAAATACCTAACAGAGTCTTTTTTTATTTTTACTTATTTCTAAAAAATACCAAAAAATTCTTTATTATAAAACTTCCCGATATAAGTAAAGGTAAAACTAAGTATCTGAGTGAGTACGTGTGTTTATAAAAGAGTTTAAGGTATGAATGTATACTAGTGTGCGTATATGTCACTTAAGTACTTTAACAAAGTTGTTCTTACAACCTGAAATTTCTTTTTTTTAGATGCAATAAGTATGCACTGAAAAGATGTAAATAAAAGACAGAGAATGTTTCATTAAAAAAAATATTGCACACATTGAAAGAATAATAAATAAAGTTATTTCAATATATAAAAAATTAATTACTAAAATGCTTATATTGCACAAGAAGAAGTTTTAGTCAGTATTTAGAAAAAAAATAGTACGCTAACATTAATTATTTCTGTAAATAAATGTAGACAATGATTGAGAACTGATAAGCAAACATAAGTACTTCGATAATGAACCTCACTGTTCTTTTAATGTGCACTGTTCGTAGGAGAAACTAAGCTCAATTTGGGATCACCTACAAAAATCGATTTTTATATGAAAATTTAACTAAAAATTTAAAATGGCTGTGTCTCCGTAAATAAGAGGAATTTCGCAAAAATAAACTTAATTTGAATTATTTTTTGTATCGTTCTTAATAGCCTTAAGTGTACACTGAAGAGACTATAGCTTAAGGGTTTAAAAGGTAGTGCTTTACTATTACTTTCTAAAAATAATAGGGTCCCACTTTACACATTTATAAAGGAAATATTTCGTTTTTTTCTAAAGTAATTTTTATTTTATTACTAGGATATTGTACAGTGTAGAACCAGTCGTCCTTATACGTCAGTCCCTGTGAAGGGTATATTCTTAAAAGCATATGATTTTTTTTACTTTATATATTAAGTCTATAAATTTTTGAAATTTTAGTAAAATATTCTGACGCAGCAGTCCTTATAATGGTATAAATTAATATCTTTGTAAATTATAACTTATAAATTTTGTGATGAATAGTATCATTTATTTGTTTGGCAAAAAGTGACAAAAATAAATCGAAAATAACCAAATGGAAGCCTTTTGAATATTGTAGGAACACATAGGTTATAATTTAGGAAAATGCGTATCTAAGACTCCATTAGAAATGAAGTAGCTGATATAGATCGTTCAGCTGGTAGAGCTGGGAGTGATAATGACACTAATTTTATCGATATTAATTGTAAGTTATGATTTACACATTATTACATTATTAATGTAGAGAGAAAAATCGAAGTAGCTCGCTACTTTAATGGGCTCCTTATCAATCCACTTCCGTCCTAAATGATCATTAGCATCTCATGCTTTTACGTTGCTTTTCTTGATTTAGTGATTTCCAACTTGCGACTAATAACTGTCGGCCTTCTTCCTCAATCGTCAGTAATTGCTAGCATTTGGTCAAGGCAATTTTATAATAATAATAGTTGAAATTTCCATGACATTTCACTTAAACAGTTATGCCACTTAAGGTACTTCTATTATATGTGAGCACCTAACTGGCCTCGCTACCATTCGAGTATGCAGTACCTTCTTACCATCTTTTTAGGTTTAATGAGTTTACCCATTGTAAGACTCTAATTTAGCTATTTCACGATGTTATTTTGGGTTCTGATGTACAGACATTCACAGCGGATTCGCCTTCTGCTACTTCATTCACTCATGTGCCTATGTATCCTTAAACTTATAAGTGTTAAGTTTTAGAACACATTCCAAACACTAGCTATAAACATAAAATTTTGATGCTAAAAAGAAGAGTACGCATTTATTAGTATGACTATAGGTGCTACTGAAAAAATGAATATACTGAGACCACAAACAGAACAGAACAGCTGGAGGAGCTGTCGAGAGTGAAACTTTAATTTGAAAAAGTGCATCTGCTTAATCTTTCAAACCTTTGTCGCTTTAGTCCCTTATGTACCAGCATCTTAGATTTAAAAAAAAAACTTGTCGATGTATTTTATTTTTGTCTTTTTTCTCCTCTTATATATTGAATTTTGAGAGACCCTATTAAATTCGTTCGAAAGTTAAAATCCCTTGATATAGTAATGCTAATTGACTCCACTGACGTACTGAAAGTTCAGAAAAACTCCAAGTTACCAAATGAACGAAGTTGTACTAATTAATATTTTCTATTTTAGCCAAAAAGATCTTTATATTCCAAAAAAAAAAAAAAGAAATAAGGAATTAATATAAATAAAGAATCTAGTTTTCAATAAAAATTTTACAAAAATGTCAATGCTTCACTAAAATGTTAAAAAATAAAAAAATTAACAAACAATTATTTCTTTAATAAAACACATTCAAAGTTCTTTAAAAACGAAAATTCTCAGCAAATTTCCATAATAACAAATCAATATCGATTGACTAAGAATATTCTTCATAGTTTTATTTATAAAATTAGCAAGTCAAATAGAATGGTAATGGCTAATGTAGCATTTGGCAAAATGTGCAATTATATTCAGCCATGGTCTAATTTACCAGATTTCTTTAGAAAACACCTGCGAAAATATATATTTCCATAAACATGTGATATAACAATAAAGAAACTATAAAATATAAAAAAAACCTATAAAAAACCTTAAAAATACGAAAAAAGGTGGTTAATACAGGGCGTGTTTTTATATAGGTATAAAACTTTAAACAGGTAATACTTCTTCCAACAGCCAATCATTTTATCAGCTGTCAAGTGATTAACTTTTAGTTTGGTTTGGCATTTGAACATGACTAGACTGATGTCATAATAACTCTTCCCAACTCCGCAATTTGGGACCAACACAATATTGCCTTTTATCTCGATGAAGTTTGTTTTTATTTTAATGGATACATCAATAAACAAAACTGCCATAATTATAACAGTGATAAGCCTCAAGTGTATGTTCAGATACCATTACATACAGAAAAACTGTTTGATATGCTTTATTTGGCGGTGCACTTCTCTAAAGGCGATGATTGATAGTCATCACAGAGCCATGACGACTGATTTTTTCGTTCATCAATTGAGCAACAATGATATGCAGGTTGTGTTATTTTAAAAAGACTATGCAAAATGTCACATTGCTAGTGCCAAAGTTGATCGATTCAGGGAAACGTTTTGTAGCCGCATAGTTTCACGTTTCACACTCATGAATTGGCCTCCAAGATCGTGATACTAATACCACTAAACTGTTTTCTGTTGAAAAATGTAAAATCGCCGATAATCATCGATTTTCGAACTTTATACTTGACTACGTCCAAATCAGTAATGGAGATCATAAGTCAGATGTTATATTTAAATTTTAATGCTAGAAGATACCTCTATAAAAAGCACCCTTCTCACCAAAAATATATCCTTATGTGGTTTGTTTTTATAACGCCATACGTCTTGTGACCTATCACAAACTTTCTTAATAACATACACTAATTTTATAGCCTTTATGTCAATACTTTGATTTTCTTATCACACACTGAAATTCATATTTAAATAACGAAACTTTTGACTGCTGTCAGAAAACAGAAAACAAGAAAAAAAAAAGAATTAAACAAAAGTTCAGTGACAACAAAGATAATTTGAATATTTTATAAATACACTAACTTTACTCGACTTACTACAGTCGCTGCAAGATTCATGTTTTCAGCTTCCCTTCAGCTTTCTATTTTCTATACCCGAATAAAATTAACGAAATTTTCTTTTAGATGAAAAAGGAAGGAAAAAATAATGATAAGCAACACAGCAAGAGAGTTTAGTATTAATGAATTTTCTTTTGATATGCATGAGCTAAAAAATGAATCAAAATCATTTTTTGTATAGGTTTTTGTTAAAGGAGGCATTAAAAATTATTCTCATTCCATATGACTGCTAGACTTTATACATTTTTTTTTGCAATTTCTTAAGATAGAAATTATTTACAAAACACAAATATTTAAAGGGCATAAAGAAAATCAAATTCTATTTGAAAGAAAATAAAAGGAAGAAAGATTCATTAATAAATCAAAATGTCATAAACGTGCGAAATTTTCAAAAAAGTTGACTTGAAGTTTACAAAAAACAATTTTGGCTAACTGTTACTTCTGTCTTATTATACTTTTGCAACTGCTGATTTGTCGGAATTAAAATAAAGTTTTTGTTTTTATTTCATATTGTACTAAATTTCACAAAGAAGATCGCTTCTATTAACAATAATACACTAAAACAAAAAATCACGCATTACAAATAGTTAAATTTTCTTTTTATTAGTCATAATTTTGATTTAATTATAAAAGTATCTTTCGGCCATAATTTTTCTCTAAAAAAAATGTTGGAAAAAAAATTCATGTCAAATTTTTTCTGTAAGAAAATTTCATCAGTCATAAAATTTCTATAAGAAGTTTCGACCAAAATTTTTGGATAAAAAAAGTTTTGGATAAAAAAATTAATAAATTCATATTTTTTCTGTAAAAAAATTTCATAAGTCATACAATTTCTATAAGAAGTTTCCATAAGAATTCTATAAGAAAATTTCACCAGCCATAAATTTTCTATTAAAAAATTTCATCAGCCATAAATTTTCTATTAGAAAATTTCATCAGCCATAAATTTTCTATTAGAAAATTTCATCAGCCATAAATTTTCTAGAAGAAAATTTCATCAGTCGTAAATTTTCTATAAGAAAAATTTATCAATATAAGAAAATTTCACCAGTCATATATACTCTTAAAGAAAATTTCATCAATCTTAAATTTTCTTTACGAAAATTTTATCAGTGTTAAATTTTCTTTAAGAAAATTTCAACAGTCTTAAATTTCCTTTAAGAAAATTTCATCAGTCTTGAATTTTCTTCAAGAAAATATCATGAGTCTTAAATTTTCTTTAAGAAAATATCATCAGTCTCAAATTTTCTTTAAGTAAATAGTATCAGTCATACATTTTCTTAAAAAAAATTCATCGGTTATAAAATTTCTTTAAGAAAATTTCATCAGTCTTAAATTTTCCTTAAGAAAATATAATCGGTCTTAAATTTTCTATAAGAAAATTTCATCAGCCATAAATTTTCTATAAGAAAATTTCACCAGTCATATATACTCTTAAAGAAAGTTTCATCAGTCTTAAATTTTCTTTAAGAAAATTTCATCAGTCTTAATTTTTCCAAAAAATTTCAGCAATTATAATTTTGCAGTAAATAAATTTTTATCAGCCACTATTTTTTTATTAAGAAATTGGATCAGTCACGAATTTTTTATAAGGAAAGTGCATCAGTCGTAAAATAAAAAAAACAGATGCCAACACTGGATAAAAATAACAACGACAATGAGGTGATGTTGAAGTAAAATATTCTTGCATATGCGAGAACAGCTTAAAACAGCTGTGGTATTTACCAATTGCCGAGTAAGTTAATCATTTTTAAGTAAAGACAACAAAATAACAAAGCATCTTTTAAGGGTTTACAGTGCTGATGTTACGCTAGTGTTTATTTTTGTGTGTGTTGAAAATAAACAAATTGCTTAAATTAATTTAAAACTCTAAAGTGTTGTGGTATTATTTTGCAATAAAAGAACTCAATATAACAAAACGTTTATTAAAAGAACTAAACGTAACAACGTATTTAATCTATGTTAGTTTTTGCTAGATTTCTTTAATAAATATTTTATGTTATTTCATAAATATTTACATATAAAGGAATCTAGCAAAAATTAATGTAGATTTATTTGAAAATAGATTCCAAAAAATAAAATCATAAAAATATATTTCTAACAGTAATAAGTGTAGTCAATCCGTCCTCTATATATCGTCTCTTCTGACTGTTTGTTCGCGAATGGCGAGCACTTTTGATATGATTACATCATTTTCAAGCTGCGTTCTATTCCGCATTGGTGAGTATTTATTCCATTATCGTCGCATCTACCTACATAGTTAGAATGTCAGCCATCTGGCATAGTATGTGGGCATTAATCTTAATATTTTCGTCGTTTATTATTGTCCAGCCACGTGTGTCCATCTGAGGCTATTTTTTTTTTTGTTTAAGTTTATTATTAGTTTAAGTGGTATGAAAATTGCGCCTGAGTTTGTGTTCGGCAGTTCGTTTATAATGTCGCTATCAAAAGTTTTTGTTTTGTAGATTTCCAGTTTTTCAAATATTTCTTCTTCCTTTTTTGCTAGAATGCAGTAAAGTCATACACATCTATTTCCATTGTCCGTGATTCCCAAGGTGTAATGCAAAGTTGGAGTCTCCTCTTTTCCGTTTGTATGACCGTATGCGTTCTGCAAATCTTCTTTTTAGTGTTCGTCCAGTTTGTCCTATATAAGATGTTTACAGGTGCAATTAAGTCTGCATAATTCGCTAAAATTAAATTTGTTAGTTGTTTCTGTCGATGTCCTTATATTATTTTAATTAGCAACAGTATTTCATTCACTGGCGGAACGAACCCAAACAATTAAGTTTAACAAGAAAGTTTATTTTGTTTTCAAAGTAGCGAATATTTGCGGGCGGTAAGAAAAATATGAAATACAAATAGATAGCAAGAGTTAAACTTCAGTAGCCCAGACAAAATACAGTGTTTCAAAGATAAAACCGTTGTGAAAACACATATTTTCGATATGTTAAAAAAAAACAAATCACCAGATTTTGGAAGCATAAAAAATATATGAGAAATCAAGTAGCAAACCAAGTGATTTGAATAAACTAAATTTGTTAAAATTAGGTTAATGGAACGTTTAAGAACCTTGAAGTTGAACAATAATTATGGTGTTATTCTAAATGTTAAACAACATTTATTAGTTTCTTGCAGTACTTTAACTATAAGCTATTTGATATTAAAACATTTTCATAATTTACTGATTGTTTCTTAAGATTTTCTTGAAATTTTTTATCTAAGAAAAAGGTATTTTATTTTAATATGATTTTTAGAACTTTGATAAAAAATTACTAAAATTATCTTTTTATTTATTTACTAGTATATAAGCCTGTCCATGACAGGTTGTATTAAAAACAAATTTTAGAAGTTTAGTGCAGCTTTATTAAACAAATTTATATATAGGATTTCGTAGTATTTAATATATAGTAGCAAGCACAATCAGGCCTAAAAATTTTGCATTTAAATATGTAAATGCTTTTTATCATGCACTCCATTTCCAGACCAATTACAAAAACTCCAGATACTACTTCGTTGGGTTGTTTGTCGTGATTAGTACTGTAGATATGTCAATTTTCAGCTTTCTACACCGACTGATGGCTAAAGAAAATTTTGGAATGGCAAATAAATGAGGAATGAGGAAGATGTATAATCTCAAAAATGTTTTTACCACGCCCGCAGACCGAATATCAACAATCCGGCTACGTTAGGTTCTTTCTCGCGGTTAGTACTATAGGTATGCCAATTTTGGCATACTTTTGGTGGCTTTAACAAGTTCTGGAAAGCTAAAAAAACAATATTGTAAAAAATTGAAAAATGTCAAAAATGGCTTTTGTCACGTGCCCCAGCCCTCAGACCGAGTATTGAAAACTTAACTACGCTATGTTCTTGTAGTTAGTGCTATAAATACGACAATTTTCAGCTTTCTATGCTGCCTGGTGGCCTTAAAAAGTTATGAAAAGACAAACAAATTAGGCAGGTGAAAAAATGGGCAATTCTGAAAAAAATGTTTTTTGCACGCACCGCAGCTCCCAGACTGAAAAAATTTGGCTTCATTAGGTTCTTCGGTAAGTACTATATAAATAAACCAATCTTCAGCTTTCTAGGCCAGCTGGTGGCTTCAGAAAGTTCTGGAAAGACAAAAAAAATTTACGGAAATTATATATGTGTTTATTTTATTTATTTAATTAAGGAAGAAATCTATCATTTCTAAACATTCTTTTCAAAATCTCTACAGTTAGCAAAAAAAAACAATCTTTTATTAGATTTAAGATAAAGACCAACAATTTTTCGGCTTAGTGTAGATATAGTAATGGAAGGAATGAATAAATCTATTAACTGTCACTTTTGCGTTCATATATATTTAATAATATCAAGTTTGTTTTATTTATCATAGCCTTGAAATTAAATTTGAATAAGGTAAAATTAAATCTACCTTTTTTCCCAGATGTTGTTTTCTTTATTTTTCTAAATATACACACATGTAACTCTACTGAGAAAATAGCAGTTTATTTTTTATTTCAACAAAATTCCAAAAACGATTTAATAATAACATTTGATAACAAATAAAATAAATTGTTATAGAATTTAAACATATTTTGTTTCGCTTACAATATCAAAGAAAAACATGTGACATCATCAAAATTCATCCCTGCTCTAAGTTAGAAATTAAAAATTTTAAAATTCTTATTATTCTTTTTAAAAGATAAACTTTTCTTATCCCAAACATGCTGCTTTATTTCTTTATCTACCGTTTGATTGTTATTTTAGTGAGTGATATAAATTTATAAGAATTTGCTTAAGCATTTAATTTATTATTTTCAACACAATTACCTTTTGATGTTGACGTTCTTTTACTCTTTGTGCCCTTTTACATATTTATTTTGTGGTTAGAAAATTGTAAAATTGTTTAAAATATATTTTCTGAACTTCTTTTAGTATTCTCTTTTTATGGCGGCGTTTTTCTTTTTTTGTCTTAAATCGGTTTAAATTTTATTTTAAAATTGTATCATAAAAAAGTTTTAATGGCTGTTAAAAAAATGTTTGTTTGCGCAGTCATTTAAAAATAATTCAATTATTTTATTAACTTTGATTTCCGTTTTTTTTATTTCGTAGGCATTTTTTTTAGGAGTTTTTAAAATGCATCAGCAGCACATTGTTTTAAAATCTATGTTAAAATTGTTAAATAGAGTTTGAAATTTTGAGCAAATGTAGGGTATGAGTGATGTTATTAAAATACTAACATTGAATATTAATCATACGAGTAAATGAGTGGCATTTACTATTAACATCTCTGTAAGAAATTAATGACAATTGTTCTAAAAGTAAAAGTAATTGATCGAAGACAATAAGAAGATAAAATTAAAAAGAAGGGGACAAATCACATATCTGGGGGAAACTCAAAGGTTAATAAAAGATTTAGCAGGAAATAAATCAAAAAAGACTATTTGCAAGGTTTGAGTTGACCATGTATCAGTCAACCTTAAATTTTTAATTTAGTTTGAAAACGTGTTTACAGCGGAGCTAGCAATTCATGGTTTGTCTGTCTATTGTTGTTTAATAAATAAAACTATATGAAAATCACTTAAGTAATGAAAGGCTTATTATTTCATTTACATTTCCCCCCGGGGGCACATATATATGTCTTGACGGAATCTCATCGTCATTACGTGTGTTAAAGGGGGTAAAAGGGAGCCCAGTCCCTTCCAAGGCTAGCAGGAGCCAACTAGACAATTCCACTTTCAGCTTTTCAGAGTTCAGCTATTTGTCTTTTTAACCGTTTAGCTGTTTTCTGACTGATTATTGAGGTTGGCCCTTCGGGAGTATCGTGGTGGTTGTAGTTTCGACTGGAGGATATACGTATCTGAAGGCTTCCTTAGACAAGAATGACGCTACATTTCATCCACCGTCTGGTTATAGCTTACACAGCTATGTACTCTCGTAAATATTATCACGCAAATTTCATTTAAATATAAATTTTTGTACTTGTTGTATTAAGCATAGTAGTATATGTCCATAACGATTTTAGAGATAAAACCATATTTTTCAAAACTACGCTCTATATGCACCACATTTTAATTTTTTATTCACTGTTTTATGTAGCAGACATATTTTTGTGTCGCTCTTTGTATATTATAAACATATGTCTATTGCTTTAAAAAACAATCACTACATAAACATTTTTACTGTTTAAAACTCTTAACTTTAAAATATTTGTCTATTGTGGGGTTCAAAAATAAAGTCGCGTACGTGAACATGATATCATTTATAGGTAACTTTTTAATAAAAAAAAAAAAAAAAAGAGTTACCTTAATTTAAAGTTTATGTGTTAAACTTGTTGCCAATAGCAAATTATACATCTCTGCTTATCAGAATTAAAATATATATTTTTATAAATATCCCGTCACTTGCGGAACACTTTTTAATTTTAAGTACTTTTAATACAGTGGCTATATAGGGTGGTGTTCATACTTAGTCACTTATACCGGTACAGTATAGTATGAGTTGATTGTTGTGATTGCCTGTAAATTGTATACGGGCGGTCATATGTCACTCTAAATAATTCACATTAGCGGCGATCACTAACAATGTAATTACTGCAAACCAACCAAACATACAGGGTGTTATATTTCAAGCTAACAAACATTCAAACCTAGACAGTGCGCAATGGTTTAGTTGTGAATAAGTGTAAGCCTGCAAACTTATTACATTGCGAATGTGAATATCCACAAATGCGCTAATACTCACTATGTTTGCCATGCTTCTTATTCTATTTGGGAAAATAATTCACCAAAATATTGTCACATTATTTTCACACATTTTGCCTAACAAATATTTGATAAAAATAATGCTAAGCTTTTTTGTAAACAACTTAGAAGTAAGAATTTGAATATAAGAAGTGATATTTTCCTTATATATTATAACTATTCAAGCATAGAAGCGACCTGAACTACTAGCTCGCTAAACATTATTTTTTTTAAGCCGGAGTACTGGCAAAATAAAAACAATTGCTTCTTTTGGAATAAAACATTACAACAGTAATGAAAGTCTATTACAATTTCAGAGACAAATCGCAGTGACCAATAGTCCGACAGACGCATTAACAGACGCACCCCCAAACGGACAAAAATTACAGCGAAAATAATAGGGCGATATTTCTACAGTTTGTTAAGGGAACTATAATACGATAATAAGGCATCGTCACTTTTATTTATTTGGTAACTTGGATCAACTCGTATTTTTTGTCCCTTTGTGAATCAATTGTTGGCAAATTTCCACAATATTTGTATCAGAGACGTACAAATATTTTTAAGAAAAAATCAAAAACTCTGCATAAGTTAATATTTAAAGCGAAATTAATAAAGAACAGCTCACTATTTCTTTAAAAAAGTAAATTTCACAATTGTGATTTCCGTTTTCCTGTTGCCATTGATTATGTAATTTGTTAATGTTGTTGTTGTTATTTTTATTTCAATTGTAATTATTGTTGGTTGGTTTTTATTATTGTCATTCTTGAACCAACAAGTGTTCTTTCATGTCGCCCGAGATATGCAATATTCGATAAAATAATATTATTGCTAACAATTAAATCTGAATTTAAAGTGGCATAACATGCAAACTTTAATGTTACTATAGCTATGTATGTGTACATTTATTATATAACGAGGCCAGGTTATGAAGATTTGTGAATAATCAAAGGAGTTATATTATAGTTAATAGTGTTACTTTTTCGCATTTAGTTTCTTTTAATAGTATTGGCATTTTTAATTTTTCTTCTAATGAGTCTTAGTTTCAGAATAAAATAAAATTAAATAATAGAGAGTAAATACTTCAGAAAAATAGCATCGTTTTGGCTAATTACTGATTTGTTTTTAAGTATGGACAACTTTAGTTTTGCAAATAAAGTTTACTCTCTTCATGTTCATGTTTAGGCATACGTGATAAGATTTACGATGGTACCTAGCTGTGTAAGGGTAACATTTAGCGTGCATCCATAACCTAGGAAGCCGAAGACTTAATTCTATGCAACAGGTAATTCTTAGTTGTAATTTTGGAAGTTTTGGAGTAGAGCCGCCAACCCCCACTCTTTGCTGAAGAGCTGGAGACTATCCAACTCTTGGTCCAGAACACATGACAAACATGTTCACCCTTTGTTCTCAGTAGAGGTGAGATGAAGGCCATGAAACCACAACCACCACGATGCTTAATAATCAATCAGGGAACAGCTAAAAGGCTAAAAAGCCAAAAAGCTAAATTCTGGTTCTTTCCGATTCCCGTGGAAATAACGTGGCTTTGTCCAGTTGGCTCCTGCTAGCCTTTAGGGGACGGGGTCCCTTTTACCTCCGGAGGCACATGTCATGACATGTAATATAGAAAACATTCCTTTTACTGTAACTTAAAATTTCATATCGGTACAATTTCTAATAGTTGTTAGTTGTTGGCTACTTAGCAGATATTTATCTTTTCACTTCTTTGTTATTTTTGTTTTTTTTTCAAAAAACTTCAAAGACTACTTTGTATATACATAGCTACTCTTTTTGGACATTTATGTTTATTTTATGTGCAGTCATCGTTCGGTCTATTTTATTTATAACCACGTGTATAACAAGTCCGAAAAGCAGCCACACATAAACATTTGTCAGAGTATTGTTTTATAAACATGGTCAACTACTCACACATTTGTACTGATTTTAATAAATAAACAATACAGTATAGTAAGACTATAGTGTATAAAAATGTTTATATACATACACTAGCGTTAATAAATGCATATTTATATGCACATACATTGAATTAATTGAAATAATTGATTCTCCTTAAATAACTACAGAAATCCTCATATGGGAAATGAATTTTGTTACAATCACTTATTATTAAATGTATAAGTATTTGAAAGGGTACTAAAAATTTTTGTGTGTTATCTTGCCGAGTTTTAATTTTTTTTTGAAAGTTTTTTAAAAGACAGATTACAGTAAATTTCAATTTCTCATACACATAAATTTTACAAAATTACCACCAACGCATAATTTTGCCACCCTTAAAATATACTGCACTTTTTGAAATTATTGTCTTAAGGTTTGTACCTTAAACGTATAAGTAATAGGTAATTTATAAGTATATTAAGTTTTATATTCATTGAACTATTGTTGACTATTTATAAATTTTTTTTTCAGTAAAGTATCTCTTCGTTACCATTATAAAACAATACTGTAGTTTTTGTTTCTATATTTTTCCTTAAAATTTGCATTTAAAAGGTATCAGTAACAAGTAATTTAGAAGAATTTTGTTTTTTTTTATTGGAACTGTTATTGACTATAACTGAGATATTGTTTTCAGTTAGCTATAAATTCATCATTATACATAAATATTACAAAATTGAAATGATTTCTTTTAGATCCTTATTAGTAACTGGGCTCAAGATACGAAAAATGTTATTATTGAATTAGTTCAGTTTTTAGGGTACTAATAAATAACCCACATTTGTTATTAATTAAAAATAACTAAAATGATTATTGGGTGCTAGTTGCTATTGTCATTTCGCTGATTAATCGCCTGAAATTCGTTGTAACTTAATTTTTGCGGCCATAAAACTCGAGCATTTCTAAACGCTTTTTTTATTTATTTTTTTTTTTTTATTCAAAGGCGATGGTTAAAATTAAAAAAAAAAAGGATCATTATTTTCAAACTTAGAGTGTTATCATACAATGTACATGATCTTACTATTTAAAATTTAAATTTGATACTTCACAAGGTAATAATGAAATAACTGAAAAATGAAAGGGTATTCTCTTTTCTTTTGAACCCTTACAGTCAAAAACTTGACAATTGCATTAAATATAAATTTATATATTCCCTATAATATTTCAAGTTATGAATTATAGTGTAACTTAAATATGTTCACTCAACCGAAATACCAAATTCTGTTTATCACCAACAGAAATAATAGATTTTTAACTTGTGGTTTGTATGGAAGGTATCATGCCCCTTTGTCCAATTGGACCGAATTGTAAATCTAAACCACGCGGGGCGCCACCCAAAAGCATATAAAAATATTTATGCAAATCGGTGCAGCCGTTTAGGAGTAGTTCAGTCACAACACACGTCAGGAGAATTATATATATAAAGATGAGTACTCTAATGTATTCACATATATGTACATATATTTAATTTATCATAATATTTTATTTTATTGTAATTGTAGAAGTTGTAGTTTACAAGTGCAAAAAGCAACAAGTGTTGTACAAATTTTAATGAAACACAATTTATCAACACTTGTAAGAATTAGACTTGTGATTGTAATTTGTAAACTTGTAGTTTAGTGAAATAGGGCCCAAAACTGCAAAGTAAAAAATGGTTAATTATGAGGAAGTTGTTCAAAGAAAAAGACTATATAAACATGACCAAAACAGTGATTTAATATAAAATTTAAAAAAGTCTTTAACAAATATAATTATTTTTCTTTTAGTTTCGTTTTAAAAATAAGTTCATAAATATCTTGAACTTAGACCTATTTTAGTATATATATGTATTTAATATAAAATAAAAGCACGTCTATTAAAAATCTCAAGAAGACATTTATAACAATTTCAAAGCTTACGTAACAATTCATTTGTCAGCAAGAATTATATATTCAACTTTTGTGAGTTTTTCTTTTTGCGTTTTTTTTGTGTTCTTTTTGACAAGAAAAACAAAAATCATGAAAAATTATATTAAAAATTTTACTTATTTTTATTATGTCGAAGTAGAAAATGTTGCTGTGAAAAATAACAATTAAAAGTCTAAAACGAATAAAAAGTACCATTAATCATTTATTTTAGAACAAAAATACCTGGAAAATTTACAGAGCAATAACTGCAAAAGGCAAGTATTTTGTTAAAAACGTGTTTTAGTATTTGGATTAAATAAGTACGCATAGGTATAGGAAAAAAAATTGCGTTTTTTTTTTAATTTGTTAATAGTTTATTATTAAGCACTAGGTCATTATTTAATAAAGAATTTTTTAAAAACTTTATTTTTTATTATTTTTCAATATTTCACCAAACCATTGGTTGGCATCATCAGGATAAACAAAAACAAAAAGAATGTATAAATAATTAATCAAAATTGAAAAAAATTCAAAATAATCTAAAACTTTTTCAAAATGCTTTATAATTAACTACTAAAAACTATTAAAAAGGTCAAAAAACTATAACTATTATTGGTTAATTAACTTATTAGTTAATCGTATCGAAAAACTGTTCTCAGTTAATAAATTTCTAATCTTTTCTTTGTTCTTTCTATGGAATTCTTTGTCACTTATTGTTAAAATCCTCTCTATTAAATTATTGGCCGTGTTAATAATAATTCTTTTATTTTGTTTAGAATAATAATTAATAATTCTACATTAAGCAGTTGGTTTTTGAATACTCGTAAACTTGTCACTAGTAACAAAAAAGGTTCCTCCACCTGGTTTTTTAAGGGTATATATCATCACTATAAAACACCCTTTAACTCATGTCTCTATTGGGGTTGGGGTACTAAATATTTAAAGTTTTAGCTTTTGTTCTAATTACTAAAGAGGATATAATTTTATCTATATTGTTCAAATTTCTGAATCTACGTGCATCTTATGTTAGTATCTTAACATCCTTTAATGTTTATTATTTTATATTATAGTCACTAAAACAATACAGGTTCTGTAAACATTTTAAAAGTCTATTTTTTATAGCTCGAGGTATAAAGAATTGTTTCAGAATGATAAATATTATAACATAAGCAATTGGCTTACCCTCTAGATTCGGGAGTCTAAAACAGAAATTAATAAAACTGTACGACAAGATAAATTAAAATGATTAAAATAAATAAAAAGGGAAATAAAACCATTCTAAAATAATATTTAATTTTTAAACTAAATTATGATTATATTATATTAAATATTTTATTATTTTAAACATAATTATGACCATGATTTAAAATGTTTTGATTATTTTAGAGAAAAAACGCAGTTCCAGCAATTTGATTTTTCAATATAATAATATGATCTAGTTACAACAATATAATAATATAATGTGACTAGCTCAACCAAATAATTTTTATTTACCTGCACACGTTCTGTCACAAAATTCTTCTAATAAAACAATAGTTACGTAATAAGTTAATATAGTCGTCACTGGGAATCGAATAAGTGCATTTATTCTTTAATTTTCCACTTTTCCATCCCAAATTATTTAAAGCTGGCTGGAGAAATGTACAATCAAAAACCAAACCATGATTTTAAAATAGTAGTGAACTAAACAGACCAACTTTTTGTATCACAGTACTTAAAAGTCAAACAAAAAAAAAAATACAACTAATTGGCTTAACAGTGACAACAAGTTGTTTCATTATTTCTAAAAAAAGAGAGAAAGACCTGTAAAAATGTTTTATAAAATCAAGCAAAAAAGATACTATGGGAAAATTTTTAAAGAGTGAGTGAGGGTTCTGAAAACAAAAGTTAAAAAAATTAAAAAGTTTTCTTTTACATATTATACATATTTTTTTTTTTCATTATTTTATTATTAATTTAAAATGAAAATACTTAAATTTTAATGTCAAAAAAATTTCGTAAAAGCGTAAATTTTAAATCCTTTTTAAAAATTTAATAAATGATGCCATTAAAGGAACAAAATGTTTATTTTATAAAGGGTCCGCCACACGTTTTTTTTTCAACTAGTGCTTATTTCGTGAATGGTAACATTTAGCTCATGTTTGATTTGATATATAATTAGTTTTATCTTTCCGCTGAACGAATATAGTTGTGTATACGCTTTAACAACGCTGGGAAATACTGCGACATTACTTTGAACATCATAGTAATGGTGCAGAATGTGTACGAAAATTGCGTATGGATTTTGAAAGAAGAGAAGCACCGTCAGCTCCGTATGTTCGTTATCTTGTGAAAAAAGTAAAAGAAATTGGCATCCTCATCGATAAACCAAAGCGTGAAAAGCCAAAAACAGTGCGTACAGTGCGAGAATATTGCTGCTGTGGAGAAAGTGTGCGTGAAGCGCCATCAACATCAATTCACAGTCGTTCTCAACAATTGAACATTTCAGAGACACCATTGAAACGGATTTTGCATAAAGACCTTGGTATGACGCCATACAAAGTCCAATTGGTTCAGGAGTTGAAACCAAGTGAACATCCAATGCGTTTTCGCTAAGTGGGCCTGCGATCGACCTACAGAAGATGCCGATTTTGAAAATAAAATCATCTTATCAGATGAAGCTCACTTTGATCTTGGCGGGTATGTAAGCAAGCAAAATCGTCGCGTTTGGGGCACAGAAAACCCGCATGCAAACATTGACAAGCCGATGCACCCAAAACGAGTCACTGTTTGGTGCGGATTTCGGTCGAGAGGCATAAATGGGCCATTTTTCTTCGAAAATTAGCAAGGAGTGGCAGTTTGAGTCAATAGCGATCGTTATCGGGCCATGTTGAATTTTTGTTCACAAGAATTGAAGAGGAGGATATTGGCAACATTTGGTTTCAACAGAACGGCGCTACGTGCCACGCAGCCGAAGCTACACTCGATGTTTTGCGCCCTATTTTTGAAGATCGCATTATCAGCCGCAGAGCTGATGTCGTTTGGCCACCCCGAAGCTACGATTTGACACTGTTGGACTATTATTTGTAGGGTGCCGTCAAAGACAAGTGTTACGCCGACAAGCCAGAGACAATTGACCCTTTAAAGGGCAATAGTCGTGGCCATTGGTAAAATACAGCTGCAAACAAACGATAATGTGCTTAAAAACCGATCGTGTAGGCTACTGCATGGTCATTTTTCATTAACCGAAAGGATTATACTTTCAAATAAAAAAAGAAATTTGAGAAAATATTCAGTAGTTTAGTTTATAGCATTTAAAACAAAAAAAACGTAATTTGGCGGACCTTTTATATTTAAAATAAATATGGTGTTTTTTGTTTTGTTAATTGTATAAATCATTGGTCCTAATCAGCGTTAATATAATTAAGAGTTCTGTGAGCACAAACTTAAAAAATTACAAACATCGAGAATAACAGCTGAATGTCTATTTTTAGAAGCCATTTTCCCAATAAACGCAAAACATGTTGAGAAATTTATAAACAAATCTATTACCTGTAACAGAAGTAGCAGTAGTATTAACACTAGTAATAATGGTAAAGGCGGTGGTAGTAGTGTATTTGTAACAGTAATAGCAGCAGTAGTTGTAGTAATAATAGCAGTAGAAATAGTAGCAATTTTATTAGTAGCAGTATTAGTAGTGATAGTAATTGCAGTCATAGCGATAGTAGCGGTAAAAGTAGTCGTAGTTTTAGTGGTAGTAGAAATAGTACTACTAATAGTGCCAGTAGTAGTGCGATTAAAGTTTCAACTTTTAAATTAAATTTTAATTTTTCACACATGCGCGTGCGCTGTACTTGAATACATTTTAATTAAATACATTTGATTTACATGAACTTAAATACAGACACTAACATTAAATTTATTGCAATCATAAGAAAAGACGGCTTAAGAACTTTTGTTCCGGCAGTGTTAATCCAGTCTAAGAATCTATATACATTAGTATAGATGCCGGCAACGTCGATAGCACAACCATATCCATAAGAAACAATACCAGTTAGGACACCTATATTACAAGTATTAGTTTTTTGTAAATTTGAAATAATTTGCAAAAAATACTACCTCTACAAATCAGCGGCCCACCAGAGTCTCCAACACAAGCATCCTTATCCTGATCGAATATATTAGAAGCACAAACTTTCTTGTTACTAAATTCTGTAAATTGCTTTTTGCAAAATTTTAAGGGAAGCAAGTGTAAGTTAGTTTGCAGTAGTTCATTCGCCATTGGACCATTCTATTTTATACTCAATTATATGCATTTAACACAAATTTAATATAAAGAAATTATACCTCGTACATTCTTCCCCAACCAGCAACTTCACATTCTGTTCCTGCTTCAAATTCACGATCAGGTAATGAAATTATACTAGCAAGTTGTGGATCCAATTTAATATCCTCAGTCAAAATCAATAGTGCGATGTCATTGTACATGGTATCTGGATTAAAATTTTTATGAACATACGCTTTTTTTATATAAAGCTCCTGAGTGTTTTTATCTCTAATTAAGCGCTTTGGAGTTCTGGCCACCACCACATAATGATGATAGTCACTTGCTTTTAAATAGACAACAATATCAAAGTTATCGCAACAAGTCATATAATTGAAAACGTACCTACACACACAATGGGCTGCTGTCAAAATTTGGTTTTTTGCTATAATTGATCCTGCACAGAAATGGCTTTCACCAAAATGATATTTATCCTGATGCTGCAAACGAAACGATACCATATATTTTGCTAACGAATCATTCTCTACACGATAGCCACCAACAATACGCGTACTGATAGACAATTTTTTATTATTTCGTTCTGTTACACAGGCAGAAGGTTTGAATATGAAAATCATAACAATTAATAAAAAAATAAAAATTTTTAAACTCATTTCCTAAATGACATTTTAAACAAAAATATGAACAAAAAAAATAAAATTGATTACAGAATTCGCCAGGGTGAATTGAATTCGCCTTATTGTTAGGTAAGAATAACGATATTATAACAGGTGTAACCAAGGTTAATCAATTCCGTTATTGAATGTAATTGTGTTAAATATTTTACTGCGGTTTCACTAATAATTATTTTTACTAAAGGTCTTTGCTAATTAAAAAAGAAACTACTACAGACTATTAAACATCCAGAAAAATCCATTGTTTCGCTATGTTTGTACACTTTTGGCATTTTTTCAACCTTTTTTTGTTTTTTATAGATCGTTACCGCGCTATGATCGATGGTTTTATTTTTGAAAATATGGATGACATCTGCTCGATATATGATTTCAACAGGTTGACGTTATATGTCATCAATATATTTGTTAAAACAAAAAATTTGGCAAAAAATGTTATTTGGTGAAATGGCTTACAAATTAGCTTCCATGACTATGAAATTTAAAATGTCACGGTTTTATTTTATTGGCTTTATGGTTATAAAATAGCAACACCTTTTAGGCTAATTTATAGCGCTGATCCTGACGTACGGTCAGCAATGCTCAAAAAACTATCACAAATGTGCTTCTTTCAAATATTGTTTTAAAAATGTCTTTCAAATTTTTTTAGATTTCACTTTTATTCACAATCTATTTCACAATATTTATCACATTCGATAATTTTAATAAAAAAATACATTACAAGTTGTAATTAAGTACAATAAGTATAATAATTTATGAATATGAATACATATCGGGTGTTTTTTTTTATACAAAATATATAACTTTAAGTTGGCAACACTTTTTTTAACTGACGGCCATTTTGTCAGCTGTTAAGTGTTTTATGCTTAGTTTGATTTGACTCTTACACATTATAATGACAACGCCTAAAAAACGCCTCCAAATTGTACAACATGGGCTTAGTAAAAGATTGCTGCTGATTACCGTTTTCCTAAACGAATTTCATTTAGCGATGAAGCTCACTTTAGTTTGAATGGATATGTCAGTAAGAAAAATTGCCACATTGGGAGTCAGAATAATTTTCAAAGTGTATGTTTTGGTATGCTTAATGGCTGGTGCAGTTATTGCTCTCTACATCTTTAAAACCGATGTCAGCTATAGATTACTGATTTTTTTGTTTATCAACTCAATAACTATGATGTGCAGGAACTGTGGTTTCAACAAGATGGTGCAACATGTATGACATGTGCGCTATCGTCGTCATACCACAACTGGCTTATTGAAAGAAACGTTTTGAAATCGCATAGTACCACATGTTCAATCCTCATGTATTCAAAAAGTTTAGCTGGCTTAAAGTTAAGTTTTGCATTTAACTTCCTAAATTGGAGATCTAATACATGTAACCTATTTAGTTTTCTAATTTCATTTATTTCATCTAATAAAAAAACTTGAAGGAGGAGAAAATTCTCCCTTCATCTGCTCGATTTTTTCGTGTTTATGCTCACACAATTCAGTCACCTCTGTATCGATTTGAATTATTTTTAATTGAAAGATAAGGTTTATAGATTGGCGCCACTCGAAATATTAAAAATTTAAATTAAAAAAAGAAAATGTAAGTTAAAGGCATCCTTGCATCCCTTGCAACATTAAGGATTTGTGCATGTCCACTAAGCCGAAAACCCATGACTTATTTTAAGAAAGTTTATATCACAATATAATGAATTTATTAAAAAAACAAACTTAAAAATAGAAATAGAGGCTAAAAGTTACATGGGACTTGAAATTCTATGTTGGTTTTAAAAACAAGTATAAATATGTATAATTCAAATTAAAGGGTTTTGCCATAGTTCAAATTATTTGCTGTATATTATCTTATCTACATAAGCGTTAGAGAACGATAACTGAAATTAAAAAACTATTGATTACAATTTTAATTTAATATGCGATGATTCTCTTTCCGCTTGTCTGTTTAAAAGTCTTTGCCACAATTATTCCATTTATTTGTTTCCTTAAAGTCTTAAATATTAAATAACATATATTATCCTATGTTTTTCTTGATCATCATATAATTTATGGTATAGTGGTCAATTCAATAACTTAAGCAATAATTTATCAGCTAAATAAGAAAATACAAATTCAATTTTTTCTTGCGAAACATTTGTTTTTCACAGTTTCTGAAAATTAAAATATTACACATCTTATAATAAAAAAAGAAGACCAGAAAATAAACTCACACTACATGAATTTGCTGTGAGATAGATAAACTTATTGGGGTGTTCATACACAACTAAATGTATGCGAATTTTTGCAAGCGATTTGTAAGTTATTTTTGGTTGTCTTGTCAAAATATGATGATACTCAGGATGCCATAAGTTTATGATGTTCCAGAGAAATATTTTCAATTGTATGTAAGAAAGCTTAAAAAGAAAAAAGAAATAAATTAAAAGAAACTAAAAGTTTATACTTTTGTTCAACTTGACTGCACATAATAGACAATGAACATTGCAATGTTTTTCTTAACTTATTTTGTGTTTTGGCATTTTCAAATTGCATGACTCATAAATAAATTGTGAGTAGTTTTTTTTTATTCTGGTGAGCCCGACAGAACTTTAGAATAAAAAAATTAAGGAAAAAAATGCATTTTTATCCTAAAACCATTTTGTCATTCAAAAGCTCGATACATAGCGTTAACATTAAATAATGACTTTGCACGTAACCCGAACAATAACAGGCTTCAAGAAGTCAATTGTTGCTGTAGTTTATCAGCACAAGTGAGAGACTTCAATAAGCCCCATAGGATAAATGTTAAATTGAATAAACTTAAAAGCCAGCTGAAAAATGTATTTTCTGAAATCAGCTGATCTCCAAATTTTGATTTCTACAAGTCCATAGGTGAGGTATTATACATACACACACACAGCTTGCCCGCGTCAAATTTATTCATATTTCCAAATGTAAAATCATTAATCATGTTCCATTAAGGCTGTCTATCGACCATTATATGACCTTTGACTTTGTTTTTAAGAAATTAGCTCCAGTGCGTTTTTCAGAAAGTCATGGAGCCTGTAGGGTCTATTGTAAACTGGCTATACTCTATGTGAGCAAAACACATCCGTTAATTCGAAAGTAAACCTAATCGCGAAGTAAAAATTTTCTATCTATAAACCTGAATGTCCGCTGGGATGGTATACTACTTTGTTTTGCCGAAATCTTGGTAAACACTAGTCGTGAAGTAGACACGTGGGAAGTTTATTATGGAAAAATGGGAATGGGAAACCCTCAAATTATTCAACAGTCAGCTTTGCAGCCATTAACAGTCTGATGTTCAAAGCATTGTGCCAGAACTAGTAAATCAGGTTATGGAAAAGAGAAAAGAGAGAGAGAGAGAGAGGGTAGTGTTATTGGATATTCAATTTGAAATTTCCCACATCGAAAGTGACATGGGAGACCTCTGGAGGGAGTTTATTCCACATATGGTATGTTCTGTTAAAAAACGAATTTTCCCTTTAATGCGTAGTGCGATTCACTGGACACAAATGGTGCTGCAATCTACGAAAGAGTATATAGGGTTAAAAGTTTGACAAATTAGGTCGAAAAGTAAGAAATAGGGTAGAAGAAACAACGGAGCCTTGCGGTACCCCCAAATTAATCTTAAACTCGTCTGATGAAATCCTCTATATAATAACTCTCTAAGCGCTATTCCTGAAAAAACAAAAGTAACAAGTTTTGACGGAAGTGCATTATTCCACACTTTATCAAACGCCTTGGAAATATCTAGAGCCACCACCTTAATCTCTCCGAAATGCGTGATTAGATTAGGTGAGACACATAGATGTACCCCCTGGGGGGCTCTCTCCAAAATAATGTATGAAGTTCCACCATTTTTTCGACAGGAAAGCCAGCAAGTCACCCGTAGAGCACTCCCTACGAAAACCATACTGTCGATCGCTAAGTAATCTGTTGGACTCCAGGTACCTCACAAGATGAAAATTAATCATATTTAGAAATCATATTACTTTAGAAAGTGCAGAACAAATTACAATTGGGCGATAATTTGCAAGGGCTGCTAGCGTCACCCTTTTTGCGATAAGCAATACATTAGCAATCGCTTAAACATTTTATCAAAATCAATCATCGATTACTATCACGATCAGAAAGTTACGCTTAGTTTGTGGGAGAAACAACGTGCCAGCAAAACGTGTAATGAATGATTTCGAAGATAGGAGATAGGATCAAGCATAGTCTTCAAAGAACAACTTTGGGCACAATTTTGCCCAAGGATTTGCATTTCTTTCCATATAAGATTCAGTTGATACAAAAGTTTTTTCCACAAGACAATTTGCGCTGCTTTAAATATACCAATAGGATATTAAAGTTCGCCCATGACAACCCGGATGTTTATGAAAATACCATAATGAATAACTAGGCACATTTTCATTTGAATGGATATGTGAATAAACCGAATAGTCGATTCTGGGGAATGGAAACAGTGCAATTTGGTCAGGAGAAATCATTGGACCTTACATCTTTGAAAATAAAGACACCCTGTACTATGTTTTGTCGGAAATAGTATGAGAGTTAACTTTTTCGATAGTTCTATCGGGCTTAAGAAAATAAAAGAAACGTAGTTTTTTTTGGCTGTCTTTGTTTTGTTTTAATTTTTGTCGAAGGAAACAGATTGTTTACAGAAATGGCAGCATTTTGTTTGTAAATCTGTAGTGTTCATGGAATGAAAAAGTTTAACAACTCAAATTTTCAAAAGTGCCAACGTGGCAAAATACTTTAGCTTTCTTTTATAGTCTTTTTGTTAGCGGGATTTTTTGTACTGTAAAGAGCGAAAGAAAGAGAAAACAGAAAGAAAGAGAGAAGTTATATTGAGTGTTGTATACACTGAAGCTAAGCCATTGTTCATTTTCCGTTGCTGTTGTTTTTAAACTTTTGTCTGTAAAAATCTTCAAAATGGTTTCATTTTCTGCCTTGTATTTTATGCTGTCGTTATTATAATTTTTTTAATTCATTTAAACTTTGTTGCTTGATAACTCGAGTATTTTTTTTATTGTTGTTAATTATTTATTATATTTTGATTGAAGAATTTTTTTTTTGTATTTTACGTTCTAATTTTTAGCTTAAATTTTCTGCACATAAATTACATATTTAAAATACTTTATTTCCTTGTGTATTTTTATAAAATTAGACTTCTAAAATAAAGAGTCATATCAATAATTTTAATTTTAGACCGGATCTGCATGTTTGTTAAAAGTTTTTTAAACTGAAATTGACCTGCAGGTGTTGAAATTAATATTTTAAAAGAAAACCTTATTTTAACTACCGAAAAAATAGGAACGTGGCAATTCCTTTTTTTCACAAGATGACGGCCTATATACTACACGCATTCAGTCAACTTTGTCGCAAATTTACCAAATGAATAATAAATTTTCACTTGAATATGCACTTGGTGTAGAGATTAAAAGTACTTTATTTTAATATACTAATTTTTTTTATTTAAAAATTTTGTTAAAAAGCAAGATTGATTTAAAAATTATTGTGTCTTTAAAAATAAAATACAAAAAAAGAATGACGAAAATGTTACAGCAATGGGGTTTCGTTATCCAAAACTTGCTGTTTACTTTAGATGACTAAACCTCACTAAGGACCACAAAATTATTTAGAAATTTATTTTACAACAAATTTTTGTTTATACCTGCTCTGTACACTAGAAAAAGTGAATCGTCATATTTCTCAAAAAATATTATTTACTTTATATTATGTTCCGTTTAAATTATTGTTATTTAGCTGTTATAGATTTGAGCGTTTTTCCAAACCTCAAAACAGTTTTGATGTACAATTTTTGGTATTGTTAAGATCTTTCAGCGATTCGGTTTTCATTTCCTCATTCGCCGCCAAAAGCCGTCTTCTTCAATTTTGGGAATAGAACAAGGTCACAGGGAGCTAATTCTGGTGAATAGGGTGGAATGAAAACGGCATTCGTTTTGTCCAAAAATTAAAAAGATAGAATTCAGCAATGTGGCAATGATCATCACTTCAGGTCAAAAATTTGTGAAATATTGTATGGCGTGAGGCCAGTCAACGATTCAACAATTCTTCGATACAATTTTCTTCATTTCACCTTCTAGCCACTTCGAAAAGCTTGTCACACTTGTTAAAATCTGGACTCATAGTACGATAACTATATACCAATCTTAACATTTGAATAGCTAATGAGCACTTAATTCCACAAAATTTTATGCAATTTCTTTGATCTATTTTTTCCACTATTATCCATCTCAAAAAAAAAAAAAAAAACAAAGCTCAACAAAAAAAACTCAATTTAAAATAAATGTTCAAGACCCCCTCCCTCCCGGGGGCACATTTATCGGTCTCTATAAGAATACTTGACTATCTAGACCTATGCTGCTGGGGGAATAAGGGAGCCCAGTCCCCTGAAGTCAGCAAGGGTACAACTGGAAGGTTGACTCTTCGGGATCATCGTGGTGGCTGTGGTTTCACAACCCTTGTTTGAGTTATATGGGTCGGATCATTCAAACACAATGAATGGTTCTGATTCAGTGAGCATGTTTATGGTTGCGTTCTGAAATCTTATTAAGCTTGCATGTGCTCTGGACTGGAAGTTGGGTAGTCTCCAACTCTTCAGCAAGGAGTGGGAGCATTGGTCTGCTGCGAGCTCTCGAACTAGAGGATAAAGATATCCGAAGACTTCCTAGAGCGTGGGTGACGCTATATGTCACACACAGCGGTTTGATCCACCGTCAGGTTATGACTTAGGCTAGGTACTGCCGTAAATCTTATCACTTATATGTTCGCGACAACAAATCGCTGATAAAACTTAAGTCGCGTGAAATTTTCAAAATTCAATTTTACGTGGCCGGCACAATAGATAAATAAGAAATAGAAATAAAATAAAAAGAACAATTCTTAATTATTAAAAAAAATTTTAATGAATAAATTCATAAATAGAATAAAAATAAAAATATTCATCGTTTGTGTACAAAAAAAAATTTAATTTAATTTTTTTTTTAATATTTTTTTAATTTTTTTTTTAAATCAATAAAAATTTTCATAAGTAGAAATATTTAGTTTACAATATGAGAGTTGCTCTTCAAGCGAATGCAAAAATTTTAAAACTTTAACGCATTAAAATTGAATTTATATTTCAAAATGTTTGCTTTTATTTCTATTATAAAATTTTTGTGTTGCAAAATGTTATTCTATATTAAAATTTTTTTATGATAAACTGAGCATAAAGAAAAATATTATTTAATTATATTTTGAAAAATTATCATTTAGGAAAAGTGTCTTAAAATGTTTAATAATTTGTTATGTCTATTTTTAAAAAGCTGTATTTAGTGCAAATGATAATAGTTCAATTAAAAATATAGTTACTAACCAAGTATTTTAGGTAGTTATTGTTCAAGTAATGGCTCGTTAGCAAAATAATTCATTTCGCTACGCTTCAGATATGAATTTCTATTTGCATTTGGCGAGTACATTTTATGCTCAGGTACTATTATAAGAAGTAAAATATTTCTAACTGCAGCACATTGTGTGTAGATTATGTTATGTCTACATTTATTAACACCTAAAGTGTTATTGTTAAGAAAACAATTATCCATTCAGATTTTGATGCATATAAAAAGATTAACGACATCGTAGTATTGATACTGAAAGATGACATAAAATTAATTTCACTATCTATATCAGATATAATATCAGATATAAATATATACAATTTTTGCCTTAAATTTTTATGAAATTTTTAGCATAAATCAGTTGTTATGAAATAGTATGGCCCATGTGCAAATGAAATTTTGCATACTAGTATCTACTTGCATAGAGGCTGATGCCTTATGTGCTTATAAACATCTTAAAACAATACTTGGTTCTACTTATTATTATGAAGCCATAGATGGTTATATAGATAATAATATAGATAATTTTGAAGGAAGACGTATTCCCAACGGTTATCAATTTCTTTTTTTTTCATTTATATGCTCAAACTAACACTTGCCTTATCCTAACAAGAATAGTGTTTCCTATAGCAGTGGCTGTGATTAGGCATCGTCCGGTGTTTCCTGGTTTGAAGGCAATAGACATACTTTGTTTAAACGTTTTTTAAAAACTATTGCTAAATTAGATTTTATTTATTAAGGCACTTCAATAAATAGTGAAATAAAACAAAGACTAAGCAGCATATTTATGGAATCATAAAAAATCGAATGTTGTATAAAAAATTTGGCCAAATAACAATCAGCTCATTTTTATTAGCATGAAATTTTAACTATTAACACAATAAAAAAAATCAGTTACTTAAAGCACAATAGAATAAAATTCCAGATTTATAAAAAAAAAGAAACCAATCACGAGCCGATTCTTTCAGAACAACAGCAATAATTGGGGTCTAAAAAATATATAAAAAATATTGCAGTTTATTTAAAGGTTTAACGAATGCAATAACTAAATAAAACAGTTTTTTACCTCGTTAAAACAAAAGGAGTTGTTTCTATTTTAGATTTGGAGAAAAACACAAACAATCAATCAGTTTATGCAAAGGGTATTTCTTATAGTGGTATAGCATTTTGAAATGTAAATTAAGATGGATTTTTTAAGTTGATATGAAATTATTACTTTGATCAAAAGATAGTTTTCTGGTATTATAATTTAAGTATGACTTCGGGCACTTGATTGCTATGGCTGAATCGAACATATACTAATCTTGAAGTTCACAGAAAATAGTCTAGCGGCGTTGAAGCGCACAAGCTTTTCATTGACCAGCAATGTCAAAGTACGTTGGTACCTTCAATAGATTAATTATTAAATGAGCGTCAGTTGATTCAATTTCCAAGCCAAAAATATAAATCACATGACAGCTGACTATATGGCTGTCAGTATAAAAAGTTATATGCCTGTACAAAAAACACCTAATATAAACAAAAAAATTATAAAACGCCGGAAGAGTATGCAATAAAAATCAAGAACTAGTCCACTTATCGGGATAAGTTGCGTAAAAGCCTTATTAGCTTTACTAGCTGGTCATATAACTAATTAATCACACAAGTAATTTATTATTTTCTCTAATAAAATAAAAGCTCTTAGGGCAGAATATAGTACAAAATGTGAAAATGTAGCAGTCGTTGATTTATTTTTGATTATCCAATTTCGTTGCTTATAAACATCTGTATAAACGGTGGGAATTCCTAAGCCGCAATCAGCGCCATACGACACAATGCCAGTTAGAACATCTACTAAAAATATTACATTTAACAATCTTTTTGTTTTATTATTTCTTCTATTTTATTTTAAAAATATTTACCGTTGCAGATAAGCGGTCCTCCGGAATCTCCCGAGCAGGGGTTCTTTCCTATGTCAAATATATCACTTGCACATACCTTGGATCCACTAAAATTTTTGAAAAACATTTTACAAAATTCATCACTGTGAAGTGTGACATTTATTTGCAAAATTTCGTTTGCCATGGGACCATGCTATAAGATATTTTATGAGAAAATCATTTAAATTAAAATAGAAATAATTGTACCAAATATAATTTGCCCCAGCCTAGAACCACACAATTGCTGTAATCCTTTACTCTTTCTGTTGGCAAATTTATAACTGCCGCAAAGTGTTGTTCTAAATTTATATCTTTTTTTAGCTTCAAAATTGCTAAATCAACAGAATTTATCGAGTATAAAAAATCTTCATGAATTATAATTTTTTTCACTTTTATCACTTCAGTCTTCGATGTTTTACGCAACCTGAATGGTGTTTTCGCCACTACTACTACAGTTAAAGGACTCATTGTTTTTCCATTTCTAAAGATAATAAAACTCGTTTTATTTTCTGTTATTCACAGATTTGTATTCTTATTTCTTCTTGTATTCACCTTACGAAGCAATGGGCTGCAGTAAGTATTAAATCTGACCGTATAATTGTACCGCCACAAAAATGTCTATGGCCAAAATTTTCATTATTTTCAATACGTCGAATAGAAACCATATATTGGACAAATTGTGAGTTTACACCATTCCCTTCAGATATGTTGTATCGCATTTCTATTTCTGCCGGACGAAAAGCTCCAGTTAGACTTGAACTTTTTATATCAGGTTGCAGAAAACTTGTGGCTTTATCATTTTCAGATTCTACTGTTGGCGGCGTAAAAATAAAAATAAGAAAAGCACTAACAAAATAACATTGATTTAAATCTATTAAACAAGTCATTGCAAATATATGAATTTGAAGAAAATAAAAACATAAATTATCAACTGACTGTAGGGTTTTCAGTTTGTGTTTTTTTTCTTAACCCTAAAAAGCTATAAGTGTGTTTTGCATAAACCCCAATCCTTATTGTTAGATCAAAAATCATTCAAATATATTTTTTAGTAAAAGGGACATTAGAAAATTACTACCTAATACGAAAGAATTTTCCCAAGAGGATGTTAATGAAAAGACCCTTAGTAGTTTTCAGCAGAAATAAATGTTGATTTTATAAAACAAAAAGTAATTTTATGAAAAGAAAATACAATTTCTACAAAAATATATTTAAGACAATACAAACAAAATGAACAAATATAAGTTGTGTTTAAAAGGTATTTACATAAAAAAAACCATTACTTTTCTTTATTAAGTAATTTAAAAAAAGAATGTAACGAGGTAAAAAAATACTTTTGTAAAAAAAGTACCTTGGAAAAAGTACTTTATTTTAAAAAGTACTTCGTATTGTACTTTCGTAGAAAATACTTCATAGAATATACTTTTACAAAAAATTACGTTTTCAAAATTAATTGCTGAAAATTATATTTACATAAACTGTTCTATTTAAAATTAAGAGGTACTTTAAAAAAATACTTTTTTATAATATCTTAAAAAAAATTACTAAACGTCTTAAACTTTATAAAAATGACTTTGTGGTTCATGTTCCAGTAACTAAATAATTACTAAGTAATTTAAAATATTTGCTACCACAAAAGGCTCTTACCCAAATTCGAACACAATCGCAGGCTTCAAATATGAGCGTAAGATAAAAATAACGCAAATTTCAAGTTGCTACAGAATTTAAAAATTTTGTTTTATTAATTTTGGCTACTTAACTAGACATTGTGATTTTATAATATAAAATAATTAATTTTTACTATCGTGCAAGCTCTTTATACTTACGCTGCATTTATTGGCTTCGGCATTATTTGGCTTCTTCAGTTATGTCTTTATAGTTAATATAAGAATAGATTAGAATAAAAAAACACCATCCGTTTACCATAAAAATTTGATTACACAAGTTAGTGATATCGTTTTGGACAACATATGGCATAACTATCAGATATGGTTTGTGTTAATAATAACAAATTTGGTATTTCGGAAGGAAAATAGTTCAGTATTTGATAGAGGACTAAGTGTAAACACACATTTTTTTAATCGCTATAATAATGTAGAATTTTGTAACTAAGAAGATATTTGCGGGAAAATCTGATAACCTTCTTTTATTTGAAGAAAATGGCTGCTGAGCTGCTGAAGGTTATCGATTGCTGGTAGAAGCTTGCACCAACTGATGATGATTTGCACAATTCAAAAGTCGTGATTTCGACACAGACAGCAAGGAGAGGCCTGGTCAGTCGAAAATGTTTAAAGATGAGGAATCGCAAGCACCACGCCACAAAGAAGGAATTGCATTATCATTTTTAGTCACACAATAAACTATTTCCCTACGTTTAAAAGCATTGGGATTTATTCAAATGCAAGGAAATTGGGTTCCATATGAATTGAAGTCGAGAGGCTTTGAAAGGCGGAAATGATGTTTGAACGCTAAACTATTGGCACCAGTGAATGGTAATTTTTGGCACACCCGTATTATAATCGAGGGCTTGCCCCTCCTTACAACCATTTATTTCGATCGATGCAGAATGCACTGAAATACACTTCACATCAAAACAGTATCAGGAATTGGCTTGATTCATTCTTTACCTAAGAATCGGGGCAGTTCTTTTGATGTATAATCCACATGCTGCAAGTGGGATGGGAAAAAGTAGTGCCTACCAATGGACAATATTTTGAATAATATAGCAATTCATTTTGTTATTTTAGTATTTAAGATACTAGTCTGGGGGTTGTGGGTTCGATTCCCGACGAAGACCTTGGTTTTTTTACAACAAAAAATAAAAACTAACTGTCGGTTGGGCTGCTCAGCGATGAAGGCATAGTCACTGGTCGCTGTGCTGCCTTATACGGCAGCTAATTTCCGACTATCCTTCTACTTTCACCACCTGTTTCACCTCTTCTCTATCCCTTTCCTAAAGAATGTAGCATGGTACTTGACTAAATAGGGATTTGTTGCCTGAAGTGCTACTTCTCTTTAAAAAAAAAATTAATACATCTTTCAAGCAAAAAATCGACATTATTAATTTAAATACTTATTAAAATAAATCAGTTCACTAAAAGTAGTACGTACAAGATTGCTATCAGGATTTAAACACATTGACAAATGACACAAAAAAACCAAATAGCTCATCTCTTCTCTCTATGTATTCAATGACTACTTTTTTGCAAAACTTGTTTTAATAAATTTTAAACGAATCCAATCAAAATGTGTGTGATATTGAAAATAGAGATATAACAAATCTTATCTGATATGACTGCTAAATACTAAATCCTCTTTGGCTTTAACTTTGCAATTTCTACCTGCTTGTGTATTTAATAACAGCCGGCTCAATAAGTTTTAATACACTACGTCCAATATTGTCTACCATTGACTGGCTAAATGCTTTTTGAACCATGTTCAATCACTATTTTGGCAATAAAAGATTATTTTTGTTTTGTGCAATTGTATTTGCATTTTTCTCAGTTTTCATTTTTTTGTTGTTGTTTTGTCTCTTTCATCCGCTTAACTTTTTTATTTTTTCTTACTATGATTCCATGTTGGAGTCAATGACGTGTAGTGTTGGATTAGTAAAGTTTGATAGTTTGTTTTAGAACTGACAAAAACAATATCACAATTCAGTTTGCACTATAACAACAATAGAAAATTTGTGCAAAAAAAAACCGATGACTACAAAAAAATGTGTGGGAATTTGCCAAAAACGATGGCTTATTGATGTTGTTGTTGCTTTTGTTTTTATGCTTTTTGTATCCTTCAAAATGAAAATGCCATTTAAAAAGCATTGATTGTTGAAGTAAAAACAAAAAGGAAAGTGAAAAGAGAATGAATTCATTTAACCGTGATTAAATATAAAAAATGAACAATTAAAGTGGGATTTTACTATTGACTTTAGTGGACTTGATAAGAGGTGTACGTACGTAGAAGTGAATAGTATTATTAAGTGTGAAATAGAATGAAAGTTTAAGCATTTGAAATCTTTATTAATCACAATTCCAAGATAATTGTTTAAAATGAACTGATGCAGATTATTAATTCAAAAACGAGTTTTTCTTAATATTCCGAAGAGAAAATGTTTTGGGGATGTCACCTGTGTGGCCTTGCTTTGCACACATACCAAGATACTAGGAATAAAAACAGCCGTATTCCGGAAGGCTTTTTAATTTCATAAGCTGCCATTTCGTTTTAAATTTTATAAATGCTTGAAAAATCTTTAAAACATGTCATTAAATAAGAAATTAAACTACACTGAAACAAATTTTACAGTTAACATTAAACTAAACAATTAGTAAAACCTCAGCAATTAAAATAGTCAACTTCAGTTAATTTTTATTGGAGTTAACAGACATTTTTTGTAAAAATGTTTGTTTAATAAAATCTGACTTAAAAACAGTTAAACAATTAAAAAAAATTCTATTTAATTAAAGTAGTAGTGAACGTATCGTAGGAATGCAAGAAATTAATATGCTAAAATGAAGTTAAAGTTTATAATTTATTTTTATTATAATTAAGAGCTGTGAAACTTGAAGAAATTTAGTAGAACCATTACGAAATCATGAACTAGCAAGTAACAAGGACGAATTGAGACATTTTGAGCCACAGGGAATATAATTAAAATCGCATTATTTTTCATATATAAAAATTCAACTGTAAAATTGAAGTGATTTATTATCTGTCTAACAGAAAATAAAACAAAAAATTTGGATTAAGATGATTCAAATTTTTATTGTATTACGAAGAGAAAAGTTCGGCAGTTATGAATGAAAATTGATCTCTGACAAATATTCACTACGACCACGCTGACAGTTGTCGATTCTTTCAACAAAATTTTTAATAACTTTTTGGCAAAATGTCGGGCCTATTTTGTTAATTACCTCACAGATTTTCAGTTTTGAGACTAAAATCAATTCAATTGGCTCCCTATAAAATCTGTCCTTAACATAGCCCCACAAAAAATAATCCAGTGGTGTTGAATCACATGATCAGACTGGCCACTTAACTGCTGATTGTCGTGAAATTATGCAATCGGGAAATTTGGTTTGCAATAAATTGATCGCTCTATAGCATGGCGAAACCTCGTCGTCAATAAGAGACCAATATTGAGTTGTTAGCATCTCGCGATAGCGTGATCCATTGACTGCTACAGTGTTTCCAGCCTTATCTTCGCAAAAAAAAGCTCGATCACACCTTCAGACCACATACCGCACCCTACAGTGACACGTTGAGCATACAAAGGCTTCTCAATAATCGCGGTAGGATTTTCAGAAGAACAAATTCTTGTTGATATATCCTGAAAAGAGAAAAAGGGATTCGTATGAAAAAATGATTTTTTCAGTGGTGTTCGCAAACTTCGAGTCTGACGACCCAAATTCAACGACCAAATTCTTAAAAGTGGTCTCAGAAGAACACACTTGTTGTCCAAAAATATCACAAATTTTACTAAATGTAACTTTAACAGGACCACGATTTTAGTTTATTTAATACGAATTTAAATTCGTTGTAACAATTGTTAATGTATCTAATGCGAATACATCAAATAACTAAATGTCAAAACTATCATGTTGTTGGTATTGATTTTTGTTTCTTTGATTTTGCAACCAGTTTTTATGTAATAGTTACTTCAATCATAATGCACGCTGTTAATTGTGAGTTCCAACTTATTTTGGCATTTCTTTATTTCAGTGTTTGCCAAATTCAGCCAAGGAGGGCAGCGGGTTAAGATAGTTGAAGCCTTTTACGAAAACGCGTGCTGAAATCAAAATGCATTACGACAGTTCGAGGTTTTGTTTTTGTCAGCATAATTAAAAAAATTGGTTCGCAAATTTACCCAAGTATCTGTCCGTGCTTACCTAGCTCTCTCCACAATAAACGTTAAGGTGGCTCGATAGTGTGATAGAAGAGGCACCAATCAAGATTCATTGTTGTGCCCAACAATTGTGTCCAACAATTGGACATGTGACGGACATCACTGATATAAACTTTAATATAAAATTTGAGTTTACAAGCTTATAAGGTTCAGTCAACTAACGAGCTGAAGGCTACTGACCACTTGAAGCGTAATCGACACACCGAATGGTTAATTAAACACACAGAAAAAAATAGCTTTACAAAGAAAATCATCTTCAGCAACCGACACACTTTCACCTCAATGGATTCGTTAACAAGCAATTGAGAATCAACGAATGCTTGGTAAAAAGCCGATGCATTCAAAAAGTGTGACGGTTTGATGTGGTTTGTAGACTAGCCATGCAATTTCTTGAATTGTGTTCGCTAATACGAGGTAATAATGAACATTTTTTAGCCAGAAATTGAGAATATGAATCTGATATGTGGTTCCAACAGAATGGCACGACTTGTTCCACAACCAACGGAACAATGGTTCTTTTATACGAGAAATTCCAAGGACGTGCTACCTCAGATAGTGATATATTAATAGGCCGCCAAGATCATGTGTTAGACTTTTGCGATGTATGGGGATATTAAGAAGAAATAGTGTACATACGTCAACAGGCCAAAAACAATTCAAGAGATAATTTGACACATTATTGATATTGATACTCAATTATGTTTCAGTCTGATTGAAAATATAGGCCATGGCAAAGAGGTATGACACCGAAACCATGTCGAGCATTTGGCCGATAATTGTCGTAAGCCCTTCTATTATTATAAAAAAACATTATGTTTCCTTATTTTATTATAGCAATTGAAAAACATACATGTTTACAGTTTAGAGCCAATGGAATACTGAAATATTTATAATAGGAAATTTTAACTCTCCAAAATACTTTATTTATTATTAACACATACCACAGATGATAGTAATATGATACCACATATGTTGTTCAAATCGACATTATTAACTTTTATAACTATTATTTACAATCAACAACGTGGATTTTAGTTGGACCAGTCTTTACTAAAGTAAATTATTTGTTCAGCGTATACACCACGCCATCTAATATAAAAAAAAATAAATAAAAATATATTTCAATCTTAAAAAATGGAAAATAAGCTCAATAACAGCACATTCGTTATAAAATAAAACACCAAAAGATTAGTTATTGAATAAAAACTAATTTCATTAATTAAAAGCTAATAATGACCATGGAAGCTCACTAAACTGTGTTGAAATGCTTTTCATCATTTTATTATTGGCTTAAAAAACGATAACTAAAATATTCAATTAAAAGAATGGAATGAACCAAATACTTACTAACTTATTTACTTCGTTTATAGCAAAATACTTCCGTTAAGAGCATAAAAGTGTTCAAGCAAAATAATTTTTCACTCAGCTTAACAAAATTACACGATAGCCGTTTTACTGCTGTTACATTGAATCTTTATGGCAACAAATAATCCCCTTTGAATGAATAGAAAATCCAGCAATGAATATTTTTTAGCAATAACCAAGTCTACGACGAACAATAAACCGTTAAACAATAAGCAAAGCCACCACAAAATTTTGTATTTCATTTGGTTTGTCCAAATTTTACTCACAATTGTTAATGGCCCTGGCTTTATCCATTCTCTCTCTCTCTTATAAATATTTAATATTGAAGCACTATTTCTTAAATTCCTTTTAGTTCGTTTTTGTTTTTGTATTTAAACAATAAATATAAGTATGTCAAGTGTAGATATCAATAACATTTAGCTAACCACCCGTTCAACTTCTTGCTACCACCCTTTTTTGGTTTGTGCTGTTAACGTTTAAATCAGACCTCATCCTATAATAATAAGTTGAGTATCATCAGCATCGCTTTCATAGATGTCTCAAATTCATTGTAATAAAGTAAATTGTTTTTGTGGCTTAGCAAATTTATAACACCATCATTATAAAGGCGTTACACTTACAAACGAGGGCTGTTGGTTGTTCAAAAATTCAAAGCCGCATAGAAATAAATAGAAAAATTAGTAAAAATGCAAAAAAAAAGATTATTTTATAATACGTGACATTATTTTCATGCAAGTAGCTTTACTTTAGTGTAGTGTATTTATGTTAGCTACAGAAACAAGCACGAAAAAACTAATATAAAGGATAGTCCTGTAGTAAGTATGTTAATATCAGCACCTGGCCGTAGTGGTCTTAATCTAACGGTAGTTTTATCACTGCGTGTAGGCAAAGGCATCCACCCGCGCATTAAGATGCACACACGCCTTAATAGCAATTTATAAGTGCATGGTAGCAGCGACGTGCATCCACTCCTTGTTAAGAGTTGGAGAATATCCAATTCCTTGTCATGTTGCATGCGAGGACATTGAATGTTAAACATGCGTTAACATCTCTTCGGAACTTTCTTCGAAGTCCGATTAAACCACAGCCACCACGTTGCTTCTCCACCAATAACCAGAACAGGCCGTAGCCCAGCGTGTATTTGATCCCGTGGCACCAGTATATGTTCACTGGTCGGACTTCAGTTTGGGGCTCCCGCTAGTCTAGGCGACTGCTGCCGTCTTTTAGCCCTGGAAGCAAAGTTTAAGATGGAAAAGATATACATCGTCTGTGCGCCCCCGGCGGGAGGCTGGCGTAGTCCTGTAGTAATGCCATTTTTACGTATAAGGCTTTAATCTTTCGACCCTAATATGTCGGATATTTAGAAGTTACAGAAAGTGCGTCCCCCACGGGGACACATTTATATGTCTTGATAGAATCTCATCGTTATTACATGTGTCACCGGGGGTAGAGGGATTTCTAGTCCCGTAAGACTAGCAGGAGCCAACTGGACAACTCTACGTTAATTCCACGGAATTCAGTAAGCCCCAGAGTTCAGCTTTTAGGCTTTTTAGCCTTTTAGCTGTTCTCTGGCTGATTATTGAGATTGGCCCTTTGGGAGCATCGTGGTAGTTGTGGTTTCGCGGTTCTCGTTTGAGTTGTGTGGGTCGGATCATTTACTATGAACACAATGAATGGTTCTGGTTCATTTAGCATGCTTGCGGTTGTGTTCTGAAATTTTATGAAGCTTGCATGTGTTCTGGACCGGGAGTTGGATAGTCTCCAACTCTTCAGCAAGGAGTGAGGGTTTTGGCCTCCTCCTAGCTCTCGGAGTTGCGACTAGGAGTGACTGGAGGATAGAGATGTCCGAAGGCTTCCTAGGGCGTGGGTGCGTCGCTTTTCACGCTACTATACTCTGGTGTTACTCAAACTTGTATTGTTAAGCAAATATGCGCCTTTTAATTCTCGCATGCATAGTGATTTAAAATAATGATCTTGTTTTTATCAAGCGATTCCTTTTGACCAACCCATCCAGGACTGACACTCACTTTTGTTCCGTTGTTAATTTACTCAGTAAATAATGATTTATTAAAGCTTGAATGCCGATCACCTTGTTTAAATCATAATTGTTCCTTCATCAACTTATTAACCAGGCTAAGCAATAATTGTTTTCATAAGGTTTTCATAAGTATAAACAGAATGAAAATTCTTTAAAACATTCAAAAAAAAAACAAAATTTTGAATTTTATTAAAAATTTTCAAGCTAAGTTCCTTTATTTATATTATTAATATAGACTCCAAGGATATAAAATTGCTACACAGTCCTCGTATCTTTAATATGTCAACAGTTTATAGCCACAAAAAAGCATAATATTTTAGTCAAGTATCTTTACAAGAGTTCGTCTTATAAGAACAGAAACTGTAAAGTATTAAATGTCATTTAAGCCCAGAAATTCTACAACATTCAGTTTAATTGTATTTATGCTGCTAAGCGAAATGTTTTGTAAATTTATTCCTTTTTAGACAAAAAACCGGTTAACTATGGAGGTTTTTAGGCGCTTAATAAATAATATATGTTCTAATTTATTTCTATCACTTCGCATTTTTTAATAGACATGGCATATAATAAAATACACCACATTTGTAATTCTCGAACGATTAATCAATTTGGATAAATTTAAAATCAGAACTTGTGGAGAATTGCCTCTTTTATATAAAATTTTTTCTGATTTTAAATAAAAAAGATAAATAGAAAATAAATGTAATAAAAAATTTATTTAATGTTGCATGAGTAATTCAAAAGCTGTTAATTTGACGTTTTTGTCCTTAATTATATGCTTTATTTATACAATTCGGATAAACCGTTCTTAAATTATAGTGAAATATATTAATGTGAAAAAGACTGAAAGCAGTCTTTTATTAACCACGTGAAGCCGGACCCTATTTTGTAACGATGAAAAGAAATTGAGAAGGGTGCTTTAAACATATTTTTAACGGCAACAAAAAACGGACACAACTGTGAAAGGAACAAAATCCATCATATGTAGCAAATCCGGCTTTATTTCCATTTTTTTACGTAGATGAAAAAATAGCACTTTAACATCGAGTCACTATTTTGCGATTTAATTTTTTTATTTTCTTAATAAATTGTTGAGCAAAAGCTTTTTTAATTTTTTATTATTTCGCCATTTTTTATAAAGAATTAGTGCTTAAGAAATTAAATATAAAATAATATTAAAGACAGTTATTTGTTGTTTTTTTTTTAATTTTTATTTCATTATTTCTTTTTTTAATGATTTGTTGTTGCCTTATCGATTCTTAAATTTTCTAGACTTTTAATGGACAAATAAATATAAAAGGGTATCATCAGAGTGAATAGTTAGTCAGTGTGAAATTAAATCTGGTGAAGTAAAAACGTGCATCTTAAGTAAATTGTTGTGTAGTGTCAACTATGTGTAGTTAAAGTAAATAAACTTGCTATTAATTTAAAAACTCTAAAAACTGGTTTTATTTATTTTGCAATAAAGAACTCACAATAAAACGTAACAATATATTTAGTTTTAATACTTTTTGTTATTTTATTCAATTAATGATTTCTTAATAATACGTCAAAAAAATTATATTTATTAGTAATTATGTTCTCCTAGTTGAGCATCAGTCTTTTTTTACGCAAACATTTTTAAACGACTAAATTGCAAGCGGGGTGAAATTCATCTTCCGTTCCAGTTTTCTTAAAAGTATAAAAATATTTCATTTTAATACTGTTATTTTAAATGTAATTTTGTTTTATAATAAATTGTTTAAATAGTAGTTTTCTTATATTATTATGCCGTTGATTGTGTTCCTTTAGAATTCTGTATATTTTGGGTAAAGAATTTTACTTTTTCTTTCTTTTCTTCTCTTACCCACAGCTTCCACAAGTAGCCTTGTTTGTAGTGTGTTTGCTGATTATTTGTTGCGTTCCTTAATGGCTCAATAATGCGTTTATTATATTTAAGCTTAAAACCATATATTTTCCTGCTTTTAATAACATTTTTTTTTAATTTTTGCTATAATGAAAAAATTCTTCTTAAAGCGTTTATATAAAATACAATAAGTTAATGAACGAATTTAATAAGATTTATAATTTTCATTAAGTCAACAGATAAAGGAATAATAAAGCTCTGATTTTTTTTACTGCACGTAGTTCGCGGAGATACTAAAATTTGTGAAATTCGCTTTCACAAAAGAAACGAAAAATGTGATTTAATAAAACTGTCTAATAATTCCAGCAAAAGTTAATAGAAACTATTCATATGAAACTATTATTGGATAAAATATTTTAATAATAAATTAATATCTCAGATGGTAAATTGCTAAAAGGGTTAACAAGTTTTGAAAAAAGACAATGACAACAATTAAAAATTTTTATAATTTATTTTATTTAAAATATTATTCGAAATTAAGTTCAGCTTAATCATCATTATATATAGTATAACTAAAATAAAAAAATGAATTTAAGCTGAATTAATTAATTTATTTACTTTTGCATCAAACCGTTTAATAATTTCAAAAAATTAAAAAAAATCTCTACATCAAACATATTTGATGTTTATTTTAAATGGGTATGTTTTTTGATAATTCATTTTTTATTTTAGTACTGTAGGAATTTTTTTTATCTTTATAGATATAATTCTACTGTACGTGTGCTGTGACAGAACTCCTCCTAAGCCGCTGGACCGATTTGCCTAAATTTTTTGGTATGCATTTGGGTGGGGCCCGGGGTGGTTTAGATTTACAATTCGGTCCAATTGGACAAAGCGGCGTGGTACCTCCTACATAAACTACAAATTAAAAATTTCTTATTTCTGCTCCTGATAACGGTATTTGAACAAAATTTGGTTCGCCGGTTTGGTGTGCATTTTTTAAGTGCTGCTGCAAATATGAGCGGGATGGTACAAAGAGGTGTGGTACCTCCTATACAAACCACAAATTAAGAATCCAATATTTCTGCTCCTGCTAACGGTATTTAAACAGAATTTTTAATTTCGGTTGAGTGAACATTTTTAAGTTCTTCTGCAAATATAGGCGGGATTTGATAAAGACGCGTGGTACCTCCCATACAAATCTTCTTTATGTGTATAATTCTACTGTACGTGTGTATGTTACTGAATAAATTGTTTTTGAATGCGTTTGGGTGCCACCTTGAATGGTTTACACACAAACAAACCCGGCAGATGGCGCTGCAGTCGGTATCCAGGTTATTCAACTACACTGCAAGCACACGACTGGATCGACTTGAATGAATTTTTGTGTATTCGTTTATTCAATGCATTTAATTTTTTGTGCGCTATGTTTTGATATTATATGGTCGCATTTACGTAAATATTAAACAACGCTGCTTACTGCAAAAATACACACACGCTATAAATTCGTTGACAGCCGCCAACTGCCTTCAATGTGCATTGGTGGATGACGGTGAAAGGCCCAAAGTAACATGGATTCGAATACTGCCGCCTTTAAAACAGTCGCGGTAGGCATCGAGCTTATTTGTTTGCGTTTCTTCTTTGCCATCTCACAAATTCGTTTGTCAATTTTCTTTATAAATTTATGCAGACTTTCCCCAAATATTTCAGACGTCTAGTGTAGTTTCTTCAAACTAATGAAACCCAGATTTTTCTCTCGCCATCCTAAACTTGAGAGAGATTAGTAAAAAGAATGTATTTGGATTTAAAGAGAAACAGATCTTTTATATTAGATTAAAAAATTCAAAAATTAAATTATTTTAATATATTCAATTGTAGTATCATTATAAAATTTATTTGATAAATTAATAACAACAATTATTATATGTATATATTTCAAACCATTTAAAACAATCACTTCTGTGGACAACAAGTTCACACTTGTCTATCCAGCAAATTGTTTTAATGAAGGAAATTAAATTTCATGATTGTTAAACAATCATTGTAGACATTGAAAGACAGTTATAATTCAATTTAATATCATTATTCGTTGTGATCAACCATGATTGACATTTTGCCAGTTAGCAACAAGTGTTAACAACATTTGTAATGGAAACACTAAACCAACTACAAAACATAAAAACAAAACACAAAAAACACAGACCAGATATATGACCAATACAATCAAAATATTATCATCTACAACATGTGTAAATGACCAAAAACTAACAAGTAATTGCATAAGTTTGCATTAATACATTAAAACGAATGTGTATGTGTATATATGTATATATAGGTGTATGTGAATGAGAGAATATATGGCTAGTGTAAACGAAACTTAATACAATGTCTCACTGGTAAAACATTTAGGAAATTACATTTGGTTTTTGTCTAAAACAGCAGTAATGATGTATAAAATGTTTCTAATTTAATTTCATTTCATTTTGAAATTGAAATATCGTTTGTGAACAGATGCAAATAGAGGCTAAAGATATGAAAAGGAAATGTCATTTGAAAATAAATCGAACATATGCTGCATGCTTAAAGAAAATTAAAAAAAAAACTTGTTATAAATCCTTAATGTCTACACATTCATTTATCCATCTTTAGTTACTAACTCTTTTATCACCAAAAAAAAAAAAAATAGCATACAGATAATATTTATTTGTATGTGTTTGTTATAGTATTCATATACCATCACACAAATTTCAAAAGTAATAAATTGTAAGCCAATTCAAATGCTATATATGAGTGTGTGAGTATTTGTTTGTGTAACTAGAAGGAGCAAGAAACGAGTATGTAGGAAATTGTTAAAGGAAATTTGTCGGAAATTAAAACTGTAAGTTGAACATTATTTTTTTATTTCTCACTTTCCTTTTTTCAACTTCTTTTGAATAGCAAAAACAAAATCCAGCTTTCGCTTCAAATAATAAAGTTTAAGTTTGATTTTTAATATGAATGAGACCAAAGAACATTTATTTATTTATTTAGTCTAAATTTTTTTATAAATGAATTTATAGGAAATTCTTTAAAGGCGCCGGGTAACAAGACCATATGCGCACGATTTTAAATTTAAAAAAATTTTACATTACAATTTGGGTATTTATGTGTATATGGTTTCTTAAAAATAATTAAATAAAAGGAAAAATATTAATGAAAGGCTTAAATATTCTGTATTCCATGACACTTTAGGAATTTCTATATACTGGAGAGATTCTTCAAAGTAGCACTTTCGATTCAGGGCAATCAATTAAGATATGTGGAACAGTAAGCGTAACATTACAAAAATTTCAAGCGGCTGACTCGACCCTGTTGTAGTAATGTTGTATATTAAATATTGTTTTTCCTACTCCTAATCGCGCAAGGTCGATGCATTCCCTGCGTGTAAGGCTTTTCTTGTACTTATTTCTTCTAGGAACCGCGTTTATCTGTTCCGCAAAATGTTTGAAGAGTCCTATCAAAGCTTTAGGAAAACATAGTGTCTCGGAAATTCTACCAAAAGTTAAAGAGTTTTTTGCGGCCCTATCCGCTGCATTGGTCCCCTCTATCCTAACATGTAATGGAATCCACACCAGTAAAAAATGATCACTAGTACTTGAAAGATGTATAATATTATCATATAGTCCATTATGATTTTTCTTAATGGCTTTAATAGCACTTAAACTATCGGTGAAAATGATTCCTCTTGATTGTTTACGTAAAGCATAGTCGATGGCGTTCTTTATTGTATTTAATTCAGCGACAAAAATCCCAATGAAATAGGGCAAACGATCCTCCAAAACAGCAATGATATTTTTGTTATCGAAACTTTCTACTACAGAGTAAGATGATATACCAAGGAATATATTTTTTATTTAATAAAATTTCCATTAAAATTTTGCTTTAAATACTTATAAATGGCAACAACTTTATAATACGAATATGCTACATCACATAGCATTTGGTATTATCGAAAATTTGGTTCTAAAATGATTGCTGCAAAAAGCAATCCATTTTAAAAATAAATAAATGGACATGTGGTCATGATTATATAAAATACAGATTAGAAGACAGCAGGCATTAGTTTTACTGAAAAAGCTATTGCAGCCGTAGTACAAAAAAGCCCATACGTCTATACGTATAAAAACCGCCACCCATAAATTATATTTACTTTTAATTTTCTTGCTGTAGCCGATAAAAGTGGAGTTTTTTAAGCTTAATAGAACCTGGGAAACGATAAACTGAAATACAAACTGCTATATAGAGCTGGTTGGCAAATAAAAATGAATATACTATTGCTATTTCCTGTCCTCACTGGCTGGTTTGTAGTCGAAAGCGCTCATCGAAAGCGCTCGCCGTCGACTACTGGTAAGCCCTGTTCAATAATAAATATATTCATTTTTGGTATTATGTTGTTTATTTTTCCTCCGCCAGTAAGTGAAATACTATTGCTATTGCCAGTTAGGACAGGAAATAGCAATAGTATTTCATTTACTGGCGGAGGAAAAATAAACAACATAATGCCAAAAATGAATATATTTATTATTGAACAGGGCTTACCAGATTATACAGATATATTTTGAAAGTCGGTTATCAATCAATTGTTCCACAAAAAGGCTCATATTTAAGTTTGGTTTTTTTTCCATACATATTGTATCTTCAAAATATGAACTAACAATAAGTTATCAAATCTTAAATCTGGAAATAATTATTAGGCCGCACCAATGTCAGACATAAACTTAGTGGCAGAAAATAAATGACGCATAGTTTTCATTACCAATATTCAAAATATTCTTAAGACTCTTTATCTGTAGCGTTGACAACTAGAGCCTTAGTGTCCCTCTTTTTTAATCGGATGTGTCCATTAAAGTTTCATATATATTGCGAGCAAGTAGATTAGGGTGGGTCTCGAGTTTGGTTAAGTATTTTCCTGGGTATTAAGCAATTTCTGCAGTCACTAGTGGCATGTTTAAGTCCCGATGGAGATTAGAATTCCTGACGTACCATGGAGCTGGTGATATTAAATGCAAAATTGTATTTTGTCTACATTGGATCTGAATTCCCTAGCATCATATTGGTTTCAAAAGAAATTTGTACGTATAATAAATGCTTACAATCTAGACTTAGGGTAGAAATTTTACCAGTTAGCCAATGTATCTGAGCTAATTTTCTAAGTTTCATTTAAGTCAGTTTTGCATCAATGTGATTTTGCCACATAAGCCGTCGATCATGATGTAATTCAAGGTATTTCACATGTGAATGTTCCTGAACAATTTGGTTGTTGATTCGAATGAAGAAAACAAGTTATATGAACACACTTTTGTTCGTTAACCTTTTTATTCTCAATAATTTCAATCATATTTCCAGCTGGCTAATATGCTCTTGAAGGTTTTGAGATGCTGCGCGCAGGGTTTTATGCATACTAAGACATGCTGTATCATCGGCAAATGTACTCACAGGCATATCACAACTATACATTAAAAATAAAGCTGGACCAAGTATACTGCCCTGTGACACACCGGTATTTACATATTTAAGTGAACGATTTTTTATAAGAACAAATTGGTGCATATGGAAGTCAATTCACAATAGATTTTACAGACGCATTGGCGTATTTTACATGTTAGTGACACTACTTGCTCTAAAAGAGAGTCAATTTAAAATTTTTTAATTTTAAATTTTTGTAAGAAATCAATGCACAGTGGTTATATCTACCCATTGTAACAATGCTACCTAAGTTTCTTTACTATTCCACAAATAAAAATAACAACTTTGTTCCCCTTCTTGACATAGAACTTGTAATGAAACAAAAACAGTTTTTTTCCTCTACTGAAAAATGTAAATTGTAAATTTTCAGTTAGTTTTCTTTAGAGAAACCGGTGCGATATACTCTCACAAGGTATAACTTAACCTGGTATTATGTTGTTTATTTTTTCTCCGCCAGTAAATGAAATACTATTGTCATTTTCCGTCTTATCTGGCTGTTTTGAAGTTGAAAGCGAGCGCTTTCAATGTGAAAACACCATTATCAAGCCGCGGTGTAATTAGTACTAATGGCAATAGCATAACTTAATCTTTAGTGATGTAAAAAAAACCTCAAAGACATTTTTTTACCTTTCTTTGGGGAGCAGTAAAAGTAATGAAGGTGATTATTTTTAATATTTAACATGAAGCACCGATTTTCTTTTTGTCATGATGAATAACTTTGAATTCACCTTTAGGCTGGTGCCATTAAACAGGATAAAGTTTGGCGTTGAAGTTTTTCAATGCATTCGAATATTAAAAAATTTTTACGAATTGATGACCAATACAGGGATGTGGCTTAGAGCTTGATTTTAGTTTAATTTTCACTGTGTATTAGAATTATAAAAATACTCACAGTTACGCTTTTAGCCAAATTGTACTTTATTTATTCGTATGTAATATGGATGTATGTGTAACTAGGGCTGACGCTTTAAAAGTTTTTTTTTTTTTAACTTTCTTTAAACGAAAAAATAATAATAAATTTCCCAAAAACAAAAGCAAACTGATTTTATTAATTTTTTTTGTCGGGAAATTTAAATAAACTTTCAAATTATACACACATTTTCTCACTCATGATTTAACCAGTAACAGGCCACACTAGACTTGGTTGCAAAAAAATGTTCTCGTAGCCATTTCATCGTATGAATTTTAAGCGCTAATGGAGTGACAGTTGCTAAGAATTATTAGATTTGTGCATGCATTTGAAAATGCTTTTTGTATTCTATTCTATTCTTTTAGTTATTTTTTGGTATTAATATCATTATGTAGAGCAAATACTTATTACAGCTTTGCTTGTTTGGCGGTGTGTGTGTGTGTGTGTTTGTTTGCGCAAGTATTTGTGTTCCATTTGCAACTCGTAAATATTGCATGTCCATAACAAGTGTTGGATAAGTAACTGTTTTTTTTCTCTTTATGAAAAATATTTCCAGAATATATCCAGCATAAATAAGTAGCAGGCGAACATATCAAAAGTTTACAGTTATTTTTTTTTAAATTTTTTTTGTCTTTCAGTGAAAATACGTACGTGATTATTGTGCATTCAAATGGATTTTATAAATATAAATTTATGATTCTATAAGTGGGTTCTTTAAGACAAAAAAACAACAAGAAAAAAAACAAAATTATATAAAAAATTTTATTTCAACTAAAAATAGACAAAAGTTTTTGTTTTTATTTTTATTTTTGTTGAAATTTAAATGGAAAAATAAACTAAAATAAATTAATGTATTTGTTTGTGGCTTCAAAGCGGAAATGATTTAAAACGAAACGTTCCTTTTTCTTCAAATAATGAGCGGTTTTTAAATTGAAAACTGTTTTTGTTTTACTTTTCTTTCTAACGCTCTAGTTAAATGCCACATGTACATAAATTTTAATTTAGTACGTAATTGAAATTATGCAAAATATATACGATACATAAATTATTTGAATCACTTACAACGAAAATTAAAACTTACAAAATGATTTATTTAGAAAATTTATTTTGGTTATTTCTGTTTTTTTTTAGCATTCATTGTTGCTTCGGAAAGGGCCAAGTCACACTCCTAGAAAAAAATTTTCATTTTTCTTGGCTATAGAATTTTTAGTACATAATTTAATTTTCTTTTGCATTAAAATGGCGAAAGAATCTTTAGAAAACTCTCTACGTACGCTCATACAGTTTCATTTATTATTTATTTTTTTTTCTTAAAAATAACTTGTAGACTGATTTAATACAAATCTTGCTAATCTTGTGTTAAAGTAGACAATTTTACTCTTAAAAAAAAAATTCTGAAATGTAAAAAAATTTAAACCACTGATTTTACATAATATCTAGTTTAGATAAAGATTTTTCCTTTACAGGATGATCTAAACACTGGTTTCCCTTATAATTATTTTTTTTTTGTGCTAAACGTCTTAGCAATCTATATCTTACATAGGGTGACAAACAAGCATCACGCTATACTTAAAATACTTTGAGAAATACTTAAAACTTAATTCTAAAATGTGTGCTGGTATGTCCGAAATATTCGCTTATTAAAAAGAAGTTTTTACTGAAATGATGGATCGAGCTAAAGTAGTGTACACAATTTTGTGCACTGCTAACGAACCCCGTCTTTGCTCTGTCCGTACCGATGGGAATATGGTTAGCATGTGCAATAATGTGCAGCTTATCAACTGATTGCAACTTTTTAGCACTTCCTGCACCAGCCTGATAGGAATTTTGCACAAAGATCACAATGCTCTAAAAGATGAAATTCGGCGCTGCATTGACGAGATAAGCGATTACTTTCTCTGGGACCATTGGAAAGACTATGTTTTTAATAACTGAAGTTATGTGTTTTAAGCCAATTTACTTCCGGACCCCAACATTGCTCATCCATTATGAACGGTAAATCTATTATGGTACACAGCATATCAAATAATGAATATTGTGCAAAATTAACTATTGGGAAGATATTCAATGTCATATTTACCAAATAACTAAATATGAATAGAGAAATCGTTTAAATTATGTTAGCAGCCCTTTACGGCGTTAGATATGACTTGTTTTTTTTAGTTGGCAGCATTGTTATTTGAATGTAAAGTTTTATTTCTAACGAATTCACTGTTTCCATGATGCCAGTCTTGCGCTTGTCATTTGTCTTGGCGATGTAAATTGCCTTCTTTAGAGTTTTAATTCGAAAATTTTTGTTTAAATTTTTATTTTTTTTCGTTCGGACCAGCACTCATGTAATGAGTTTAATCCACATACTGTTCTGCTAAAAAACGAATTTTCCCTGTCGTGCGTAGTGCGATTCACTGGCCAATCGACTACAAATGGATGCTATCTTAACGAAAATCGAGTCAACCGCAAAAATGTCCCGTACATTTTTCGGAAATGAGTTCCCTAATTTTATTAGAGCACTTACCATTGTAGTAACGATAAAACAGTAAAATACAACCTACATTGGTCCTCTCCTGTACGTAGTCGAGTAACTCAAAAATAGACTTTGGGGCGACGGCCCATACGTGAGAGTCGTATTCTTTCTTTGAACGGACATAGGTGGTATAAATTGTACGAAGATGGGATGTAGTGAAATATCTCTTAAGCCGTTTTAAAAAACCAAGGCTTCTTTAGAAACCTGAAAAATGTGATTAGACCATCGAACATTGCAATGAATTTTCATGCCTAGAATAACAAGAGCTTCCGATTCCGTAATACCTGATATAGATCACCCATAGTAACAGGTGTAGCACCATTTCCGAACACAGATCTATGTGTAAGCATGCAACATTGTGTCTTACGGATATTAACACCGGCTCTATTTGCACGACCCCATTCGAAGATGGCCGCGAGATCGTAATTGAGCATATCATTCATAGTCCGACTTTTTTAACTCACCTCCAACTGGTACTTTTGCTTCTTGATCTTAACATTTCATTTAAAACAGTTTGTTCGAACAGAAGTCTAAAAACGTATGAAAGGCTTCTTAAAGAGCTGTTTTCACCTGTCCGTATCGGTAAAGTATAGTTATTAAAGCAGGTCACTTTGGTCACTCTTTTTTGTAATAAACGAATCAAAATGATAATTTCGCTAAACTTTGTAGAATTATTTATTAAGGGTCTTAAATACTTTGATAGCTTAAATTTTTAAATTTTTCAGTGTCACATAAAGAAACCTAAAGTTTTATTTTTTCGGGCGCCACCTAAATTAAGTGGATATTGCATAAGGAAGCATTTTTGGGGATTTAACTTAAAAAATATGAAAGTTTACGCCTTTGGGATGACGACGAATATTTTCAAAATTTAAATCGAATTCTGAAATATACCAGAGATACTCATCTGATCATTTCACACAGAATTTCAATCAAAATTTGGACCAAATAAATTAAATGTTCATATATGAATTTTAAATCATTGGTATTCATGCTAACCGCCAATGCTTAGTGACAAAATATTAAAACATCTAAAATTTGTGTATTTGGAACCACAAAGAACGTATTAACAAAGTTTAAGCAAAACCGAAAATAGACTAGCAACGACTATATATGAAATAGCCATTACTGTTTTAAGCAATCGCTCTAACTGCTTAGAAACTCAGAAATACTTCAGTATATTTTTCAGCCAAATACCCCTCTGTATTGTGATTAAACTTGAAAGTGTTAATTAACTATTCTACCAAAGCTTCTTTATAGAAGTAAATTACGATAAAATAATGTGACTTTAATTACTCAATTTAACCATTAAATTAAGTTCACATTGTTCTTTGCAGTTATCTATACTTTACGTTATTTAGCAGCAACTTTAGATAATATTTTCAATTAACTAATTGTCAAAAACATTTTCTAATTAAATGCTACAATAAAAACTTATTAAAATTTATCTTTAAGCAATCAAATTATTTTACTATTTCGATACAAATATTTCACTGAAACTGACCAACCAACTCGTTAGAGGATAGCCATCCATAAACAAGAATCAATAATCTAATGAAGAAAGTATGTATGTGTTTTAACTATAAATATTGTTGTGATTTGGAAATTCATTTAGTAGAGTATTTATAATCTACAGATTAGTTAGCTCAGAAGTAAAACTTAATTAAAATTTTTCATGTCTAATAATCGTTTGAGCTAAAATATTTTAACAGCAGTATAAAAAATACATGATTAAGAAAATGGCTTCTGTTTTTCATACAACACAGTTTAAAGATGTTGTTGCTTTTGGTTTTTGTTGTTATTAATGCTTGGATATTTTTTCCTTTGCTAATTAGGTACAAAATAAATTCAGACAATAGCCCAAAGTTAGATTGTTTAAAACAAGAATTGAGCTCTTTTTTATAGTTTCCTCTTTAGCGACGATAGATAGACAAGAGTAGTAAATTAATTGACTGAGAGACAATAACGTTGTGTTGAAAAAGGTTTTTTACATTTTATTTACAAAATTTCTTAAGTATAATTAGTTGATAATTAAGTAGGGAAATCTGTTTGGATTAATATCTAAAAAAAACGAAGTACGAACAAATGGCTTGTTTAACAAAGACGTAAAAACTTTTGAGAATATCAATTTTCTGTAATTATCGTAGAATAGATTATTGTATTAAAAATTTTTTTGAATCAATCTATTGTTTTTGTTTTAGATAATATCGTTTTTATTGATTTAAAAAAAAACAGAATCTAGTCAAATTTATTGAATAAAAATTATGATTTTATATATTTGTACATACATACATGTATATTAGAGCGGGTCAATTTGTATGGGACGGAAAAAATGAAAAAATCGCATATGCGGGAAGTAATCTACGAACAATTCTAAGAAAATTTGCCTAAGAAACTATCTGTGTAAAATCGATTCGGATGCCGCGATTTTTAAAGGGAAGTTTCATATTCAGGTTATAGAAAATTTTGTTAGAAAAACTTAAACAGATAGCTTATTTATGAGTGTGAGGGTAAAAAAAAGATAAGTTTTCTTCTAAACCCTTTGTTTTTACTTCTTATTTTTAAAGTACACTTATCCCTCGATTTACACAATACTTTTTTTAAGGTGTTAATCGAGGGAAAGGTATACTTTTGTTTGTTGACCATATATTGAAATAAAACTAAAATTATCCTTTAAGTTTTCTACGATTTATTGTTTTATTTGCAGTTATTAATTTAGCAATAAAATCAGAAAGAATAAAATAAATTTTAAGTGTATTGTTATTAATACAAAGTTAGTTTCTAGATTTGAAAAAAGAACTAAATAACTAAGTTTTTAAGTCCTGCCTGCTTTCCAAGCGTGGATTTTTTTTTCGACTAACATCAGTCACAGCCATAATACTTTCACGATTTTTTTCCGTTACGCGCCGAGAAACACTGGTTAAAAGTTTAACGCATCGTTCAGTTCCTTGAATGTGGCATGGAACTTGTGGGTCAGGAAGTGGTGGATCTTGAAATTCTAAATATTCCTTCAAATGGTCATACGGAATATCTCTTGTAATTGGTGGTTCTGATAAAATACTGTCATCATCTAAATCTATCATATTGAAATAATTGCAGCAGTCAAAATTAATGTTACATTTTTTGTACTCTCTAAGCTTTTCTGCATCGCAAAGTTTGTTACGGTAGTACAAAATTTTTTGTATTGCCTGGTCGCGTATTGATTTACGATCATCGTAAAGCATTGAAAGCATAACATTTTCTGGATGAGCAAAGTATGAGTTATTTTGAACTACAGAGTAAACAATTTGCCGCACATTCAAGGGAAGAAACTGTGTGAGGCGAATAAACTTAAATAAAAGCGTACTGCCGTAAATAACAGAATTGTAGTATTTGATGTTAAAGTACATGGGAACATAAACTCTTATTACGTACTCTGCTAGAGTTTTTAAGTAACTAGTGGGTGAACTTGTTGCGACGTACAATCGTAAAATTCTGCTGGCCTTGGTTAACCAACGGGAGTGCGCTACAGGTCCAGGCTTTATGTTAGCTAAGTCAACAGAAATAAAACCATTCGATATTGCTGAAGCCATTTGAAGCAAATACTTTACGTCATTAGATAAATCAAGCTTCCATTCGTCTGATGAAGAAGGTGGCATGTTCTCTAGCGGAATGGCTGTAAATTCAACAACCCTCTGAAAAAATTTTAAACTTTTTTTAATAAATGTTAAAAAAAATATTCTGGAAAAATTATTTTCCCACCATTTTCTCACAGCACGTAATTTGTTTACTAATTAAGCCGCTGGCAGTTCTTGGTCCGCTCGTTTTCGAATTATCCAGAAATTCGAATAGGTGACGAAAAGGCAATTCATTAAAATGTAGGAGACATATAAACCAATGCAATGGTCTTCCCAATGCGATCTCGAAACGCCGTATTATGCCATTTGAAACGCCTGTGTTAGTGTTTTCTCCATCACTACAAATACCAATTAAATTATTTAAACTGAAACCTTTTTTGCTGAAAAACTCGCTAAGCTGCCTTTGCTTTGTTAAAGCATCTTCAGCTTGAACTGTAACATATCCTAATAGTTTCGAGTTCGGCTCTTTAAGGACGACTAAATGTGCTTCTTTAACCATGCTTTGGTGGTATTTGCCGTCAATTTTTTCCATTGTTAATGCGTCATCTTTTCTGCCATCAAATGAAAAGTAGCATAGGTTGGTGTCTCCTGCTTGACTCTTGCGTACTGCTTCCCGTCCCTTCATCTTTTCTCTGGCGACTTTATTTTTATCCATAATTATTAGGTCTCCAGTTTCATCTCTATAGTCAATATCCTTAAATAGAGCTGTCGCTAAACCTGAAGCTACTCTGTCAGATATGCCGAATCTGTCGCACATCATCGCGAAATTTAAAGCCGAGTACCTTTTGGTATAAGCTCGTGGTTTCGGTGAAATTAATACATCCTCAGATGGTGCACTTAGCTCTATAAGCTCCTCCACCTCCATGTTTAACTGGCTTGGTTGATATGTCGAATCATGACTCACTGGTAGGAAGGTTGTTATTGTTATTGTTGATACTTGGTCAGAATGATTCTCTGGAATAGTCAGTTTTCTATCATTGTGTTGATCTAGCATAAAAAATGTCAACCTTTTTGGAATTTCTCCACATTTGCATTCATGTACTTTTAAATTACATTTGCATTTTCCAATGAAAAACAAATCATCAATCGATTCCACAAAACGATTTAATTTACTTTTAGTTTTTATTTCTCTTTGGTACTTTTCAATAAACTGGTTTAGTTTTAGTAAAATGCTTTTTTCATTCATAAGATTAATAAAAAGTCGATTCCATATTTCAGTTAATTTATTTAACACGTCATCAGTGAAGTTCTTGTAAGCACACTTTTTTCCTTCTTTTTTTGCCTGGTAACCCAAGTAGAAATAATACTTTAATACATCACGCTTGTTTGGTAAGTTAAGGCCACTAAAATCTTCTGGTGGTCCAAAAATGGAAATATCTGGGGAAGCCATATGAGATATGGTAGATTCAGATGAAGAAGATGGAAAATTATTTTCCATTTTACTAGATTATAAATTTAAAATGCAAAATCGAATAGCCAATAAAAAAGCCGAACGTTTTATTTTTTCACTCGCGTAGTTGAACTTAAATCACACAAATCTTAGTACTTATCACAATGTTTTGTTTTCCTTTTATTGAATATAAATTTAAAGATTCAAACGTTTATTGATTATAAAAACTTATTTATGAATTTAAAAATTTACTGAATAAAAATTAAAAAATTTTATCAACGAAAACTAGACTGTTAGAAAAAAATTGCAACTGCACTGTTTTTAATAAAAATAAAAACGTTAAAAAGGCACCACTTGTTCAAGCGATTTTTTAATTTAACGAACGAGCCTATCTTTTAACACTTTTTTCTTAAATTTTTTTCTACTCTGGTCTTACTTTTCGTTAACGCTGGAAGCGATTTTTTTTTTAAAACTTCAGAATAGTTTTCAAAAAAGTTTTTCAATTCCTTTAAAGAAAAAACATGTGTAAAATTTTATTTCAAAATAAAAGTACTCTTAAAGTTTGCGAATTGATAAATATTACATTTTTGCGTTTTCAAATGCGAAAATTTCATTAATTTAATATACAGAGGAAATTTTTTTTTTGCACTCTTCAAGGTTTTTACTCGCTGATTGCACGGATGTTACGATCATTTTTACGATGTGTTATATCGTTCGTAATACCGGGAAACCACTGTACCACTTTTCAAAAAATTAAACCTTCCAATTATTGTCAAAAAGCTAAAAATATAAGTTTTGTACATGTAATTTACTTCTATGTAAACATATTTGATACAATTTTTTATACTACCTAAAACTAAATTTCCCCTTAAAAATCGCGGCATCCAAATCGGTTTTAGACCCATACTTTCTTAAGCAAAGTTTCTCAAAATGATCCGTAGAACATTTTCCGCATATGCGATTTTTCGAAAAAAAAATCGACCCGCTCTAATGTATATACACAGATATGTATATAGAACTTTGAAACGGAATAAAAGAAATTGAAATAAAATTTACTTTATTCGAAATATAATCTTTTTGGTAGTATCATTTAAATATATCTGACATATAAATATAATGACATATGATCGCCGTGGCTGGCTCGAATGTAGCCTAATATGGATGTCCAATTTTTGATGACTTTTTTCAAGATTTGTGGCCATAGAAGAGTAATAGCGATGCGAATGTTATCCTCCAATTAGTCAATCGTTATGGGCTTGTCGGCGCAGATGAGATATAATCCTGCAGAAAATGATATAGCGGCTTTTAATCGCACTATTTTGGAGAAAAATATACTGGTCCCAAATGAAAACTATTCGCTTAGCAAGCATTTCCTTCAAAAAATTAATCTCACACAAGCTGTGTGCCATGCGTCGACGTTCGTACCAATAAGTCCACTAGTTTTTTTGGATGCTCAACAGTGTCTCAACAGACGCTTGCGGATATCATCACTCCTAATACGGTAGTTTTGGTTTAACTGGGTATGATTTTGCGTAATCCCGCGTCTAATTTGGTTTGTAAACAGAATTGACCAATGTCAATCAATTTACACAATTTGAAAGCGTGATTTTGACGTCAGTTTTTTAGTGTTCAAATGTCTAACCAAACTAAACATAAATCACTTGTCAAATAGGAAAGTGTTGCCAACTTAAATATTCATATCTTGATAAAAAAAAACACCCGATATACTTATTTAAGGAGGGTAATCACTCAATATGGCAGACGCAGAAATAATTGTTGCGAACACTTTTGATGTCTTGTATGGTTTTAATCAAATCATAGTAAAATCGAATAAGCTAGTAACAAGTTCCCCTATTTACTCGTGCCTATGAGACTAGTTTTGTAATGTGTGTATCTCTATGTTTATACGGCGGAGATACGCCAGTTTACTTTGTTACTATTCAGCGAAAGGTGCGCAAATTAAAGATTTTATCGAAGCAAGTTCTTTGCCTGTCAATTAAAATTTGTCCCCTCTTGGGACAGAATTCTTTATTTATACTTAAAATTTTCTTATTTACTAATATTGTTTTAAGCCTAATTAAAACTAAATTATGTGGATTGCTAAATAAGCATTCTCCCACGATATGAATTAATTTAAATAACAGATTAGTTAAACTTATATTATGCATTTCTGCATTTAATGCAACTTAAAATAATTGTGTAAATTTAAACCTTTTTATTTCTATGTGTGATGAGTACGTGACAAGGCGTGAGCCCGCACACACTACAGTTTAATTGTAAATGCCAGGACCCCAAATTTTATTTTAGTTGTTTACTGTTGTTAATTTTTTCTCACGATCTCTTGTTTACTAAGCATGAACTTTTGCTATTTTACACAGCAATCCTCGAATTACCCAATGACTTCTATAGCAAATATTCGCATTTAATTCGAACAATTATCCCGACAACATATACGAATGATGCGGCGAGAGTAGAACTAACGAAACTTTGATAAACACGATGCCGCACAGTTATTATCCCATTCCTCACTGTTTCCTTTGACACCATATTTGTTTGCTTCTGGAATTTATGGTCCCCTATAACTAGGAGATAAAACCTTTTTGCCTAAACTACTGTACAGGAAGTAGCCCATATTCCCTAGGGTTAGCAACCGTTCTACCAATTATAGGTAAAGTCTTTCGGGAAATAACCAAATTTAGCTAAAGACACCTTCGCACTTATGTGTTGTTGCATTACAACAGAATTCCAAAAGAGGTGATCTTAAGAAAAAATTATGGAGAACATAATAATCATAATAATGCTTAACCGAAGAAAGCAGAAACAAAAACAAAATTTTGGCTTACGTGTGGACTTCGTGTAACCCACTTAAAAGTGTTTTGGGGTCGGTGTAAATTTCTCCAGATTTATATCGAGTTTTTACAGGAACCGCACTATACGAGTTGTTATAGATGAGATTGCATCAGACGAGTTCAAGATTAATTCAGGGCTACCGCAAGACACCGTTCTTTTTCCTACTCTATTTCTTATTTTATTAAATGACCTTGTTTGTCAAACTTTCAATTCTATTTACTCTTTCGCAGATGACAGCACCATTTGTCATTCGTATTCATTTGGTACTAGACCGAACCACCTGGAGGAGGCTCAATCATGATTTCGCGGGGATCTGCGAATGGAGTCGTACGAATAGAGTCGAAGTATTACGGAATTGGAAGCTCTTGATATTCTTGACATTAAAATTCATTGCAATGTTCGATGGATTAAAGACATTTTTTAGGTTTCTAAAGAAGCCTTCAAGTGCCTCGGTTTTCTAAAGCGGTGAATAGATACTTCACTCCATCCGATCTTCGTGCTATTTATACCACCTACATCAGTCCAAAGATGAAAAACAACTCTCATGTATAAACCGGCGCACCAAAGTCTATTTTGAAGTTGCCCGACCGCGTACAGGAGAGGGCCAAGAGGCTCATTCTATTAAATCCCCAGAGCATCAATGCAAAGTAGGTTGTATTTTACTGCTTTATCATTACTACGATAGTAATTGCTCTAACCAAATTAGGGAACTGGTTCGCGAAACTCATACATTTTTGCATTTACCTCGATTTTAGTAGAATAAGCTCCCACCATAGATCTTTTCTGTCATTTTCAATGTAGGAAAATTGAATGTCTACAAACACTATTCCCTCTTTCCTCCTCCACATACCTTACTTTCGTAGTTCTGATACAATGCATTGCATGATGAGGGGTCATCTTTTGGGTACTGGTCCGAACGAAAAAAAAAAAAACAAAAAGTTACTCCTCGTATTTAAATCTTTTTGAAATGGTGATTCATATAGATGAGGCTTGCTTCTTTTTGCTGAGCCAGCGATCTAGAAGATGCTACATTACATTATGGTACTGTTTATTTTTTCCGTTCTCTTTAAAAAATGAACACAAAAATGCATAAATAATTTTTATTTTTTAAAAAATAATAAAAATAGAAAATATGTGAACTTAAGCCATATTAAAAGCAGTTACTAGCTCATAATACTAAGTATTAGTATTTTTTTTAATTTTTAATATGATAACAAAAGATGGCTTATTTCATTCTGTTGTTATATAAGTTTAGTTGTTCTCTCTCAAATGAATCACATTTTATAAAAAATAATTAATTTGTAACAACAATTTTAAATAAAACAAAGTATAAAAATTAAAAGGTGTTCTACATAAGATGAGTTTTTATTAAAATTATTGAAGATTATATTTGCAAATATAAGAAGATCAAAAAATATTTTTAAAAGTAATATGTAAAAGTAATTTTTTTTTTAATTTATTAAATTTTAATACAATTTACCCTGCTGTTGTGCTTCTACGATTTCAAGTCAATTGCAAAATACGTAAGCGTTTTTCATAAATAAATAAAATCATTATTTTATAATATGCCTGTAATCACAGAAACTATATAATTACAAGATGTTAATAATTTAATATTATTCTTTAAAATTATACAAATTTTCGACGTGCTAAACTAGAATATTTTATTTTCCTTCGTTTCATAAAAAATATGCATAGCACAGCACAAACATCACTAATATACTCAGTTTAGTTTTGAATGTGGCAAAGAAAAATATTTTAAATAATTCAATTCTTAATGCTCAAACACCAATACAACAACACATACACACAAATACATTCGTACCTCTACTTCTGTAACAGCTTCAAGTATCGTGTTGATGTTGGCTTTAAAGTCATGAAAATTATTCAAGCTGAAGGATGTATGATAATTTCCGACGGAAGTGTAATCAAAAATCGCTTAGACAAGTGCCATGAGATGATGCCTCTGCAGGATTTCTCTTTTTTTTATATAAATATATTTTGTATGCAAGCATCCCTTTACTATGTGACAGGTGTTCTGTAAAGATATCAGTATGTGTTCGTAGATGTTGTTGTTATTGTCTCCGCGAGTATAAATAATTTTTTTGTATATTTTAGATTCTACAACACCTGTGTATTGATGTCAACTTCGTTTTAATATTTCAGTTTTTACTTTTTAATTTTAACTGACTGTTTGTATCTGCCACTGTCTTTTTGTTAAAGAATTAAACGGAAATGAGCAATATTCGCTGCGAATAAAATATTTTTTTTAAACATTTAGTTTTTTTTTTGTTCCTTTAAATTACAAATATTGAATGCCTTACTATAGGTAAATTGGAATTCAAACATTTTTGAACTTTATAATTTTTTAACATAAAAATTTTGTAATTGAATTGAATACAATTGATATCTGTTCGCTTGTAAACGATAAGGTTTTTGTTAGTATGTCAAAAAAGGTTTTATAATTACAACTGTCCTTACAACTGTCAGCTTCGCTATTTCCATTGTTCTTTTATTTAAGTAGTAAAAATTATTTTTATATATTAAAATAAATTTTTCCAAAACAAAACCCTGCTCACAACAAGTGACGAAAACTAACAACTTTAAACCTCTCTTTATCGATACAAAATGTACGAATACCAATGCGTCTTCGATCGGGTCGTTCAAATGAAAACATTACAACCGTTAGCCGCAGTGTTGGAGCAGATTCAAATTTATCAATTCCTCGACGTTCTCAACAATTGGGGTTATCCAACAGCACCACAACGCGAATTTCGTGTAAGGAGATTTGACTTTAAAACTGACCGCAGTATATTCGCTCAATTTATTAAGGAGCTGGTTTTTCTGAAAAAATATTTTATTCAAACGAAGCCTATTTTCATTCATCGCGAGATGCGCGATAAGATTTACGTCGGTGCCTAGCTGTGTATGCCATAACTCGACGGTGGAACAAATCACTTGGGTGATATGTAGCGTGCACCCACGCCCTAGGAAGCCAAACACATAATTCTAGCAACAGGTCATTCCTAGTTACAATTTCGGAAGTTTCGGAGCAGGGACGCCAACCCCCACTCCTCGCTGAAAAGTTGGAGACTATCCAACTCCTAGCCCAGAATACATAAAAAGCATGCTCACTAGATCCGGATCATTCGCCCTTTGTTCTCAGTGGAGTGAGATGATCCTGGCCCCTTACTTAAAATTCATGAGGGCCTACGAAACTACAATCACTACGATGCTCCCGAAGGCCAACCTCAATAATCAGTCAGAGAAGGGGTAAAAGGCTAGGAAACAAAAAAACCTGAACCCTGGGGCTTACTGATTCCCGTGGAAATAACGTGGAGCTGTCCAGTGGGCGCCTTGCTAGCCTTTATGGGACTGGGCTCCCTTTTACCTCCGGTGACACTTGTAATGATGGTAAGATTCCCTCACGACATATAAATTGGGGGTGAGAGGTTATCGCGAGATGCTTATAACTCAATTTCGGCCTATTATTAACAACGTGGATATCACTGACATTCGGTTTCAATATGACGTTGCCAAATGTCACGCATCCAATGAAATGATCAACTTATTGCAAACCAAATTTCCCAATCGCATAATTTCACGACAATCAGCAGTTAAGTGGCCAGTTAGATTGTGTGATTTAACATCACTGGGGCTATGTTAAGGACAGAGTCTATACGAGGCCAATCGAATTGATTTCAGACTTCAAACTCAAAATCTGGATGTGATTAACGTAATAGGACCGCCATTTTGCCAAACAGTGATTAAAAACTGTGATGAAAGAATCAACGTCTATCAGCATGGTCGTGGTGGACATTTGTCAGATATTAGTTTTTACTCATAACTGGCGCACTTTTCTCTTCGTCATACAATAAAAATTTTAATCATCTGAATCTATATTTTTTATTTTATTTTGTTTTAGAAAACAAACTTCTTGTTGAAAAGACCATTATTTTTAAAATAACATTTAGAATTAATTGCCAAGTTTATGCTTTAATACTAATGGCCGTATGCAGAAGAGTATTCTTCGTATCTATTTGTATCGCAAATATCACCTATTTAGCCAAGTAATTTTAAAACTAAGAATATAACAAACATTTACATTCAATCCATATTAATTTGGTTAGACGAGGTTGGTATCGTAAACTGTTCTCTTCATAAACTGTCCCATATATTAGTTCTCGTTTCTTCTCACCGACCATTCTGCCACCAAGCCATGTTGTATTTTTATTTCTCATGCTTTTTTCTTAACAACGTTTTAGATGCTGTTCCAATATGATCGTAATTGTTATGAATGCACGCCGTGTTCTGCGTATAAATTAATTTTTTATTTTTTGAAATTATTAGTTGGACTCCTCGATACTGTTTGCTACTTATTTAATTATTTACTTTTTTTTTAATATCTAAAATTTATTAAAAATAACAACTATTTACAAATTTTTTGGGAATGCCTTTTTTGTAAATTTTTAAATTATCTATATTGAAAATAAAATATATTCTAGTTCTTAATTAATAAGAAAAGACTTTTCAAAGTCGCTTATTATCAGCATTATTTTAAATAATTTTTTTTTTTAACTTTATTTACAAATTCATTTTTAATTTAATTTTTATTTTTAAAATTTCATCATAGGAACGCGCGTTTATTAACGTAAAATTTTCCTTCGCTTTTCAACAATTTTCTATTCAACAAATAACATTCTCATGTAAATTGTCTAATACATTTATACACTTTTCTCCCCTTTACTAATATTTTACTAATTGCAAAATAAAATATGAAAAAGTAACTGCAAATATCCTGCTTTCGAATTGTTGTTTTTGATCTGCTAACTTTCTTAAACATTTTCCTGCCAGAGCATTTATCACGCTATTTTTTTCGCTTCTTTTATGTGAGACTTTTATTACTGTAACTTTTAGTTTAGTTTAACGTTGATGGCTGGTTTAAGTTGATTTATAAACATTTTATTTTTTAATGTCTTTATTTGGCTTAAACAGAAATATGGGATTTTGTATGTTTTTTGTTTAAAATTTGTATAGAACAAGAGCTCTAATGTTGTTTTATTGCATTTTCTTGTTAATATCTGCTTATTTATGGCTATTAAGAAAATGAAATACTTATCATAAATTCTTTTTCTAAATTTGTTTTGTACTTTTTTACTGTCAGTTTAAATATTTTATGTCTATGACCATATTGTTTTATAAATGTAAGAAACAATTTTATAACGAGTTATAATATTTTAATTTTGTTTGAATTTTTTTTTAAGTTTTAATAAAAATCATTTTCGATTTAAACGTCAACTTTTTTAAGTTCAGCTGTCCTCGGACACATAATTTTGAAGCATACCAACTGTTTTAAAAGCTTAAGAAAAATACAAAACGTTGTTCGATTTTTCTAATTTCCAAAACGCTTGAAAAGAACATTTTGGTTTAAAATAACGAAAATAAATTTTAACCGATTGAGGAACTAACTAAAAACACTTTTAGAGAATCCTTTGAATTTTTTTAAATTTATGACAGAACAACCCAGTGAAAATGATGTTGTTTAATATTAACTTTACTTTTAAAGAATGAACATATAATATATATAGTAGAATATGATCATAATAAGATTTTTTTTGTTATATTATGATCAAAAACAAATAAAATTTCAATACTAACAGCCGTATGCATAAAAACTTAAAGCAGGTTTAACTGCCGTTGTTAAGCACATTTTCCTAAAGTTGTACTCAAAAAACATTAACCGTAAAGTAGGAAAAACCTACTTTAAACCTGCCATAAATTGATAGTTCAATTTTATTATTGAAAATTTAAAAACAAAACAAATTGTGTTTACAATAAATCACTTATACTAAATCACAATGTCCAAACTAGCTTTGGACACACACATTTAAAACCATCTGGCAGCACACAAATTTAGTACTGGCAAGGAAAGAAAAGGGAATTTTTATTCCGTAATAAAGAAAAATGGCAGAATAAGTTTCCATTTTTTATTTCAATTGGTTGTCGAATCTTGTAGATTAACGTGGTTTAAAAAATAAGAAACATACGTAATTTAAATTTACCGAAGTTCTTAAATTTACTTACCTGAATTACTTACCTTAAAACTTTTAATTAATCAACCTGAACACTTTATGTAAAGGAATTAAATGTAAACGCATACTTACCCAATTGAATTACAAATCCATTGATCAATTATACCTATAACCCAAAAATAAAGGAACAATTTATATCTTAACCTGCTGGTCATATTCCGCAGCAAGGAAAAGAAATTAATCACAAATATTATTCCAACTTCCCCAATTATAATTGCTCTAATCGAGCAATTGTAAATACAGAAATCTCCCTTACAGATTGGCCCCAGCTGGAAGCGAAGTTCCCAACTCTGCCTACTCTAGAGCGCGGGAGTAATTATTAACACAAATAAAGTGACGTATTCACACAATAAGTCACTTTGTTTTTCTCATTTTTTTATTATTTGAAATTAGTTTACAAAACATTTTATAGGGAATATCATGGTAAAATTGAATCAATTGAATTTTTAGCCAATTCACTTTGTTTTGGCCTGTATTTAGTTTTCTTTCAGCAACGGATTTTTCTAATGATTGTGTTGAAATAAAATCTTTTTTCTCCATGTTGTGTACTGTGAATGATTTTTTCGACAGGGGGATACTCCCACCCTATAGTAATCATTTAGACATTTTTTTTCAAGGCCTTTTCTATCACACCATCATTTGATAAGTATGAATGATCCGAAACTAAAAATTTATGATCAAGAATTTAGATACTGTTTTTTGAAGACTGAACTATTTTCATCAAAGTTAAACCCAAGTTTATGTTACTATTTTGTCCTTTACATAAGTCACTATATGCAATAATATGCTTTTAAGTTCCTGAGAATAAAAAAAATAATAAAATAATGCTAATTATGTGTGCTATATTAGATATCACTATAATATACTTCAGAAAACTGCACTATTCTTTTGTACTAAAATAAGTCCAAAAATCACAACAATACGTCACACACACTTATTACATGTTTCCATTTCTCTTACACTAAGCTCCGTAATAAATTTCCTGAGTACAGCGACTTACGCTACTTTCTAAATAAATATGTTTGTTATACCGTTTTGTTATACCTGAAACAAATCTCAAATGTTCTCAACTTATTAATTTCAAAGATATTAAAAATAAAAAAAAACTGTTCAGCTGTGACTTATACCACTTCCAGTATAAGCGGCCCAGTTGACAGTTGTACTTTGTTATTCCGAAAATATTTAAAAATGTTTATCAAAAACAAATTGTAGTATAAAAATAATAAAAAAAACTAAAACATAACATGCCATTCAATAAAAAACATTTTTACATCTTTATTTTATATTTTATAAAAATATAATTATAATTAATTATTTAAAAAAAAAGTTTTATTGATGTATGTACATATAATCAAAACAAAGCTCGTTATCCGAATACTTCGTTGTTTAATATGAACAAATTCTTTGTAAGTTCTTCGTAAGCCTTGCAAATTAACCTTTTTTTATTAAAAAGATTAATAAAAAAAAAAACAAAAAATATGTTGATTTTGCTAAAAAGAATAAAAATATTTTTTATGGATCAAACTACCCGGATAAATAATATTCATTTTTATACATCTTTAACAACAAAATACTAATTTTCCTAAAGCATACATTAGCTAAAGTACAAAGCCAAAGTTATATTTATTTAGATACAAAAACTTCATTAACCCTAGAAAATTAAACCTCTTTTTTTAACATTTTGCACCATATTATTAGGATAAGGAAAAAATTAAAACTAATTCATAAATTACATTTTTAATTTAAAATATTTAAAATAAATTAAACAAAAGACACTTCTTTCATAGAGAAATAATTTATTTTTTTAAAGGCTGTAGTTGGTGCTCTGAGAAAATTAAAGGCATATGCTGGCTTAAGCCAACTTAAGCAACAAAATAAAAGTAAATTTTAAAACTGCAAAAACCAACAAAAGTTAAAGAAAATCGATTCCACTTTAAAATAAATCAGCTTTGGGTTTTTGGATTGGAATATGGTTAAGAGTGCATAAATAAAATTACACAACAGTCATCTGCATCTGTCCATCGAAAAAATGGCGAATTAAATAATTTTCTATATTATAAAAATAAATTTTTACAAATTAAAAAATCTTTTTTTTTTTTAAGTTGAAATTTCAAAACAGCTAAATGAACCTCTACTTTTTATATATTTTCAACAACACTTCAGTTACTGCTAAACCAATTTTGGAATAATTTTTAGGTTAAAGATGATGCAAGACCAAGTGGCTCTCTTAAAAAAATGTCTAATTTTGAAAATTAAAAGATGTTCCGACACCCTTAACGAACATCCATATGAAATTAAAATAAATTTAATATTTTTACAGCTCTAGATAAAAAGTAATAACAAATGAAACTTAAAAATTAAGTTAAGGGTGTTTCCATAGAATTTGTAATTTGAATTTCATGGGATTATCTTTCGAGCTAAATATTTACAAATAACACAAAATTTGTGAAAAAAGTTCTTTACATAACGAATATAAATATATGAAATGAAAAGCAAAAGGGTATGCCATAAGTGGATCCCCCCTGGGGGCACACAACCATCTAGATTTGTGTCTGCGGGGATAAAAGGGAGCCCAGTCTCCTAATAGGCCTGCAAGGAACCAACTGGAATCAGTAAAGCCTCAAAGTTCCACTAGTTGCCTTTTTAACCTTTTAGCTGTTCTCTGACTGATTATTGATTATCGGCCCTTCGAGAGTATGGTGGTGGCTGTGTGTTTCGAGGCCCTCGTTTGAGTTTATGGCTTGGATCATTCACAATGAACACAATGAATGGTCCAGGTCCAGTGAGTATGAATGCCGTCGTGTTCTTAATTATATTAAGCTACATGCATTCTAGACCAGGAGTTGGATAGTCTCCAAGTCTTCAGCAAGAAGCAGTGGTTGCAACTAGGAATGACCTGTTGCTAGAATTAGTCCTCGGCTTCCTAGAGCGTGAATGACGTTGCTTTTCCTTTACAGTGGTTTGACCACCAGCTGATTAAAGCTCACGGCCAGGCGCAGATATAAATCTTATCATTTATACCGTAAGTGGATGTAACAGCGTTTGTTGCTATATCAGCTATAACAACAAATGTTAAGTTTAAAATTAACTAAAATGTCTGCTCTACCTCTCTATCTATTTTAAAATCAATAAAAAGTAAAAATAGTGAAACAGAAATAAACAGTTGCGATGAAGGAATAGTCACTGGTCGCTGTACTGTCTTATACGGCAGTTAATTTCCAACTATCCTACTTTCACCACCTGTTTCATCTCTTCTCTATCCCTTTCCTTAAGAAAGTAGCAGGGTACTTGACTAAATAGACATTGTTGCCTGAAGTGCTACTACTTTTTATTAAAAAAAAAATTCTGTTGTAAAGAAAATTTGTCGGAATAATAATTTTTTTTTAAATGAATATTAAACCGAATATTATAACAAAATTTGATTTATTTGGTATAACTTTGGAAGATGCAGTGGATGATATTTTCTCAGAATTGAATAGTTTTCATCCGGATATTAAGTTTACGATTGAAAGAGAATTAGAATCTACACTTCCATATTTAGATATATTGATCATAAGAAAGGGAAATATTTGATTGGTATAAGAAGCCAACATCTTCTGGAAGAATAATTAATTTTTATTCCAAACATCCGAGAAAAATGATGATGACGGCGAAAAATTAACTTAAAACAAAATTAGCTGTGACGAAAAATATAGGAATATTTCATCGCAAAAGACATCCTTATCTTCACATTGTAAGAAGTATAATCATTATCCAAAGTTTGACGAAGCATCAATATTAGATATAGAAAATAACTATAAGAGACGTTATATGATAGAAATGTTAGAAATAGTTAATGCACCAAATGTAAGGAGAATAAATTTCAAAAAAGACACAGATAATTTAGCGCAAAATTATACTGCGTACTTAATTTTTGATAAGAGAGAATTTTTTTATGTAATTTCCATTTCCATGTTTTTTGCATGTTTAAATTTTTGACATTTTAATTTTGTATGTATGAAGAAAATTATTTTATTTGTTTTTGTCAATTGTTTTCAAAAAATTTTTTTCAACTTGTTAAAAATTTTTGTTTTTATAAAAAACAATTTCCAAAGGAAAGCGAAATATTGAAAAAAAATATTGTTAAATTTAATTAAAAAGACCGTTAAAAAGATTAATACATATTTATTTAATAATTTTTTATATTTGTTTGTTATTTTTTATAATCAGGTATTCTGCAATGTTGTATTATTTTATAACTGCATTATTAACGTATTTAACTATTTTTAAGCGGCTCTGGAATAAACTCTCTTATAGTTACATCTCCAATAACTTTCTCAGTTAAAAATTCTCTTTCAAATAAAATAAAGTATAAACAGCTTAACCAACTACGCAGATATTTTATGACAAACAAAAAAAATAAACAAAACGATTTCTTGTTACCCCTCACCCTTTTATAAACCATACAAAATAACAATTTCTATAACTCCGTAATACAAGAAGCTGGTAAAATCTACTTTGCTAGTAAACTTTTGGCTGCAAAAAGTAAAATCTTTTATTTTCATACTTTATTCATTGATTATTTAACGACTTCTTAAGTGGTTTTCTTAAGTACACACCAAACAAAGTTTAATTTTCTTATTTCTTTCTACTTTCTAGACTTTTTTTGAAGCAAAAAAAATAGAGAAAGAGGCCTTTAACTCTATTTTCATTTAGTAGCTTAAGATTATTTTACTACAAATAGAAAGCGAGAAAATAAAATAAAAAAAAAATAAAAGTCACACAAAATTAAACTTAGTAAATATTTTGAAATGAACTTAACAATAAAAAATACTACAAAAATTGACTTAAATAATATTTAAGGCAAAAAGGAAAGGAAACTATGTTTGTTCTAAAACGGATATAAAACAAAGAATAAATAAGAGCAGCATTATATCAATGCGCTTAAGTGAACTTAAACAAATGTCTTTTGTACGTTCTACACAAAAAGAATAAAAAAGTGATGCTAAACTTACGTTGGACCAATTTTCCTTTTGCGCAAAAGTAAAACTGAAGAACAAAAAAAAATGAAGTGATTAAGATTTCAACAGCTGTTAGTAAAAGATTTTCAAGATTTTTAGTTTTGTCAGCAAGAAATGTAGATAAAATAAAAATTTAAATTGTAACTTTTATTTTTACTTTATTTTGTAATTTGCTTTTTTTTGTTTAATTTTCTTTCAGCTATCTTTACTCGATAAATGTTCCTTTTAACATTAGATTTTATATTTGAATGCGATTTTCGGTAAAACCAAAGTTTATATCTACCTATTATCTTTGAAAAACTAAATCTTTAAAAATATGTAATTATAGGACCACCCGTTTTATATTTTTTTGTACTTGTTCTTATTACGGTTATAAGAATTAGGTAAACTAAAAGTTTTTTTAACTGTGGTTTAATAATAAGGACATTTACGTAAAATTCAACACGCCTCAACAATGTCTTTAAGACGCAGAGGCATTATATATTGTAAAATAATTATCAAATGAATAAAGAATTGATTACAAAAAAAAAATATTGGAGCATCCTTCAATTAAGATTTTTATACACCCGTTGTTATTGCTAAAATATTACAATATTTTTGTGAATATCATGTCACTTTTAAAACACCCTTTTATTTTGAGGTTTTGTCATTAAAGAGGCTATAGTAAGGCAAACGGTTAGACAAATCGCGTTGTAGGGAGGCCAATGAGGTTACGTTTAACCCTTTAGATACGAAACCGTAAAAATGCCTGAATATAAAAGCTCTCACTCTTCCATCCGAAAACACTACACTGTTAGCAATTTTTTCCTTAAAAGCTTGTAATAGAAATACCATGTTCGCAAATAGTTTCAGAAAGACTGGATCTTAGAGAATTTAGAACTGCAATAACTTTGTGATTTAATCTTAGTTATATGGCTTCATCAGGAATAATTAAAAAAGTAATAGGGACCCTTAAAAAAATTTACATAAACTCAGATTTTCTAAAACAATACCCTCTTGTGCCCCGCTCTGAAAGATCTGAATAGCAATCAGCGGAGGCGTTAACAAATTGTTGACTTTGCTGTACTGATATTATTTAATTTTGACAAATTATTGCTCAGCTAGTTGTAAGGATGCTAAATGTTATAAATTTTTATTTAAGCTATTATTACATTTAAGGCCGCTGCCCGGTCTTGTTCAAAAATAACAATACGCTTCGCTTGAAAATTCTGCTTAAAAATCTTTAAAAAATAATAGAGAAAAATGCAACTATAATCATAGTCTCTCCTCGTCTTTATATGTAATGGAATAAATTGTCATGTTAGTAAATCGATTTATAGAAATCATAGTGACACCAATCACCGATTCCTTTTCGACAATAAAAGTTTTCAGTTTTATCAGAGCGATTGTACTCAAGCAAATGCTATACAAATTCTATATGTTTTATATGGTTTAATCAAGATAAGGCAAGAACTTTCATGACTCTCTTATTTTATATTGAAATTAAATGAAAATACATGACAACTTATGTTTATTGTTAACATAACGTATTGAATTAGTACACTTTATTAGCCTTGGGGTCTAGTAATTTTTTAAGAGTTATATAGGCTACATATAGAATTTAGACCAAATATAATCGTATTATTATAAAATATAGAAAATATATCTCTACTTATCTGAAGTGTCTTATTTACCTTTGACTGCCACCATTACCAATTTTAATCAAAAAGTATATATTAAAATTTACATAAAATAAAATACTATACTTTACAACTTAATTCAACATATTATAAATAAAAAAAAATAACTTTCATCTCGTAGTACCTCAATACTCTATTTATTTCGTTACGTTATTTTTTTGTGGAATTTCCTAACTTTAATCCTATTTTTTTAATGCATTTCATAAATTCGTATTTTAATCTAAATGTGTTTTCATAAAAAAAAATATGAATTATATTTGAATTCATCACTTTTGAATTTTTTGCTTTCGGCTTTTATTCAGTTTTTTTCTTGAAAGCATTTGACTTTTGTTTTATAAATAATCAATTTGTATATATTTGTATTCAACAAAAACAATAAAAAAAAAAACAAATAATTTGGAAGCACTTTAAAAATAGCACAATAAAGTAGTGGAAAAAAATTAAATATAATTCTGTTATCATTTTATATTGAAATCATCACATACGCTGCTAGTTAGAGCATGAAAAAATAAATTGAAGTGAAAAAAGATATAAATGCCAAATTTTAGAAATTTTCTTACTGCGCATACAAATTAATTTGAGAAATTTCTCCAAACTTGATTATTCTTAAAGTATGCTATGTTTAAATTACTTACACTATTACAAGTTTTTAAGCGAATTTTTCATTTGAACTTTTCTTCGTCAGATCTATAAAAAAATTTATCCAGATTAGAATATGCGTGATAAGATTTACATCTGCACCTAGTTGTGTAAGCCATAACAGTAGCGTCATCCTTGCCCTAGAAGGCCTTCAGATACGTATATCCTCCAGTCACTCCTAGTTGCAACTTCAAAAGCCCTAAGCAGGCCGCAGCCTTCACTCTTTGCTGAAGAGTTGGAGACTATCCAACTTCTGGTGCAGAACGCATGAAGCTTAATATAATTAAGAACTCGACGGCATTTATACTCACTGGACCTGGACCATTCATTGTGTTCATTGTGAATGATCCGACCCACAAACTCAAACGAGGGCCTCGAAACACACAGCCACCACGATACTCCCGAAGGGCCAACCTCAATAATCAGTCAGAGAACAGCTAAAAGGCTAAAAAGACAAATGGCTGAACTTTGGGGCTTTACTTATTCCCGTGAAAATATGGTGGATTTTCCAGTTGGCTTCTGCTAGTCTAGTTGGAAACTGGGCTCCCTTTTACCCCCGAAGACGTATGTAAAGACGGTGGATTTGTGTCAAAACATATAAATGTGCCCCCGGGGCGGAACGTGCACATGCAATGGAACAAAATAATTTTAAATTTTGGAATCGTTTTTAATTAAATGTACCTTAATTTGTGCTAGATTCTTTTTTGGATAAAATACGCTGATGAGCTAAATAAGCAGTAGTGAAATGGCCATATGGATATGCTTTCCGCCGCAGTAATACATTTAAAATATTTTTTTTTCAATAATATAAAAATATATGATATTCTCCATATCTTATATTAACCGACTTAAGTACACAAAATTAAATTGAAAATATGTGTAAAAATGCTTAATGCACGTTTCTCATTTTTTTAGGCTAAAATTCGATATTTCGGTTAACTGATGAAACTTTTAAATGCTTAGTTTATTGTATAATTTAGTATAATTTTCTAGTTATGATAAAATTAGGCAGAAATAAATAATGATTATCAGTCTATAGCTTTAAAAGGTAAATATTTGTCAACTAACCGCGAACTATAGTGTCCAACATTCAGTTACACTGGTTAATTTTTTTTATATTTCTTACGGTGGAACTCTCTTTACACGCGAACTTAAGAGTTTATTAATTATTAATTTTAACAAATAGGAAACATAATGACTAATAAAAACTACAGTAAATATATCTCTCTGTAAAAATCTTTATAACCGACGGTTAACAATTAATTATAAGTGGAAAAACACTCATCTAAATTAAATCCTTTTGTGGCCTTTTTAAATTAAAAATAAAAATAATTTCATTCTGTAAACAAAAAAGAAACAAAAAATAAAACTTCATTTTGATCACTTATTGACAATAGCATTGGATTATTTATTCAACTGTAATCGTTTGAATGCTACTGTGCACACCTTTTAACCTGCACACTTTTTGACTGCTTCATTGCATATTTAACATTTTTTTTATACAACATAACACAAATCTTTCCTGTTTTTATTTAAATGAAAAAAATATATAAAATAATTTTTATTAACAGTCAAAAATATAAATTATTTTAAATAAGTTTATAAGCTATGTGAAAATAACTGATCAAAACAAAAGTTCATTTAAAAAAATGTTTGCATTATACTAAAGGAGCTGTGAAAGATTAATTTTTCTATATGAAACTTTTACAGATGTAACTTTTTAAAAATATTAATCTATATAAAATAATATAATTTTAGTAGTTATATAAGAAAATAATCTTTTCTAACAATTATATGAGCTCTTATTTATTGTTATTTTTAAATTTTGAATATAAAAACTATAAAATAGGAATAAAAAAATAGTGCAGTCAAACTTTGTCCTTCAAACCTTATCGGGTATGATGCTATTAGATGTTAAAACAGCTTCCGATTATTATAAAATTATAAATATAAAATTATTAAAATTATACAGCAATTTTGAAAAACCATACATTCCAAGTGAATCTCCCCCCTCCCCCGGGAGCAAATTGATATGTTTTGACGAAATCTTACCGTCATTACAAGTGTCTTCGGGGGTAAAAGGGACCCCAGTCCCCTTCAAGACTAGCAGAACCCAACTGGACAATCCACCACATTTCCACGGGAATCAGTAAAGTCCCAGAGTTCAGCTATTTCAGATTTTTAGCCTTTTAGCTGTGCTCTGACAGATTATTGAGGTTGGCCCTTCAGGAGTATCGTGTTGGTTGTGGTTTCGAGATCCTCGTTTGAGTTGTGTGGGTCGAATCATTCTCCATGACCACAATGAATGGTCCAGTTCCAGTGAGCATGATTGCCGTTGTGTTCTTAAATTATATTAAGCTTAATGCGTTCTTGGGCAGGAGTTGGATAGTCTCTAACTCTTCAGCAAGGAATAAAGGCTGCGGTCTGCTCCGTGCTTTTGAAGTTGAAACTATGAATGACTGGAGAATAAACGTATCTAAAGGCCTTCTAAGGTGAGGATGATGCTACATTTCATCGACCGTAGTATGATCCACCATCTGGTTATGGCTTACACAGCTAGGTACAGATGTAAATCTTATCACGCATTCCAAGTGAATATTGGCTCGCATTCCTCATGAATTTTTGAAGTATTGTAATGCCAAAAGTTCCGATGCTCGTTTTTATTCTGTAATTATCTTTATAATTTTAAGGCCAATGAATTTTTATTTTATTTTATAATTATTTTTATATAATAGTTATAGTTTTTTAACCTTCTTAATATTTCTTAGTAGTTAATTATAAAGCACTAGGTCACTATTTAATAAAAAAATTTTAAAAACTTTTATTTTTTATTATTTTTTCGATATTTCGCCACACCGTTGGTTGGCATCATCAGGAAAACAAAAATAATGAAAAAACAAATTGAACAAATTTTTTTGATTAACAAATTCAAAATAATCAAATAATTTTTCAAAACACAAAACAAACAAAAACAATAAAAAACTACAAATTGAAAAATTGTTTGTGTTACATACATACAGATGGATTGTATCTTCATAAAAAACCGTTTATAAACTCTCCTGGTTTTGTGGTGGTTTGTTGATATATTAAAGATGTCCGATGGCATCAAATTAAATACCGCGGGTAGCACAACAGCCAGTGTGAATCTTTCATAATTGTTTGTATATTTCGGGATTTTAAATCTGCCCTCTTTTTTCCGCCATGTTTGGTATTTATGTTCAATTTTTGTACAGAAACGGGTATCTTTGTTAAATTCAATGGCCAGTGTTGTATAGTAGATACTTCTTATGTTTAATATTTGAAGGCCTCTTAGGGTTATACTTTCATTATTGTTATCTGAGATGCTAAAGTTGTTGAATATTTCATTTGCTGACACATTAAAAGCGGTTGAAGGATTGATTGTTGCTGATACGGAAACATCATCGATATTTGTCGTACTATCGATGACCCTATTGTAGCGTGCAACATCATTGTTCACTTGATAATTTCGACATCGTCTGGGTGTATCCAATAATTTAACTAATTGATTCTGAGTTGTTTGTAGTTTTCTGCAGTAGATGGAGCTTCCACAGGCTGTGATACCGTGTCGAGTATGGGATTGCACTATTGCGAAATATGTTTGCCTCAAAACCGTTGTATTCGAATACAATCTGAGATGGTATAACATGTAGGAGGCTTTCGTTAATTTTCCCCTATATGTTCGATGTGCTCATGCCAATTGAAATTATGTTCCACGATTACTCCAAGGTATTTGTAAGTGTTTAAAATTTCAACGGGCCTGTTACACTCGCCAACATTTTAGTGGATGCTTACCCTTTTTGTATCGTGCAGACAATTTATGCAATATAAATGCAGTTTTAAATCAGTGTATTGGAAATATGATGGTTTGATGTGCATTAATTTTGTTTTAGATTTATTTATTTTCAATCCATGGTCATGACACCATCTTTGAGCTTTTTCTACTTCAATTTGCATGATCTCTTAAGCACTTTCAGCAGTAGTAGTAGCAGTAGTCATAATAGTAGCAATGGTGTAGCTAATGTTCCCCATATTTTTTTTTTGTAATCAATTCTTTTTTCATTTGATAATTATTTTACAATATATAATGCCTCTGCGTCTTAAAGACACTTTCATAATATGGCCCCTTAAATAAATTAATTGTTCATATTGTAGTATCCATTATCTATACATGTATTTATGTTCCAAAAGTTGGACAAAATTACAAAGGTATGCATGTGAGTATTAAAATCATTCACATTCATAAAATGTGACAGCACATGACATTTATTACTGACACTGTTAAATGTTTATTAACATTTTTGTACGTGATTGAAATAACTGATAATTGAAATATTTTAAGGAGTACGGCTTTCTGTTACAAGACACCACCAAAGGCAAAACCTAAAATAATATTGTAGAAAATAGTCAAACGTAAATATCAAAAGTTTATTATTACATGATCTCTCACACACCCACATCTTTATTAATACAAAGATATTTTTAGTAAATTCACTGGTATTTGAACATTAAAGAACCTTTGCACACATTAATTTTATACGTCACACGATTAGTGTCAAATGTCATATCAAAAGTGTTTATTTTTGGTATAATTTTTATTCAACTCTCAAATATTTTTATAGTTATTTATGCGAGGCTTCTTACGTTAGATGATTTAATTGTATATTTTTTAATGTGTATAATTCAAGAGATCATAAATAAATATGTATTATTTTTTTAACGGTCTTTTTAATTAAATTTAAATATATATTTTTTCAATATTTCGCTTTCCTGTGGAAAGCTTCTTCAGGATATAAAAATAAGAGATTATATTAAATATATTAATATACTATTCTGAAATTTTACCCTCTATTGCGATGCAAAAGTAAAATCATGCGAAAAGTAAAACCATGCGAACTTGCATCTTTTTCGAAAATGTTTTCTTTCAAATCAAAATACGGAATAACGATTCAGACATGGTTTATTAAAGACAATGAAAGTAATTTTTGTGTTCTACAAGAAATTTTTTTTCCCTCAATAACATCTTTCATGTTACCAGGCATTCTTTATTGGCTTTATCTTTTGCTTAATTTACAGCTATTTCTCATGACAATAAAGGGTGTTTTTTACGTTCTTTTTAAGCTTTTAAGAAATTTAAAAAAAAATTGCAAAAAATAAACGGATTCTTTACTCGAATCATGAAATTAAAATTTCAAAACGATCTCGGTCATATGGTTATACTTGATGACCCAACTTTGGCCGATTTTCAATCATTTCCAGGGGTTAATTCTTGCAAAAATCTTAGCACCAAGAATTTAACAGCATAAATTAGTGACTTTACGTGGCTTCACAGGAAATAGTTGACTGGTGTGGAATCAAACCAACTTGCAGGTTAACTAACAGGTCCATTTCTCAAAATCAGCTTATACCAACATGTTGATTTTTATATGTTGAGAGTTCCTAGTGCAAAAAGCAGCGGCGACTCATTGCAAGAGTAAACATTTTTTTCTTACAGATTCACCAGAATTAAAAAAATATGTTAATATATTTCATATTATTTACAAATATTTCTTTATAACCACCCTCGTTTATAATTTATTAAAACACATATACACATCCATACAAATCACAATTCACCAAATTTGTTGATTATGTGTGGTTTCCTAATAAATTTGAAGGTAAAAGCTGAACATTTACCAAAAGTATACGTGCGAAATAATATGTGCGTTTTGTTTGGATTTGTTTAACCTAATAAGCTGTTTTCTATTAGTTGTCATGTCCTTTAATGTCAATTAACTTACAATGATTTTTAGTGGTCAAATATTTATTATTGCTTTGGTCAACAGTAACAGCAGTAAACAACAAATTTAGTAAAAGTGATAATAATACTGTTGGCATAAGGACAAAACGAAAAAGGGTGGTGAAACTATAATTAAAACATAATTATATGAGTATAATAAAAGTGATAGTAGCATATGCTATTAGCATACATTACGTCATAGGTTAAGCCTTTAGGAAATTAAGCCTATATTAAGGCTAATGAATGACATCATTAATCACGATCTAATTGTCGTCTCCGAATAAGGTCTTGCAAATTTAAAAACCTAGGGCTGTACGTTTTCTTACTGGCATAAGGCTGCCAGTGCTACCTCTTCGATAATTATGCGTTATATAGATATTAAGGAGCCAATATCTCTCGATGTTCTTGGTATACAAATTCAGTAGGATGTGTGGCAGTACAAAAAAATTGTTTGCAGGTCGCAAAAAAATATTCAATACATTGGCTCTCTGCTCTGAGATACTTTACTAAATCAGGTCTCTAATGTCCCTACCGTTACTTCTATTATACCGAATATAAAATATAACTTTAATGGTACTTCAAAGACTATTTCGGAGATACTCAAGCGCTTGCAGGAGAAGCGAAAAAGCTTATTAGTGACACTAAAGCATGGATGGAATATAGGATACGCTGCGTTATTTGTCATTACTACAACCGAAAATTCTCAGGCGAAACAAGAAAACTTGCTCTGAAATCGAAATTTCGTAATCAATCTATATTGTTACTTTCAATATAATAATTTTTAAACTGAATATTCACAAACAGTAGTCCTTCTATCACATTTTCTGTGTTTGTAAGTGCTGCTAAATTTTTTATTTATTTGCAGCTTTCCATTTAGCGTTAAAAGAGAACCGTGTGATTTAAGTTTTCTTGTTGTAATGAAAATAAAAAATTGCCAAAATATTTCAATTTATTTGTAACGTGTGATTCAATAGCCTTCTTTTAAAAGATCACGTGAGTCGTGTCATGCTGTCATGCTATTTTTGTTTAGTATTGTTTGACATTTAATCATGCAAAGACTTACGCGTGAACAACGTTTACAAATCGTTTAACTTTATTATGAAAATTCACGTTCTGTGAAACTTCGCTCAACATGTCAACACAATCGGCCTATTGAGCGTACTCTATCACCCATTTTGAGACCCAGAATTTTTTATTGGATAATATTCGACCGAATAGACTACGTCCAACACGTAGTACCGGTGGAATCATCGGTCTATATTTCTTCAAAAATGATGCCGGTGAGAACGTAACCGTCAATGATGACCGTGATCGTGCCATGATAATCAACAACTGGATGCCTGAAATTGAAGTTCGTGAAAACGCCGACATTTCAACAAGACGGCACCACTTCTCACACATCGCATTAATAAATGGATTTATTGAGAGAACACTTTATTGAGCAAATAATTTCACATTTCGGACCATTCGATTGGCACCAAGATCGCGTGATATCACTTTTTCCTGTGGGGATATGTAAAGTCTAAAGTTTATGCGGACAATCCCGCTTCTATTTAGGCCTTGAAGCACAATATCGCGCGTGTCATTCGCCAGTTACCACTCGAAATGTTCGAACGAGTCATAGAAAATTGGACTCATTGGATGGACCATCTGAAACGTAGCCGCTGCCAAGATTTGAAAGACATAATATTAAAGTAATAAATGCCAAAGTATGTTCTTTCAAATGATATTGAACATTCCCCATAAAATTTTATTTTTCTGTATTTTTTTGCTTTTTAAAAAAGTAGGGATCCTCGAATTGAATCACACACCCATTATTTTAATTTTTTTTACTTTTTTTAGTTACTTTTACATTTTTTTTTAATAAATGAAAAAGTTTCATTCTGAAATAGGTGATATGGCCAAAAATAGTTAGCGCACTAAGCAAAATCTAGCTATTAAAATGTTTCATATGCATAAAAAATATATAAAGCAAACGTCAACTCTTAGCAACTGAAGAATTAGATCGTAATAGTAATTTAGGGAGTGAAGTTGGCTGACTGCTTGTTAACATCACTGTTTAGCCATGATATTTCAGCATAAAAGCTGATTTGAAGAATACTAATATTTGAGCTTTTACCATTAACGCTCGTTAATATTTTATTTTAAATGAAAATAATCTTTAACCAATATTCAAATTTATAAAATTTATTTTTCTGTATGTTATGCTACTCTCTCTGTCTCTCTCTCTCTTTTTCTATCCACATTTTGTTTTTTCAATGCAAATCTCTAAGGCATTTTTTGACATTCAGCCAAAAGTCAGAGAGAGTCCTCTTAGACTATCTTTTATTATTCTTACTAAATAATATTTCAAAAAATGGTTTTGAGGAGATTGGAATATAATTTTTTTTTAATGATTTTATTAAAGAAACCAAACAAAAATATATTTGCACTATATATTTTTTGTTTGTTTAGGTGAATGTAAAATGTTGGTATTGTAATGATAACTTGAAGGCCCAAACTCCATAAAAATAGAGTCAGAACATTCAATTGCTGCTGTACCATAGAAATCGTGATACAAATACCGTGGTGTTGGTTTGTTTTTTTTTTTTTTTTAACTAAATACATCACATGACTGTCAGTGCGAACGAGTGCAATTATAGACAAACAACTCATCACAAATAAACGCCATGAGATCAAAATCGTAAAACCGGAAATAAAACAGGAAAATTAAAAACGTATAAAAGGTGCACGTACCTTAACGAAAGAGTGAACGAAAATCTAAACTTAGTGGAAAATGGAGAGACAACAAACAAAACAAAGCCAAACAAAAAAATATAATGAAACAAGCTCCGAAGGCATTTCTTTCATTTATACTATTCTATTTACCTTTAGCTGTTTTATTATTATTATTATTTTCTTTTTTTTTTTTTGTTATTTTCCTATGCAACACAATATAATTCTGCATAAATCAACAGCGCATAAAAATGCAGCAAAGCGATACACAACAAAAAATCTATTTTTTTTGTAGATGGCACAACAACAACAACAATAATTATGGGGGGAAAAATATGGCTTAAAAAAATGAAGTACACATTGTTATGAAATAACTCTAGATTTGTTTATAGACACCGTTGAAAGTATGTAACTTGAAAACTTAAATAGAAAATTAAAGAGCTGTGTTAGCCAATCACCTTAAAAAATTGCTTTTGACATTTCTTAAATTTTTGTTTATATATTCTTTACACCATATTATGAATAAGGAACTTTTAAGAGATAACTTCTTAAAAACTCATTATTTAGTAGCAACTCTTGTCTACATGAAAAATATTTTTTCAACTAGCGCATGTTTCCCATTTCAGTAGCATAAATACGCTAAAATAACAATAAAATATAGACATCATTAAATACTTTGTGTAGGTACGATGTTGATTAAAATAAATATTTTTTTTACCTTTAAAAAAAAAATAAAACAAATAAAAAGTTTTAGTTTAAATGTAAAAAAAAAACAACACTTTAACTAGCAAAAATTATTCTTTTTTAAGGCGAAATTTCTATTTATATCGGTTATTTTTTATAGCGGTATAGAAATTTAAGTTGGCAACATTTTTTTGTAGCCTTATGTGGTCTTTTTGCCAGCTGTTATGTAATTTATGTTTAGTTATGTTAGATTAAGACCTGAACAAGATTTCGAAATTGTCTAAATTGAGCCCGAAACAAGTTCATCCGTTCATCCGGATTTTTATAAGGAAATTTTGTTTAGCGATGAAGCAAGAATTTATTTTAATGGATACCGTATTCGGAGTGGTAATAATGCTCAAGTATATGCTGCATCCAGAAAAACGGAATATTCGGTGTGTTTTGTAGGCTGGATAAATTATTGACCCGCACTCCTTTAAAAACAATGAACATTGCAACGACAGAACGTTGCAGTCAATGATGAACACAACAGAAGGATGATTACTGACTTTTTCATTCATTAATTAAACAACCATGAAGTGCAGCTGCTGTGGTTTCAATAAGTCATTTAGCTCGTAACACAACTGGTTCATTAAAACAAACGTTTGCTAACCGCATGGTTCCACGTTTCGGATCCGTAATTTATCCCATTACAATGGGCGATTTAATGCGGCTAAACTATTTTCTGTGGGGATATGTGAAATCGCTAGTTAACGCCGATAAGCTCGAAGCGATTGACCTTCCAATTACCGATATATGGCCACAAGTCTTGAAAAAATAATCGAACATTCGGCCTCCAGAGTATACTACGTCCTAACCAACTTAGGTGGCCATATTACTGAAGTCATTTAAATTATAATGCCAAAAGTCAGCCTTCGCATAAAATAAATTTTATATCAATTAAAAAACTTCATCTTTCTTTTACTAAATTCCAAAGTTCTATACATCTATAAAAACATCTTTCATTAAATCTATGTCAAAGGTATTGTTTTAGGACCAATAGAACGGTAAATTGTTAATTTTAAAAAATTACATTTTAATAATAAAAATAGGTTTATTCGAAAATTTTAATATGGCATTAGCATCTGAAAATATTATCAGGGATATGGCATCACAGCTTATTACAAGGTAGCAAATTCTGAATGTCCAATTTTGAGCTACTCTTTTAAGCATTGATGACTTTATATCACGATAATATGAATAGTGGGCATAAAAGACATTAAATATTGTTGGCTTACCAGCATAAATTAGTTCACTGCTCTAAAGGAAATAATCGTAATATGTCAAGTTGCCTGACTTTGGAGGCCATTGGTCTGGTACATGTCTGAAAATCAACAACAACAATCAGGTAACATCATCCTGTTCAAAACATAACACACCATTCAGAACAATATCATTCTTATTTTTGCATAAACAATAATTATTCAGGGTACGGTAACGATCCTTGTCGACTGTAACATGAGCTTCAATTTAATTTTTTAAAGAAACAAGATCTAATGACGCCAGCAACATAAAGATCGTTTCATTTTGTGAATCTTTTTGGATGTAATGAAGTTAGTAGAACCGGCTTTTTGTTTAGTAGACTGGGTTTCAACATAAATTTGAATAATTTGGCAACATTGTTCAAGCGTCAGTCTACTAACGTTTGCCTGCTCTCAGTATGACAGTTGGCAATATGAAAGTTCGCAGTATGACAGGTCGCAGTAAGACAGTTGGCAATATGAAAATTAAACTATTCATTAGTTTTAACAGACCTTAATAAAACACCCGATATTCATTTGCTAAGTTGAAATTGAAAAAAGTCTAGCAAAACAACATTTGTAACCACAAATATGATTTTTCTTTAAATACCATCAACTTTAACTTTCAATTTCAGTAATGAAATCAAACTACCAAAATGCAGAAAATAAAAAACAACACACGTGAGAACAATTCGCAGTTCGAAAGTACAACTCAGATTCTTTTTTTTTATCAAAATTGCAAGACAGTATGAGAGAGTAGAAAAACAATTATTTTGAAAGCATTATAAAAATATTAGAGTATAAGAAAAAGCATAGCACAGCATAGCATAGCATAGCAGCAGCTTGTATGGCTATGTCTGCTTGTGTGCATTAATGTATGAAACAATTTGTAAAACTAAATCTTTTAAATTAAGGCACTTCTGTAAAAAAACAAACATCACCAAGCACATGATGGCATGCCACAAATGTCACAAACAAAGTAACATACAGTAAAAATAAATAATAGAAAAAAAAACAACAAACAATACAAGAAATAACATTCTTTTTTTATTATCAATGACAAGAGCATACTCTGTATAGAAAATATTTCTTTCCCCCTTTTTTGGGTGATTTAAAAAAAACTGTTTTTATCGAAATAACAATAGAGCCATACCAAACGGAAATTCAATCACAATTCGTCATGAATTTAGTAAATAGTGTAATACAATAACAACAAAAAATTAAAAGGCTTTATACAAATATCGTTGCATAGTCAACTGTTTTATTGCTGGAAATTGTTTTAAAAAACCATTTCCCAATAAGCAAATAAGAATAAGTTAAATGAAAGTTAAATATTTAAATAAAATAAAAGAGAAAGAAGAAAAATATAGATCGATATGCAGATAACTGTGTATACTGTCGGAAGAGCGAATTGGACTTATATTAATAAACATTACATTACTGAATTCACTGATATCCCCGAAAACTGTATGTTCCTCAAAATTATAATCAAATTGGAAATTCTAAAAATCCCATATGGGGATTTTTGCAGCACAATTTGGGAATTACTTTATTTTAGTATAAATTTTTTTCTTGTTATTTCCTTTAGTTTATCACCCAAAAACATTTTTTGAACGAAATAACTTTAAGTGAAAAATTTTGATTTTAAGAAGGATGATGACATACAATTCCAGACATGTTACACTAATTGGTGCTTAAAGAACGCTATTTAATGATCTCGATTAAATTTAGTTTTTAATTCAATTTAAAAATTTATTGGGAAACTGTGCCCGGCAATGAAGCTAATTTTTGGCGTTTAGAATTTGTTGAGATGCAAATTTGACACAGATAAAGTAAAATCAATCCACAACTTACCCTAGAAACAGGAAGTGAATCAATTCTTGTGGATTATTGCTGGCGGCATCCTTGAATCTTATTTCTAAATAAAATTACAGCTGGCGGTTGACGGCTATCGTTTCTTTACCATGATGAAGGAATTTTTGCTTGAAAATGTGGCTGTGGTTTCAACAGGGGCACATTTATATGTGTCACCGTTATTACATGTGTCACCGGGAATAAAAGAGAGCCCAATTCCATAATAGAATAGTAGGAGCCAATTGGACAACTCCACTTTATTTCCACGGGAATCAGTAAGTCCTCTGGGACTTACTGATTTTTGGCTTTTTAACCTCTTAGCTGCTTTCTAACTTATTATTGAGGTTGGCCGTTAGTTGATTAGTCGTTTGGGTTGTGTGGGTCGGATTATTCTCAATAAACATAAAGACTGGTCCTGGTTCAGTGAGCATGCGTGTGATTGTGCTCCGAAATTTTATTAAGCTTGCATTTGGACCGTGAGTTGAATAGTCTCCAACTCTTTAGCAAGGAGTGAGGGCTTTCGACTGCTCTGAGCTCTCGGAGTTGCGAGGAGGAGTGACTGGAGGATAAAAATATCCGAAGGCTTCCTGGGTTGTGGGTGATGCTAAAGTCATCCACCATGGTTTGATCCACCATCAGGTACTGACGTAAATCTTATCACGCATTCCTGGTGAAGCCAAATTTACTGAGTTATAATGATCAGCCAGTAACAGTTGACTCCTTTAAATCCAACATTGCTCGTAATATTCATGAAACATGAAACAGTGTCCCTGCAAATACAAAATGGGCTTCGTCAACACTAGACGTGTGAGTAATATGCGAAAATCATCTAAGAATGTTAGTGACATGAATGAAGTTTATTTTTTCTTTTAATATGCAACCACTAAAAATTCTATTGTGCTTAAAAAACACCCTTTACGAGTTAATGCATTGTCCGTTATTAAAGTATACTTTTGTTTTTATGCTGGCAATGGTTTCAGTGCTGTGGGCATTTAATTAACAGTTTAACTATAATTTATAATAAATATAAATTATAGTTAAATTTATAATAAATATAAATTATAGTTAAATCATAAAATATAATGAAATACATTCTGCGCCTACCGCAATTACCCTTCTTTATAATGAAACAACCAAATCTTTATATATATAATTCTACTGTACGTGTGCTGTGACTGAACTCCTCCTAAACGGCTGGACCGATTTGCATAAATTTTTTTTGTATGCGTTTCGGTTGCGCCCCGGGTGGTTTAGATTTACATTTCGGTCCAATTGGACAAAGGAGCGTGGTACCTCCTATACAAACCACAATTTGAAAATCTATTATTTCTGCTCCTGATAACGGTATTTGAACAAAATTTGGTACGTCGGTTTGGTGTGATATTTTAAGTGCTGCTGTAAATATGAGTCACCCAGTATTTTTTTTAAATGTTAAAGCTAAACAAACATGATCGTTCTTAATTATCCATAATTTTGTAATATAAAACTAACTTTCAGTATGTTGCATGAAAATGGTGTGGCAGCAACAGTAAGTGTCTCTATTGTCACTTTAAAATGCCATGAATGCATTGATTTCATTTCCGCTTCCCTTCAAACAAGAGTATTGAATTGTCTCTTTTCCTCATGCTTTGGATGTTTAAAATACAAAACACAAAACACAAAAATTTTGAATATATTTTCAACTATTTATTTTTTTTTTGCAACATGAAATTGTAGCCATCGTACTTTTTCCACTTTAACTGAGCCACTTCAAAGGTTTTATGTCATTGACAAGAAAATAAAGAAGCAGAATAAAACTCTACAAGTAATTCATTACAAATAAAAAAAAAGAAAAATAGAAGAAAATATAATAAAAATTGTTGCAGTCTTAAGCCATTAAAGTTGACAATGAATATTGAAATCTGATCACGTTTCCAGTCAATTACCTGGTTTTTGTTGTGGTTTTAATGTTGTTGTGAAAATTTGTTGCATTGAGTGATTTGACTTTATTGAAAATTCAATACATTTTGATTTTCGATTTTGTTTTTTGTTTTTTTTTTTTTGCTATGTAATCAATTTTATTTAATTTTGTTTTAATAGAATCATTGATTTTTAAGGCTGACAGTCAAGGAAAAATAGTAGAGGTCACGGCTAATTTATGTGAAATTTTTAAATTTATTTTAAATTGATTTAAGTTAAGTAATGAATAGAAAAAAAATATTGAAAATTAAAGTTAAATCATTCGTCTCTCCTTGATTTTTTTATCAAGGTTTAACATTATGTACGGACAGTTCCATGGAGTAGCCAGGCAGTATTTTGCAAAATTACATTTAAACCAAAAACAAATTAGGAATTAAAAATATTTTTTTTTATATGCAGTTTTGAGAACAGAATTTGTGTGAGATTGCAGAACAGACATTTAATTAGAATTTTATGCATAACAAACAAAAACTAATTAATATCTGCAAAATTTTTATAAAACGTGTTTTTTATAGAGGTATAGAATTTTGAAATAAAATAAAACTAAAATGATTTTTTAAACTGATATGAAATTTAATTTATTCGAAAAATAATCTTTTGACCCGCTACTACTGGTTTAACTTAGTCTAATCTGGAGATCCAAAATTTCAGAACTTTTTCAATATTTGTGTTCATATATCAGCGATAATGCCGCGAATATTGTCCTCCAAGTAGTTAATCGTTTTGAGTTTATCGGCTTAGACTTAAAAATTGTTTAACAATGTTAAATCACACGAACTTGGAGGCCAATTCATGCGCCCGAAACTTGAAACTATGCAGTTACCTATAGCTTCCTTAATTTGTTACCTTGTTGAAACGACAAATCCTGCAAAACATGGTTGTTCAATTCAATGAACGAAAAAGTCGTTAATCATGGCTCTATAGTGGTAACCAATGATTTTTAAGTTCTGACTATCATCGCTTTTTAAAGAAGTACGGACCAATACTTCCACCATCCCATTAAGCACGCCATTCAGTCAGTTCCTGTCGATGTGACGTAGTTTCAACACATACAGGGTATATTACTTTGTTTTGCCGCCATTTCGGTAAACATTAGTCTTGACGGCTCATATTTGACAGTCGTGAAGTAGACACGTGGCAAATTTATTATGGAAAATTATTCGATAAACCAACGTTTTTTAATCGTTAAAACATTTTATCAAAATCAGTCATCGATGAGATAGTTACGTGCAATTTTTAGGAGAAACAATAGAACGGACTATTTATCGCTTAGTGAATGATTTCTAAGAAAGAGGATCTGCAGGATATACCACACCATACTGCAATGACGGCATAAATCAATACTGCTGCTCAAGAAAGTGTTCAAAACAATCCATCAACCTCAATTCGATGCCGTGCTCAGGAGCTTGGTCTTCAAAGAAAAACTCTGGCCACAAGATTGAACAAGAATTTGCATTTTTCGCCATATAAGATTCAGCTGACACAAGAGCTTCTCCCACAAGATCACTAACGCGACCGTACATACGCCAATAGAATGTTACAGCTCGCTCATGACAATCTTGATTTTCATGAAAAAAATCATAATGAGTGACGAGGCACCTTTTCATTTAAATGGATGTCTGAATAAACGGAATAGTCGGTTCTGGGGAATACAAAACCCAAAAATTATTTAACAGTCACCTTTGCATCCATTGAAAGTGACAGTCTGGTGTATAATCTGCTTGAGAGGTTTCATTGTGCCTTACTTCTCTGAAAATGAAAACGGCGTTACGGTAAGTGTGAATAGGGAGCGACATTGTGATATGATTGAAAACTTTTTAACGCCACAACTACACGCTTTGGGCTTAATTAACATGTGGTATCAACAAGACGGTGCCACATCGCATACAGCCAGGATTACAATGGAGTTACTGCGAGACCTCTTTCCACAACAATTTTTTTAATGAAACGGTCGCCTGATTTGGCTGCTCCGGACCACTTTGTGTGGGAATATCTAAAAAGTAAGGTTTATGCATACAAATCAGAAATGCTTGAGCAATTCAATTCGTGATGAAATTCGTGAAACACCGCGTGAAATGTGTGCAAGTGTGATGAAAAAAGAACTCGCATTTGTGAGGCTAACAGAGGCGGATATTTATCTGATATTGTAATCCATACACAATTGCCGACATTAAATAAAACATTTATCAAAATAAGATGCCTTCTCTTTCATTATAAAGAAACAGACGCGGACGCCCTATATTTGAGGAGTATCACCAAATACGGCAGTTTTTTTATTATCCGTTCAAACAGATGTGAGCTTCATCGCTTAAAAATGGGTTATACAAACGAGATCAACGGCAAACTTGTTTTGAGCCCATTTACCGTATCTAGGTCTTGCTAGGAGATTGTATGGCTACAACTCTTGTATGAGACCTTTTCGCAAGATCTTCCATAAAGTGGATGGACACGTATACAATTCCTGTGAACAATGACGGCTGATGGACTGATTCGGGTCCTTTCTCTAAGCTACGTTCTACAATAGCAATGACTTCTTCGGGTCGGACTGTAGATATGTATTATCACTTAGAGGAAACGTAGAGTGTATACGTTCCATAGTTAATTGAATTAATTTTTTGGATTAGCGATTATGATGACCGTTAAGTGGATGTAGTGTTTGATACGTATTCAAACAGTACCATGATATTTAAAATAAGAACAATGTGGAAGCATAGATTATTTTATATTAAAATGCCAAGCCAGATTAAATATAAAACACCTAACAAAATGGCTCCGAGTTAAAAATTGTTGCCGACACTAATAAATTAGCACATGAGCTTAAATATTTAAAATTTATTTTATTTAAAAACTCTCTGTCTTAGCGCTTAAAATAGAAAGAATTCTCTTTTTTAAATGTATACGAAATATAAGAAAATCATATTAAAAATCTGAAATAATTTTTTATATGATTTTAAGTTTCATTTATTAACTGTCTGTTAAACTTAACCACAAACATTTATTAACAAACTAAAAAAAGATAACAAAATGTAGAATTAAATGTCAGAGTATCTAGTGAAAGCATAAAAAACGTGACATAAAAATTAATTCTTTCATGGTCCATCAACAGTCAGAAAATACAATTTGCAATCAAAATCAGAACAAAAACATACACAGGCACACACACATATAAAATTTCTAATCTATTGAGATGTATTGGGTCATATGAAAACCACTTTTCCTTTTTTTTGTTTTGTTTTTTTTTTTTTATTAAATCACGTAAAGTATGAAAAAATATGTTTAGAAAAAAGTTAATAACGTAAAGTATAATTTTTGTAGGTTAATAGCGACTTTAAAAATTGTACTATTTTATAATATTTGGGTATGATTATACGTCAACCCGCATCAAATTTGGTTTGTGAACATATCGGTTTCTACTATATGCCATCTTCAGTGTTCTCTCTAATGATAATTTCTATATAAAATTTTAATTTTAGAATCTTTTTTTAAAGAAGAAATTAATTTTTTGTGACTTTGTCTAAAATTAAAATATTGGATATTGATAGTATCTATAGATTTTGTATGCCCCAAAAATAGTTGTAGTCAATGATCTCGATTTTCGTTACAGGAAAGCAGGAAAACAGAAAATCATTTTTCACATACAGCGCCATCTCTGATATATAGCATGTACTACAACGGCACAAGTACGTGGTGTGTGAGTATCCCTCACGAAAATAAGTACGTTTCAGCGCCGTGCACTAGGTTTTTATTTGCGACTGCTGTTGGTAAATGTACGTGGACCAAAATCATTTGCGCATTTGAAAACTGTGAATGATCACCAATGCCAAACATATCCAGAAGCATGTCAACTGTTGGATTTGCTGGAGAACGATTCTCATTGGGATTTAACACTTAATTCAGTTCTTTCATCAAATGCGTACCAAATACGAACAATAAAGGATTGATTCTGATTAAGGATCAATGCTTGACTATTGCAAACAAGCTACTGATTGAAGTAGGAATGATTGCGCTAAATCGATCAATGTTGGTACATTGAAAGAATTCGTTCGAAATAATGTGCCATTGCTGAATGAACAGCAAAACCTAATATACGAAACATTTATGCAAGCGGTGGACAATAATAATGGTGGAGAAAGAGGAACAACATTTGTCAATTCATTGATTGTGGCCACTATTCGATCAAGATGTGACATAGCTTTGTTGTTAGCATCATCTGGAATTGCGGCGACTCTTCAAGATGGCGGTCTTACTGCACATTCTCCTCTTAGTTGCCACTCAATTTAAATACAACTGATACTCCAACATGCAATATTTCCCGATCCAGTGCAATGGGAAAATTGTTGATGCAATGCAAGCTCATTGTTTGGGAGGAGTGCACAATGACACATAAGAAGTACTTAACTTCACACAGAAGGATCTTTGGCGAAATAACAACATCTTTGGCGGCTTCATGATATTGTTGGCAGGAAATTTCAAGCAGACGTTGCCAGTAATTCCCCGTGCAACGCCTGCAGATGAATTGACTGCTTGCCTGAAGGCATCACCTTTGTGAAATAACGTAAAAATATTATCACTAACTACTAATATGAGAGTTCAACTTAAAAATGACCAAAGTCCTGCACAATTTTCCAACCAATTGTTAGCTGTTGGAAATAGAAAAGTTCCAGTTGATGCGACAGCTGGATTAATTACTCTTACCAATGACTTTTGCCGATTTGTAGACTCTCAATTAGCTCTTATTGAAAATGTTTTTCCAAACATTAGTGGGAATTATCAGAATTATGCTTGGTTAAGTCAACGAGCAATCCTCGCCGCAATGTATAAAGATGTACACGCACTGGATTTCACCATTCAACCAAAAATCGATGGCGATTTTTATTATGATATTGCGTAATTTGAATCCACCGCGACTTTGCAACGGCACTCGACTTGCGGTGAAAAGACTTATGCTGAATTTGATTGAGGCAACCATTATTAACGAAAAGTATGCAGGTGAAAATGTATGTATTCCTCGATTACCAATGATTCCGACTGATCTTCCATTTGACTTCAAACGATTGCAATTTCCCGTTCGCCTTGCGTTCGGAATGACAATTAACAAATCGCAATGCCAATCGCTTAGTGTTTGCGGGGTAAATTTAGAAATTCATCGTTTTTCACATGGACAGCTACACGTTGCGTGTTCACGAGTTGGGAAACCATCCGCTTAGTTTGCGTTAACGCCAGACAAAAAAACAAAAAATGTGGTTTACCAAAGAGCACTCCAATGAAACGGATAATTGGCAGACACGTATAACGCTTCGATTGAGTATTTACTTTGGATTCACTTTCATTTTTTACTTAGAGAAGTGCAACTAAATTCCACTTAATTTCTGTAATCGAAATGATTTCATTACTGTTGTGCAATGAAATAAATTTTTTTCAAATATAAAAAGAAATAATTTTTCTTTATCTTTTAATCCCTAAACGAAATTTTACAAAAAAAGGAAGCCATCTAGGGGCGAAACGGAGTTCCGCGGGTTTGCTAGTTGCTTATATGACAAAAGAGATGCATTTTATTATAACGGCGATTCATAGGAACAAGCATGGAAAGAAGTAGTAGAAAAATGTAGTAGAAGTGGTAATACCCTGACAAATTGTGTTTGCATTTTTCATTTTCATACTGATATGAACAGTATACACTTGCGAAGTGGAGAGGATGGAAGCTCAATTAGGCAGTGGAATGAGCTATATTGAGGAAAGGGCACGACTGCAGCTCTCTCGCACCCCACCGGTATAAGCATTTATATTGAATATTTTTTATGTTTTTACAATGTGAATCTTTATTTTGGGACACTCGTGATAACGTTGAAGAACTAGACTCAAACTTGGAGTTTAATAACTTAAGGGCTATTAAACATTTTAATTTCTCTTCCATTTATTTAACACACAATTTGTAAAAAAATTTAATTTTTTGTTTATTAATTCAATGTGTAAATAATACCAACAGCGAAATATGTGTAATTTTTCTTTCGTAATTTTCCTTAAACTATTAAAACAATGTATGTTTATAGAAGGATAGTATTTGGTATACAATTTATAATTATGAAACAGCTTCTTGTTAATAAATTTCATTTATGTAGAAAGAAAGTATTTATTTTTAAAAGTACGAATAAAACAAATTTGCAACAGTGCATAATAATTTCTATATTCATGTAAGTACATTATAGCCAGCTAAAAGTCTTCAATGATTTGCTTAAGAATTTGAAAGACTTTTCGTACAATTTTTGACATTAGCTTAAGCCAGCTTATGTATATTATAGTTGGGCCTTAACTTTAGTATATGCAACTACAGTGCAATATTTCTTTTTAAGAATTTAGCTTACTGTACTCCAGCCATCTTAGCCATCCCAGTCATCCAGGCACGTATTCCATTACAAGAAATGGCTTTAATGAACTTAGTCCCATTTTCCACATGTTGGAGAGCTTTGAATTTCCATTTAGCATTAACCTAATTATTGTCATCAGGTTTTGCTGAGACAAACTGCAAATTTACTAAAGGTGCCCTAAAATACTTTTTGGTGACTTATGATCATCTTGTTTAAATCAAACCAATCAATATCTTTATATCAGATATATGAGATCTACAAAGTCACCTTTACTCCTTTTCGTTTTTTATTTTATCCGTCTATGAAAAAATTTAGTCTTTTGTTATTTTTTATATTAATTTTTTTTTTTCAAAATCAGTTTGCTGCCTGCATGACTTTAGTCGAACGAAGACATGAAAAACTAGTCATTATGAATTTACGAATAACTCTTTTGAATGTTTTTCCTTAAGCATATCATATCTAGATTTCTGCGAGGTTAGATCCTTTAAATAATATATTTTTGGACACATTCACAGCTGTGATCAAAGCTGAAGTTAAAGTCTAAAGGAACCCTGAACTAAGCCTAACAAGCGGTATTTATTTGTATTTTTCACATCCGCATGATAACCGTTCTTCATTGTTTTTGGAAAAGGTCAGCCTGAGTAATTTTTCAAATAGTAATAATAATGAGTTGTTTGAAAACGTTACTTTTTAGTAATAAAACTCCTTGTGTAGGGTGCATAAAATAATGGTTAATTTTTATGTTGCATTTTTGTCCTTTTTTTTAGTTATTCATTTTATTTTATTCAACAATGCTGTTGCTATTTTTGTTGTTTTGGCCTTTCTGCTTTATTTTTGATATTCCACATACTAATGCCTTTAGCTATTTACTCTGTTGCTTGCCCTGCTGACAATTGTGTGGCAAATGAAGCAATAGAAAAACGTTTTGTTTGTAATTTTTTATTGTTTTTAAGTTTCGTTTTTATTTTTGTTTCTTGTTGTTTTTTAATTCTTTACACTGTTTGTTGTATGGCATCATGTCATTGTCTAACACAACTCTTACAGGAATTGACTTTGTTATTGTTTTTCCAATTTGTATGAATATATTTGTTTTTTTTTTTTCTTTTTGCTGCATGATGTTGCTGATGATGATGGTATTTATGTGTCATAATAAAAAAATCATTGCTTGCTGCTGCTAGATTTGAAAAAGGAAAGAGCTGCAAGCAAAACGTATTATAGAAATAAAATTTTGCAATTTATGATGATTGTTTTAGAATTAAACTTTATAAAAAAAAAATACTAGAAGATTTAATTGTTAAATTGAAACCAGATTGTTTTATTTTTAATAAGCAATAAAAGAGAAAAGAATACACCGTTGCTCTAAAAAGACTCTTAGGAAAAGAGAAGGTTTTAAATACGATGTCCTTTCAATAGAAAAGGTAAATTTTAAAACTTATGGGGCTGCATACATATGATTAGCGATTCTTTTTTATGTTGGCACACTTGCCTCGAACCTGTGTTATTTGTTGTGCTTATTAGTCTTGAGTTGAGATTTTTGCGCGAGGCAAACATCGCGTGTTGGCGATTTTCTGCTGTATTATAACCAAATCAAAGAATTCGCGTCATTGTTGAGAGTAACATATCGTTACGGATGCGTCTTGCTTAAGTTTTAAAGGAAAATAATTAAGCAATAAAGTAAACAACTGGGTATGCTGTTTACCAACTGCGTGGTAGGCCAAAAAAAAATTATGCACGCAAGGAAACAACAACATTCTAGTTACAAACTGCGCAGAAATTTCATACAAGCAAAACAACAACAATTAGGTATGGTATTTGCTAACTACGTAGTTTGCTAAGAAAACGTATGCACGCAAAACAACAACAACTTTCTAGTTACAAACTGCGTACAAATTGTAAACATGCAAAACAGCAACAATTAGATATGCTGTAGTAGTTTGCTAAGAAATCTTATGTACCCAAGACAACAACACCTATCTTAAAATAAATTGCAGGAAGAAACTTTATCAGCATAAAAACAAAAACACACATAGACCTACAGGCGCCTATACATTGAATGAATAACATAACAACAACAAAATGAGATACAAAGGGAGTAGAAGATTCTCAATTTTCTAGACTCCTAGTGGACAAATATAAAAGGCAGCACCTGAATGGATAGGTAATTAGTTGAAAAATAAACCTCGTGAGGTAGAGAAGTATATCTTATGAAAATTGTACTATAGTGTTAACTTTGTGTGTATTTAAACTTGTAATTAATTTAAAAACTCTAATATCTGGGGTTATTTATTTTTTAATAAAGAACTCACAACAAAACGTTTCTAAAAGTTATAAACGTAGCAATATAGTGAATGTAAACTGAATTCAAAAATTTGTTCATGTCGCACAAGCTTTTTAAAGAAGAACTTGAAAATATAAATGACGAAGTTCGTGCTGGAACATCAGTCACATCAAAACTCGATGGATATATTGAGAGTGTGAAGAAAATTTAAAATTTTTGTTGCAGATCGATACCAAATAATATTTTTCGGAAGTTTGGGGCATGAGGCTTGATGTGGCAGCAAAGATTCTTCCGAAATTGCTGAGTTTTGATCAAAAAAATTCGTTGCATGCGAATAAAATATTGAATTAAATGAATAATAATCCAGATTAGCTTAAAAGGTCCACAACTGTTCATGAATCCATGGTCTTAGGACTATTGAGGAGATAAAAGCCAAATTGCTGAGAGAGCCAAAGGACATTAAACTGGCATAAATTAATTTTAATATAAGGACGAATACTTTGAAGGGGACAAAATTAATGAATAAATGAATATTTTTGAGAAATAAAAATTCACTTTCTCTGTTGAATACACCTCATATATAAAGGAAAATTTTGTTAAATTAACTAACATGAAGCAGTATTTTAAGCATACTTCTCTTGAATTGTTTAACGCTTTTTATTATAATTAACTTTGCATTTTAATAAACTTTTTATTAATTTTTTTAATAAGTTATTTATAATTATTCGGAATCATTTTTAATATAAGCAATTTTATTTCGTGCTTGATTCCTTTAAATAAATATTTCATGATATTCTCACAAAATATTTATAACAAAAATTGTTTTTTTTAGATGTTTATTTTTAAATAAAAATTTTTGTAATAAATATTTTGTGAGAATATCATGAAATATTTATTTAAAGGAATCAAGCACGAAATAAAACTGCTTAATTTTTTTAATAGTTATTAATTTAAGCGCAGTGTTTTTAAATAAAATATTTTTATAAGTTGTATTTTTATTTTAGATATTCGACTCGCCACTATGAGGCTGAAAATGGCAATGCAAGTCAATGGCGTGGCGAGATATCTAAATAAAAATAATTTATAAAAATATTTTATATAAAGAGGTTGTGCTTAAATAATTAATTATAAAATAAAAAAAAAACTTCAATAAACTATAAATATAATTAAGTTTTTCTTCGCTAAATATTAATGTTGCTCGCATTCTTAGTTACAAAATTGTTTCATTAAAAAGATGCTGGATCTAGCGGTCAAGAAATTGTTGCATTACATTCTATTTTTGCTAATTTTTCCTGCTTCCTTTTAAAACGAACACAACAATTTGTAAACAATTTTTATTTCTTAATAAAAAATTCCGAAATTTTAAGAACATGTTTTTTTTTAGAGGTATTGAACTTTAAGTTGGTATCAAATTATTAATTGCCAGCTATTTCGTTAGCTTTCAAATGATTTATATTTAAGTTCATTTTGAATAGACTAACAGCAGAACAACGCGTTCCAAATTGTGCAAATATATTTGAAAATCATGATTCTGTTCGAAATACACAATTCCAATTTTATAAACCAATTTTGTTTGTCAATGCAGATCACTTTTGCTTGAGGGGAAACGTCAAAGAAAAAACCTTGCCTTATGATAATCATCAAGTGTATGTGTGTTTTACATCCAGAAAAGATGACTGCTTGGTGTACTTTATGGACAATGTTGGTTGCTGTAGAGCCAAGATTGCTGAATTTTTCGTTTATCAATTAAACAATCAGGAGCTGTGAAGTCAATAAAATAACGTAACATGTCACATTCCTTGTACTGCAGTTGATTTATTGAAGAAAGCGTTTGGTAACCGAATAGTTTCACATTTCGAATTCGTGAATTGGGCACCAAGAATGTGTGATTCAATGTCGCTAGACTACTTTCTGTAAAGATACAGGAAGTCGTTCCAGTATTTTAAAAAACAATTATCCGTTTTTAATTACAACCTAAATATTTAAAATAAATGTGGACAGTAAGAATTAAGAGTATTATATTTTTAATTATTTATTTTTAAATATTCTTCACTATGTAATTTAATTTTAAAATATGTAAAAATATTATTCTAAGAGTAAATTTCTTTTGTTTTGGGAAAATAATGGTTCAAATTTTCTAAGGCCTTCCTAACATTTTTGCTCCAGCAAAGTTACACAAAATTTTGGTAAAACAAAAAAAAAAACAGAATTAGTGCATAAACTTTTTTTTTAAATTTTTTTTTTTTACAATGAAATTATAAAATATTCGCTGCTTTTGAAAAATTAATAGAGAACACAATATACTTACCCCACAAAATTATAATAGCACACATTTTCATTTACACATAACAACATACAATATAATAATAAAGTTCTTATACGTTCTTGTAATAAATAGGAGGTGCTCTTTAAAAGTCTTTGTAAAGACAAATCGGTAATATCTTCGGGAGTGACAGCCACAGATCGATGTAATAGATTTGTTGCACCTAAAAATGGAACGTCCTAAAAGCAGTTTCAATAACGTTTCTTACAACTCACAATCACCTGCAATTCAGCTCGTGGCCCACCTCAAAAACCTGTAAAAATGTCCGGCATGTATAAGCTGAAAAAATTAAAAGTGACAGCGTATATCGCTGTCAGAGGCTAAAAATTTGTCCTATGTTTTTTGTGATCTAAAGTTACTTTCTAGTTTCTAAAAAATCCTTATTACAAATTAATTTGTGGATCGGAGAAAAAAAATGAATGGATAAAGATAAAAGTTTAACAAAAAATTAAAAAGAAAATTAGCTGAGATTAAAAACTATATCTAATACATATCTATACAAACCAAATTTGATGCGGGATGATCTAAGAGCATACTCAATTATATCTAATAGATCTCATGTAAAAACTATCAAATTTGTTACTTAGGAAGCTGGTTAAATAACGAGAGTTTTTATGGACTAACAAGCAATCAAGACGTGAATAATTACAAGTACTCACTGGTACTTTCTTGGTTTTAAGCAAAAGTCTCATATGTACTGTACGTGATACTGCTAAGATGTCTGCCGTTACATCAGTCGCCTGCAGATCCAATTTTATTTATGTTTTTGCAAATTTTAAGCCTTAATATTGCCCTTTAGACTAGTAGGTAGTGTACTAGCTTGTCAGTCTGGCGGTTGTGGGTTCGAGTCCCAACGAAGACCTTTGTTTTTCACTACAAAAATAAAAATTGACTGTCGGTGGGGCTGCTCAGTGATGAAGGCATGCTCACTGGTAGCTGTGTTGTCTTATACGACAGTAAATTTCCGACTATCTTTCCACTTTTACCACCTGTTTCATCTCTTCTCTATCCCTTTCCTAAAGAATGTAGCACGGTACTTGACTAAATAGGCATTGTTGCCTGAAGTGCTACATCTCTTAAAAAAAAGATCTTATTATATACATTTTCAGGTTATCTGTTATTAACTCAGATGGGCATAGATTCTAAAATGCACCATGCGCTTCAAGATAAAGTGTAGAGAGGACAAAGTCAATGACTTTAATGATCAATTGACATCAAGTTAGACAACTTTACGATTCAATTACTTATGTACCATCCCTTTTAACACGCATGTTACCTAACATACCGTCTTATTGGAACCATGTGAATATCGTTCTATTGAAGATAAAAAATGATTTACAATTGAACTGTAATATGTACGCTCCTTTGTCCGTGATAGCTTCACCGACAAACTGTGATACGCCAGCATTATATGGGCACAATATCTTTCGAACTGTGAAATATTATTAAGAAATTATAGATATTATTTTATTTTTTCTTTGACACTAAAAGAAACCGTTTATACATACAATTTTTTACAAACTGCCTCTCATTTTGCCGAAAATATTCTATAACTTAGACATAACGCGCGTTAAACTTCTGATATCTGAACTAAGTAAAAGAAGTTGTAGTCATAAACTTTCATATTAAAAACTCGAAATACGTATAATTTAAAATTTTCCTAAAGTGCTTCTGTACATGACGCGATAAGGTTTACATCTGCGCCTGGCCATAAGCCGTAATCAGATGGTGGATCATTACCACTGTGAATGAAATGTAGCGTCATCCTCGCCTTAGAAGGCTTTCGGATACGTATATCCTCCGGTCACTCCTAGTTGCAACTTCAAAAGCGCGGAGTAGGCCCCACTCTACAGCCTTCACTCCTTGCTGAAGAGTTGGAGACTATCCAACTCCTGAACGGCGTTCATACTCACTGGACCTGGACCATTCATTGTGTTCATTGTGAATTCTCCGACCCACAAACTCAAAATAGGGCCTCGAAGCACGCAGCCACCACGATACTCCCGAAGGGCCTACCTCAATAATCCGTCAGAAAACAGCTAAATGCCTAAAGACACAAATAGCGGAACTCTGGGGCTTTACTGATTCCCGTGGACGTATAATAGATTGTCCAGTTACCTCCTACTAGCTTGTTAGGGGACTGGGCTCCCATTTACCCCCGCAAGACACAAGTCTAGATGGTTGTGTGATCCATAAGGACTTATAATGTGCCCCCGGGGGGGAGTGCTTTTGTACAATAAGGTGCAAATATTTGTTATTAAGGCCCTTTTTGATAGAAAAGCGTCACAAATAAATAAAAAAACTAAACTCTTGTGGAAACAGCTCTGCAAATAAGCAATACTGCTGCAGCGGACCAAGCCACTGTTAAAAGTTACTTCACACTGATTTGTTTTTAATGAAGACAGATGAAGATGGAAGAAGTACATGGCCCTAATTTTGGAGTATGAGCTTTCAACTCCTTTTATTAGTTCCGAACCATAATCGACCATATCATTATTTAAAACCCCTAAAATTTTATTTCATCTGATTGTGTCTTTAACAAAACTTCCAAAAAATTGGAATTTTCAAAGTTATTAACAAGTTGTTATTTTATTTCTGAAAGTTGGGAATTTTTAAAGAGTTAAACCGCATTTTGAAGTACTTATTTTTTCATTAATCTTTCAGTTGGTTTCCTAAGAAAACTATTTAGCTTTTTAATAATTTTAAACTAACATCTTTACGAGATTAGAAAATGTTTGAAGTTTTGAAAACTTTCACATGGTTTAATATTTTTGATGAAATATCGTCAGTTTTTAATAATTCTACACAGAACAAAAAAAAAATAAATATTTCAAGCACTGAATTCACAAAACCAAAAAGATTTTTTAAAAAAGTATGCAAATTTATAAATATTTAATAGAAAAGAATTTTCGAAAAACTTAACAAGAATTTTAATATAATCAATTAAAACTGTTACTGAACTAAGAGTTTTGCTTGTTTAGCAACAAAAATGAGTAGAATTTTTTGTCTGTCTAAATTTTTTCACGTCTATCGAAGGCAAGATAATGAAGGTGATTAATGAAGTGTTTGATAATTGATCATTCCAGTTAATGACTATAATATTCAGAAGAAAAAAACTGAAATCGAGGAAAAGATCTACATAATCTATATAAAGATCTATATAGAAGACCAATTTATTTACAATCGTTTAAAAAAACTTTATCTACTGCTTTCATATAATAATGAATATTATATATTCAAGGCACTCAAATGTCTTTAGCAAAAGTTAAAAATAAGTTTTTTTTCTTAACTCTTCTACAAGCTTAAACGACAAAAGACTAAATAGAAAATTGAACACATTATTTCGCCTGCTCATAAATATTTCGTTAAAAATGTTCTTTTATTTTTTATCGCTAATTCTTAGTTGTCCTTGCTACATTACAAAAATCTTAAACAAAAGCATTTCCACTCGTGCTTGCAGTTAATAAAATACAAAAGCTGGTGGCAACCGTTACCGCAATGCAAAAACATGTGTGCTTTTTCTTTTAAGCTTTTAAGTGTTTATAAGCAAATTTTTTTGTCGCTCGCAATAAATGAATTACATACAGATATTTTTAACCTTTTCAAAAGATTTTTATTATTTTTCCGAAGGGCTGCAACTACAGTGCTGCATTAATGCCTGAAAACATATGAGCTTTAGTTTCAGAAATAGTTTGCTATTGTTATTGCGACTATTGTTATCATTTAACCTCATTTCGGTATAAAATAAGTAATTGTTCTTCGAATATGTATTCATTAGAATTTATTTTTTATTAACTCTTAAAAGATCTGGTTTAGAAGTTTAAAAAAGATTTATAACTAAAACTATTTATAACATATTATTAAAATGAACAACAGTATTAGTAAATGGTTAAAAGTATAATCAACTAAAACGTTATTGTTTGCAAAGTTTTGCAAGAGGTTAATTTTTTTTTCGCTCGGACCTGTACTCAGGGGATGATCCCTACTCATGCAATGCATTGTACCAGAACTAGGAAAATATGTTATGGGGAGGAAGAAAAGGGGAGTAGTGTTTGCGGACATTTGATTTGAATTGACAGGAAAGACCTCTGGACGAAGTTTGTTTCTCATAGGCACTGTTCAATTAAAGAACAAATTTTCCTTTCATCGGAAAGCGAGTCAAATGCAAAAATGTACGAGTTTCGAGAACAAGTCTCCTAATTTCGAGCACTTACCATTGTAGTAACGAAAAAACAGTGAAGTACAACCTACATTGCGCCGAATCAATAGAGTTGGATAACCTACCGTCCCCAATGAGCCTCTTGGCCCTCTTCTGTATGCTGTCGAGCAACTCAAAAATATACATCTTTGGACGGATATAGGTGGTATAAATAGTATGAAGATCGGATAGAGTTAAGTATCTCTTACACCGTTTTAGAAAACCGAGGCACTTAAAGCTTCTTTAGAAACCTGAAAGATGTGTTTAGTCCATCAAACATTACACTGAATTTTCATGCTAAGAACATCAAGAGCTTCCGATTCCGTAATACCTATATCACCCAGAGTAACAGGTGTAGCATCATTGCGAAACATAGATCAATGCATAAATATGCAACATTGCGTCTTACCGGCATTGAAATTGACTCTGTTCGCACGACCCCATTTAGAGATCGACGCGAGATCGTAATTGAGCGTAGCATTCATGTTCCGCCTTTTAGAACTCACCTCCAACTGGTTCGGTATATCACCAAATAAATACAAATTGTGCTGTCATCTACGGAAGAGTAGTGTTAAAAGTTTTACAAAGAAGGTCGCTTAGAAAAATAAGAAATAGGGTGGGTGAAAGAACGAAGCACCCCTAAGTTAATCCTGAACTCACATTTATAACAACTTGTATAGTGCGCTTCCAGAGGTGTCCCTGTAGACTAGTAGGTAGTGTACTAGCTTGTCAGTATGGGGGTTGTGGGTTCGATTCCCAAAGAAGACCTTGATTTTTTTCACTACAAAAATAAAAATTGACTGTCGGTTGGGCTGCTCAGCAATACGGCAGTTAATTTTCGACTATCCTTCTACTTTCACCACCTGTTTCATCTCTTTTCTATCCCTTTCTTAAAAGAATATAGCACGGTACTTGACTAAATAGGCATTGTTGTCTGAAGTGCTACTTCTCTTTGTAAAAAAAAAACTCGATATAAATCAGGAGAAATTATCACCGATACCAAAAGCAGCAAGTTTTGACAGAAGTGCACCATGTCACACTCTATTAAACGTCTTAGAGATATCTAAAGCCACCACCTTACTCTGTCCGAAATGCATGATAAGATTTATGTCGATACCTAGCATGTGTATGCCATAACTCGAAGGTGGTCAAACCACTGGTGTGATGTGATACGTGCACTCACGCCCTAGAGAGCCTAAGACATAATTCTATCAACAAGTCATTCCTAGTTGCAATTTTGGAAGCGTCGAAGCAGGGCCGCCAAACTCCACTCCGTGCTGAAGAGTTGGAGATTATCCAACTTCTGGTCCAGAACACGAAGGGCTTATTCATGAGGGCGGCGAAACTGCAACCATTGCGATGCTCCCGAAGAGCCAACCTCAATAATCAGTCAGAGAACAGCTAAAATGCCAAAAAGCTGAACTCTTGGGCTTACTGATTCCAGTGCAAATAACGTGGAGTTATCCAGTTAGCTCCCTTTAGGGAACTGGGCACCCTTTTATCCCCGGTGATACAAGTAATCACCATGAGATAACGTCAAGACATATAAATGTGCCCCCGGGGAGCGACTCTCTCTCTGAAATGATGTATGGAGTTACACCATTGTTCCGATAGGAAAGCTAGCTATTCGCCCGTAGAGCGCCCCCTATGGAAACCATATTATGGGTCGCTAACTGAACTGTTCCACTCCAAACAAGATGAAAAGTAATCATACTTTCCATTTCCTTAGAAAATGCAGAACAAATTGCAATTGGGTGATAATTTTCAGGGTTGTTAACCTCTCACTCTTTTTGAAAATTGGCGTTACATTAGCATCCTTCGAGCACTTTAGAAATACACCGGCATTATACAACATGCTAGAACGCGCTAGCATCGAAAAGAACTGTTTCAGGACCTTATATTATTAAATTAGTATTTTCAAAAAATCGAATGGTCACCTTAATTTCCATTACATTGGCATATGCTTGCTTTTCAAGAAAACATCCCCAACAATTTACACAATAACAATAACTGTTGCTTTAAAAATGTAAGAGAAGCACGTGCTTTTGTTTACAAATAAATGACAACAATTTATGTAAACAGAGAGTAAAAATCTAATCACACTTATGTTTCTGGTAGCTCTCACTCTGTGCAAGCAGTAGAACAACAAAAACACAAAATAAAGAAAAAGCTTTTTTCCCCACAACACTGTTTACAAATGTGCAGCTCGACAAACACACAGCGTGAGAAAAAGAAAGAGAGAGAGAGAACCCACTCAAAAAAAATCTTTAGAGTAAAAATTAATTATTTATATTTATTTGCAGTAAAACTAAAGTAGGAAATAGAAAAACGAAAAATATTTTCTTCGTGTGTGAGCGCTGAAGGTGATGAAAATTTAGCAAATAGAAATACGACTTTAGTTTTTAGCAAAACGTGCGCGTGTACGGTTGTTTAAATAAAAAACCGATACTCAAAATGTTTTAATAATATTTAAAAATATTTTGTGTGTGTTAATAGTTTTATAATTAAGAGTTTATAAAATGAAATAAATAAATTAAACTGCCAACTTTTTCTTAAAATTTAAATTTAATCATTTTTTTTTTTTCAAACTTTATTTGAGTGTAAGTTTAGGCTTGTGAGTCGTCTAAGTAGCTTAATAATTAAGATTTTTTAGTGAAGATCACTATTTTTGTTGTAATCAATTGATCTGTGATTTTAGTGTTCTATCTTAATAGTATTTAATATTCAGTTGTAGTGTTTAAATATTCTAGTGATGCTGGTGTATCAGTGCGTATGATTTTTTTATTTTTTTATTGAAGTTTAACGGACAATTTACTTCAACTGTGTTATATAACGGCTTAATTTTAATATTTTTTTTCATATTTTCATATTTTATATTGAAAATTGTTAATTGTGTGAGGGTAATTTTATTTTATTGACTTCATATAACAATGATGAATATAATAGCAGATGTTAAAGCTAAAAATGATGCCGCCACAACTGTTTGATGTTGCTTGACACATTTATTTAGCCTTTCAACCATTTTATATTCCAAAGTGTAATTAAATGGAAAATCATTTAATTTGACGTCAAGCAAAATACAAAACATATTCAACAATAACAGACAATTGTACAATTGAAATAATACAATGCCAAATATTTGCATCTCTTATTCATTTAAATATCTACAATTTTAGGTAAATTTTTTTGTTATAACAAAACTAAATTGTATAAAATATTAAACATATACAATTTCACTTTCCCCCCTCTAAGTGTTCACAAAAAAAAAAATAAATTAAAAATTTTAAAAATAGAAAAACAAAATATTAGATTATTTATATATAAATATTTTTTTTAGAATAAACAATATGTTTCTAATATTTCCAATTAAATAGGAAAATTAAAATATTTTAACAAAAAAAAAATTTTTTTTTACAAAAATTCATGCCATGTTGCATGATCCAGCTGACGATTGCAGTGCAAAATTAAATTTTAATTTATCTCATTCTCTGCCTAAACAAAATTTGGATACAAACATATACACCAGTAGCCAATTGAATCTTTTGAGTGTCTCGAATGAATCGTTAACTAAATCCAAAAGCAATTGTTTCGCAATAAATGCAGAAGAAAATATAATTAATTCGTTTCCATTGAATGCAGGGAAAAATGATTTATTATCGTTATCTAAGAAGGAGACAGGTGAGAAATTAAGTTGGAAATTTCTCGAACATGTCGATTCGCTCGACAACCAATTAAGAACCGAAGTGGTAAGTAAATTTTTTTTTTGTTGTTTATTTTCAATTTTTGAATATTATTAGTAAAAATATAATATAATAAAATTTGATTTAGAATTAATATGTATTTCTAATTTTATTTCGATTAAATGAATAGCTAGTTAATGAGACTAAGATTCGATTTTATGTCCTCTTTCAAAAATACTAGTTTTTAAATTAAGTTCTTAAAGACAACGTGTTGAAACTCGAATACTATACTCAGGAAAGCATAATTTATTATTAGGCTAAAGCGAGTGGAACGTAATGAAAGTGTGTAGCTCCCTTTAGGGGACTGGGCGCGCTTTTACCCCCGGTGACACAAGTAATGACCATTAGATGCCGTCAAGACATATAAATTTGATCCCGGGGAGGTAGTCTCTCTGATGTGATGTATTGAGTTGCACCATTGTTCCGATAGGAAAGCTAACTATTCGTCCGTAGAGCGCCCCCTATGGAAACCATACTGTCGGTCGCTAACTGAACTATTCCACTCTAAACAGGATGAAAATTAATCAAACTTTCCATCTCCTTAGATAGTGCAGAACAAATTACAATTGGGTTGTTAGCCTCTCACTCTTTTTGAAAATTGGCGCTACATTAGCAGGCTTCGAGCACTTTAGAAATTCACCGGCATTATACAACATGCTGGAAAGGGTTGCTAACGAATGCGCTGGCATCGAAAAGTACTGTTTCAGGATCAGTGCTGGTGTCACATCAGGAAAGCATAATTTATTATTAAGCAAAAGGGATAGTTTATAAAGGTTCTATTTTATAGAGATAGAGAACTTTGAAATGGAATAAAATAAACATGAATTTTTCAAATTTACATAAAATTTATTTTATTCGAAATATAATATCCTGACATTACAATTTAAATATAACTTCTGGCTTATGATCTCCATGGCTGGCTTGGACAAAGTCCCAGTGATTTGATAGAAGATTTGATTTACAGTCCAGATTAGAAAAAAAATAAATATAAAACAGACTCACGTAAAACTAGTTTCTCCGAAATTATGACTCAATATAATTTCAAAATACTTTTAAAACATTCGCTTAGGATAGTGACTCTGCTGACAAAAAAGAGGAATTTTTGTTGGATCAAAGAAATCATAAAAATATTGTTTAAATTAATTAATTGTAACAATGAAATGTGAAAAACTGAATCGAATCAAATGCAGTGCTATAGGATGTAACCTGTAGCCCTCGTTAAATGTTAGTGAGATTTTTATTTTATTTTACTTTGTTATCATTCAAACGTTGTATGTAGTTCAATTTTTTCTCTGTATGATACGACAAATTTTCTTTTTAAGGAAAAAAAATTTTCAACTCCACTTTTTGTTAGCGGTTTTTTAAGCATTTAAAAACTACACTTAATTAGCCAAACAACAAAAAAATACACCTGAATATGATTTTCATCATTTTTTTCCAAACAAACAAGGCAAAATATAAGATATACCCGCAGCCAAAATATAAGATATACACTTCGACAACATAAAGTTTAATTATCCGGTATTTTTGATAGAGATACAGAAACTTAAGTTGACAACACTTTTTTAACTAGAAGCCATTTTGACACCTATCAATTTATACTAAGGTTGGTTTGGCATTATACTGTTGCTTGAACAACGCTTCCAAACTGTGCAACGTGGACCGAAAAACAAGATTACTATTGATCCCGATTTGCATAAGCGAATTTTGTTTTGCGATAAAGCTCATTTTCGTTGGGATAGATATATCAATAAACATAGCTGACGTGATTGGAATCACGATCATTCTCAGCGGTATATTACAAACACAAAATCTGACTTTTTAGTGCGGTTTGTGGGCTGGTGGAATTATTGGTCAGTACTACTTTAAAAACAATGCTGGTAAGAACGTTACAGTCAATGGGAACCGCTACAGAGTTATGATTACATTGTTCATGAATTGAACAACCATGATGTGCGGTTTTGAAAAGATGGCGCATTGCATCACAAAGCTCATGCAAGAATTAATTTATTGCAGGAAACAGTTGGCAACTGCATGCAACGTCATGCGATTTAATGCATTCGCTAATCTACAACGGGCAACATTCGTCGCATTATTGTCTTTCTACGGCTACAAAAGGACCTCGAAAATTTGCCCTAAAGACTAGACTACGTCCAAGACAGCCATTGCAGTTATACGCCAGAAATCATATTTAAATTTTTATGTCAGAAATATATCTTTTGAATAAAGTAAATTTCATGTCAATTTGTAAAACTTTATCTTTATTTGATTCCACTTCAAAGTTCTATGAAACAAAAGTATTTTTGAAAGTTAAAAGTATATTTCTATGTAGATTTAATGCAAACATTAAACAAACTTGCAACAGCATAACCGTGTTCAATAAAACTCACAAATATACACACACACACAAAATTCACTTTTCCATTGTGATACAATTATTTACATACACAACATACAAGTAAAAAACTTGTATTTAATTCATTTAGCTGTTGTTTAATTACATTTTTTTAAGCATTGAGGCTTTTGCAGCGAAAATTTTGTTCGTTGCGTTGCTTAATCCATAAATTGTTTGCGACATATGAGTTCGAGAATAAAAATTATTTCTCTTTTTTTTTCGTTAGTGATTATTTTGGTTACTTTACTTTTATAGCACTTTAGACCTTGTAATTACAATTAAATATTGTTTGATAATTTCAATGAATATCAAATGTAGCAAATAAATATTTAAGTATACAAATACATTATTATTAATTATTTATTTTTCGCTTTTACAGTTAAATGTTCATTTTAATTCATAACATTTAATTTTTGTTTTAAAAAAAATATATAATTTTTGGTAAAAATAAAAAAAATTATTTAAATTTTAAAAAATCAATTAAATATTTAAAAAAAAATTTCTTCACGCTCTTAAGGTTCATCAAGTAGTAGTTTTCGTAGCAGAATTTTAAAATGTAGTTTTTTTAATATATTAATAATTTATTAATTTTTTTTGTGCGGTAAACTATAGATGCCATCAACCTTTCTAATCATATCATATATTTGACCTTTCCTTCTTACAAAAGAAAAACATTTAGGACCAACACCTAAAAGTACCATGTTTGACTTTGTTGAATTTTAATATTTTTTTTTATCGAAATATTCCTCTAGAAATTAGCGAGTTGGTTAGTGTATTTGGGTTATTTATCTGTAGCCTTGGAGGCCTGTCCCTCGCCCACTAGTAGTCATCTGGGCTTGCAAGCTTGTGGAACTTCGTTTCAAATTTTATAGCAAAATTTTTGAATTATTGATAGTTTTAAAAAAATTTTCCGTTATTTACGTGCAGGAAATATTTTTTGCTAAAATTTATTAATTTATTAATTAAAAAAAAATTCTGGAAATATTTTTATTGAAATTTTCGTAGCACTACTTTGAATTATTTACAGTTTTTTAATATTATTTTTATTTCATTATTATTTTCAGTTTAATTCGACCTTTTTTTATTTTTATTAAATATGTACCAATTCTTTTAAATTAAAACGATTTATTTTTTAAAAAAAATAAAATAAAAAATAATTTGTATTTCTTAGTAAATTTTTTGTAAAATTTATATATTTTTAAAATAGTTTTTTGGAAGCAACTATTTTATATTAGCTAACCTTTCAGTGTGTTAATAACACAAATTTATTTCAAAAAAGTTACTGAATTAATTATTGCTGGCAAAGCTCGTCCCTATGGCCATTTAATTGGCAGTGAAAAAAAAATTTTGGAAAGTTTTGATGAAATTGCATGCCGGTCTTAATAACATTTCAATTTTTGGATTGAAAAATTTTTTTTAAATTATTTATTTTTTGGTGATATATTGGTGATAGTATAATAACTGGTGAAAATTTGATCGTTTTAAAATTTTGTTTAAAGACCTGCAGAAATACCAAAAATAAGATATTAATTAAAAAACTTAAAGAAACTAGATAAAGAATATTTTCCGTGTTCTGTATTTCACTCGAAATTGCAAAGTCCGAATTTTTAACACATTGTTCAGTATAATCGAAATTAAAAATACTTCTTATAGTCGACAGAAATCAATGGTCAATAGACGAATGTACAGACACTTACAATGAACCTAGAGTAAATCAGTTACAACAACAATAACAATAACATATTTAGTGAACAAAATTAAAAGTGACTTTTCGGTACGTACAATATGGTCTTCTCTTAAGCCATTACAGGCAATGACTTAATCTATTGGGTGGCTTTTATGTAATAGCCAGACATGCATATTGTTTTAAATTGACACACTTTATGCCTCCGCTACGATATCAAGTAAGAAAATGAATAAATAACTTGAAAGCTAAGAGAATGCCCCTATAAAAGATATAATTTTAATATATTGTTAGGGATGCGTCTTGCTTAAGTTTTAAAAGAAAATAATTACGTAATAAAGTAAACAGCTGGGTATGCTGTTTAATAACTATGTGGATTGCTAAGAAAACTTATGCACGCAAGACAACAACAATTTTTTAGTTGCAAACTGCGTAGAAATTTTACACACCCAAAACAATAACAATTAGATATGCTGTTTACTAACTTCGTAGTTTTCTAGAGAAACTTATGTATACAAGGCAACAACAACTATCTTAAAATAAATTCCAGGAAGAAACTTTATCAGCATTAAAGACAAAAACAAAAATACACACAGACCTACAGGCGCCTATACATTAAATGAATAACCTAACAACAACAAAATGTGATACAAAGAGAGTAGAAGATTTTTAATTATCTATTTTTCTATAAAAGGCAGCATCTGAGTGCATAGTTATTGAGTTGAAAAAAAACGTCGTGAAGTAAGGACGTGCGTATTATTCTGTAGCGTCAACTTTGTGTGTAGTTGAAATAAATGAAGTTGTAATTAATTTAAAAACACTAATATCTGGTGTTATTTATTTTGCAATAAAGAACTCACAACAAAATATTTTTAAAAGTTATAAACGTAACTGTATATGTTTTGAACCATAATCTTTAATGCTACTCAAAGTTGCTCAATTAGTAATAGAATTAAAGCCTTCATTTGTAAATATATTAAAAATATAAAACTGAACTAAACATTTTCAAAACACCTTTTGAGTTGGTCTCCGTAATGTAAGAAAATAAAAAATAAAAAGATGATAATTCTTCGAAATAACTGCAAAGCATTTTACACAGTATTTAAGGATTTGAGGAATTATTTTAAACAGAGTCAGCCGCCAGCAATGACAGACACAAACTGAAGTACAACTACACACAATAAAAATGCATGTACGAATTTGCCAGAAAAATAAAGCCATAGTGACAGAAGGGAAGAGTGAATAATAAAATGAAAATAATATTTGCATAGATCTACCTTATGAAGTGTTATTTTAATATTCAAACACACACACTCTCATACCTACATTTACAAATACAAGCACTTACTCTCAATCAGTTACTCTCGCATAAAAATACCTGCATGAGAACATGAGAACATAATAGGATAATATTTGCAATTCACCTTTATTGAAGTGGAAATGTTGGTAAAAAGTTGCTTTTACTACAGATGTATTATGTGTGTGTGTGTGTACGTATGTGTATGTATATATTTAATTGTAACTGTTGGAAATTCATTTTAAGTTTACATGCTTTTAGTTGTTTGTAAACAACTTAAAAAGTAAAAAATTTACAAAATATTCCAGCCAAATAAAATATTTTTGAAATATTTGCATTGCAATGCGTTAGCGAAGAGAATAACAAGAAGGAGAATGGGGGTGAGGGCAGTTAAAATTACTAGCAAAGTAAAATGGAAAATATAAAAATAAGTGTCATATTGTAGGTAAAAAATGAAAATTGTGTATGTAACACACACACACAGGCATCAAAATTGTGCTGCAAAAATGCAAAGAAAATAAATGTGTTCCGAAATAATTTTGGAAGCAAATATAACTTTAATGTTATTGTATTATTTTTATTATGAATGTACTGGTGTTTTCATAAACCTTGTTCAAAATCTTTTACTTTATTTTGTTTTTTTTTTGCTTGTGTTATTTTTAAATAAAGTCGTTATCTTCCATATGTTAACTTAAAATAATGTTTTATATCCTGTTGGAAAAATACTTAAAATGCGTGCTACGTGTTTGGGCAAATGTAAATTTAAAACAATATAATGAATGTAAATGCTTGTAGTTAATTCCTTTCGTTCCTTTCAAATTTTTGTGCTTTTGCTTTAAATATCATTCTAGTGTAAGACATATTTTGGGGCAAATAGTTTTATTATGAACATAATATTGGTCTAGGGAAATAGATAGGAAGTTCATTTAAGATAAGTAACAGTTGTTTAGGAATACAAAAAAAAAATAAAATATTGCAAACTAGAGCTGCACAAATTTATACATTTTAAAATGTCAAAACAAAAATTCGTATATTTAGGATATTTCTCAAGTACAATAGAGCGTTAAAAATTTAAAGCACAGTATAAAGGATTAGATGAAAAAACTTTAATCCAAAGATCAGGGCAAGGCATAAACATTTAAAAATAATTTCGGACATATGAGTGAGCACCATGGCTGCTGAGCAAATACCTTTTTAAAATTTCATTTAGAGCAAAGTTTTTGATCATTGTTGTCCTTATATTTCATATCGCAAAAGCAATATTAGCCTTCATCTTCTTGATTTTTTAGCACAATTCAATGAACACGTGGATCTATGGGAAATAATCGAGAGCAGTCAAACCTCACGATCTTGGAGAGGAATTGAGAGTTTTTATTGCAATAAATCGATAGTTTCGTTCACTGTCATCCATATTAAAAAAAAAAACTTAAATAAGACAAGGTTAATATTCCTATTGAGCGTAATGTGAGCCATTACTTTAAGTCTTTAGGAGCTGCTGTAGATTAGTTTTTGTTTTTTTTTTTTATTATTAAATCCGTTAAATTCAATTCATTGCTAAACAATTGGTTGCTGAATTGTTGAGTGGTCTTCAAAGTAAATTTATCGAAAATGGTAACGCTGTTCAAGTGTTAACCTATTCACGATGAATTGCCTGAGTCAACCGACCATATATATCGAAAAGTGAACGTAGTATGACAGTTTATTAGACAGTTAACCCTTTCGGTGATTATATCGGAATGAACACAAAATGGATAAATTTTTATTTTCACATTGACCCGATTGCTTAAAAATTAGTATAAGTCCATTTTTAGAAAAAAGTATATATTGAATGCAATTTTATCAATAAGCAGTTTCCAGAAATAATTTTTGTATAAATTTATTACTGCAACTTTAAGAAATTTAAGAATTTAAAATAAAATAATATCTTCAAATTGATGTTAGCTTATTACCACATTTAACCACATGATATAAAAATTCCATATAGTAAATGTCGCTTAAATATTCAATACACAATAAATAATTTTTAATAGCATTCCTGAAGAAATGTCAACGCAAAAATACATTAATTTTTTCTGGATTCCTTTAATCATAAATTTATTATTATATTCCGATAAGATATTTATTATTCAAAAAATGTTTAAAGGTAATTACTGAGGGGCAAACCACATCCGTATGGTAATTTCACTATACTGCTCATATAGCTCATCAGTGAGCTAAAGGAATCTGGCATACTTTAACGTAGATTAACCTGAAAATGATTGTAAATTATAAAATTGGTAAATATGTTTATTTATAATATTTTGGGTAAAAATGCAATCTATTTGTAAGTTGGGAAAGCTGGCATCTACGTATTATTTCATTGATAAATAAACCAGATAAATCAGTAAAAACAAAACCAAATTTAAAAACAATCTATCATAAATTCCTTTAAGTGCAGAAACTTTATAAACAACATGAGAATTATGCTTGCAGCCCATACAAAATAAAAAAATATACTTTGTATTTTCCAATAAAGGTTCTCGCCGTTCATACCAAAAAAACAGCCATAAAAGACGGAAAGAAATGAAAACATGATATAATTTAACTATGCAGTTAGTATACAGCATACCCAGTTGTTTATTTTACTACTTAATTATATGTTTTTAAAACTTAAGCAATCCGCATCCGTAACAATATCAAATATTAAAAAATACTTTCGTTTGATTTATTTAATCCTGAACTTAATATATTATCCACATGTCTACAACTTTACAAATGTGAGATCACCTTAAGGTATAAATATATAGCAAACATTTTAACATCATTTAAATAGGAAATTATATAGGAATAAAAATGGGTTCTGAAAAAGCAAATAAGAACTAGAACGCAAAATCGATAAATTTTTTATTATGTGTGGTCTGTGTGTATTTTTGTTTTTATTTTTGTGCTGTTAAAGTTTCTACCTGGAATTTATCTTAAGATAGTTGTTCTTGTCTTGTGCGCATAAGTTTTCTTGCGTGCATAAGATTTCTACGCAGTTTGCAACTAGAAAGTTGTTGTTGTCTTGCGTGAAAGAAACCTTTCTTTTACGCGGTTAGTATACAGCATACCCAGTTTTTTTACTTAATAACTTAATTTTCTTTAAAAACAAGCAAGACGTATCCGTAACAATACCAAATATTAAAAAAATACTTTCTTTTGATTTATTTAATCCTGGACTTAATATATTATCTACATATCGACAACTTTTTTTGACCTTAAAAGCCGTACAGCCCATGTGAGATCACCTTAAGGTATGAATACATACCAAATATTTTTACATCGTTTAAAAAGCTAAAATAGAGAAAATGAACTAGATTTTCAAAAAACTTTAATTAGAAAACTATATATGAACTATATTATAAATGAAGCTAAGAATTTAATTTTGTTGGATTTATTTACTAAATACACTTTTAAATGCAACAGCTTTAATTAAATTCATAAAAATCTAAGCAATTCATTTGCAATTGCCAAGATGAAAAAATAAATCTTAATATTTGCATTGCATTGTTCTGCTATTAAGTTATCAAACCAAGTGGCTGCACTTAAAAATACTCACTTTAAATTTAAAATCATAATAAAAACTATAATTTTTAACAAAACATACGAACAATAATTTTATACATAACAACTAGGAGAACCTTAAAGAACACTTAACAAAATATGTCCTATTCATATTAGTGTATCTTCTTGGTAGTTGAAAATATAATAGCAACAACACATGTTTACGGCATTGAGGGACATACCGTCAACATGGGTCTTTATCCTGTATGGGAGTGTGTGTGTCTCTTCATTATAAATATCAACAGACATTTGCACATTTACTCACACAAAAGTGTATGGAAGAATGAGTAAAAGAATGTCGGGTATGAATGTTAAATGGTAATTTAATGTTTCTATTCTCTCGTAATTTTATACCTCTTATATGAATGTTTAACTGCACTTATAAAACAAGTATGACAACATAAAAATAGTATTATGAAGATAAATTGTATGTAAATACTTGCTTTAATATACTATAACAAGTAAAACTGGCGTTCTACTTGTACGGGTAAAGATTAAAAAGGAGCTGAATATAATTTGAAAATTTTAATAAAACAATATATTTATATGAAAAGAATTTTAAAGGTTTTAATTTTTGTTTTACATAAGAATTTAATTAAATTTTTAAATGACTCAAATATATATTTAATTGAACAATAAATTTAAAATTGAATTAATTATATATTTAATTTACAAAAAATAAATTAAATAAAAACAAATTTAATAAATTTTCAATTTGAAAATAAATAAATCTTTTAAAATGTAAAACAAATTTTTTCTGGACGTCTTTAAAAACCCACAAGGAAATTCATTAAGAATAAAAATTATATCCTTAAACTTCAGACTCCTAATAGGAAATTCCTTTCTTATTTAAACCCCTTCTAATTTATTTTATTTTCTTTGAACTCATTTAAAAAAAATTTTGCAATTCCTTGAAGTTTATCCTCGTATATTGACGAAAAATATTTCTTATTCAAATCATATTTCTTACTCAATCCATATTTTTACTACGTTATAATGGGTGTTTTTTTTCAGGCGAGGCAAGCGATCTTTCATTCTACGCTCACTTTTTCACATTTATAATTACAATACTCTAGGAAATCATTAGCACTATCTTTTTCCTAAAATTTTGAATTTACTTTGCAAATCAATCATCATTTCGGCTCTACAACGAACCCCACAGGCAACTATTTCCACAAACGTTCATCATTTGGTGCAGTTTGCATGTTAGTTGCATCCTTTAAGACATCATTTTTTTTGCAAAAGTGAAGCCGGAGCTATCATTACGGTTGATGGAAATCATTACCACATCATGATTAATTATAATCCAGGCAAGAATTGGCTTTTAGGATATGGATGAGAATAATTGACCTAAAAGGTCTCGTCAATTGAGGTAATAAACCAACAAAAGTTGATGCCTTTGAGCTTAAATTTGTACTCTTATTATTCGTGATAAATCGCCAGTAGAGCCCAAAATTGGACGTCCAGAATGCGCTTCATTATGACTAAATACGGCCTCGATATGTCAAAATCATTTTCAAATATTAAAGCAATAAATTTATTTTTTGGTTAAAAAACATTGCTTTAATAAATTTTAATGCAATTAAATTTGTTTGTAATTTTTTCAAAATTTAAATGCTTATCACACTCTAAAAAAATCACCCTTTACAACCACCCAACAAAATTTAAAAATAATAATTCTGGCTTTGTTTTGCTACAAGAAAAAGATCATTATTTACTTCATGGTTGCTTTTACATATGAAAACTAAAATGTTTCAAACATCTGTCTTAAGATGCAAACGGACAATATTTGGTCTTCGATTTATATAATAAAATTGTTGTTGGCATTTTAACTTTTTCATAATAGAAATTTTTCTTAATATATGTCATTAATTCGTTAATAAATTGTGAGAAAGATTTGAATTTTTGGGCAAAATAAGCATATTTAGAAGTAACATGTTCTTATGTAATTAAGACCAGTATGGTCCCTTTTTAGCATTTTATTTCAATTTGAAAATATTATTTTATCTAAGGACAAATTAATAATAAAAAACTTTTTAATGAAATAATAACGAAGTAATTAAATTGCTACTGTTATAAAGCATGCAAAACCCTGTATGCTGGATAAGCACTGATGGCTTCCTTAAGCCCTGTTAAAATTTGAGATATGCTAGTTATTTTATTTTCAGATGGTTGAGTATAAAGGAATTCGATCCAAAAGAAATAATTATTTAACTCTCCTCATGCCTTGGCTAAATAGATTTAATCATATTTTTAACCTAAAAGTTATACATAATTAAGTCTAGCCCATGTTTTCTTTAAAACTACGTCCGTTACAGTAAATAGCTAAAGGCGAATTACAACAAAGTATAGTGTTTCCTATTATTGTTTGTGGTAACATTTTAATGCATAGTGCACTCGAATTTGTTGCCGTAGAATAAAAATTAATACCTTATATCCAGAAGCATAAACATATAAAGAAGTTATTTCCTCAATTTAATAACAGCGAGCTTAGAAAACATCAATGTTCTCTTTTCTATTGTTTGTATTATTGTGATTTTGTTTTTTATCGGTTCTTATAGAGTACTCAACTATCTGGACCTGTGCACCTGGGGGAAAAAGGGAGCCCAGTCCCCTGAAGGCAGACAGGGAGTCAACTGGAAACTCCACTTTATTTCCACGGGGATCAGTGACCCGCAGAGTTCATTATTTGTCTCTTTAGACATTTAATAGTTCTCTGGCTGATCATTGAGGTTGGCCCCTATATGGGAGCATCGTGGTGGTTGTGGTTTTGCGGCCCCATATCCAATGGTTTTCTATGGTGGCCAGGATCATCTCACTGATAATGACACGCAAAGTGAATGATCCAGTCCAGTGAGCATACTTCACATGTGTTCTGGACAGGAGTTGGAAAGTTTCCAACTCTTTAGCAAGGTGTGATGATTTGCAGACCTGTACTGAAATCATTAAAGTTGCAACTAGGTGGTTCTGTTGCATAGAATTATGGCTTCGGCTATCTAGGACGCATGTATGACGTTCCAAATTATACAATAGTGGTTTGTCCACCATCTGATTAAGACTAATGGTCAGGCGCGGATGTAAAACAAATCACACTCTACCTTTAAAACTTACATCGTTCTTGCTCATTAAATATGTGTCTCAATTTGTTTCTTCAAATACTAGGTAATGCAGCACATCCGTAAAGAATATTCGACGCTATGTAGCGTTTTATAGCTTCAGCCTTAAAATATCATCAAATTTTTCACCAACTATCATATCCATTTATCCAGTTTTAGAAACCTAACATATTGTTACGTTTATACCTTTTATAAACATTTTGTTGTTACTGAGTTCTTTATTGCAAAATAAATAACACCAGATTTTAGAGTTTTTAAATTAACTACAAATTTATTTACTTTAACTACACACAAAGTTGGCACTACAAAACAATTTACTTAAGATGAACGTCTTTATTTCACAAGATTTATTTTTCAACTAACTAACTATCCACTCAGACACTGCCTTTTTATATTTATCCACTAGAGGTCTAGAAAAAGTAAAAATTTTCTTCTCCCTTTGTATCACATTTTCTTGTTCTTATGTTATTCATTCAATGTATAGGCGACTGTATGTCTGTGTATATATTTGTTTTTGTTTTTATTCTTATAAAGTTTCTGCCTGGAAGTTATTTTAAGATAGTTGTTGTAGTCTTAGAAAACTACGCAGTTAGTAAACAACATATCTAATTGTTGTTGTTTTGTGTGTATAAAATTTCTAGGCAGTTTTTAACTAGAAATTTGTTGTTGTTCTGCGTGCATAAGTTTTCTTTGCAAGCCATACAATTAATAAACAACATATCCAGTAGTTTACTGTATTACTTAATTATTTTCTTTCAAAACTTAAGCAAAACGCATCCATAACAATATATACAAGTACATTTCGGAATTTTTCTGAAACTAATTGGTGAAGAAGTTAGAAGAACTCGCTAAGCTCCATAGTTGCAGTAAAAATCAAACTTCTGAAAGTTAAGGTGAGCCACAACTTTATGCATGATAGCTGACAGCCTGTATGAATCCTTTTAGTAAATCTGTTAGTATAAGCAATCGATCTAGTTAGTATGTGAGATATATACAACAATAATAATATGGAACAAAAATACTGCTTTACTTTTAAATTAAAATAACGAAAAGTGATCGATTCAGACATTTTAAAATAAAACTTTTTCATAACTCTTTTTAACAACGCGAAGAGATGTTATTTAAAATCTAAATGGTTTTAAAAGAGAGAAGAGAATTATTTAAGCGTGACTTTTTTATCGACAAAAAATTCTTTACTTTTGTAAAAGCAGTTTCGTGTTGATCAACTTATGTGGTTATCCACTCACGCATTAAACAAATACAATACTTCAATAGTAAAACATTTTGTGTAACCATTTCTTAGTAATAAAGAGGTCAGGTTATTAGAAAACTAAAGGCAGGTGAAATAAACTTTAAAGAAGGATAACCAGAAACTAACACATATGGTTTTACTAACCTCTGAAACAATTTACTCGTCAGAAAGAGAATGAGTGTCACATGGGATTTTATTAAAAAAAAATAATTATCGAAAAGCAAAAAATCATCCAAATTGCTTAATTCCGAAAACATAAAGCAAAGACTTAATAAACGGAAACATTTTTTTTTATGTTGCTAAACGTTTCACTGGATTAAGTTATATTTTTAATATTTTCAGTTTTATTCGACCTTTTTTTATTTTTATTAAATCTTAATCTTTTAAACGGTCTTTTAAATTATAACGATTTATTTTTTCGATATTTCGCTTTCCTGTGGAAAGCTTCTTCAGGAAATTATTTTTTATATATTTTATATATTTTTCCACAGGAAAGCGAAATATCGAAAAAATAAATCGTTATAATTTAAAAGACCGTTTATAAGATTAAGGTTATATTTTTCACAAAAAAAATATCTGTCAAACTTTTTTCCAAGTTGTTTTTATAGAATGAGCTAAAAACTAATGTTTCAAAATCCTGATATTTTTACGTACCTCTAGAGATTTGAGCTCATAGACGGGACCGTTGCTGAGTTTTAACAAACCGAAACAAATGTAAAACATGAAACAATAATATCGAAATAACTTTAAATATTGCCAGAAGACAGACAGTCATTTGAACTTGTCACATATTTGTAACAATTGAAAGTTAAATTTCCTCCGATGCGGAATTAAGAAGAGAAAATGCAAACAAAAATAAATGCTTTTGAACGATTAAACTATATGCACAAAATGCAGGAAAATATTGAGTTTATTTAAAGCAACTGCTTGTTTTATTATTTTTATATTTATCTAAAGAGCTCTACGGCGATAGTTGGAAGTTTTATAGAAATGTGCTGCATTGAAGTTATCAGCTGCCAAAATTTTAACTCAAAAATTTTTTAATTGAACTATTTAAGTTGTATAGCCAAATGAATAATACGAATTCGGCTTTAATTTATAAGTATATTTTAATTTCTTGTTTTAAAATGAAAAACATAATATTAGCTAATTTTTGTGTTAATTAAAAAACATTTAAAAACAAATACACTTGCACTTGAACATCTTAAATTGCAAATATCATATTTTTTCGGGCCAGAAGTACTCATGCAGTGCATTGCGCCACAACTGGAAATTGGTTAGCGAGGAAAGAAATATTAGTGTTTGAGAGAATTCGCTTTAAATTTTCTTGAAAGTGATAGGAAAGATCACTGGAGGGTGTTAATTTCACATACGAACCGTTCTCATAAAAAAAAATTCTCTACCAATCAAACCTTTAAAATATATTTATGGCAAGACTCGTTAGGGTGAGTTCAACGAATTTTTTTTAGCAATTTAATTGAAAAATATCACATATTAACTCAATTAGCTTAAAAAGAAATAATACAAGGATTAGACGTAGGTTAGAAACAGTTCAAAACTGTTTTACATTATTTTTTCTCTTTCATATTTTTTTATTTTTATCATAACAGTACATGCTGTCCGATAATCACAGTATGAATGCGCGGTGCCTTACGTATGATTTATTATATTTTTTTATCTAAATCAATTTTCTAAGATACAATTTTTCTCCCGTTATGTTTGTTAGCTGTACTAAGTTTGCACAAAAAAAATTATTTCTTATAATCTTTTCCCTCTATTCTTATCTCAAAGGATACATTAGCAGAAAATCCATATCAATATCGATTACTATACGAAAAGTAAATTCATCAGAATGTCATCAGTGGATTTTATCTAGTTTTATTCTATTGTTTAGACAATTATTTCTAAAACTAATCCATTTCAAAAACTTAAAATTTAATAGTGTTAAGTAATGTTAAATAAATGCGCAACTTAATAATTATCATAATAATTAATTAATAATTTAATAATTTTTTTATTTTACAAAATTGAAAATTTGAACTTAGAACTACCTATAAATTGGTCACGTGCTTAGGAAATAAATCATTGCGAATTATAAGACACATTATAATAATTAATCGAACTGTTAAGAAAATCGTCGGTTGTCGCTGAACATAATTTCTTCATCAAAAGGAATTAAAACGACTTTCGCGTAAAGAAGAACAATTAATAATCGACATCGTTACTAAACGATGGTGAGCAGAATGCATATATCAGGGCAGAAAGCTTTAGTTAGTATATACATTATTCCCGCCCCCCCCCCGGGAGGGACAGCCATGGTCCAAACAGTCACTAACCAAACTGGTACCACAGGAATTATTGGCCCCATACTAGTTATTAATGAGGCCATTCGAGAAGTAACGTGGTTTAAACCCAAAAACCGCGGAAAGATTGTATTTTAACTATCCGATGTGCTGCCGCCAAGCTGATGCGACAAGGACTTTAGATAGTCTCCGGCTCTTAAGCAAGGATTAAAGGGATGGTGTGTGTAGACATTTCGGGGCCATTGGTCGATGCGTTATATTCACCCAGCGGTACCACTGTCAGCTTAGGGCTAAATGGCTAGGTGCTCACGACGATCTGGGGCCTATTTCTCTAAACTACAAGTTGACAATTACAAGCGTTTTTGCCTGTAAAATTGTGAATTTGTGAATAATTGTGTTTCATGAAAATATAATTACAAGTTTGTGGCTACAAGTGATTTGTACAATTCACAACTTTACCAGTCATACATCTACAAGTGGTTTTGTTTCATTAAACTAAATTTGCAGTTATAGAATTGTAGAAAATAAGCTTAGGGTCGACGGAGACTATCAAAAATAAAATTTTCAAGTTACAAGTGAATGATAAATTGAATTCAAATGCAAATTGAATTCAAAATTGTTTCATTATTTTCATTCTGCACCCACCCTCAAATTTTCAATTTGCCGATCCACTTCATGCTTATATTTTTTATTTTGAGCTTTCTCGTAGGCGAGATTTACATTTTCCATACATCGCTCTAAATAAAAAAAAAAGATTAGAAAAAATTTAAAATATTATTTCATGATACTCACTTCTTTTTGGAAGCTCTCAGGCATCGCAACTAGCTCCTCCTCGTTCTTGGTAGGATTCACTTCTGTGTCTGGCAGCAATGAAACAGTATCATTGCAGTCGTCTTCAGTGATACTGAATAACTTCTGCAATGACACTTGCTCACCATTAGGCTCCTGTGGTCGGATGCCACATCGCACGTTTGTGACTCCTTTCCAATAATTTCTAAAACCAGAGTGTCCAGCTACGTAAGCTTTTTGGCCCTTCCACCAGCTGCCCCTGTCTTTCGGGAGTTGGTTCTGTTGGCCTTAATAAAAAAAATTTTATAATGTAATGTTATCACATTATAAAATCAACTTAATCGTGCCGTCCTTTTGATGTTTGCCCAAAAAACATCGAGGTTACTACTTAAGAATTTTAAATCTTAAGAGTCATTTTTAAAAGTTATGAAACATGAAATATAGCAATTTCAATAAGCATTAGTTCGATTATGATATTTTAATTATCGAATTTTTCAAAATCAAATCAAAAACTCATTAAAAATGATTTCCCTCTTTTTCTAATACACAAACACATTCTTTTGAAAATATTTTATTTTAATTAACAAGATTAACACTGAAAGTGTGAAGGAAATATATTTAAAAACAAAAAAATTTTTTTCTAAAGTCAAAGCAAAAAAAAGAAAAAACTGTTTTTGAATTTATCCAAACACAATTTAAAAGTGCAGGAAATAGAATATATTTTTTTCATTTTTGTATTTCTTTATAATTAATGATCATTTATTTTTATTTTGTTGTACAAACATCTTTTTTCAATTTTCATTCCATTCTTTAGATGCCGTCATGAACTAGAACATGTTTGAAGGTCATGTCTTCTCATAAATATTTGAATATGTTTTTCTATTTAGCTAATGAGCTTAAATTTTGAAATGGCTTTATTTGAAAACTATAAATTTTGTTTTGTATTTAATGATCACTTTGCTTCCAATATATTTATCGATTCTTTAGAATTTTTCAGTATAAAAATAATGAACATTGTTACAAATCTATGATGAACGATGAAAAACTTAAATACCTGAAGCTTTTTAATTAAAGTAGGAAAACAATTGTTTAATCTCGGCACAAGACACCTGCACAATTTAACAGCAGATGAGATTGTCTTATTAAGTCGAGAGAATAACAATGTACTATTTCTTATTACAGTATCCATCCCTGTGTAGGAGGTAGTGTACTAGCTTGTAAATATGGGGGTTGTGGGTTCGATTCCCAACGAAGACCTTGGTTTTTTTCACTACAAAAGATAAAAATTTACTGTCGGTGGAGCTGCTCAGCGATGAAGGCATAGTCACTGGTCGCTGTTGCAGTCTTTATACGGCAGTTAATTTCCGACTATCCTTCTGCTTTCACCACCTGTTTCATCTCTTCTCTATCCCTTTTCCTAAAGAAGGTAGCACGGTACTTGACTAAATAGGCATTGTTGCCTGAAGTGCTACTTCTCTTTAAAAAAAAAAAAAAAAAATCCCTGTGTTTATAATAGATGTATATATATTATTCCTCACATTTTAAAAATATTTATAAAACTATACCACATGTTAAGCAAAGAATCGTTAAGTAAACTAAATTTTTTTATGAATAATAATCAATTATAAAAATTAAGAAAAATTTTTCAAAAGGAATTTAAAATTTTTTTCAAACGTTAAATGTAGCTATCGCATAAATAATCTACTTTTTCCTTTAATATTGGTGATTCAAAATTTTTTAATTGGGAATTCAGTACACTGAAATTGAGTTGTTGCGATTTTATTTAATTGTTTATTTGCGGTATGAATTAAATTTTATTTATTCGAGACCATATTATATTATATATATTAAAATTTTAACTTGATAATGTTTAGTTCTGATTTATTTTAACGTGGTTTCACACATTTGGATGGCAACACTGTTTTGTGTGACAATTGATTTGACAACAGTTTACTTTACTACAGTAATTTTCTAATTAACAGGCTCAAGTCAGACCAGCGAAATCAGTTAAATAGCTCAAGAGATTGCTACAGATTTTTTTATATCCAGTTTGCATATCCAATATGGCGAAAGTGTATAAATTAATTTTATAATATTTTTCTATTAAAAAAAAATGGCAACCATGAAGTAAACAAACATTCATAGTCAAAAGCCAATTGAATATAAGGCCGCTTAAAGATCCAAATAAATCTTTAGTTCATATTTTTTCAAAAACATTAAGGGCAGAGTATTACTGTCAAAAATGAATGTAATAGAGATATGATTAATTTCTTCCTGGACTAGATTGGACTGGCATAATCTTGCTGGACAAGTACTATGTCGGGCTAGTGCGCACTAGTGCTATCTATCTATGCTAGTGCGTGCTATCCAACGCAATTATATAATTTTTTTGGGGATATATCGCACCCTCAATACAAAAGGGTCACAACTCAAAATACTAAAATTTTTAGGAGAGTCAAAACACTGTTTAGTTCATAGTGCAGAAGCAACACATTTAACACAAAAAATAGAAATACTTGTATTTTTGCAGTTAAAGAAGATAGTGCAGTAGTTAGAGATGTGTACTTTGATATAATTTATGGAAACAAATTCAGTATTTAGGGTGCAATATGTATCGGACACAATTATTGCAGTTTCTCTCAAATACTATTTTGTACTATAAAGTTGTTAATCCTTAAAATTGATATTTTTTCTGTCTTTTTTCTGAAAAACAAACACCTCAACATAACTGAAAAAATTAGTAAAACGAATCGAATAATTAATACTAAAAAGTTGAAAACGTTTTATTCAAAAGTAAAGACTGTGTTTTGTACATGTTTTTCTTCGTTAGAACAAGAAATTATTCATTTCTTTCGTTCAGATCTGCACTCAGGGGATGACCCCTACTCATGCAAGGCATTGTACAAGAACTAGGAAATTAGGTTATGGGGAGGAGGAAAGAGGAAGTAGTGTTTATGGTCATTCGATTTTAATTTGCCCAATTGAAAGCGACAGGAAAGTCCTCTGGCAGGAGTTTATTTCACATAAGAACTGTTGCAAGAACGTAGTGCAATTTACTGGCCAATCGACGACAAATGGATGCGCTCTCAACGAAAATCGATTCAAACTCAAATATGTACAGGTTTCGGGAACAAATTCTCTAATTTCGTTAGAGCACTTACCATTATAGTAACGATGAAATATAATCTACATTGCATCGGTGCTCAAGGGAATCAATAGATACCCTACCGTCACCAATGCACCTCTTGGCCCATTCCATACGCTGTCGAGCTATTCCAAAATAGTCTTTTGGGACGCCGGCCTATACATGAGAAATGTGTTCCATCTTTGGACGGATATAGGTGGTATGAATAATACGGAGATCGGATGGAGTGCTGTATCTTTTACACCCTTTTAGAAAACCGAGGCACTTAAAAGCTTCTTTAGAAACCTGAAAAATGTATTTAGTCCATCGAACATCACACTGAATTTTCAAGCCAAGAACATCAAGAGCTTCGGATTCCGTAATATCTATATCACCCATAGTAGCAGATGTAGCATCATTTCCTAACATAGATCTATGCGCAAGCATGCAACATTGCGTCTTACGGGCATTAAAATCGACTCCATGACTCCATTCGGAAATCGCGCGAGATCGTGATTGAGCGTATCATTCATGTTCCGCCTTTTGGAACTCACCTCCAACTGGTTCATTCTATTACCAAATGAATACGAATGACAAATGGTTCTCGCATCTAAGAGAGAGTAAATTCATTCAGTTTGTTATGCCTAACAAACACGTTAAAAAACTTGTGTCCTTTTATAAAAAGAATAATTTTCAAATGACGAGTCCTCTTCTCTTAAAAAATTAACTGTTTCTATATTTCAAGTAAAAAAATGTTCACTTAAAAATAAAAGCATAAAGTAATAAAAAAGTTAGTGATTACCTGTAGCTCACCCTGAACAAAATAAGATGTCTATATTATTTTATATGCAAAATTTGTTAATTTTAATTACAGGAATAGGGTACAATATACTTAATCTTAACTAAAAATTTTAAAAATTTAAGTTTTGTATTCGGATTTGTCTCAAACGGCAGTAAAAAGTGTTGTGCTTACAGAGCAATAATAAAAAACCTTAAACTTTTCAGATTTACAATTATTCCAATATATAAAGTAATAATTAATATTATTTATAAAATTTTCCATTTGCCTACAGATAGCAAATATATATATATATAAATATATATAAATATTTTTTTAAATTTTCATTTTTAGCTAATTACGTGGTGCTCAAGCATGCTAGAACAACGAGCAAAATGATTTTGAGTGACACGTACTTATTCGTATGCAGCCATGACCGCGTGTTAATGCTGCATTGCATATGAATATGTCCCTGTAATACAGTGCCAGTTCTACTCACAATTATGTTGACATTACATTTTATATCTTATTGTTTGCCTTTCTTACTTAATCATGGAATATAGTTGCCACATAAATATATTGAATTGAAATATTTCTATGGGAAAAAGACGCTTAAAACTTAACTCGTAAATGTTGCAAAAGATTTTATGAGTTGGTAGTTTTTAAAATATATTTTTTCCATTTTATGTTGCATGATTAAATAGACAAAATTAGAAAAGTAGAGGAAAAAAAGCTTTGTTTCTCTAATTATGATGAGTAAATTCCACAGTATATTCTGAAGGATTACATTGCTTTATGCCACAACAGATTTTAAATACCACCTGGTTAAAAACTTACTGAAATTTTAAAATTAACTGTGTGCAGCTGTATTTCACCAATAGCTTCACGAATATTGTCCTTCCTTTAAAGCGTCAATTGTCTCTGGCTTGTCGGCGTAACACTTATCTTTGACGGCACCCCACAAATAATAGTCCAACGGTGCAAATCGAAGCTCCGAGTTGGCCAAATGACAGCTCTGTGGCTGATAATGCGATCTTCAAAAATAGGGCGCAAAACATCGAGTGTAGCTTCGGCTGTGTGGCAAGTAGTGCCGTCCTGTTGAAACTAAATGTTGCCAATATCTTCCTCTTCAATTTTTGTGAACAAAAATTTGTTCAGCATGGCCCGATAACGATTGCCATTGACTGTAACGGCCACTCCTTGCTCATTTTCAAAGAAAAATGGCTCAATTATGCCTCTGGATCAAAATCCACACCAAACAGTGACTCGTGTTTGATGCGTCGGCTTTTCAATATATGCGTGCGAGTTTTCTGTGCCCCAAATGCGACAATTTTGCTTGTTTACATACCCGCTTCATCTGAAAAGATGATTTTTTTTTTAATCGGCATCTTCTGTAAGTCGATCGCAGGCCCACTTAGCGAAGCGAAAACGTATTGGATGGTCACTTTGCTTCAACTCCTGAACCAATTGGATTTTGTATGGCGTCATACCCAAAGTCTTTCTGCAAAATTCGTCTCAATGCTGTTTCTGAAATGTTCAATTGTTGAGAACGACGGTGAATTGATGTTGATGGCGCTTCACGCACACTTAATGCCACAGCAGCAATATTCTCGGGTGCACGCACTGTTTTTGGCTTTTCACGCTTTGGGTTATCCATGAGAATGACATTTTCTTTAATTTCTTTCTTAAGATAATGGACATACGGAGCTGACGGTGCTTCTCGTCTTCCAAAATCCATCCGCAATTTACGCACACATTCTGGAACATTACCATGATTTTCAAAGTAATGTCGCAATATTTCCCAGCGTTGTTCAAGCGTATACACAACCATATTCGTTCAGCGGAAGGATAAAACTAATTATCTGTCAAATCAAACATGAGCTAAGTGTTACCATTCACGAAATAAGCACTAGTTAAAAAAAACGTTAGATGGCGGACTCTTTACTTATCGGAATGATTTTCTTCTTGAGCCCACATAAAACACTTTTTAATTTAGTTTTAACAACATTAAAAAAAGTTAAAGATATTAACTTGGTCGTTATGTACAATGTATATCTTCACCTTTAATTTGTTATTGAAAACATATTTAAGTATAGAACGTAAATCAATCAGCCTGGCAAAAAAAATAGTTTTTAGTTTTATTGTTAAATTTCTATTACGAAAATTCCAAATGACGTTCGTTTTTGCTCTTAAATATTTGTACATTTAGTGAAGAATTTTTTTTATTATTATTATGGCTGCCACTTTTTATATTTTTCTCACACTTAATTATAAAAATAATTATTGTAAAATATTTTTTTATATGTTCAAAGTCGTTAAACGTTATACACGTAGAGAGAATTTTAAGAATTGTATATTTTTTTTTTATTTTTGGTGATCCATCATATAGTTTCGCTGTTGTTCTTTATTAGCGTATTTTTAAGTGATAAATATTTGCTTGTACTTTTAACACTATTTTAACAACTGTCAGAATGTTCATCAACAGATCCTTCATAATGTTTGCAAAGTGCAATAGCGCAGTGCAGGAATTTTGTAAAATAAAATTAATTGGTCTGTTCAAAGTAGGAAAGTCGGAATTTAAACTTTAAAATGAGAAGAAAAAAATAAATAAATAAAATTAAAATCAAAATAAAACAAAATTTCTTGTTTGGTGCAACCTTCATTGGCATTCTTATTACTTGGGTATAAATTATTAACTTAAAATTTTTCTTTGTGTATAAACAACAACGTAACTTAGTTAGCAGTTATCGCATATTTTATAATAAACAAATTCTATTTTATTCTATTTTTCTTTTTGTTTGCTAACCCGACAGACGTTGTCCTGTCCAAATAAGTTTGAAGAATAATATAATGATAATAAGACAGATAGCGAGCAATATAATTCATATGTTCATATGATATAATGATAAAAAACAAAAAATAAGAATCAGTAGTGTATAAAAATCATCTTCATGACGAAAAAAACAACAAAAATTATGTTTGTAAAAATGCGCCTAGTCAATTAATTAAAACCATATTCTTATTAAATTTAAGCTACGAAAATACAAGATTTTTAAGACCTTAAAAGATTCACAGGCATGTGAAATAGCCATTAGTTAAAATAGGAGTCGAGAAGTACAGGGCACTTTATATTAAAAATCTTATTTTATATATATACCGATCCTCAACATATTAACCAATTTTGATTCGATTATTCTAAGAATAATATTGCAATTTTTTGGCTAAACACAAAAATGGAACATGAATGACGAGTAGGAAGAACTTGAAAATAGCTTTCAGCGAAATTTTATATAAAGTAAAATTTCTTTTTATTCTATTTCTATTTAAATCTTGATGCTTCATCGATAAGCTATTTGTTTGAAAAAAAAACTTAATTTTTAGTTGAAATTTTAAACATTCATTTAGATTAAAGCGTTAAATAATTTAAATAAACTGATAGTGATTTTTGATTTTGGTCGCACGAACTTTATTAACTTAATTGTTTCGAAAACTTCTCCCAACTCTTTAAATCAATTAAAGATTTTAATAGCAAATAATATCATTAATCCTGTGTTTGTATAGTGGGTTATTTATTGACAATTTTAAAATTAACTCACTGTTTATAATGTAAAATTTAGTTAATATAATGATTTTAATTCCCTACTAAGATGTATACAATTTCAAATTGCTAATAAATTTTAACATAAATATCAAATATCCCAAAATATTAAAATAGGAAATAAACAAGCAAACATTGTTTACGTATAATATTAACCATAGTTAATGCATGCAGTTAGAATAACTATTGAATCATATCTGCAATATGGTTCCCATAGATTTAATTAATTATAATTAGTTTTTTCCCTCAATCACGAATTCTGTAAACCACTCAATAATGTATTAGTAAATTACGATTAGTATAAAACTAATAGTTTGAGTGTATTGTCGAAAAAATACTTAACCAAATGTCGGGTGTCTTTATAGAGGTATACAATTTTAAGTCGGCAACATTGTTTTAACTGGCGGCCATTTTGTCAGCTGTCCAGTGATTTATGTTTTGTTTGGCTTAGCGTTTCAAATAGATTGAATAACAACAAAGCTCAACAAAGCTTTCAAATTGTGGAAGGTAGGCCCAAAAAATTGCCACTTATCCTGATTTTCATAATCGAATTTTGTTTAACGATAAAACTTGTTTTTTGAACTAATACATCAATTAACCAACTGCCGTACTTGGCGTGAAACATGATAGGATTAACATCATCACCTGGGTGCAAGATATTAATCTGACCACTGGGTGCATGAAAAAGCATCCACCCACGCCCTAAGATGCATAGACACGTATTTGCTGAAAATTTGGAGACAATCCAACTTCTATTCCTGTAGCATGCGTAAAATAGGACAATGGATGTTAACTTGTGTAAATCTCTCTTCAGAACTTCTTCAACACCCGATTTAACTACAGCTACCACGTAGCTCCCCGAGTGGCCTCAGCAATAACCAGAACATGGCCGTAGCCCTGCAGCAACTGGTTCCCATGGCACTAGTGTGTGTTACCTAAGTTCACTGGTGGGACTTCCAGAGACATATATCTCTTTCAGTTGGGGGTTCCTGCTAGCCCAAGCGACTGGTACCGCTTTTTACCCCGAAGCAACATATCAAGATTGAGAAGTGTTTAATTAAGCCTGCATGCACCCAGAGGCAGGGTCGGCGGTGATACGTGATAAGATTTAGATCTGCACTGGGCCCTAAGCCTTAAGCAGATGGTGGTCAAACCACTAGGAACGAAAAGCAACGTCATTGACGCCCTAGGAAGCCGAAGACTGATTCTAGCAACAGGTCTTCCCTGCTTGCACTCTCAGCGGTTCCGAAGCAGGGTCGCAAACCACTACTTCTTGCTGATGAGTTGGAGACTATCCAATTCCTGGTCCAGAACACATGACTAGAATGCTCAATGGATCCGGATCATTCACCCGTTGGTCTTAATAAAGGTGAGAGGATCCTGGTCCCACAATCAAATTCATGAGGTGCCACGAAACACACAGCCACCACGATACTCCCGAAGGGCCAACCTAAATAATCACTCAGAGAAACAGCTAAAGGACTAAAGAAACAATTAGCGGAATTCTGGGTCTTACTGATTACCGTGGAAATAACGTGGAGCTTCCAGTTGACTCCCTGCTACCTTCAGGGGACTGGGCTCTTTTAAACCCCCGAACGGCACAAGTCTAGATAATTAAATAATCCATAAAGACTGACAAATGTGCCCCCCGGGGTGGGGGGGGGGGGGGTACAGTATGCTTTTTATAATAGTGGAATTAATCGTCCGGTCAATAGTGACCACTTTAGAGCTATTAATTACTGCCTTTTTTGTTCATCAATTGTGTGATTTCAACAGGACAGCGCAACATGTCGGACAGCTCGTGCTGCCATTAATTTCTTTAACGAAATGTTTGTTAACCGCATACTCGCACATTTCAAATCCGTGTATTGGCCATAAAATACTACAATTTAACGCCGCTAGACTATTTGCTTTGAAGATTTATTAATTTGCGTAGACTAACCCCGATAAGCCGGAAACGATTGACCAAGTGGATGAAAATATTCTTCGCGTTATTGCAAATATGCGAGCACAAATGAAAAAGAAGTCGAAAGTTGTCTCTTCAAATAAGACTACATGCGAGCCAGCCGTAGGGGTCATATGCCAGAATTCATATTAAAATTACAATGCCAAAAGATTATCTTTTGAATAAAATAAATTTTCTGCCAATTTAAGAAATTTCTTTTCAAAGTTCTATGTCTATAACAAAAGCCCTAATAAGCAAACCATTTTTAAGTAAGCAGCTCTAAATGAAGAAAAATTAAAGGTTAATTTAATTGTTCTTGTGATTATGCTATAACTAAATACTAAATACGAAATAGGAGACGTAAAATCATACCCAAAGAAATAAGAGACACTTATTTGATTTTATTAATAAATTATACAATTAATTTTAATATGTATTTAATTAAATAAAATTTTATTTCGTTCAATTAAATTTTAATTGAATTAATTCAAATATGTAATTCTTATAATTAAATATTTAATTAAATCAAATAAAGTTTTATTTATTTTATTAATTTTAAATTTAAAACCAACAATCGTTTTGACACATTTTTGTGTGAGACTTGATTTGAATGAAAACTTTTCAACTATAACCAAATGAGTATTCTTAAAGCTTCTCATATAAATTGTACTATGCAGCTTTTTTTCGACAGCTATCGATATATGTAATATTTCTGGCATCTATGTACTTTAAATTGTGTGTGTTATTAAAATCATTTTTATAACAAGCCAATTTACGAAATTAGAATGCAAGGAATAACTTATCATCATTAATTATTAAGTTGGTGAGTTGATCGATTGCATTATTCTTCGAATTCTTTTGATTTAATAAAAAGTGTTTTATAAAGAAATTTATTTATAGTTAAAAATTTTAATACAATTTATCTTCGAACTGAGGCAGCACTATTATAATTTATGCCTCATTGTTAGTTTACTCTTTTATATAAAATGTTTAAAATATTTCCAATTTGTATTCTGCCTCTTTTAATATTAAAACTTAATGGAAAACTTAAGTTTTCTTTGGCATTCAGCATTTAAATTTTATTACAATCTATTTTATTGATATTATTTTTTCATTTCAATAATGAGATTTTTTTTAATTTAAAAATCTCATCAAGTTATTGAGATTTAATGATTTAATTCATCATGTATGGGTATCTATCATTCGTTTTAAATGTTTAAATGTTGTTATTTGTTGGCAACATTATTGACCATTGAATTACATACATTTTCATACAGCCGCCACATATTCAGCCAAAAACCAAAAAGCTTTTCTCGACAAAATAATGAAATATTTATATACGAGTCAAAAGCGCTACAAATACGTTCATATATCTCATAAATTGAAGACTAGCAGACAGATAATATGTCAGACATACATATATTTTGGCTTACTTCGTTATTGATGCCAATTATATTAAGTGGAAATCTTTCGCTCTACTCATATTTCATTTCTATAATCTGTTCAACGTTCTTCTTGTGCAGTTCAGCATATTTAATTATTTCAAACGAAGATAATAATTTTAGTTATATAAACTTGAGAAAACATTTTATATAAAGACCTTGCTTGGGCTTGAAAAAATTAATTTTATATAATTTTTTTTATAGTCTATCCCTCCTGCCACATTTTCAAATGACACTAGTGTATTTTTTACTTCTCCTGCCGCTGATACTTCTTTCACCGCTACTAATGACGTCAATTTAATAGCTGAAAATACTCTAAATGCATTTGGAATGCATTCGACTCATTGCCAGCATCTGCAACAGAAGCAATACACAGTTGAACAAACACAGTTACTCAGTCTGCCTCAAGGCTGTAATCGGTAAGTTTATTACTAAATTTTTTTCCATTTCATTTTGTTTAAGTAGCTGAAATGATTTGGTTTTTATATTCTTACGTTATGTACTGTCATTAATAATTACAAAACGCATTTATTTAGGCATTTACGTCATTATTTGTTTACAATTTTATTTTTTTACATTTGCGACTTAAATGTCACTTTTACACCTAATTTAATGTATGTATACAAATATCAAATTTATTTCAAACATTTGTTTTTTATTAACTCCATAATGGTGGTAATGTGTATAAAGAGGTTTAAAATTCATTATAATAATTAACAATAAATTTATTGAGTTCTTCTCAGGGCTGTCTATAATACAAATTTTCAAATCCTTTAATAAGAATGATGATTAAAAAAAACTATTAATAATTGTCTCTTAGAAAAACCAGGATACTTAATTTATAATATTCATTTGCATTCTACGGCACCAATAAAACAAAGAAAATAATGCAAGACAAAATGTAAAAAAAAAAGGTTTTACTCGACCGTTAATATTTTTATAACGTACATGTGATACATTTAAATTTTAAGTTTTAAAATTAAAAATTAAATTTTAATGAAAAAAACCTTAGGGCAACTATTATTAAGAATTTTTATTTAGTAATTTATTATTCAAACACTAGGCATCTTCAGGATGCCAGGTTTGGCGAAATATTGATAGAAAAGTATAAAAAAAAAATAAAGATTAACTAATTTTTTATAAAAAAGGCATAGTGCTTCAATAACAAATTACTAATTAGATATAAAAAATAATAATAAAATAACTATAATTACACTGTAAAAACGAAAATGACAATGAAAAATTTTTATTAGCTGTGGTTATTGGTGAGAGTATAGAAAATGAATTTTTAAGGACATGTTGCATCCAAGTTGGTGGTAAGCTTAAAGAACCAATGTTTTGAAGTTATCATCTCTTTTCTTACCTAAAAACTCATGTACAACACCCTTAAAGGCTTCCCAGGCTCTTTTTTCATTTCCTGTTAAAATCATGTCAAAAGCAGTATCATTTACGATTTCACGGATTTGAGGCCCAATAAAGATACCTTTCTTGATTTTTGCATCACTTAGCCTAGAAAGCTTTGCTCTCAAGTACTTAAAAGCTTGTCCTTCCTGGTCCATGGCCTTGACAAAGTTTTTATTAGTCCCAACTTTTTTTTTTTTTTTTTTTTTTTTTTAAGAGAAGTAGCACTTCAAGCAACAATGCCTATTTAGTCAAGTACCGTGCTACATTACTGACAGTACTGAGATATTTTCACATCATGTTTTAGAAGATTCCACTGTTGTAGTCTTGACCCTAAAAGCTCAACCTTTTCTTAGACAAGCCAAGATCTCTTATAAGGTCACTCAACTCTGCTTGACTAATTATGTGCGGATCACTAGACCTATCACTTACCTCAAAATCAGGGTCATAAGACGTAGAAGGATGGGTTGCTCCTTCTACACAGTCTTTATCACCTTCCTCTAAAATTTCATAGTTTTGGGGTGGAGAAGGGACTGGCAAAGTGACTGAGTGTGGTACAGGCCGAAGAGCAGATGGAAGATTAGGGTATTTAACCGTTCCTCTTATCTTCATAGATAAACCATGCTTAATGAGAAGAGTTAAGCAGAAGTAACAGTCGTCTGTATGATTGGTAGGCTCACGCCAAACCATAGGTACTGCAAATCCATTGCCCGGTTTTTATTTTTCAGCCACTCTCGCAATATGATGGAACAAAAATTGCAACATATATGGTCCTCAACTTTCACACCAAAATAATGTTCGTAGGCAGTCTTAACAATAGCTGTCATTTTACGTTTCTGAGCCGAAAATATTATTTCACCACATATATAGCAAAAGCTATCGACGGAATTCACACACTTTCGAGGCATTTCAGATCAGCAGTTAAATTAATTTTAAAATCAACTTCATACAATAATTTTAATAGCAACCAGGCGCGTACAACTGACAAACTCACATGGTTATGTTTACTACTTATGAACAGTTGAACAGAGGGAAATTATGTAAACAAACATGTGTACCAACTGTTGGTTAAAGCTGTTAAACCAAAAACTATTAAACCAAAAGGATCGCTTAATAATCGATCTTTTAGCATTTTTCACCTGTAAATCATGAGATTTGAATAAGTATACTGATCATACACAGCGAAAACTGAGCGCACTTTGAGTTTGTTTGATAGTTAACTTATTTGTAATTTCTATCAGGCTTGATACCGATTCAAAATTTGTATGGCAAGTATTTACTACCTAACAAATGGCTAAATCTGAGCAGCTAATTAATTGGTTAAAAGTGCACATTAATAATTAAATGAAATAAGATTGTTATATTATAAAGATGATATAGCTCATTGATAATTGGTTGAATAGCTTTTTTTGCCTCTGCTGGTCATCCTGAATGAGTTACATCAAAAAGAGTGGCAAATACAATTATTTTCGCCGTTGCTCAGTGTTCGAAACTTAATACAAAAACGCGGATTTTTTGTTATAAAGAGTTTGTTATTTTAAAAATTACAAATAACAATTCTTTTATTATCGTAGAAATAAGTTATAGCATCCGCAATTTAACGTTTTTTTTTCAACTAGTGTTTTTTTTTCGTGAATGGTAACACTTAGCTCATGTTTGATTTGACAGATAATTAGTTTTATCCTTCCGATGAACGAATATGGTTGTGTCACGCTTGAACAATGCTTCGCAAAGTGGGCCTGCGATCGACTTACAGAAGATGGCGATTTTGCAAAAAAAAATTATCTTTTCAGATGAAGCTCATTGATCTTGGCGGGTATGTAAACAAGCACAACTGTCGCGTTTGGGGCAGAGGAAACCCGCACGCATACATTGAAAAGCCGATGCACCCAAAACGAGTTACTGTTTGGTGCGGATTTTGGTCCAGAGACATAATTTGGCCATTTTTCAGGAGTGGCCGTTACAGTTAATGGCGATCGTTATCGGGCCATGTTGAACGAATTTTTGTTCACAAAAATTGAAGAGAAGGATATTGGCAACATTTGGTTTCAACAGGACGGGCGCTACGTGTCACACAGCCGAAGCTACACTCGATGTTTTGCGCCCTATTTTTGAAAAAAAATTACTTGGCGGACCCTTTATTATTATTACAAAATTTTCAAATGTTAAACATTTTCAATTTTTTCTTTTTTTATTTAACATTTCAAATTATGAACATTTTAAATATTTTAAAAACAAAGTTTTTCACTTTTAGTTTTACAAAAAGCAATGAAACAACGACTTCATGCATTAGTTTATTGCACTGTGTTTTAATTTTGCTCGTTATTACTGTCACTAGTAGACCTTAAAATTTTCATGTGTTAATTTTTAATTTCAATATGAGTGCTATCAATTATGTTTTGTAGAATGAATATGTAAATTTAATCCCGTTAATTATTTCAATTTTCTATATATTATCTATTCCATTTAATGCTAAATTATCCTTGCATCCAACTTAATAATTGAAAACACCATTTGAACTTCATTACAAAAAAATTAAAAAATCGTTTAAATAAATTCCATCATTAAACCAACCAACCAACCAACCAACTAACCAACCATCATAAAATCTAACTTATCTTAAAAAAATATTAACTAAATATTAAAATAAAACTAAAAAAAAATGAAATAAAATAAAATAAAATAAAACTATCCTGTAGTAAAAGTAATGGTTATGCGATCAATGGCACTATACAAACTACCGAAATTCTTTCACAGACTAAAACGCCAACGAAAACAGCAACAGCAATATTACCACCTGCAACAACAATAACAGCAACAACAGCAACTGAAAATTTAAATTTTTTGCCACAACTAAGGCTAACACCGCAGCCAAAACAAGAACAGACGACAACAGCCGCATTTGTATTCACTTCACCAACTTCAACATTTAAACGTAAGAAACAACAACAATTATTAAAAGAAGAACAGGAAGTGGTAATACAACAAAAGCAACAAAACAAAGAATATTATAATAATAACTTGTATAAAATTGGCAATAGCCAAGAAAGACCAATAGGCACCACTGAGAGTGCAACAACCTTAAATGATGATAATCGTAGAAGCAAGAGCTCGACTATCGTCAACACAGCAACAAAAACAGGTAATAAAGAAAGTAATTTAATTCACAAACTACAACAAAACAACAGCAATAGCAATAACAACAGCAACAGCAACACAGCAAATGATAAGGAGACGGTGATAAACAATGGTTTAGGTGTAACACAACCAGACACCACAACAAACGCATCAACCTCTTCAGCAACAACATTCTCTTACATCAGCGGAAACGGAACATTAAATAGAAACTCGAACGGTAACGGAGCTACGCGTTTAACTTTGAAAACGCACACATTGCCGGCCATAACAAAAACATCGACCAATTCAACATTTGTAACGGATGATATATTGGATTGGGGGAAAACAACAAAGTCCAAAGAACAGGATAAAGATACAAAGAAACCTTTATTAGAGTGCAAAAGCCGCCATAAAATGCAAGCCAGTAGTAGTGGCGGCAGTGGCACCACAACAACAGCAAAAGGTAACAGTACTTCCAGTCTTATGGATGACATTGAAATGCATTTGGGTTTAAATGGATGGCGCAAAAAATGTCTTTATACATTGCTGGTGCTACTTATGCTTTTGATAATCATAAACTTGGGTCTAACACTTTGGATATTGAAGGTTATGGAATTCTCAACGGTAGGTAAAGGTCAATCTAAGCAATTTTTTAGTTTTTATTTTCTCTTTTCACTGTTTTCTTTTTTTTTTATCAACAATATTTAAATTGATGGAAATTTAATTTTAACTTAAACTGGCAATTTTTTAAAAAGAGATCACTTTACGCACTAACTAGTTAAAGTAAAACAACACATGTTAAACTATGTGAAATTCGTATGGTTTAGGGAAATGAAGTCTTGTTTTATTAACATTATTCTTAGTTAAGGTAAATTCTTAAGTCTTATGCTAAATCTGAACTTAAAAAAATTTACTACGATTTAAACTCTTGTGCTTTCACATTTTTGGATAAGCAGAAACGATAGTGTTTCTAAAAATCATTTCAAAAGTTATAACTAAATTTGGCTTTAAATTTATAATTTTATTCAATCTGAAATTATTGCTACTGGGCTTAATGAGTTATGCCTTGAATTGAGAGCTTTGTACTTTATTTAAAAAAATTGTTTCAGTTACTGATGAATTATTATTTCAAATAAGTTGCGAGATGAAGGGAGTTATTTTTCAGTACGATAATTTACAAAAAAAATAATAATTGAAAAAAATTTCAAATATATTGTCACCGCAGCTGTGTTCAATGAAGCGTATACTCAATGCCCAATTTTGGGCTGCTTAAATCATGAATAATAACAGCAATTTTGAAGTGCAACGTGTCAATTGTTGTTGGTTTCTGTGCATAAAAGCTAAAAATTGCCGTACATTTGTAGCTTTCCTCGCACTTAACATTGCGATGAAAAGTATCGTGTAGTATTTATCTTTTGATTAGCAGCAAAACTTCTTAGGCAGCTTTCCTTTCGTAAAAATTATGTGAAAATGAGGTGAATCTAATATTTCCAAGGCGTTTGATAAATTGTGTCAGCTGGTTTTTGTTTTATGTGAATCTTACTGTCGGAATATTTGAGTTGTAGTAGATCAGGGATCAACACAACTCAAATTAAACTAACGAGTGGAACAAGGATCTTTTCTTTCTCCTACCCTCTTTACTCTTTTTCTTAACGGCCTGGTGTATCAAATTTTATATCCCAATTAAGGACGTGACGTCCGTGACGTTTTCATTATGTCGCTTATTAATTGAAATGGTAGAACTACACCTTTTAACAGGGTAATATATGGCTACCAAATGTAAAGTAAAGGACACCGCTAGTTTGATTTTAAACTTTAGTCAACTGACATTTGGCTATGGAACAGTATTGCCTTGGCTTTCTGAAATGTAATAGTTAATCTCCTGAATACCTTTGCTGCCTTTATGAAAATGAACTCGCGTTCAGGAGATAGCGAAGATGCTCAAAGGATATTCAGTTCTATCAACTCTCTAAAGCATCGACGAAACGTGTAATGAGTTTCCTTATTTTACCATTCCAACATAATATGCACTGATGATTTTGAGAACATTTTTCATTACATTCTCATACATTTCACGCGGTATTTCATTCATTTCATCACGAATATTTTCTTTGAGTTGCTCAAGTGTTTTTCATTTGTTTGCATAGACTTTCCTTTTCAGATATTCCCACAAAAAGAAATCAATAGCATTCAAATCAGGCGACCGTGGAGGTCAATCAACATCAGCATTTCTTGAAATAACTTGTTGTGGAAAGAGGTCTCACATTAATTCCATTGTAATCCTGGCTGTATGTGTGTGGCACTGTCTTATTGATACCACATGTTAATCAAGCCCAAATAATGCAGTTGTGACATTAAAAAGTTTTCAATCATATCATGGCAACGTTCCCCATTTACAGTTACCGTTACGCCATTTTAAATTTCAAAGGAGTAAGGTCCAATGATTCTTTCTAACCAAATTGCACACCAGTCTGTCACTTTTATTGAATTCAAAGGTGACTGTTGGATAATTTTTGGGTTTTCCAATCTGCGGAACCGATTATTCTGTTCACACATCCATTCGAATGGAAATATGCCTTGTCACTCATTATGATTTTTCGGTATTGTCATAGGCGAGTTGTAACATCCTATTGGCATATGTAGGCGGTGTAAATTGTCTTGTGGAAGAAGCTGTTGTGCCAACTGAATCTTATATGGAAACAAATGCCAATCCTTGTGCAAAATTGTGACCAAAATTGTTCTTTGAAGACCAAGCTCCTGAGCACAGCATCGAATTGAAGTTGATGGATTGTTTTAAACACTTTCTTGAGCAGCAGTAATATTTTCAGCCGATCTTGTAGTATGGTCCATGCTTGAGCCTATCACTTACAGACCCATTTTCTTTGAAATCATTCACTAAATGATAAATAATGCACTTTGTTGGCACGTTGTTTATCCCAAAAATTTCACATAACTTTCTCATCGTCACAGTGGCCGATGATTAATTTTGATAAAATGTTTTAACGATTAAAACACGTTGGTTTATTAAATATTTTTTCATAATAAATTTGCCACGTGTCTACTTCACAACTGCCAAATATAAACTGTCAAGACTAGCCTTTACCAAAATGGCGGCAAAATAAAGTAGCATACCTTCCCAGCGAACACCCTGTATTAAGAATATTAACATTTAAGACAAATGAAATTTTTGATATTACAAATATTTATCATTTTAACTGTTCTTTTATCTTTGTGTGTTTAAAATAAACATTCATTCTAATAAATATTTTACTGCTTCTTTCTATTTTCCTTAAACATTCTTAGGATGGTATGGGTCAATTAAAAATTGTTCCTGGTGGCATACAGTTAAGTGGACAAACATTAATTATGGATATGTTAAGAGCATCTACAATACGCTCGAGGCATGGACAACCCATATCAATTGGTAAGATTTTTCATATATAACTCATGCGATTTAATCTGTATAAATATTTCACTTTAAGTATAAATTATTGAAACAAACCCACTTGACTAGAATCTTTTACATTTATATATATTTTATTATTTATTATGTTTGTTATTTTATAAACAAAATTATGTTTTATTTTAATTATTTATTTATATATTATTAATATTCATTTGTTTATGACTAGAATTAGTAATTTACATAAATTATACATTTGTTTTGCTCACATAATTGCATACAGACATATATATATATACATACATGCATACATACATTTCTATTTAGACCTTTTATTTCCTGTAAAATATTCACACACAGTTTCCTTACAGCAACAGAGTGTAGTTGATTATGTGTTTGTGTGTTTCTCATAAGGAAATTGTTACTACTTATTTTACTTTATTGTTTATTTGCTTAAGAATTATTTAGTTGTTTAAATGATATTTGCTTTTGCATATAAATTTATTTGCCTTAAGCCAATAATTTGTACAAATCATAGTTTTTCTTTGTATTCATCTACAGATTAATGAAGCGAAAATAATTTCGTTTTTATCGTTGTTGTCATGAAATGATAAAATAAAATGTTAATTATTAATAAAGATAAAATGAACACATGATTAGGCAGTTAAATATTATTATATAAATGAAGTAAAAAACAGATTAAATGCCTCCAAGATGAATTAACAATTTGCTTCATAATGAAGGGCGAATTTTTAAATTTTACCTTTGGAAAAAGGTCCCTAAGTTATGTTGAAATTCGAAATTATCAATAACAGCAGAGATAAAGTAAGGGACCAATCGATCGAACATGTTTGATTTTAAACATATGAATAGTGATGCTGCTACAGGTACAGTTTTCCCGCATTTCAAAAGTAATATATTCACCGATAACACAAGTAGATGTTTCAGCTGTTCTCAATTGTGCTAAGTTAGAATCGTTAAACATATAAAATCCTTATAAAAGCTAATCTGATATCAGAGAGCTATTTATGTCAGGAACCTTAAATATATATGACTGACACACAGTGAAGATTTGATTAATTAAATTAAATTAATTTTAGAAAAAAAAGGAACATTTTGGTAAAAAAATATGACAGCAATTTTTTTATAGTCTAATAAGAGTTTTCTTTATGAAAATATCATCAATAAAATTATTTCACAAAAATTTATGACTGAAAATCTAAGACTAATGAAATACTAGTTATGACATGAAATTTTTTATTAAAAAATTTGATGACATGATATGACTGATGAAATGTTTTATAGAAAAATTATGACTGAAGAATTTATTTTTTTTCTTGAAGAACGACTGAAGAATACCATTTACAAAATAAATTATGACAGAAAAATTATGCATAAAATTTTATAATTTTATATATAGGGACCGCCGTCTAACTTTTTTTTTCAACTAGTGCTTATTTCGTGACTGGTAACACTTAGCTCAAGTCTGATTTGACAGATAATTAGTTTTATCCTTCCGCTGAACGAATATTGTTGTGTAGGCGCTTGAACAAGACTTCGCTAAGTGGCCCTGCGATCGACTTACAGAAGATGCCGATGAAGCTCATTTTGATCTTGGCGGGTATGTAAACAAGTAAAATTGTTGCATTTGGAGCACAAAAAACCCGCACGCATACATTGAAAAGCCGACGAACCCACAACGAGTCACTGTATGGTGCGGATTTTGATCCAGAAGCATAATTGGGTAATTTTTCAGGAACGGCCGTTACAGTCAATGGCGATCGTTATCGGTTTCAACAGGACGGCGCTACGTGCCACACAGCCGAAGCTATGTAGTTGTGTTTACAAAAATTAAAAAAAAATATTGTTACGGTCTTGCACCCCCCGGGGGCACATAAATATGGTCTTTATAGAACTTCGAGTATCTAGACACAGTGCAACTGGGGAAAAAGGGAGCCCAGTCCCCTGAAGTCAGCAGGCGTACAACTGGAAACTCCACTATATTTCCACGGGAATCAGTAAGCCGCAGAGTTCGTTATTTGTCTCTTTAGACATTTAACTGTTCTCTGACTGATTATTGAGGTTGGCCCTTTATGGGAGTATCGTGGTGGTTGTGGTTTCGCGGCCCCATATCAGGTCTTTTGTTTAATATGGTGGCCAGGATCATTTCGCCGTTAATGATACGCTAGGTGAATGATCCAGTCCAGTGAGCATGCTAGACATGTGTTCTGGACAGTAGTTGGAAAGTTTCCAACTCTTAAGCAAGGAGTGATGATTTGCAGCCCTGCTCTGGAATCATCGAAGTTGCAACTGGAAAGTTCTGTTGCATAGAATTATAGCTTCGGCTTCCTAGGACGAGCATGACGTTCCAAATTATGCAGTGGTTCGATCCACCATCTGATTAAGGCTTCATGGCCAGGCGCGGATGTAAATCGAATCACACAGTTGTAAGGGTCTTGCTTAAGTTTTAAAAGAAAACGATTAAGTAATAAATTAAACAACTGAGTATGCTGTCTACTAACTGCGTGGCTTGCTAAGAAAACTTATGCACACAAGACAACAATAATTTTCTAGTTTCAAACTGCGTATAAATTTTATACACGCAAAACAACAACAATCGGGAAGAAACTGATCAGCATAAAAACAAAAACAAAAATATACACAGACCTACCGGCGCCTATACATTGAATCAATAACATAACAACATCAAAGTTTGATACAAAGGAAGTAGAAAATTCTAAACTTTTCTAGACTTCTAGTGGACAAATATAAAAGGCAGCGTTTGAGTAGATAGCTAGTTAGTTAGTTGAAAAATAAAGCTCGTGAAGTAAAGCTCGTGCATCTTAAATAAATTGTTTTGAAGTGTCAACTTTGTGTGTAGTTAAAGTAAATAAACTTGTAAATTATTTAAAAACTCTAAAACCTGGTGTTATTTATTTTGCAAGAAAGTACTTACATTAAAACGTTTACAAAAGGTATAAACGTAACAATATGATGAAATTTTGTATAGAATAATTATGGTATAAAATTTTTATATGAAAAATTTTTGCATACATTTGAGGTGTGTTACTCGAAAGCATTACGGCGACAGCTCCCTAAATAGTATAACATTCACATTTAGATTTTCAACAGTAATAGAGTTTTGCTATAGAGAGCTAAAGTAACAATATAATCGGACATTTCATTTCGCATTTACAGGATTATTTCCACTTTTCTATATTTGTATTTATGGACAAGTTTATATGTTTGTTTATTCTGAAAACTAATCACAATATGACAGAAAAAAAAAATTATATGAGCTTATTTTAAATTATCCACATAACGGAAATGTAAACGGTCATCACTCATTCACTTCGCACATACATATATAACTGAAGTATAAATCACTAGTTAAATCACCAAGTCATACAATTTCTTTATGTAGTTTAATGCCAGGAAAAAAATATGTAGAAAATACTCACAGCTAAAGATAAAAGAAAACGATGTTAGAAATTTATTAGAAAGAGGAAAAATATCTGTATAAAAAGGTAAATGACACCTTCAAATGAATGCAAAGAAGTATGTATGAAATTGATAAGGAAATACTTGCTCATACTTAATAATGGGTGTTAGACTTAACTTTACTTACGCACTAACAGTTATACGTTAAAAATGAAAGGATATAAATGTTAACGTGAAAAGCCAAAGAACATCCTGTTTGCATTTTGGGTTTTTATCAAAAATGTTTAATCTCTAAAAATAAAAAAAGTAAAGTAAGAAAAAATATAAAATTAAAACCTTCTTTAAACAAAAAATGTCACTGATGAAAACAAATATTTTCCAAGCAAAATTATTTAAAATATAAAACAAAAAAAAAATATTCACAAAATAGTATAACCACAAGGTAATATGATATATTCGTAATAGTTACAATATTTATTTTTTTTGCTTTTTCTTCAAGTTAATTTTAAATATATTAGTTTTGTATTTTTGTCTTGCTTTTATCTCCTCGTAGTGTTTAGTGTTGAGTTGATTTTTAAATTAACACAATTTTATATCATCTGTTTTGTTTTTTTTTTTTTTTTACAATATACTTTAGAATCATCACGTAATTTTTCAATCAATACACGTGACGCCAATGGTATACTCGAGAATCATTTATTTCTGGGACACGATAAGCTGGAGTGCATAGCGACAAGTTTTCGTATCAATGACACAAACGGAAGAAATTTATTTTCTGTAAATCGTAATGAAGTTACAATCGGTGCTCATGCCTTAAGAATTGATGGTGAAGGTGGTGCTATATTTCGTGAATCAATACAGACACCGCATGTACGTGCTGAGCCAACACGTGAATTAAGGTGAGTCAAGAAGCTTTTTTAATATTAATTTTGAATTTTTCCTTTTATTTTTTCGTATTATTTATTATTATTATTGATATTATTTCGTTTGTTCTTTAAATATGTTGGTTAGTGAAGTTAGTAAATTTTATATAAACTGATATATTCAAGATCTAGGGTCGATTTACACCGATTTACTTAGTTAGTCGTAATTTGCATGTTTTTTAATGAAGTTTTATTCGATATGAACAACTGCTTACTGGTGATTGTGACAATTCGGCCTGCATTTCGATAATAATATTTTCACATTAAAAGCGCTCGCTAATGCTTATTTAAGACATTAATTTTGAAGAGATTAATTATTAAAATAATTATTGCCGGCTTAAGTTTCTTAAATAATAAAAAGCTTCAATGCTTAAACTAATTAAACGCATTAATTTAAGAGCCTAAATTAAAGATCAATATGTAAAATATTTTTCTATTCTATTATTTTAAACTGATGTTTGGCGACAAATATTTTTCATAATCGCAACATAAGTTGCCAACTTCAAAAGAAAATAAAATAAAATTAAACACAATGTTAATTTAAAATCTAACACCTTTACCTGAAATAAAACTATTTCGACTATTTATTTCGTTTATATAAACATGCAAATCACCGTCAGGCTTAATGTCTGATGAAAAACAAAAACTCATATTCATAGTGTTGACTAGTGCCAGCGGTGTCAGTCTGTTAAAATTGATTCATTTTTTTTCACAAATGCAATACAAAAAAAAATAAAAAATTTTTCAAATATAAATACACAGGCCGAATACAAATATACACACACTCTCACACAAATCCAAGCCCCACAAACACTTAAACAAACATATGATATTAAACAGGAAGTACGTGCATGCAGAGAGACAGACAGAGAATACTAGTTTATTAAAAAGTGCTCAAAGGGTTTTAAGTGACAAATATGGATTGTATTTGTTTACATATGCATGTCAGTGCACGTACATAACCAAATGCTACAATTGCACACAGCCACCTACACACAACATGGGCCATGAACAAACAGTTTGATAAAATGTGGTTTGAATATTTCAATGAATTGACTAAATGAATGTACGGATTTTTGCATCAACACTTAAGGCAACAGCATGAGAGTCATCATCGACAACATATGTATGTATATCGGTGCCTGTGTGTGGGTGTGTGTGTTTTCATAACTGCATGAGTTTGCTAGATATGTGTATACACAATATTGTTTCATTATGTTTGAATGTGCGAGTAGTTTATGTAGTAAATCTATCAACATGATGTTATCATCATATCAAGCAATTTACTTATGCATTCTTTCAATGATTTTCTATTTGTTTTTTTTTTTGTTTTGTTGTTGTATTTGCATTTTTTGTTAATTTAATATTTATGTTTTTGTAAAAGTACCAGTAGGATTAAAGGATGCATTGCATCTGTGTTGCTACAGTGGGAAAGTAAATATTTTATACACAAGAGATAATTTTCAGTGAAATGATTTAAACGAAAGCAAACACTCCCTGACCAATAACAATGAACTTAATAGATGGTGGCAACCCTTTTCTAACTGGTGGCCATTTCGTCAGCTGTCAAGTGTTTAGGTTTAGTTTCAAATAGTTCGAAATACTCGATTCCAATTTCATTAGCAAGATTTTTTTTTAAACGATAAAGTTTACTTTTTGGATACGTCAGGATAACAGTCATCATAACAGTCTGCTGAGGCGGAAAAACTGACTACTTGGTGTTGTGTTTCGGCTGATGAAATCTTTGTTCCGTACTTATTTAAAAATTTTACTGTCAGCGGTCACTATTTTACAGCCATGACTTTTTCGTTCATCAGTTGAACAACTATTATGTGCAACAGCATTGGTTTTAAAAAGACGGCGCAACATGGTACACAATGCATGACATTATTGATTTATCAATGACCACACAGTTTGACGTTTTCGACCCGTGAATTAGCCTAAAAATTGTGTAATTAAACGCCGCAAAACTATTTTCTATGGGGATACATGAAGTCACTAGCGTTTAGCGATAAGTCCGAAACGATTGGCCACAACATTTGCCGCGTTATTGCCAATATGCGGCACAAATGTGAGAAAAGGTCATCGAATATTGATCCTCCAGATTAAACCACATTCAAGCCAGCCCTGTTGATCATTAGAGTTGCTGTAGTATTATTTAATTTTAATAAACAAAAACTGATTTTTATTTTTGAAATTTTTATTTGGATTTTTTCAGTGCTCAGCTTGGAGCAGTTAAAAGTTAAAAAGCTCAACTGGCAGCTTGGAGGAAATAATAATAATGAATTAATGTTGTACATATCAGTCGGTTATATACCGACTTTGAGATGGTTGTAACTAATCTAGACTTAGTGAGAATGGAACTTACTCATACTTAAAAACTATTCTTAACTATACCTACTATATAATCAGTATTGGTTTAACCAGGCAATCGTAAATTTAGATAGTATCCCAAAATTAGTGATTGCGTGGTTCTCCAATATATTAAAATAATTATGTAAAACTAATATTAAAATTAATATCCTAAAGTAGTATTAGTATTATAATTTTGGAGTAATAAAGAGTAATGTGATCTAAATCTTACTGCATTTATTTTGGGATTGTTTTCCCACAAAATAAATGTGTCACTTGAAAAGCACCGATCAGTACAACAACAACAACACAAGCAAAATATATATTAGTTGAAGGCCGTTTAATCGCCGTATGCATAACAATAGTAAACATGTATGCACTGCTAGTGCATTGTACTTTGAGAAATTTGAGTTAGGTCTGAATATTTATAAATTGTATTAGGGTGGTTCCACTACATTGCAGTTCTTAAAAAAATATAAATATACTATAAACAATAATAAACATAGATAAGCTCACTACAAACTCGAAGTCACACAGGAATAAAAAAATTCAACAATCTATTTTTCTGTCAAGCATCTCAACTCAACACATTTCTTTTTACTTTCCTTTTATGACAATTTAGTTTCCGAAAAACAACAACACAGCAAGTGAGCAAATGGAGAAGAAGACAAATTTTCCGATATGGATATTTTAATCTTGTGGTTAAGAAACCTATTTTTCAAACTTATGGAAACTAAAAATATATTGTAGTAGAAACTTCTTTGACCAGTTGAGAATTATGAATGTTATAAGGCATGTAGACTTCTAACTTAAATTAAAAATTTTTAATCATTAAATAAGTAAGTAGGCCTTCATAGATAGTTCGATTTCATGTCACAAGAGTAATGTTAATTTTATTATTGGTCACACTATTCACGTTGATATTCGTAATATAATACACTCTTGAAATTTTTCTCCCACAAGTCTACATAACTATTTATATTATTTATGCTACAAGTGTTAACCTATTATTTTATTAAATAATTTTATTTAAATTTTTAATTGTTTTGTTTGTTTATATTTTTTTTTTTCTCCTTTTAAGACACAGCAAATCTACGAAAAATTGATTGGACATTTATTTATTTATTTGTCTATTTCTGTTTTTGGGTTTTTTTTTATAGATTGGAATCACCCACACGTCAATTGGAAATGACAGCTGCAAAGGATATAAATTTTCAATCACGTGCAGGAGGTATTGAAATCTCTGCACTTAAGGATGTTAAATTGACAGCACTGGATGGTAGTGTAAGTGTGAATTGTTTTAAGAATTTTAAATTAATTTTTTAAATATTTATGAGGAAAAACTTTAAAGGGATTAAATTAAATTTGTTTTGACAAAAGGACATCTAAGGTTATATGTTCACGTAAATATTTACATTAGATATGCATGTTTCAATCATTTAGACAGATTACTGAATTTTTACTGCAACAAGCGGATAAAAGGATTTTAGCGATATTTAACATTCAGGCATTTAAGCATTTAGTTAATTATATGTTTAAATAGCATAGTGAAGCACTTTCCACACTTTAGGCTGCGTTTGGGTTCAACACTTTCAAATGATTTGCGATTTTATAAATTTAAAAAATTATTTTTTTATAAATTTTTAATTTTAACTAAACTCATGTTGGTTTTATATTTATACATCTTGATATAGTTTAGAATTTAATATCGCTCGTAGTTTGCGATTTAAATAAAATCAGACAGAAATGGACTCAAACTCAATGGTCTTACATTAACGTGCTCCAATCGATTGGGCTGTGATTCATATATAAGAGAGCGAAAAACGAATATTGAGTTCCGTGAAAACATGGCATAAAATTAATAAACATAGAATTGAATAGATTAAAATAGTTTAGAGTAGAATAAAATAGAATTAAATAATTTCCTGTGGAAAGCGAAATATTGAAAAAATATAGTGTTAAATTTATTTAGAAAAGACCGCTACTAAGATCAATAATTATTTATTTAAAAAAAAGAGGTCGAATAAAAATAATAATCATAGAATGAAATAGAAAGAATAAAATGGAGTATAATACGATGGACTAGAATAGAATACAGAAGAAAAGATAATATAATTTTAGAAGAGATGAGAAGAAACGAGAAGTACTGAAAAGAGAAGAGATAAGTAAGCAGAAAATAGAAAAAAGTAAAGAGGAAAAAAAACTAAACTAAAGAACAGACGAGGAGATAGAAAACCACAACAAAAAAGAAAATATAAGAGAAGAAAAGAACAGAAAAGAAAATAAAAGAACAAAACAGCAAAGAAAAGATGAAAAAAGCAAAGAAAATTTAAGAAAAGGAAAGATAAGAAAGATAGCAAATGAAAGAAACAAAAAAGAAAAGTGAAGTGAAGACAAAAAGAGAGAAGAAAAAAAGGGGAAGGTTAGACAATACAGAAGGAAAGAAGTAAGGGGAGGCAAAGGGAAGATAAAAAAAGAAGGAAATAGGATATAAAATTTCTGGAAGTGAAGCAACATGTCTATTTAAGTTAAATTCAATTACGAAACAACAACAGCAACAAACACTGACCCCCAAAAATCTCATACTGAACTAAATTTCCTTTTTAATTAACTTTAGAATAAAACTTTAAGTATTAAATGGTATATACGCTTGCGAAAAAATATTGTTTTTGTTTTTAATAAGGAACGTCCGTACAAACTGCAAAGGCGACACATTAAAAAGAAAAACAATTGCAAAAATCGCTCTTTTTAAAGCCAAATAATTAAAAATTTTTTTTATTATTATTATTATTGCTATTTAAAACAGTTACGCTTTGAATCGTCCAAAATTTTTATGCCCAACTTGCGTACCGTTCAATTACCCCAATCGGGAACACCACATGTACGTGAACGCCAGCATGGAGTATTTCAGCTGTGTGCCTGTGCGAATGGCAAACTATTTTTAGCGGAACCACATTCAATATGTGCTGGTGATGATACAACTGTATGTAGATGATTAACAAAAGAAAATTAATAGGACAATAATTGAAACTGCCATTAAAAAAGGAAAAACAAATACAACAAATTGTAGAAAATAAATACAAATTGACAATTCATCTGTTGCAGAGGTTTAGCTAAATACACTTAGAGAAAAATTATATATACGACAGTAGAATTTAAAATATAAACAAATATAGAGATAATAAAATAACACATAATTATATATTAATTATATAGACGAAAAAAAAATATAAAAAAGCCGCCGAATATAAAATGAGTTTAAATGTGCAGATTGTAAAAAATAGGAAGAATATATATTTGAAAAAGAAACAAAATTTAAAAAATTTATTTTAAGTCTTTAGCAAAGTGTATAAAAAGAAAATATTGTTTGTTAGTTGCAAAATTAAATATCATGTTTAAGACATTAACTGTATATAAATATTATTTTACATTATTTAGCTGTTAATTTAGTCTAAATTAATTATCAAAAAAATATAAATAAAAATATAAATCGTTAATAATAGAAAATAATTATACAAAGTGAAAGAAAGCCAGCTGTTAGTTTGCTTGCTATTTAGTGAGTTTGTTTTTTTTTTTCAAAGTTTATTTTAAAATTTATAGCTTTGAAATTCCGAAATATTGAATGTTTTCGAAGATGTATAGAACATTAAGTTGACAGTGCTTTTTTAATTAGCGATCTCTTTTTCAGCTCTCAAATGATTTATGTTTAGTTTGGTTATGTATAGGATCCGCCAAATAACTTTTTTCATTTTTTAAATTTTATAAACAAAACTACACAGCTTCGGCTGTATGGCACGTAGCGCCGTCCTGCTGATACCAAATGTTGCCAATATCCTCCTCTTCAATTTCTCGCTCAACATGGCCCGATAACGATCGCCATTGACTGTAACGACCACTCCGGAAAAATGGCCCAATTATGGCTCTGGGCACAATTCCGCACCAAACAGTGACTCGTTTTGGGTGCGTCGGGTTTCAATGTATGCGTGCGGGTTTTCTGTGTCCCAAATGCGACAATTTTGCTTGTTTAGATACCCGCCAAGATCAATGAGCTTAATCTGAAAAGATGATTTTTTTTGCAAAATCGGCATCTCCTGTAAGTCGATCGCAGCCCCACTTAGCGAAGCGTTGTTCAAGCGTATACACAACCATATTCCTTCAGCGGAACGATAAAACTAATTATATGCCAAATCAAACATGAGCTAAGTATTACTATCCACGAAATAAGCACTAGTTGAAAAAAAACGTTAGATGGCGGACCCTATATTTAAACGTGCATAGACTGATGCTTCCAAAGGGTGTAAATTGGACTATATACAATATTGCTGTTGGTTGCTATTTTCATAAGCAAATTTTATTTAGCGAATTCACTTTACTTTTATTTTAACGGATAAGTCAATAAACAAAACAGCCGTATTTGTATTTGGAGCATCACTCCAAATACGGCAGTGTATGTTGAGGCACAGTTACTGAGTGGTGTGCTTTATGGGCTGGTAAAATCATTGGTACGCACTTCGTCTGATCGCTATTGATTATTATTGATGATCGCTATAATAATAAATTGATTATTGAGTTTTTCATTCATCAATTGAACAACTATGATGTGCAGGAGCTATGGTTTTAACAAAATGATGCAATATATCACAAACTTTATGCCACAATTCAATTATTCAAAGCAAACGTTTAATAATTGCAAAGCTTCACTTTTCGGAGCCGAGAAATGACCACCATTATGGTGCAATTTAGCGCCGCTAGACTACTTTTTGTGGAGATAATAAACGCCGCGTTATTGTCAACATAAAAATGTTGGAAAAAGTCTTGTACCTCCAGAATAGACTACGTTCGAAACAGTCGTGGCGTGTTTGTTTTATATAATTTCAAAGTTATATACCTTTATGAAAATACCCTATATATTTATTATTTATTTAATTAATGACATGACTTTTTTATTTTAAAAAGTCCAGCACATACAGGTCTCTTTATTTTTTTGTTTAGACAACTACAAATGGACTAAAGAATTTATTTTTATCCCTACCGGAATCTACCGGAACATTTGTAGTATGAAGTCAAATAAATTATTATTTAGAACCATTAAGAGTAATTAATTTCAAAAGTTACCTTAAGCAAACATTTTCGTAAGTGACCATCTATTCTCTTTTTTACGTAAGTGCCCTCAGTACTGCGTTTAGCAATGATTTTGAAATAATATTTTAATTGAAAAATTAATACCTACTAAAAAGTTCATAATTTTGAAATCTAAAGAGTGTCTCCATACAGCACACATGATTTTTATAGAAGCACTTAACTGAACAGACAATCATATAAAATTTTAACAAAATTGTCATCACCAGGATGTCTCTAAAAGCGATGAAATTTTATGTAAATATTGATATTGACACTTAAAAATTTACCACGATTTAAAAATTGAATATTGAAGAATGTACCCAAAGGTATTCCTATACCAAAGGTATTCATATACTCTACCTGTCAATCTGTTGTAAAGTCCAGTTATTTTTTGGAAGAGTTGTATAAAACTATTTTTTGAACATTTTTTTGAAGCGCATTATGATGAATAATTTTGTTATAACAAACATATTAAAATTTAGAACCACAGCACAGTATATTTGTAAATTAAAAAATCTTTCCAGAAATTAGTGACAACGTAGAGGTGTTGCTTAGCAATGAAAAGCCAGCCATTCGGTGATGAAACGATTACAACGTCATATTTGAAAATGTGATTTCATTGTATTCAGAATTTATTTTTTTATGTTAAAAGAAAATTTTCATTATGGGAGACTCGAAATTTATATTGATGAAGAAAAGAAAATGTTTTTGTTTTTCAAAACTAATGAAATTATCTTTAATATTCAATATTTCGCGATACTGTATAAAAGAATCAATTGTAACTACAGTCATTGAAATGAAAACAATATTTTAGCGGGATAGTGGCGGCAATTGGCGCTATTTTCGGTGTAGTCGAAAGTCCAGCTTAAACAAATTATATCATTATATCAAGAACGTTTTGCCTTCCCCTATCATTTTACAAATTTTGCATAAATATAGTTGAAAGCGTGAGAACTTTTTAAAAGAGATACAGAACAGGCAAATTTTTTATTTTATCAAAAAAAGTCTAAAAGGAATAATTTTGATTTAAGTTGATGAATATTTTACTCTAAATATATTTTTACATTATATTCTGTCTAATTTTATCCTTTTCCCTATAAAAATTAACACAAAGCTTTTAAAAATAATTTCTTTTTCCAAAAAAAATAATAAATCATAACATAAGATGGACTAAAAATTATTTATTTAATTAAAAAAAATAGTTGTTCATAATTTAGCTATTAAATAAGTAAAACAAATATCAAAAAAAAAAAAAAGATTTTTAAAAAGTACAAACGGTTACAATCGACATATCAATTGCCTAAAAAACACATATAAAACTAACAACTAAGCTAACCGAATAAAATAAAAATTAACTTTTGAATCGTTTTGGTTTTCTCCTAAAGAGATTAATACATTATTTTTGTTGGAACGCTTTCTAAGGAATATAAAAGCAATATTGATGAACAAACGATTCAAATCCAAAAATTCTTTAAATGTCTTGCACAATTTAGTAAAACTAACAGCGGGCTTAATCTCCAAAATAATTGTCCTCAATTAATCAAATATTATTAAAAAAATTTTGTGTCTACTAGAATTTATACCATGAGCATTTATAAAAAAGATATTAAGCTAATCAAATATAAACACACAGTGACACATAAAATTATACACGAAATAAAATTAGGAGTTAGAGAAATGAAAATAAATAAAGAGGCCTATTAGAGTTATCAGCTTTATGAGAATGTAGTCATAAATTCATCTCAAATATAAATTATTTTTAGTTATGTGACAAAGTATTTTTAACACCAGCATTAATAACACAAGCAAAAAAACATTGATTTAACATATCAATTAATTTAAGTTTAATAATTATAAAACAATAATTTTAAATAAAATATCATGTCATTAGAATGCTGAAAAGTATACTTATATAAAATATATAAAATAATTATTCTTAAGAAAACCCTTCAATTATAATATACTAATTTACTATTATTATTTTTTTTTATTGTACAAAAATATTTTTTTAGTTTAAATGGATTTTGCTATGTTGCCCGATTTATTAAAGACCAAAAGTAAATAAAAAGTAAATAAATATATTATCAAAACTGTTAAACACCAAAATCAAAGAGCTTCTTTTAATTAAATATTTGAAAAAAAAAATAAATAAAAGTTTAGTTCATAACTAAATAAGTACATAAAATATAACATATTTTAAATGTATTTAATCATACACTGATTATTTAATAAATAACGCATAATAGTTAAATAACAAAACACATTAGGGAATGTTACATAAAGGTAACAAAATTCATGTTAAATAAAGCTCAAAGTGAACCAAACTAAAGCATTATTTGTTGTGGTGAGGGCGCAATTAAATAAGTGCGTCAGCGGCTGTTTTAATTAATTTACTATAAATCTTCCATATATATGTCTCTTACTTATGCCTTTTCGATGATATAACACTATGAGATAGTAGAGAAAACGCAACAATTTTATAGAAGTCAAGAGAAGGAAGAGGAAGAAAAATGGTCATATATGTATATAAGGCTAAAGCGACTTCTTATGAATAACAAATACATAGAAGATGCTATGCGAAAAGCACGATTTCGCAATTCCCAATTTTTGTATTATTAAGCTCTTGGAAACAGTTTAAAACTGACAACCACACAACACCGCATACACGCAACTATTCATTTTTTAATCTTTATTTTAAAATTTGCGGTAAAAACACATTGTCACGTTTATACCTTTTAAAGGTTTTGTTGTTACCGAGTTCTTTATTGTAAAATAAATGACACCAGATTTAAGAGTTTTTAATTAATTACAAGTTTATTTACTTTAACTACACACAAAGTTGACACTACAGAACAATTTACTTAAGATGCACGTCTTTACTTCACGAGCTTTATTTTTCAACTAAGTAAGTTACTATCCACTCAGATGCTGCCTTTTATATTTATCCACTAGAAGTCTAGAAAAATTAAGAATCTTGTACTCCCTTTGTATCACATTTTGTTGTTGTTATGTTATTCCTTCCATGTATAGGCGCCTGTAGGCCTGTGTGTACTTTTGCTGATAAAATTTCTTCTTGGAATTAATTTTAAGATAGTTGTTGTTGTCTTGTGTACATAAGTTTTCTTGGAAAACTATGCAGTTACTAAACACCATACCCTATTGTTGTAGGTTTGCGTGTATAAAATTTTCAAGCAGTTTGTAACTAGCAAGTTGTTGTTACCACGCAGTTAGTAAACAGCATACCCAGTTGTTTACTTTATTACTTAATTATTTTCTTTTAAAACTTAACATTAATCACACCAACACTTAATATATTACGTATTTCTAGCATAGCGGGTCAAATGATTCGAGTTATGTTTCCTGCTTAAATGTATAAAATATGGATTATAGGAAGGAAATAAGAATAACAATTAAATTTATAATAATTTAACAAAATAGTATATTGACCATTTCGATTATAAAAGCAAACAACTTTAATTTTTAGTTCATTGCTCATCGCCTGCTTTTTATTTAAGTGTGTCCATTGTACATATTCCGCCAACGTATTTTTTTACATTAAGAAAAAATTTTGTTTTATTTTCTATTTGACACTTCTTACATTTTACTAGACTTAAGTAAATATTCTTTCGTATTTGTTCTTTCTTTTGGCACGGGCTTCTTGAAAATCGACGGCAAGATCGACTTTTAACTTGATTAAAAAAATTATTTCTACTGCACTTTCTTCAGAATCTTATTCGCTTTTCTCCTCACCATAAATTCTTCTTCATCGTCATATGTTAATTTTCAGAAAATTTATTTTAACCAACTTCCAAAAACGCTTCGCCAATATTATTTATATCTTCTAAGAACTTTTACTGTACTATTTGCTTTCACATTTTTCGGGATAGAAAGTGACCTATTACTACAGCTATCAGTATAAAATTTTCAATTTTCGCTACCTTTTCATACACTAACTTTTGTTTTGATATTTTCTTAAAATTATTCTCATCTATTTTGATTGAACTACTTTACGCAACAGTCTTTGCAATCCGATAAGCTTATAAAACAAAAAAAAAAACATTTCTCTGGGTCTAATGGGTCCGTTAGGGTAGATAACGGTATACTACAAGCAAGAAAAAGTATTACAACTGTAGATTAATTAGTTAGAAAAAATTGTTAAGTCAAATGTGGAAAAGAAATAAGATAATACGTGCATGTTCAAGGCAAAAGTTCAAAATACCTAACTTGACTCCCTATAGTATATCTAGTGTTAATTAAAAAATTAAAAAAAAAAGAATTTCTATTTTTAATCATATAAAATTCTTTTTCATTTTCATCACAATAAATCAGGAGGGGGATTTTAGTTCAAAGAATATAGCATTTTGTTGATTTTTTAAAAGATTTTTATTACAAGAATTTTTCATAATAGCAGGATATAGATATAGCTTTTTGTCGAAGTAACAGGAAAAAATATTTCTAATCTGATATATTTTTTCTATCATTCAACACATCGTTTATATCAACATTTACCTCAAAATTAAGACCTTAAAAACGGTCGCTTTCTGTAAGCCAGCCCAGTTGTTAAAGCCTATGATATATGACAGTGGGGCAAATGAATATAATATAAATTTGAGCTAATTGTCTTTTAACTGGTCATCATAGGTCTATTGTAATAGAAATTTAATCAGAAATGACAAATCATGAATGGATTTATGCGATTTATTTTAAATAACCGGATGAATACGGTTTTGTATTAAAATTATTTTTAAAGCGATAAAGTAATTCTATTAAAAAAACCGGCTATTAGAATCAAAAGCGAGCACTAGCTTCGTGTTATTGATGCGGCAAATTTTGTCATATCGATTAGCTACGTTTCTCAAGGAATGGGCCTATTAGTAAATCAAAAATTAATTTTTAATTATAATTTAAACAATTATTTAATGCTGCTTTTAAAAATAAAAGGCAATCGATAGTGGTGTGAATACAGAATAGCTTAGGAGCCTAAGGGATAATACATGACGACAAAAGAAGTTAGACACAAAATATACTGAACGCGAATGTGATTCTTAAATAATTTATATTTTAAAGTTACATAAAGTTATATCTTTATATCTTTAAAGAGCGAGCGAGAAATTTCACAAACGAATAGTTACCAAAATAGTTTTCAAAAAACTTTAACTATCTTTAACCTAAATAAGAGAAAACGTATTCGTGGTAAGGCGAAATATATTAATGCGACTGCTTAATTATTAAAAAGCCTATAGGTGGCAGAAAAAGTAGAGAATTTTATAAGGTACATTAAAACCACCCCCCGGGGGCACATATATGGTCTTTATGAGAGCTACTATGTAGACCTGTGCAACTGGGGAAAAAAGGGAGCCCAGTCCCCTGAAGTCAGCAGGGGTACAACTGGAATCTCCACTTTATTTCCACGGGAATCAGTGGCCCGCAGAGTTCCGTTATTTGTCTCTTTAGACACTTAACTGTTCTCTGGCTGATTATTGAGGTTGGCCCTATATGGGAGTATCGTGGTGGTTGTGGTTTCGCGGCCCCACATCAGTCTATTATTCTTTGGTGGCCGGGTTCATTTCACCTTTAATAACATCTACCTGGTGAAATGTTCCCAGATCCAGTGAGCATGCTAGACATGTGTTCTGGACAGGCGTTGGAAAGTCTCCAACTCATAAGCAAGGAGTGATGATTTGCAGCCCTGCTCTGGAATCATCGAAGTTGCAACTAGAAAGTTCTGTTGCATAGAATTATGGCTTCCTAGGACGGGCATGACGTTCCAAATTATGCAATGGTTTGATCCACCATCTGTTTAAGGCTTCATGGCCAGGCGTAGATGTAAATCTAATCACACAGTACATTAAAACCTCCATTTGCATTCCTTTAGAACGAGTAAAATATAAAAGAAAATTAATTAATGGAGACACATGAATTATTTAAAATTTTGTTTTTATTTTTATAGTTTTTAAACGATCTTTTTTTATCTTTAATAAATATCTTTTTTCTTTTTTTAGATCTTTTTTTATATATATTTTTTTTTCTTTTCAATATTTCGCTTTCCTTTGGAAAGCTTCTTCAGGAAAAAATTTTTTAAATTGAAAAAATGTTTGAAAACATTTGACAAAAACATAAAATATTTTTTCATACATACATACAAAAATTTTAAATTTTCAAATATTCAAACATACAAAAACAAGGAAACGGAAACAACACATAAATAACAAACAACAAATAACAAATTCTCTCTTATGAAATGATTATAACAAATTATGTGTCTTTTTAATTAAGTACCTATAATTCTGAGCTAAATTGTCTGTGTCTGTCTTGAAATTTATTCTCCTTACATTTGGTACATTAACAATTTCTAACATTTCCAACATATAACGTCTCCTGTAGTTTTTTTCTATATCTAATACTGATGTTTCATCAAACTTTGGATAATGATTATATTTTTTACAATGTGAAGATAAGGATGTCTTCTGTGTTGAAATATTCCTATATTTTTGGTCACACCTGTGACCAGCTAATCTCGTTTTAAGTTTATTTTTTGTTGTCCCAATATAAACTTTGTCACAGTTCACCTGGTCATTTCCTCCACATGGTATCCTGTATACTACATCAGATATTTCCATTTTACCTATTTTATCCTTCATACTGCTAAATAAATAATTTAATGTGTTATGTGTTTTGTGTGCAATTATATATTTATCTGTGTCATATATTTTACACTTTCTTAATCTTTCTGATATTCCAGGAACATAAGTTAATGATTTATAATTTCTTGGCTCTGCCATAGAATTTCCTAAATTATGCCTATAACTACCATATTGTCTAATTAATCTGTTAGTTAATTCTACTGGAAAATCATTGTCATTAAGTATATCTCTTATTGTATCCCTATTCTTCAAATGAAGTTCTCTATCACTTATAGTCAATATTCTGTCTATCATATTTTTCGCTGTGTTTATTATCATTTTCCTTGGATGTTTTGAATAAAAAATTAATGATTCTTCCAGAAGATGTTGGTTTCTTATACCAATCAAATACTAACTTATTTTTCTTCCTTATTATTAATATATCTAAATATGGAAGTCTAGATTCTAATTCTCTTTCAATCGTAAATTTAATATCCGGATGAGACTATTCAATACTGACAAAATATCATCCACTGCATCTTCTGAAGTTATACAAAATAAATCATCCACATATTTTGTGATTATCTTAGGTTTAATATGCATTTTACTAATACATGAATTTAGTAATTCCTCCATCACAATATCAGCTCTAATTGGAGATGCTGGAGAGCCCATAGGGAGGCCCTCCTTTTGTTGATATATCCTATTATCAAATTGAAAATACCTATTGTCTTCAATGCAAAACTTAAGAATACGTAAAAATAATTCCTTTTCAATATTCGTATTTTGTTCTATTATCTGCCATTTCTCCTCTATAATACTTAAAGCTAAACCTACAGGAATACTTGGAAAAAGTAAACCAAATCAAATTAAAACAATCTATCATTATCCTGTATATTTATTCTCTTGGTTTTATCCTTAAATTCCAACGAATTTTTAATATTATATATTGATTGTCCTGTTATCACTTTAAGAATATTCGTTATATACTTGCACAGTCCATAGGCCGGATAATTAATGCAAGAGCAAATAGGCCTTAAAGAAAAATTCTGTTTATGGATCTTAGGTACTCCATACAGCTTTGGAGAATTTGATACATTAGTCTTAAGTCTATTTCTCTCCATCACTGAAATGACTTCTTTTTTAAAAAGTTCATCAACTAAAAAATTGTTTGTTTTTTGCAGTTTAGTAGACGGATCCTTAACGATTCTGCTAAATACTCAATATTGAATATTGAAGTGATAAAAATTGTTAATTAATGTACAAAATAATTCGTCTAAGATAATTTTTGCACATGTGAGCAACCCCATGAATTGTCGGTCTTCTACAATATTTAATTTTATTCCTTCTTATTTTTTTTTAATACTTTTTTTAAAATTATTTTCTTTTTTGTATGTCATAATAAAAATAACTTTAAAGCAGCTACCAAAATTAAAATTCGCAATAGACCGCTCAAGATTAAATCCGTTATAGCAAGGTGTGTCGGATATTCCAATAAGATAAATTTTAAAAGTTTTCGACACTACCTCAAATGTGCTTGCTAACCATCTTGGCATCTTAATGAAACATCCTTCTGGGATACAACAACACCATTAATATATAGGCAAATTTTCTATAACACTGCTGATTATCTATCAAATCTGGGATGGAAAATTTTATTCACCGATGGTTCAAGATCAAATAACATGACTTCGTTTATTGTTGTACACGAGAATGGTATGATCATCGGATACAGTCTATTTCACACCTACTGTTCCAACTTCACGGCCGAAGCGTTAGCTATATATACAGCAGTCAAATTTATTACAGCCACTGATAGTCTTTCGTGGATTTTGGCGATAAAGAATACTTTGTACGATTCTTCTCTGATATCCAAAATTAGAAACATTTGCATAAAAAATCCTAACAAGATTAAGATTATGTGGGTTCAATCGCACGTTGGAATACTAGGTAATGAACAGGCCGAGGCAGCGGCTGTGCAGGCAAAGTATAGGCCTCTACACCGTGTCCAGACTTTTGAGAATCATGATATTTTAAATCGAATTTCATAATTCTCTACAAGCCTGAAGAACATGAAATCCAACTACCAGCATGCTTACAAAAATTTAAATCCAAATGGAGAACGACCAAGTTATCCTATGAACTGTCCTAGAAAGATTTCCAAACTTATAGTTAATATGAGATTTGGCCACAGCAGATTAACTCACAAATATTTAATAGATAGGTTCCAACGTCCCATTTGCTCCACCTGCAGTAGGCAACTTACCATTTCCCATATTTTGGACGAATAACAAACTTTTCACAATATTAGAACTAAATAGTTCCAATTTATTCAACCATCAAGCTATTGGAAAAATATTAACGATCACAACATTGAAATTTTCCATAAATTCATATTAACCCTAGAAAGAAAATGTTATTTTTCAGTAGGGTAAAGATAACGTTACGTCTGAAAGACGTAAATTTTCTAACATCCTTTTAAGGACTTAAAAAATAAAAATTGGCACAGGAGTTATTAAGATAATTTATTTATTGAATTTTCTCTTTGATAACAAAAAATTTGGTAAATAAATATAAAAATAGAAACAAAACAACAACAAATTTAATAGAGTTAAAAAATTAACTCTTTATACACAAAAAGACGTAACTTATCTATGCAGGGTTAAACTGTAATCTGCTTCACAAGTTATAAATAAGCTTATCTAATTTTACGAGACGAAATCCTTAATAATATTGTATTATTGTAATTAATTATTAATAAAATAAATATTTTCTTTCTTAATCTGGCAACCCTATAATATTTTAGATTTATGAACTTTCTTTGAAAAACAAAAATTTCTTTTAAATAGCATATTCTTTCTTATTTAAATTAAAATAAAAATCAAATTTTTATACTAACAACCTGATAAAAAAAATTCACGAAATTTATTTAAAAAATTTCCAAAAAATTGTTTTCTGATATTTATAAAACTTAAAAAAAATAAATATTTCCAAAAAAAAAAATGTTTACAGTTAATAAACTTAGGCTATGGAAAATTAATTAATTATTTTAATAAAGTCTGCTGCGTTGTATAAAAACATAATAATTAATGTAACGTGTATAAAGGTATTTTGTACTATAAATAGTTTTAATTCGTTAAATCATAAAAATATTCGCGTTTAATTAACCAACAAAAGCAAATCAAGAGCAAAGCATAAACAAATTTTATATTTTTTAACACAATAAACAACCACAAATAAATAATTAAACAAAAAATCAAAAACAAATGATTTTATTTATTATAAAATATATAAATATATAAAATTAAACAAACAATGTAAAGTATATATATATATACATATGTCACTATATACCATTTAAATAAAAAATAGAAAAAGAATTATATACATAAAATTATATATAATGATAGGCAGAAATCATCAAAATCAACCAAACAAAATACAATAATAACAAAAAAATATGAAAATAAATAACAACAAAAGTGTTTTAATTTTATTTGGTATTAGAAAAATAAGTAACAACAATAACAAAAACTAATTATGATTTTGCGCACTTCTCTTTTAGCGTGTATGAAGCTTTATACTATTGTAACACCTAAAAGTATGCTAGGAAACAAACACAAAACCCATATGCATTTTAGCCTCAAGAGAATCATTTAAAAAAATATATATATTTTTTTATTAGAAGTGGTGGGCGAGTCAAAATAAATTTTGAAGTGCTGGGTGTTCTTTGGCTCTTAATATTTTTCTATACAATTTTTCTTATCTTTTTTTGTAAAAACTCAAGTTATAAACAAAAATATTTCATTTTTATGTCTGCTAATGACGAGCATGTCTGAAATGGTGTCTGCAAAGTTTTAGTTGGCATTATTTTGACATTTATTTGTTGCAAGCTTTTTTTGTTTTAGATTTATAGTCCACAAATTGAGTTATTTGCTATTGAAAATTGTTCATTTAATTTTCAAATTGAGTTAAAGCTTTAAGATGTTTTTTGTGCAGACAATGTAATTTTAAATTAATTTTAAAATAATTTTTAAAAAATAATATTATTAAAATTAAAAATAATTTATTAAATTTAATAAATCTTAAAATTCTCAATTAGTATAAAAATTAACTAAAATTTTTTTAATTGAACTTTTTTATCTCAAATTACACCATTAAAGCTATTTGTGGTATTCAGCTGTACTTATATTAAAAATAGTCCACTTTGGATTTAATTATTTGAATTGAAAAGTTTTTTTAACAAGTGAACAATTCTGTACCCTAAACTTGAATTAAATGCTAAATACATAAAGCAGACCTTAGCAAGAGTTCTCGAATATTTCGGACACGAGTAAATAAAATAGTTAACAAACAGATGACGCAGTGTTTACGTCTTCGGTAAAAAATCCAGTTTTATAAATGAGATCTAAATAAGAACAAATAAAACTTAGGAGATCCGAAAGCCTCATATAAAATAATGTAAACAAAAAATTAAGTGCTGCATAATGCCGCTGAAATTTGACTTTGTTACTTTAAAAAATCTACGTCTCTGGCCCCCCTGATATTTGTTATCATTGCTATGTCAATTCTTATATCAATTCACCAATTTGTTATAAGTGAGAAAAATTAAAATTGCCTTATCATCAAAATATATCGCACTTGTGCTACAAAAGTGTAATAACTCAACATCTTTTCACTTTCCATTTTAAGAAACAACTTGAATTTGGTATTGATTTTTTTTTTGGTAAGAGAAGTAGCACCTTAAGCAACAATGCCTATATAATCAATTACCATGCTACATTCTTTAGGAAAGGGATAGAGAAGAGATGAAACAGGTGGTGAAAGTAGAAGGATAGTCGGAAATTAACTGCCGTATAAGACACCATAGCGACCATTGACTATGCCTTCATCGCTGAGCAGCCCCACCGACAGTCAATTTTTATTAAACCAAGGTCTTCGTTGGGAATCGAGCCCACAACCCCCGTACTGGCAAGCTATCTAATAGCCTACAGGGGCACCTGAACAGTCTTGTCCACTCTTTCTTTCGCTTATCATTGATATTAAAGCGTATACAGCCATCCATTTGAGCAAGTCATCTGCCAAACGGTGGCTAGATTTCATATCCATATAAACTAAATGATGAAATAAGACCACCCTGTCGAAGGAATGTAAATACTAAAAAGGTTCAAATGTATCGATTCATCATCGATCGTGGGAACAGTAAAACATTGAAAATTTAGGGCAAAGATTATGACGAGCATTCGAATAAATTTCAACTGGTACAAGAATTAAAATCGCGAGATTATAATAGCAGCCATTATATCATTAACTCGGCCCTAGAAAAATTGAAAAATTTTATTACAAATTGCATTAGAGGAAAAATTTACTGTACTATGGACCAAAAGAGTGATGCAATTTAATAATACCTTTCTATTTACTGTGGGACCACCTAAAATCATAAGTCTATGACAGAGCATAATTAGCCTACCCGTGATAGCAATATTTCCTAAATCATTTTAAAATCATCAAATACTAAATTGTTGATTAAAGAAACACTTTCTTTTTGTTAATTTATTTTATTGTAATTTAATGCAATTTGATATTAAATAAATAAGCTTTTTGTAAATGGGCTTTTTGGCAGCACACTACTATGATGGCTCAATTGTTATACAACATTTTTGTAATTTTTTTAACAACATTTCAGAAGAGTTGCTTTTTAAGAATTTATACATAACATTTCCCATAATTAGTAACGAACTGAAAAATTGATTAAATTTAAGACTTGTTTTCGCCTCGATTACTTAATCTCAAAGAAGTACTGACATTACAAAAGTAACAAATAAAAATAATTTAAAAAAGTAAAAATAAATGCATTGCAACTATAAATAAAATCGATTTTAATTTCCTTATACCATACGGACCATTTTATATGTTTAAAATAAATTTAAAGAGAGAAAAAAAAATTATGTTGCAATAACTCGTGTTTTGTGTGTGCATGCGAGTTTGAGTGAGTAGTTATAACATCTGACAGCATGTGTTGGGTAAAAGTTAACAAGTTTCATTAAGTGTTATTAATACTTTAATTAATTACTTGCATACAAAGTACTTTTTAAATAACCAAATGTTTCTTACTTGTCTTCCCATTTTGTTAATGGTGTTGTTGTTGTTGTTGTTTTTGATATTGTTGATGTTGTTATTGTTATTATAAACTCAAACCGTGCTACTATGGCCACAAATAGAGAAAGAAGAATGTTAAATTATGTTTCCATAAAGTCATGTTTAAACACAGACAGTGGCATACAACACAAAAACGTTCAAACATTAAGAGAGTTGGCATGCATTTCAATACTCGTAAATGTGTGTGTGTGTGTTTGTGTGTGTGTGGTTGATGCACATTAATGTAAAGGACTCCTTTACGGTTAGAATAACATATGATGAGCCTGTTTTATAAAATCTTTTACAAACTCATTTTCATTCATATGAATATCCTTAAAACATAAAGAGCCTTATGTACACACTCACACATACAGAAACTTACAAGCTAAACGCATATACATATATAAGTATAAATAAACTTATGCTTGTTTGTAAAAATAAGGTAGGATGTAAACATATGTTTTCTTCTTAAAAGTAGTTTTCCTGTAATTAGAAATTTTTATGATGGTTGTTTTTCCTTCTTCAGCTTCTTCTTTTGGCTTTTGTTTTAAAGCTCTGCAGCCTCACATATTTAAAATTAAAGTTGTTTTCTTGTTTTCTGTTTCTAGAATTAAGTACAATATCGACATTTACATCCCACCACAATCTTCTATCTTTATATCACTTTTATTCCACAAAGTCTACTATTTTATGCTGTTTTTAGCTTAAAACTTTTCAGCAAAAAATAAAACAAAAATTAATAACTCCGCCATATATGTGTCATATGTGTATATGTATGTGTGTGGTGTCAACGACATGAGTTAAATAACTCCCCAAAGCTACAATACAACAAAAAAAAAACATAAAGTAAAAGAGACCTTTTTGAATATTAATAGAATAATTAATACTTCACTGTACAAATTTTATTCAAAAGGCTTAAATTGTTCTTTGTTGCTGGGATTTTGTATAAGAAGTATAACAATATGCTGGTATGTTTTTAATGAATTTCCGGTTTTAAGCATTAAATAAGATGGTTTTGTAAGTATAATTTGTATTCTAACTGATTATAATCAGAATATTAAACAAAATTTAAAGTAGAGCCTTGTAAGGTCATTCTAAATTGTAATTCAAAATATTTCATTTTATTTTTGAGTTCAGTGGTTGTTAAGAGATATATCTTCTATCACATAATTTGTTATAATTATTTCATAAGAAAGAATTTGTTATTTAGTTTCCGTTTCCTTGTTTTTGTATGTTTAAATATTTTAAATTTTAATTTTTGTATGTTTGTATGTATGAAGAAAATTATTTTATATGTTTTGTCAAATGTTTTTCAAAAATTTTTTCTTTTCAAATTGTTATAATTTTTGTTTTTGAAAATATAAAAAATAATTTCCTGAAGAAGCTTTCCATAGGAAAGCGAAATATTGAGAGAAAAAAAAATAAAATCGTTATAATTTAAATGACCGTGTGAAAAGATTAAAATTTAATAGAAAATAAAAAAAGGTCGAATAAAACTGAAAATAATTTGATCTCATATTAATTACGATTTCTTGAAAATTATTATTGCGGTTCTTTTTGTTATGTTGGGTGGACTGTTGTTTTTCACAAATGGTATTTGAGGACTCTGTATAATTTGTAGTTAGGGTGTTATGTAATAAATTTAAAACCACCATATATTTGTAAAATTTTAAGTTTAATAGTGTATAACTTTTAAGGGACAAAAAAGGACAAAAAATCGAAACCATCCAAAGAAACGCAAAAGTGTTTTCTTTAAGCACCTGCCCGGACCCGCCCTTAAAACAATTTTTTTTATTTTAATGAAAATACTCAAAATGTTTACAAACAAAATTCTATCAAAATTGCTGTTAAATTTACTTAAGAAACCATTAACTGCCTTAAATACAAATTGCAGAAAACAAAACGTAGGTAGAAAGAGAGGAAAGTTATTAGTGATATAAATATTTCTTCAAATGATTGATATGCTTTTAAAAAACTTCGTAGAATTTTTCATGCATTTTTGCACAGATAAACCAGTAAGTCAGTAGATAGTATTGATGCATTTGAATTTGGATTATCATCGGTACGTACGGGGATACTGAAAATTAGTTATGAGTTGGACTTCCGATCTTGAGGATCAGTAAGATATAATGACACCAACAAAGAGATAAGAAAATTGAAAAAGAAACATGTTAAAGATGCGTTTTTCAAACACGGATTAATTATAGATCAACCAAAACAAGGATCAGGCAATACAAACGATGGCAATACCGCAAGAATATTCCTTTTGGATCCAGAAACTATATCTAATATAACAGGTGTTGATATAGATGTTATTTCAAGATTTAAAACAATTATTGAAGTACTTGCGTGCAACGAACGAATTAATGCTAGAAAATATGGTGATTATGCCAAGGGAACCGCTGCTATATATGCATCCAAATACAATTATAGAAATATATAAGCAATGGTGCACAAAGTTCTTTATCATGGAGAAGATGTCGTTAAGCACCACTTATTACAGATTTATCAGAGGAAGCCTAGGAAAAAAGAAATAAAGATTACAGATTTTACAGAGAACATAGTACCAGAAAAATGGCACGAAGTCCTACAAATAAAGATTTATTTCATATATTATTGCCCACGTCAGATCCTTTCATCTCTAGCATTCCAAGTCAATGAAAAGTGAATCATTTGGACCTACATGCCGAAGTTAAGGCATTGCTACAGAACAGAAGTAATACAGAGAGGAATATATAATATTTACAGGAAATATTCCAGCCATATGAATAATAATTATAATTTGCATTTGATATTTGAATGAAATAAAGTATACAAATATTAATATTAAATGTTATTTTATTTATCTACACTCTATTTATGGCTACAAATAAATATATAATTAAAGAAAATTTCAATTACCCTGTTGTATTTTAAAACTGACTAAAAACTAGGAAATATGCAAGCATTGTTAAGCATAAAGTTAAATGCAGCGCACTCTACCGATATTAATAAAACTTGAACTCAATAAAAGCTTAAAATGTTATCTATTGATTAATAAAAGAAATTCTAAAAAATCTTTATTAGTTAAAAAGTTACCGAGTTTTGGCCAATGAAATTTGGATTTTGAGCCACTGTGCGACGAATTAATATTGGATTCTGCTCAATACGTACACTCCTTTAACAGGTTGGTGCCATTACATCATTAAGAGAGTATGTTATATATAAACATCCATAATTCGACGGATGGCTCGGACTGATAATTGCGTTTGCCATAAGAATTTCAAAATCCTCTAGAAGTTGTGTGAATTAATGAGTGATTTTTCAACTCAGTTTTCTTTTCCGGACTATTTGGTAGCGTTCTTTAGCTACCACTCTATTTACTATGGTTTTTCAGAGAATGCTTTTTAAAAATCTCACAAAGTATGACTTTTCGTTTGACAATTAATTCTCTCGAAAGGGTTTTAAAAAACACCCGATACACCTATTGCATTGTGAAATATCATACGAATATTCGGCATATACGGGTCTGCTGACTAACTAATACGCATTTCTTATTGAGCGTAATTTAGTAAATTTAAAACAATTAACTTTTGTTTTGATTCACTTTTTATGACAATAAAAATTTATAATTTTTTCTTTCTGCTCTTTGATGCATCTAAATCCTTAAGGGATCTCTTTTGATGCTTAATTCGAATACGTAAAGAAATCTTGATATGACTTTAACTGGCTCTTTCTTTTATTTCTATTTATAAAAACACTTTAAGGAACTGGTTAAAGTGTATAATTGTGAGTTGCTTTTAGCATGCCGCAAAGATAAATAAAATATTTAACTATTCGTTCGTCAATTGACTACTTTTTCAGAAGATCAATTATTATTGTTTTTTTTTTTTTTTTGTAAAATAATATTATTAGTGATTAAAACTTGTGTAATGCAATGCTCAAACGATAACAATTTATTTCTGGTTCTTTTCCACATGGCCCAATATCAGTGAATTTTTGTACATCTCAATCTCTTTGGCAAATTCTAGTTGGTAAAGAAATTATTAAACCGTTTAATATACTTTGACTCCGAAAAACAAACAAAATTAATCTCTATATTATACAATAAACTTTAAATCATCTTGATAACTCTCTTAGACAACATTAAAAATACTTAAACAAGTTGTTATAAAAATGACATCGACATGCCAACTTAACACTTGTCATACAAATTTTATTAGGTATCGTAACTAAAAGACATTCTCTCACTACCAAGTTTCAGTACATTTTTAAAATTCTTAACATAACAATGACTGCATTTAGTATTCCTACACTGTATGAGTTGAGTAATTTAAGAGCTTCACTTACAACAAGTGCGACAAGTATGTAATACCGAGTGCTACTTGTTAAATTCGAGTACGTTTTTTAACTTGTCTTTTAAGGGGGCAATTAACTAACTTCAATATGAATGCAAACAAGTATTCATATGATGATACGTATGTACAGCTGTGGTCAATATAATAGCACCACGCACAAATTTATACTGACTCCGTTTACATCTGTTTAACTGTTGAGCCGATTCAACTCAAAACAAGATAATAAATTCTTTAATGTTAATGGTTTTTTCAACATAATAATAGCACTTCAGTTTATTTTTGACAAAAATTAGTGGTCTTTTTTGAAATAAATCAAAAATCTTACAGATAATTAATTGAATGATTTCAATATTACCGGGGCACAAAGCCTTCCCATGGAATCCTCTAAATGTTGGCATCTTTCAACTTTGATGGAACTTAAAATTTTCTGCTCAGCCTCCCAAAGCTCCTCAACGCTTGTTAGTTTTATTGTAGATAAACCCTTCTTTATGACCGTCAACATATTTTCGATAGGGTTCAAATCTGGGGACTGTGCAGGTCACTCCATTACATTGATAGAGTTATCGTTGAACCAATTTTTTGCCATATTGCTGGTGTGTTTGGAGTCCAGCGCCATTTCATAGGGAGAATATGGCAGCATAAGTTCATCACGGATTTTTACATAAACCGATGAATCCATAACGGGTTTGATCCAATATATAGGACACACACCTTGATACGAGAAGCAACCCCATACCATAATACTATGACCTCCATGTTTGTTAGTTTTTGTTGTGAATTGCACTGTAAATTCGCTATTATGTGACCTACGGACAAAACATCTGGAACTCTTTCCACCAAAAAAAATTAATTTTGGATTCGTCAATGCATAGCATATTTTTCCACTTTTCCTATGGTCAATTTAGATGTGCTTTAGTAAAAGATATCGGTTTAGCAACATGCTTAGAGTAAAGGAGCGGCACTTTTCGAGGACTATAGCCGTTGCGGCTGTTGTCTCGAAGTCTGCGGCGAATAGTTTCCACGCTTGCCGGTACATCCACGGATTTGCTTCAGTCGTCCGTGCTAACCGTTTTACTATTAAGGATGACAAAACCCGCTTCCTACCACGGGATTCAACATTTTGCTCATATTTTATGGCATTTATTATCATTTTATTGGAACAGCCCAGCAATTCTGTTATTTGGGAATACGATTTACTCTTGCACGCAAATTTTCTTATTAGTTCACGTTTTTCTGGTTAACAACGCTTTCCGCAACCCATAACTATACAATTTTTATAAAATTATTACACGATTTTATTGAAAGTATATTAAAAAATTTGTATTACCTTCCGTTTTTTACTTTTTTTTCACAAAATTTTGCAGAACCAATTTAAAAAAGCCGACTGGTGCTCTTTTATTAACTGCACGAAATGATAAGTGTTAACAAAAGATCTTTTATAACTGATTTAGAAAATTCGACAACAAATACACATACTCTGAGATAGTATAAAAAATGTGACTATTGTGTTTACATCTTTCGAATCAGAATATTGCAACTGGTGCTATTATATTGACCGCAGCTGTATATATGAACAGTTGTACACATCCTTTGCAATTCATATTTTAACATGCAAATATTTATAACATATCACACATAAAATGAAACAGTTTGCTATTTTGTTTGTTAGCGGTCTTGTTTAACAAGTCTAAATTGTATTACGTGTGTGTGTGTGTGTAAAAAGTTTTTTTTTTATTGTATAAAGTATTTAGAAAATCTTACTTTTTTATAAAAATAAATAAAATTGTTTAAATATTGGTTTTTAATAATAATACTGTACATTCGCTATTGGCAGATAGCACAGAGCTTTTTACGATTCAGCTTAAGAGTCCCTTAAAGAACGATTCATGTCTAACTGAATATAGGACTCTCCTGTAATTTTATACTTAAGCTTCCCCAAAGCTTAAATTATATTCGTCATGGCTTCTTCTTTTGGATTTTCTGCGCTGCAGTTATAACATTTTCCATCAATTTTACTCTGTAGAAACACAACTGTTGGGAGCCTACTTTGTCGTTCAAGTTGATTTCGCTTTCCGTCGATTTATTAGGCGCAATGAAAATTGTCCGCCATTATACCTAACATGTGACCAACAGCACGTCACCTCTGTCTGATAAAAAAATGTAAAATCGTACAAATCTAATTGTGATAAAAAAAAATTTACTGGCACAGTAGAAATTTTATTTTAAAAAACGTGAACGGATATTAGAAAATTGCAGCTTAATATCTCGTTATGCTGATACACTTAAGCGAAACGCAAAATTCAAAGTAACACAAAAAGTCGCAATATGTTACTAAACTATACTAATTGTTGCAATTGCTTGCAAGCCAGCATGCTGTACGATATAGCAAACTAGGGTAATCTAGAAAATGTTACACCTTTTACTGAAACTGTTGAGCAAAAAGTACGAAACATAAAAATAAAACTAAAAGAAAATATATTTCACTTTCAAATATCGTGAGTTATGTATGTTCGATTTTCGAATTTTTTTTTTTCTAGTATGTTGGTTTACATGTCTGCTATATATAAGGTTGAAGTAGTGAAGAAAATTATTTCGGATTATCGTCGAATCACTATTAGAGAGGTTGCTGATGATGTTGGTATATCGTTCGGCACATGCAAACAATTTTTGCGGATGTTTTAGGCATGAAACGTGCTTGCCACACGGTAGATTGGAAGATTGTTCCAAAATTGCCAACTTTTGAGCAAAAACAACGTCGAATGAACATCGTTCAGGAGCTGTTGAACGTCATCCACGACGATCATTATGCTCAAAAAGGTCATAACTGGTGACAAATCATGGGTGTATGGTTATGCCATTGAAACCAAAGCCCAATCATCCTAATGGAAGCGTCGAGAAGGGCCAATACCGAAAAAGGCACGACAAATTCGGTCAAATGTGAAAGTTTTGCACACAGTGTTCTTTGATTGCAATGGCGTGGTGCATCATGGATTCTTGCCAAAAGGTCGTACGGTCAATAAGAAATACTACCTTAAAGTTATCCGCCATTCCCACAAAGCAATTCTTCAGAAACGCACAGAATTGTGGAAAAACAAATCAAAATCGTAATCCTGCCTCAACCACCGTATTTCCCGGACTTGGACCCTGCTGACTTCTTCGAAAGAGGAGCTGTTGGCGATGCCAAAAAGCACGTTTCAGAAGTGTTTCGAGGATTGGCAAAAACGCTGGCATAAGGGTATTATTTTGAAGGGAACAAGATAGTTATTGATAAAAAAAATAAATCCTTTTTGAAAATATTGAAAACAACGGTAATTTTTTGATCATACCTCGTACAATATTTCATCAGTAAGAATAATTCCGCTTAAAATACTTCAAGTAGAACTTCGTTAAAAACATAAACTGTAACCCGAATTGCTTAAGTATAAAATCGATAACTTGCACCACTGTATCGCCAAAATTTATTGCCCTAAATAGATTATATAATTTGCCTGCGCATATTGCTTCGACAAATAAACTGTTAATAGATTGTTGGGTGCCGAATAGCCTCGCAGTTTTCGTAAAAAACAACAACCACAAAACCAAGCTAAACATTGGTTTCAACCGAGAATAAAATTTAATTATATAAGTTGTAATGGAAGTCATGTGAATGATCATTTCTGTTTTTAATTTCTATCTTAACTTATATTCATTAAAATATAAAAAAATTATTTTCTTAGAGGAATAACTTGAAGAAAATTTTGTAAAAATTGAATTCTAATGATGCAAACAGCTTTCTTGAAACGAAACCTTATTTCATTAATGCTGAACACTTATTTCAAGATGACAATAAGTCAAGTAGTGATCAATATTATATGAAAGGAAAAAAGGCCCATGAATATAGTAATAATATGCGCTGCACAGTGGAGCAAAAACCTAAAATTTTGGAAATAAATCAGAAATATTTAAAAGTGTAGTAAAATGTTTAATGCTGATAGTATAAAAATAATTGAGTTAAAGTTTATGGATTTATTTTTTAGACCTTTCAGTATCGACGCAAACTGTACTTAAAGAACAACATAATTATAACTTGTTTCCCTTGCTGCAGGGGATTAACCAATGCCATTAAAATAATTCCCAATTGCGATTGTGCCAGAACTAGGAAATTACGTTATGGGGAGGAGGAAAGATGGAGTAGTGTTTTCACTTTCCTACATTGAAACTGACAGGAAAGACCTCTGGAGGGAGTTTATTCCACATACGGACACTTTTGCTAAAACACGAATTTCCCCTGTAATTCATAGTGCGATTCACTAGCTTAACAACCACAAATAGATGAACCCTCAAGGAAAAGCGTATTAAACGCAAAAAAGCGCAAGTAACAGAAAAAAGTTCCCTTATTTTATTAGAGCACTTACCATTGTCGATGCTCTAGAGAATCAATAAAGTTGAATACCCTACTGTCCCCAATAAATCTCTTGGCTCACTCTTGTATGTTATCGAGCAACTCTAAAATAGACTTTTTTTGGGCCACCGGCCTATACATGAGACTTGTATTTCATTTTAGGATGTATATTGGTGGTATATATAGTACGATTATCGAAAGGAGTGAAAGCTTCTTTAGAAACTTAAAAAATATGCTTAGTCCATCGAACATCACAGTGTATTTTCATGCTTAATTTGATTGTTAATTGATTATTATTTTTATTTTGAAAGTTAAAATAGCATACTCTCTTATCTCTTATCTTTCTAAATTTTTATAACTTTAAATATAAATCATAATTATATAAAGAAATAAGCAAAAAATAAAGAAATTTAATGCTAAATGACATCAATAATATCAACACTGATAAGAATAATAGGTTGTGGAATTGAACGGTTTTATCATATGAGAGTACATGTATGAAAAAATACTTTCATCATAAAAATGAATGGATACTGAGGAAGCAAACAAATAAAATTAATGTCTGTTTATGTGTACGTTGTTATATATAGCATATATATTTATATATATATTAATCATACTTATAAAATGACCATTTGAGAAAAATGTACCACAAGAAAATTACAAAATTGTTAAGTGAAGTAAAAATAATGTAAAAAATGTAGTAACTGCTACTTAGTTAATTCCCTTAGTCATTCATAAAAGAATATACAAACTAAAATAATGGTTATTAGCAACGAATATAAGATAACCTATAGCTTCATAATATGTTATATATGATGCTTCTATATATTATTTAAAACATACACTTTCACAAAGTTTAATATTATTTAGTTAGTTTGAAAGATTAAAAAATTTTAAGTTCATTAAAAAATCAACAACTTGTATTTTATAAAATTTTAATATAACTTAACTCACAGTACTACTGACTATTTGAAGTCTGAAAGGTACTAATTAATTCTAGGACATATTGTTACGTTTATACCTTTTATAAAGGTTTTGTTGTGAGTTCTTTATTGCAAAATAAATAGCACACAGTTTTTTAAGTTTTTGAATTTATAACAATTTTATTTACTTTAACTACACACAAAGCTGACACTACAGAACAATTTACTTAAGATGCACTTGATGAGGTTGAATGTTACATTAACTGACTATCCACTCAGACGCTGCCCTATTTATATTTGTCCATTTAATGTCTAGGAAATTTAAGAATCTTCTACTCCCTTTGTATCACATTTTGTTGTTGTATGTTGTTTTTGCGATGTATAGGCGTCTGTATGTCTCTGTGTATTTTTATCTTTATGCTAATAAGGTTTCTGCTTGGGATTTATTTCAAAATCTTTGTTGTTGTCTTTTGTAGAAAGGGTTTCTTAGAAAACTACGCAGATAGTAAACAGCATGCATGTTTGTTGTTGTCAAATTTGTTTTTATCTTAAAAGCCACGCAGTTAGTAAACAGCATAACAAATTGTTGTTGTTCGCGTGTATAAAATTTCTACACAGTTTGTAACTAGAAATTTTGTTGTTGTATCATAAGTTTTCTTAGCAAGCCACGCACTTCGTAAACAACATACACAATAGTTCGCTTTATTGCTTTATTATTTTATTTTAAAAATTTAGCAAGACACATCTGTAACAATATATTTTTCACAGTTGCTGCAGTCATATAATATTTATCTTAATATTTAGCTTTATATTGTAATTCAAGCTTCTATTGTATCCTCCCTAGCCTAACGTAATGTTCCTTCCTTGTTTCTTACAGTCTATCGTTTTAAACCGTATGTTTTTTATTTCAGTACACACGAGTCAACCATAGACGAAACATTTGAGGAAATACCAGTGGTGTGTGTATTCTCCTTATTGCCAAAAATAATGTTCCTTCCTTTTTTCTTGCAGTCTATCGTATATAACATAGACCCCAGGCAGCATTTAATAAAAAATATTTTAAAAACCAAATTTTTCTTTTCAGTACACACGAGGCAACCACAGAAGAAACATTTAAGGATATATCAGTGGCGTTTGTATTTTATGCGTAAATAAAAACACAGATACTTACAAAATAAAATAAGTGACGAATAAACAATAATACCAACAATTATTTTTATTGAAGAAATATTATATAGAAGAAGAAGAATAATGGATATAACTTAAATATAAAAAAAAACAAAACTATTAAAAAATATTTTCTAACTTTAATGATAGAATACACTCTCAAAACTTGTGTTTCTTTAAGGAAAATAACCTGCAAGTAAACTGCAGCTTAAGGCACTTAGTGTAGGGTAATAAATGTTCGTAATACCTATGAATAAAAAATGTATGTATATATGTTTTTTTTTTCACATATATATATTTAAATGTATTAATTTAACTGCGTTGCCATCTCAGTAAATGTATTAGTTGACAAAGAGAGAAATGTGGTTGCGAAAAAAATGTTGATTTTGCATTTAAGCTTATTAACGCATTAAAAATATACTTTAATGGTTTGATAGTCATACAGAACGAGTAAAATCTACAAATGAATATAGAATCTATATGTAACTTTTATACAGATTCCAACTTTAACCAAAGTGACATTATAATTGTAAAAAAAAGAAAACGAAAATCTGAGAATCTGTTAATTAAGTAAAATGTTGTGTAATAAAATTTTATGCAATTGGCCGTTTAAACATCAAGAAATGAAAATATATAAAATTGATTAAAACCATAAATTGTATTTATTTCATTAATAACGCTACTTGCAAATTATTTTATCTTCGGCAACAGAAATTCAACTAATGTTAAGCAAATAGAAAAACAAAAGCCAGAATTACTAATTAACTGGAAAGTGAGAAGTAGAGAGAAGAAAAAAGTTTGGCAAAAATATTAAGGTACCACAACATTTCAATGCAAATGACAAGACAATGAAACAACAACTTTTTCGGTTTTACTTTAAAGTTTTGTGGTCAATAAAATGTAAGGAAATTTATTATAAAAAAGTTTTATTTTAAATAAAATCATAGAAAAGTTGTTTTGCTATAGCAAAGTCCTTTTACAACTAAATGGAAAAACAGTGTTTTGATTTCCTGTATAAATAATCATAGAAAGTCGTAATAAAAAAAATTATAAAATAACACACTGGTTCCTCTAAAGAAAGTCAACTTAAAATTAACAGTGGCTAGATATGACACTTTATATGGATTTCTTACAAAAATTTTAACTTGAAACATTTTGAATTGACCGTCTTTAGATGAACCAGTACGATAAATCTTTATCCATTATTAACGCGACAAGTGTTTATTAGCATTAGCAACAATGCCTATTTAGTCAACTACCGTGCTACATTCTTTAGGAAAGGGATAGAGAAGAGATGAGACAGGTGGTGAAAGAAGGATAGTCAGAAATTAACTGCCGTACAGAAGACAGCACAGCGACCAGTGAGCTGAGCAGCCCCACCGACAGTCAATTTTTATTTTTGTAGTGAAAAGCAACCAAGGTCTTCGTTGAGAATCGAACCCACAACCCCCATACTGACAAGCACTACCTACTAGCCTACAGGGGCACCCTGTAAAGTTAAAATGTTTCGATAAAATAAGAAAAAGAATTTAATTGTTTTAATTTTAGTGATTGAAAGCACCATGTATTTATAATTTAAGAGATATAACAAACTCGAATTAAGCTTTTATTATTTGTTGGCCTAGAGCAATAGTTTATCTAAGTAATATCATTAGCTTAAAACTTAAATTTGGCTTGTGAACATACCGGTTTCGGCTATATGCCATCTTCAGTCACCCTCCCCCCCCCCCGTCCGGGGGGGCACATTATAAGTCTTTATGGATCACACAACCATCTAGACTTATGTCTAGCGGAGATAAAAGGGAGCCCAGTCCCCTTAGGCTAGCAGGAGCCAACTGGAATATCCACTATATTTCCACGGGAATCAGTGAAGCCTCAAAGTTCCACTATTTGTGTTTTTAGGCATTTAGCTCTTTTCTGACTGATTATTGTGGTAGGCTCTTCGGGATTATTGTGGTGGCTGTGTGTTTCAAGGTCCTCGTTTGAGTTTGTGGGTCGGATCATTCACAAGGAACATAATAAATGTTCCAGGTCTAGTGAGTATGAATGCCGTCGTGTTTTTAATTATATTAAGCTTCATGCGTTCTGGACCAGGAGTTGGATAGTCTCCAACTTTTCAGCAAGGAGTGAAGGCTGCGGCCTATTCCAGGCTTTTGAAGTTGCAGCTAGGAGTGACCGGAGGATATACGTATCCGAAGGCCTTCTAGGGCGAGAATGACGCTACATATCATCCACAGTGGTAATGATCCACCATCTGATTAGGGCCAATGGCCAGGTGCAGATGTAAATCTTATCACGTCATGCCATCTTCAGCTTTCCTTTCTCCCTATACTAGTTGCATTTTATTATCAGCTGTGTTTATATAGTTCGTCTTGTTCGTATCTCTCTCCATTCTTTTTCGTTTGTTTCTTTCTATCTAATTTGTCTCTCCCTCTCTGTATATCTCTCTCTCTCCCTTTTCATTCACCTCACCTTCTACCTAAATCGTTTCACGCTCATGCTTGTTATTCGTTCGTGTTTATATGTGTTTCTACTGAGTTCTTTCCTATGACATAATATTCCGTAATTATACGTTTCTGAGGTTTCTTATTGCCTTGGCCTTGTGCACCTGCATAACGTATTTGTGTTAGTGTAATGTTTGTTTTCTTGTAAAAATGTTTCAATCATTCAAATATGGTGTCTGTCAAATATTCTTCATTTATTATTCGTCCCTCAAATGAACAGCTAAAATAATAAAAAGGCAAATAGCTGAACTCTGGGGCTTTACTGGTTCCCATGGAAATATGGTGGATTGTCCAGTTGGCTCCTGCTAGCCTTCAAAGGGACTGGGCTCTCGAAGACACATCTAATGACGGTGAATTTCCATAGATGTGCCCCCTGGGTGGGGGGTTAGTAATAAAAATGATACTTTTGTGATTTTCCGGTACAGATATAATGGACGTGGTATTAAAGTAGACTTTAAGTTTTATTAAGGCTTATTTACTACAAAATTAAAACATTCTTACAAAAATTGATCAACGATTGGAGCCAACCGGTGATGCTATTTGAATATCTTAACTATTTAAACTTATAATCCTCTTTATTCTCTTTTGATTTAAAAAACTTTTTCAGTTATATTTAGAATAGAGCAGAATATAGTGCAAAACCTCCAGATTTGAAATCCTATGTTGTTTAAGCCTAGTTATATAGTGATTGGTAAACATCCTACATTTAAATATTTTGGTATCCTATAGATGGCCAGTAGCTGAAAGAAAATAAATTTGCAACAATGTGGATATCAAATTTAGTATTCAATTTTAGATTAAAAAGTAATCGACACCAAATAAAAGTACCAATTTTGGTTTAAAATAACCAAAACGTTAAAAATGAATTTAAAACCAAATTTCATTTTAAAAAGTGTCACGTATTTTTGTTTTCTTCTGATTTATCAGTCAACCAGTTAACTTTAATCTTTGGATCCTATCAAAAATGGCCTTGTGTGGATTATAAATCTTTTGAAATATATTTTTTATTTAGCCACTGATATTTAAACATGGTCGTAACACTGTGTTATAAACCCATATTTAGGGAAAACAAATTTTTATACCATCTTTGCATTTCAATTTTAAAATATATATATTTGCACGTTAAATTATAACGTTGCCTACTTACACGTCATTTTGTTTTCAATGACTAAAAAATTAACAAAACAAAAGCGAGTTTTTAAACTCCATTACATTTTACACACACACAGACACACATAAAAATACTCACATTTATAAGTAAGTTGCCCGAATTCATGTAACATTTGAGACAATAGTTTCAGTAGTTTTGCCTTTGGTGACACTATTCTTTGTATTGGATTTTAAGTAGTTGTTGGCTTGGTTTTTTTTTCATTTGTAAATTTCTGTAGCTGCCAAATGCACCCTTTTGGCAGTGTTTTGTTTTTGCTTCGAAATCCTGTTGTGTGTTTTTTTTGTTTTTGTTTTTGTTTTTTACTGGCTTTGTTTAAACTTTACCGTCTATTGTGGTTTTATTTCTGCTGTCGGTGATATTGTTGTTGGTTAGCGCCCAACATCAGCATCAGTGTTTTTTGTTTCACTAACAGCAGTTAGAATTGTAAATACTACGTATAACAAAAAAAACAACAACAGAAGCTTCAACTAGCAAAACATTTTACCAAAATAACATCATTATACCGGCAACAATTGCAGACATAAAAACCAAACTGAAACTGATTTTTTGCAAAAGCACTCATTATGAAAACTTAATAATAGCAAAAGGCTCAATATTTTTCCAAGGGGTTGGGTTGGTTTTCTTCAGCAACCTTTTTACGATCACAAACACTCTTCTTTATAACAATGCCAGTGGAAAAAAATTAACAAAACTTTCTAAACAATTTTTACATAACACAAGACATTGTATTATACCATTTATTTTGATTTAAAAATAAAAATGGATTATTATTTTTATGCATAAACACCCTTTGAACTAGTATACTAGCATGTTTATAATAATATATTTATCTGCATTAGCGAAAATCGTTTTTTGATTCAAAACATCTTTGATAATTGTGAATGTTAAAAACATCTTGATCATTTTTTAAAGAACAAAGAAAGAAACCTTTTGTTATTAGGGGCCAGTTCGAACGTACCGTTTTCTATAAAATTTACCTGCCACTTTAAAATTATTACGATATTCTGTGAAGAGCTACTGTTCAAGTTTAGCCCTGCTTAAATCAGTTATGTGATGATTTCTATACCAATGCATATTGACCAAGGAATGAGAGGAGTGTGATTGTCGCTGTTTTATAGCAGCGCTTAATATTGTACAAATAATAACTATTTTCTATAATACCTATTCTCAGGATAACTTAGATGAAAAACAATGAAAATAAAATTTTTTGTTAAGGTCATGCCAACAACATAGGCTTCAACTGAAATATGCTTTAAGGAAAAGAGCATAAAACTTGTCTCGTCAACTGCTTAGATTAACTAACGATGAATGCACCCGCGAAGAAATTCCTGTAATTCAAAGTCACTACATATAATAAATTAAGAGAGAGTGTTGGTAAACATTAACATGCAGTCCGCTATACACTCAAAAAATTATTTCAATCAGGGGGCAACAACTCGACACTTTTGACTGACTTCCAAAACGCCAGTTGCTTTGCAGTTGAGCAAAGTTGAGTTATTCAAAACGCCGCAATACAAAACAGTTACATTGCATAACCCCTGTAGTCTAGTAGGTAGTGTACTAGCTTGTCAGTTTGGGGATTGTGGGTTCGACTCCCAACGAAGGCCTTTTTTTCACTACAAAAAAAAAAATTAATTGTCGATGGGGCTGCTCAGCGATGAAGGCATAGTCACTGGTCGCTGTGCTGTCTTTTATATGGCAGTTAATTTTCGACTATCCTTCTACTTTCACCACCTGTTTAATCTCTTCTATATCCCTTTCCTAAAGAATGTAGCATGGTACTTGACTAAATAGGCATTGTTGGCTGAAGTGCTACTTCTCTTCAAAAAAATAAAAAACAAAACAAAAAACGCAGTCGACAAGTATTAGCAACGTAGTAAAAAAGCTATCACGGCATCGGTATTAAAGTTTATGCTTAATTGTTTACTGTATTTGATACGGTATATTTCAAACAAATAGAAGAAAATGAACAGCTCAAAAGCGTAAGTAAATTGTTTAATAATAAAGAATTAACATAAAACACTAAAATATATTTCAATTTCCATTGCTGCTCGTTCCATTGTCATTCTTTGTCTTATATCAGTCAATGGAAATGCTATTACTTTTTTCTTGAGCAATAAAGTCACCATAATTGTTTTTATGAGTGACCTATATACTGTTGCCACCCCTATACCAAATCGCTCACCTAATTCCCTAAAGCTGTTTTGATTGCTTAGCTTCCAAAGAGTTAAGTAAACCGACTTGGACAAGGGCAGACAGCGTGCCCAGTGTCATTCTTTGGCCACAAAGGCTCTAACATATTTTCTAATAATTAAAAATAAATAAGTTTTACTAACAGTAACAGTAAAAGTAGACATTTTCATCCTAAAGTAGTTGCTACATATAACGTCCGGCATTTTTTAATAACGTCCCAGAAGTTTATAGTTTTTCTATTAATACGCTGTCTTGTAGTCATCGGATTTTAAACGGAAGTTACATTTGAGCGATGCCATCCATTCTCACTTTTGCAAACATTGCATCACCCAGATTCCACAACGTCAACAAAAATAAATCGCACGATTGCATAGTTTCGGAACTTTGCACACGTGCATGATTTTAATATCGAAGTCAGCCTTTACGTATCATCATTAAGCAAGGAAATGTGCCCCTGTAGGCTAGTAGGTAGTGCATTAGCTTGTCAGTCTGGAGGTTATGGGTTCGATTCCCAACAAAGACCTTGGTTTTTTTCACTACAAATAAAAATTGAATGTCGGTGCGGCTGCTCAGCGATGAAGGCATAGTCACTGGTTTCCGTAACTATCCTTCTACTTTCACCACCTGTCGCATTTCTTCTCTATCCCTTTCCTAAAGAATGTAAATAGGCATTGTTTGCTGAAGTGCTACTTCTCTTTCTAAACAAAAAAGAAACGTTTTTGAAACGGATCTCAAAATGATGGCGGCCAGATTAAGTATCTTCTCTATACGTCAAAAATATTTTTGATTTACTTCTTCTTAAAACAGGAATATATTTCCATAAAACTAAGAAATACGTTTGCAACGAACTATGAATTTTAAAATAAATTTATGAAAAACATAAAAACAATGCATTAAATAAAGTAATTATTAAAATAAACATTTTTTATTTTAACAATTTTATTTTTTGGAATCATTTTTTAATTTAATCTACGTTAAATTATGCTGGATTCCTTTAAAAAATATTTTATGATATTTTTCATAAAATATTTATTAATAAAAAAAATATATATTTAAAATATATTATTGCGGATAAAAGCATTTCACTACTACTCATACAGACCATCAGTGGATTTTACCCCAAATTTTGTATAGAAAATTCAAAAGTTTTATATCTTAAGCCAAATTGATTAAATGAGAGTTCTTATTTTAACAACACAGCAAGCAAGCAAAAAAAATCAAAAACACACAGCAAATATTTCGTAAACAAAAACACTTTTTATTTTCCAAAAATATTTTTTAAAGGAATCAAAATCAAATTAACGTAAATTAAATTATTTATTTTTTTGATAAACTCAACTGTAGACATTTTAAATGCATAAATTTTTAAGGCTCTCTCTCTCTCTATTAATGTGGAAATTATCTCTAAAACACTCTTTATCGATTATGTGTCTCTGCTATTTATAAAATATGCATATACTAATTTCCCAGCATAGTCTAATCTGGAGATCCAATTCTCGATGATTTTTTTAAACATTTGTGATCGTATATCCGCAATAACGCGACAAATATTGTCTTCATTTATGGCTTAGCAACAATTGTGATCAATCATTTTTGGCTTAGCGACGCATTTTGTGAGTTAGCGGTTAAAATTCTATAACTTTTGACTGGGTGGATATTTTTTAATGAAAGTTCTCTTTGTCGGATAGAAGATATCTTAAGCTTCAATTTAATGTATTAACTTTAAATTCGGGATAGGAGATCCATATACATAAAATCTTAGAAAATTTTTTTATTCCAAATAAAATAAAATTTCTTTTATCACTTTTCAATAATTATTGTGCTTTTTTGCTCTAATTTTTATGTTAATTTGCATAGAATACATTTTCCATTTAACTATCTTAGTACAAATTTCATCTAAGTATGTCTTCAGTTCAGTTTCAAGCAGCTGCTTGGCGCCTTCGTCCAATTCCATGGGGATGGAATTCCATTGTTGTCAAAGGCTGGATATATATATAGGGAACAAAAATTAAATCGGTGACACAAAAAAATTTTTTTTGAAGAGTTTTGGCCGCCATCTCCAAATGTGTCCCTGTGCGACGTATATTAACGATTTTACATATCCCCACAGAAAAGCAGAAAACAGTCTAGCGGCGTTAAATCGAGCGACCTTGGGTGTCAATTGACAGGTCCAAACATTTTCCAAACGTTTTCCAAACGTCTAGTTGAAATTGCAGCGTCTGCACATCACGTTTCTCAATTGTTGAAAGAAAAAGTCTGTAATCACGTCTCTATAGCGGCCACCACGGTATTGTTTTTAAAGAAGTAGAGACCAATGATTCCACCGCCAAACAGTCAGTATTTTTGGATGTAACATATACTTGAGGATCATTATCACAAAAATAAGTTCCATCGCTAAACAAAATTCAGTTATGAAAATCGATCGGATCAACGGCAGTCTTGCTGTGGGCCCAAACTAAACATAAATCACTTGGTAGCTGATAAAATTGCTGCTGGTTAAAAAAATGTTGGCAATTTAAAATTCTATACCTCTATAAAAAACACCCATAAATGAATTATATGCTACTTTAAAGAATATGTTCATGCTCACTTTTATGTTTGGCGTCAGAATAATAATATATTAAATTTTATATCATTTTCGTTATTTTATTTAATTATTGGTTCCTTTTTAAATACTCGACCGCTCGTTTAAGTGAAATATATCAACGAAAATTGTGTTTTCAAATTAACTCGTTATAATAATTTTGTTGTCTTATATTTCACTCCCTTTTCTTCTCACATATATTTTCCCGCTAATTCTCACAAATTTTTTCATACTTCTTATATTCTTTAGCTTAATTTCTAAACAAATTATAATCGCAGTTTTTTTATAACAGCGGGTGGCAGTAAAATTATGCCGACAAATTTTATCAACGTATGGAGTCAACACCATTGTTCTTCATACCGTAACGCAGGAGCTTTTTTCTATATTTTTGTTAACACCAATAAAAAAAAATATAATTTTTTAACGAAGTATTTTTCCCTTTTTTGTTGCATGTTAGCTACACTGGCATTTGCAGGCAGCCACTAACAAACACTTACTTTATTAAGTTAATAAATCTTTTAGTGGCACCGGAAGTGTAAAGTATTATTTAAACGGAAGTTGTTGGTGTTTAGCACTTGATTTGTGTTTTTTGTTATACTGTATGATATTTAAGTGTAAGGAGAAACATAATAAACCTTAAAGTAGAATATGTTTAAGTTGCAAAAAGTCTAACTTCATGTTGGAATGAAATTTTGAAAAGTTTACCAGAAATTTTTGGAGATTCTTAGAGAATTTTTATTTATTTATTTTTGTTTTTTTTACTAAGTAAATTGTAAAGTTAAAATCAAAATCAGCACTGCATGTATTAAGCAAAATATAGCTAAACTTTGTTAGTTTAAAAAAATGAGAAACCAAAAGTACTACCCACAATAACCGATCTACAAAGGGAGCAGTAAATCCCATATCCCAACTAGAACTAACCTGAAATTTGCTATTTTCTAAGAAAAAATCCTTTTACTAAGTTTAAAATTTTAAAAAGCTTAAATATAATTAAAATATTATAATTTAAGGTAACTTACGTTATGCTCAGCTAGAAATATTTTTTTATATTATTCTGTGCAAAAACGTATTGATATCGGGAAATAATTGTCGGACTCTATTGGAGCGCATTTAGTTGAAATATATAAAAAATAGCAAAATAATTTCAAGCTTGCCTTTAAATGATTCAGAAATGAACCATTCTATCTCTATTAGCAATATAGGAGATGGAATTATAAAAACTTTTTTATACTTCAATTTATTAAAAAGACAATTCGAAAATTTCATTCAATTTTTATGCTTGAGATATCAAAAGCTTTTAATTCTTCATATTAAACACATCCGCAAGAGAGGCTGTTCATGCTGAGAGAGTCGATAAATCCATTTAATTGTTTTAAGATCATGAGATCGATTTTCATAGCAACCTCAGCTTATTATACCAGCAAAAGAGTAAAATATTAATTTATTAGAAAATGACTTTATCACAAAAATGCTATAACATTTATAAAGGGTTAGCCAAAAATCATTTTTGGTGTTTTAAATGCTATAAACAAAACTACTGAATATTTTCTCAAATTTCTTTTTTTATATGAAAGTACAATTTTTCCGGGTAATAATGGAAAATAATTTCATTCAAATGGCTGCCTCGGCTGGCCATGCAGTAGCCTACACGATCGGTACAATTTTTAAGCACATTATCGATTGTGTGCAGCTGTATTTCACCAATGGCTTCACGAATATTGTTCTTTAAAGCGTCAATTGTCTCTGGCTTGTCGGCGTAACACTTATCTTTAACGGCACCCCACAAATAATAGTCCAACGGTGTCAAATCGCAGCTCCGAGGTGGCCAAACGACATCAGCTCTGCGGCTGATATGCGATCTTCAAAAATAGAGCGCAAAACATCGAGTGTAGCTGTGAACAAAAATTCGTTCAATCTGACCCGATAACGATCGCCATTGACTGTAACGGCTACTTCTTACTCATTTTCGAGGAAAAGTGACCCAGTTATGCAGTTATGGGATAAAATCCGCTCCAAACAGTGACTCGTTTCGGATGCGTCGGCTTTTTAGTGTAGACGTGCGGGTTTTCTGTGCTCCAAATGCGACAATTTTGCTTGTTTCCATACTCGCCAAGATCAAAATGAGCTTCTTTTGAAAAGATGATTTTTTTTGGGCACTTAACTTCAACTCCTGAACTAATTGAACTTTGTATGGCGTCATACCAAGGTCTTTATGCAAAATTCGTCTCAATGATGTCTCTAAAAAGTTCAATTGTTGAGAACGGCGGTTAATTTATGTTGATGGCGCTTCACGCACACTTTCTGCCACAGCAGTAATATTATCGGCAGTACGCACTGCTTTTGGCTTATCGATGAGGATGCGTTTCTTTCACTTTTTTCACAAGATAAACGGACGGTGCTTTTCTTTTTTCTTCCTCCAAAATCCGTACGCAATTTTTGCACACATTCTGGAACATTACCATGATTTTCAAAGTAATGTCGCAATATTTCCCAGCGTTGTTCAAGCGTATACACAACCATATTCGTGCAGCGGAAGGATAAAACTAATTATCTATCAAATCAAACATGAGCTAAGTGCTACCATTCACGAAATAAGCACTAGTTGAAAAAAAAGTCAGATGGCGGACCCTTTAGTTACTTTCATAGTGATGCAAAATGACGTGAATGAATAAAAATTTTAAATTTAAAAACCAATTTTTATTTAAGTAATTTTATGCAACGCTAAGTTTTTGTAATAAATACAAATAACAAAATATTGATAAATTAATTTGTTACCTATCCGTACTTTCATATATTTTACTTAGTTGAAAAATATTCTTATATCCAAGTGAATGCTATAATAGTCACTGTATATAATACTCTTGCAATATATTTGAAATAATATTTCGTATACTATAACTATTTTCAAAAATTATACTTTCGCATTTCTCTGAAATTTTTTTCATGTGGATTTTATGAGGCACCCTTCAATTTTTGAATAATTATAAACCTTTTTACTAAAAGAAAACTTTTCTAAATCGGCTTAAACTGACTAAATTTTGCCGGAGGAGACATATAAGGAAGGGACGATTAATAAAAAGCAGTTTTATATAAGAAATTTTGCCTTTAAAAATTAAAAGTTTTTATATTATTTTACATGCCAACGTTGTATACGTTATTCACTTCCGACATGCCAACAAGAAATGATGTAGTAGTCGCAACCTACGCTGATGACAGAGCTCTGCTTTCAATTAATGAGTCCGCTGCTATTGCATCTAACACCATACAACTCCAGCTCGACTTAATAAGTAATTGGTTAAAAAAATGGAACATAAAAGTGAATGCGGAAAAATCTACCCACGTGACATTTACGCTCAATAAAGGTGATTGTCCGCCTGTATACTTGAATGGAGTTGTAATACCTCACTCAAATGAAGTTAAGTACTTAGGCCTTAACATCGATCGGCGTTTAAATTGGAAAACGCATTTAAAAATAAAGAGGACACAACTAAATATTAAAACAAAAAAAAATGTTCTGGCTTCTCGGGCCAAGGTCGGAGTTAAGTGCCAGTAACAAATTACTATTGTATAAAACTGTTTTAAAGCCCGTATGGACTTATGGAATACAATTATGGGGAACGGCTTCTTACTCTAATATTGACATAATTCAAAAGTATCAGTCCAAAACTCTCAGGCTTATAATTGGTGCTCCATGGTACATAAGAAATAACACAACTCATAATGATCTCAATATCCCGGGTATTAGGGATGAAATCAGAAAGTATAGCAGTAATTACTTGGAACGACTTAGTAATCACGAGAACATTCTTGCCATAACTCTTTTGGATGACGGTGACGAAGTAAGACAATAAAAAGACTTCATATACTTGATCTCCCGTTTAGTTTTTAAGTTGTATATATTTTGTTGAAAACGCTATTGTTATACTATTGAAAAATTGTTTTTAAATTTTGGATTGTTAAATTTAATGGAATTTATCGCTACTGCTACATTATTCTAAGTGTAGTTAATATATTTGTTTATTGTTTGATTGTAAACAGATTGCAAATAAAATATACAAACAAAAAAATATTATTTTACATTAAATAGATAAAAGACAGATAATAGATAATTTATTGTGAAATTTATAATTTTTTTGGAATCAGTAGCTTCTTAAATAACCGGTTAAATCTTATAAAAAAACTGTTGATGGATTTTGTGATTTAAAATCACTTTTTACAAAATTCTAATTCCAAAGTTTACCTAATTAGCAAAATATACAATATAAAAGGTATTAATGTCGATTTGGATAACATATGGCATAACTATTACTTATGGTTTATGGCAATAATAACAAATAAGGTATTTTAGAGGATATTCAGCATATGATAGACGCCAAAATGTAAACACACATTTTTTCTTAATCAGTGTAATATCAAGTTTTGTATTAAGTTGTTTTGATTTGTAAATGAAATATTGTTGTCATTCCTTTCGGTAAAAATCGTCGTTATTGGTCGGCTCACCGTTCGAATTTTTCGCCTAAAAAATATTTGGCGGAACGACGATTTATGGGATTCAAAAATGGTAATTTCGACACAAAACATAGTGAGTTTGAATTGGAAGCAGTACTCGACGAAAATTTTTGTCAAACGAAAGAAGAACTTGTATTATTATCACACAACAATCCTTTTCCGGTTTAAAAGTATTGGAATTAAGTCAAAAGCTAGGAAATTCGGTCCCATACGAATTGAAGCCCAGAGAAGTTAAATGGTTTTTTGCCGATGCGAAATGATGCTTCAACGCTACAAAAAGTAGTCATTTTTGCATCGCATTATTACTGGTGATGAAGCATGGATACATTACGATAACCCTAAGTTCATTCATAATTCATATGTAAAAAACAATGACAAAGCCGAACATTCATGGCGCCAAAGTATTTAGTGATATCAGCAGGATGTTTTGTATGATGAGCTACTGAAATCGGGTCAGGCGATTACAGGGGATCTATATCGAAGATAATTAATTCGTTTGAAGAGAGAAATCAACGAAAAACCAGCAGAACATTCGATCAGGCATCATAAAAACGCTCGGCCACATGTTACAAGACCGGTCAAAAGCTATTTGGAAAACAGTGGATGGGAAGTTTTGGCTCACCTCCTTATAGCCCAAGCCTTACCTTTACCAAGTACCACTTATTGTGGTTGATGCAGAACGGACTTATTAGAATACGCATCATCTTCGAACAGGATGTCATAAATTGGCTTAAATCATTATGTAGCTAAAAACCGGACCATTTCTTTTGGCACGGAATCCAAGTGCTATCAGAAAGATAGGGACAAGTGGCGAACGATGGATAATATTCTATTTAATATCTTAATATATATAATTCTACTGTACGTGTGTTGTGACTGAACTCCTCCTAAACGGCTCGACCGATTTGCCAAAATTTTTGTATACGTTTGGTAGGCACCGCAGGTGGTTTAAATTTACAATTCGGTCCAACTGGATAAAGGGGCGTGGTACCTTCCATACAAACTACAAATTAGAAATCTATTATTTCTGCTCCTGATAACGGTATTTGAACAAAATTTGGTATGTCGGTTTGGTGTGCATTTTTTAAGTGCTGCTACAAATATAGGCGGGAATGTACAAAGGCGCGTGGTACCTCCCATACATACCACAAATTAAAAATCTATTATTTCTGCTCCTGGTAACGGTATTTCAAGAGAACTTGTTATTTCGGTTGAGTGAACATATTTTAAGTTCTGCTGCAAATATAGGCGGGATTTGATAAGGACGCGTGGTACCTCCCATACAAATCTTTTTTATGTATATAATTCTACTGTACGTGTGTATGTCACTGAATAAATTTTTTTGCATGCTTTTGTGTGCCCCCTTCGCTTGTTTACATTCACAAACCAGCCCGGCAGATGGTGCTGCAGTCGATATCCAGATTACTACACGACCGGATCGACCTGAATGAATTTTTGTGTATTCATTCATTATATGTATCACAGTTACGTAAATATTGAGCGTTGTTTACTTAAAAAATACATACACGCCAGCCACCAACGGCCTCCACTGTGTATTGGTGGATGACGGTGAAAGGATTCGATAACTGCCGCCGTTAAAACAGTCGCGGCGAGCATCGAGCTTATTTGTTTGCGTTTCTTCTTTGCGATCTCACAAATTCGTTCTCAATGGCTCAGCTAATAATAAATATATTTTTCAAACAAAAATATCGACATTATTAACTTGTATACCAATATTTATTTTAAAAAATGACTGCAAGGAAAGAGAAGCAGTCGATGTTTATGATACCTCTGCATCAACATTAAATCTCTCTAATATCATACGCTACTTTTACTGAGAAATCTCAATGGGCATTAAAATCAATCATTTTTGTTTGTATTACGACAAAAAGCTGTATGAAATTCTTTAAAAATTAAAAATTTATAAATTATTAAAAAAATATAAATAATTAAGTAAATAAAATAAAACGTAAAGTTATGCAGTTATCGCACTGTTTACTTGTTATTGTTATTTTGTTGCTAAATCGTTGTTTATTGTAAGTAAAAATGCCTAAGCACTTTTATATTAAAACCCATTTAAGGATCTTGTATTTAAAAAAAAAACAACAATAACAACATCAATTTAAATAAGCATGACTAAAATTAAATACATAAAAACAATTGTGTGTATGTATGTATGAGTTACTTAATGGGCCCATTTGCAAATGTTAAATATGTGACTGAATGTGAAAGAAATGCGGCTGGTATTTTTGTTTTTCATAATTTCCTGTGGCTATGCGCTCGCTTTTTTTTTCTTTATCCTTATTTTTACTCTGTTGTACCCTTTTTTTGTGTTTTACTTACTTTTTATTTTTAATGTTTTTTTTTTAATTCATTTGATTTCAGTAAGTTTGCTTGTATCTGCTGTACGTATAACTTATGTGCGTGTTAACAACCAATTAAATACTTATTACAAAAAAGAGCATAATGTTCGTATTGCTGGCTTTTTGTTTTTTATGTGAAAACACTTCTTGTACACTTTGCTTAAATTGCAGGTGTGCTTGTCTTAACTTGTTCAAAAACAAACAAAAAAAGTAAGAATTGTTACTGTTTTGGTACTTTTTATTGTATTTTCATAAAAAAGTTCATGTATGTTTTGTTAAGTAATTGGTTTGGGACAGTAGTAAGATAAATTTGAAATGAGTATTTATTTAATCTGCCAAAAGTTGATTCTATTTGGAAGCAGTACCTTATTTTAACTATTTTTTATGTTTCTTTAAACGCTAAATAATTCGGGGTGAAGTATTTTCTAATGTCTCCAAGTAAGAATACAGTGTGCTACACCTTAAAATGGAACTATGGCGATTCTGATGCATTAAAACATTTATGTTGAATGTCTACACTTAGGTATGATTCATCACTGTCAGAATATAATGCGACTAAGGACGCCTTTAATAGTGGAGCAATCAAAAATATCAATTCTATCTTTTTACCTGATATTAATATATAATTATACAGCTCTTTTGGGGTAATACCTCTTTTTTTATTACTAATTTTTCAAAAACGATATGCCTGCGCAATCTCACAGTTTTTACAGCGCAACAGTTTACGGCTTTCGAATTACAGCTCGGTATTATTTACAGTTTACTTGTATCCAAACATCTAGCAATCGGACAAACATATTTCATTGACACTAAACCAAACATTTAATTTAAGTTTTAATAATATAATAATGCAACTAATAAAATTTTTGATTAATTCTACAAATGTTTTTCAACGAAAAACATAAAAATTTTAAAAAATTAAAAAATTCGTTCTGACAAAGAAACTATTTCAGTATGTGTTTTCTTATTTTGTTAGGTCTGTAATTATGATATAGAGTGAAATAAATAATCAAATTTAGCTATTATATCCAGTTGTTACCTTAAATATTAAAATGAAAAATATCTTTATTTAATAAAAAACTAAAAAACCAGGCAATAGTTAATAAATAGTATTCTGATATTGATTGGGAAAATATTTTTGTTTCCAATCATTTTTAGAGTGAAGTAAATCAAAAAATTTATTTGTGTCGGGAAAATATTTTAATTAGTGTTCAAAGCCTAAAACATAGTAAGGAATGAAAAGTAATAAAATTGCTTCTTTCTTTTCTTTTTGTCTTATTTATTTAAAGTATAAATAGAAAATGTTAAATTTTATTAATTTATATTAAACTGATTTTTTAATTTACATGCGTTTATTCCGTTTGAAAAACCATATTCAATTTGCCTAGATCTAGATGCCTTTTTTTAAACAAAATTGTTAGCATAATCAAGGAAAATTTAATTTAGCCAAGAGATAAATAATAAATCTTCACTTTTGATGAAAATTTTACCTATTTTATCCGTTGTTGTATTTAGCGGCGTTTACCTACTGTTATAACAAAAGTTTTATTATACAAAAGTAGTTTAAAATTATTAAATTTAATTAAATAATTTATTTTTTACAAGAAAAATACCTCTTATTTGATTAAAAATTGTTTATTTTAATCAATCATTAATAGATTTGATTAAAATTTTAAAATCCCTACAAAATCTGATTCAAAGTGGAATCATATATATAGCATACTAATTATTTATTTAATCGGTTATAGTTTTCACTACACCAACAAATAAAAATTATACAAAAGACATACGAGGTATGATCAAAAAATAACCGTTATTTTCAAATTTCGCGAGTTACTTATGATCGATTTTCATTTTGGATTGTCAGTTTGTTTTTGACAGATAAAAAATTTAGTCGTGTTTTGCTGTGCTCTTTGATTTTTTACTATTCGAAAAAATGGATCAACAACTGTATTAAATTTTGTGTAAAAACTGACATTAAATGTGCAAGGACATTTAAAATGTCAACTGTTCAAGTTCAATTGTGATATAACTAGTTCAAAAGAGCCGAGAAGATTTCAATAACAACAACAACATACTATAAAAAACATTGAAGGAGTGAAGAAAATGATTTCGGATAATCGTCGAATCACTATTAGAGAGGTTGCTGATGAAGTTGACATATCGATCGGCCCATACCATGCAATTTTTACGGCTGTTTTATGCATGAAACTTGCGGCAGCGAAGATTGTTTCAAAATTGCTCAACTTTGAGCAAAAACAACGTCGCATAGACATCGCTCAGAAGCTGTTGAACGTTGACAACGACGATCCAGATTTGCTCAAAAATGTCATAACTCTTGACGAATCATGACGAATTGAAACTAAAGTCCAATCATCCCAAGACCGAAAAAAACAGGTGAAGTTCGGTCGATTATAATTTAAAAGTATCACAAATGTCAACTAAAGGCAAAATGCTTTTTGTTTGCTACTACTTCTATATCAAGAAGAAAGATACAATTGCAGTTTTTCATAAAAAAGAAAACAATTTCAAATTTTTACAATGGGTAGATATAACCACTGTTCATCGATTTCTTGCAAAAGGTGAAAATTTAATATTTTGAGTTAAGTCTCTGTAGAGGAATCAGTGCGATGTGTAGAACGGAAAACAATTAAAATTTTTTTTAAAACTTTCTTGGCCACATTTTATAGGTTTTATAATTTGACAATAACTTAAATATTTTTGCAGTTTGCATATTTTTTACAACACTACTCTAACTATAAGCGAAAAATAACCGCAAGTGTGTTTGGAGTCTTATAATTTTTTTTTTTAGTTTTCGTTGAAGCTTTTTATCTACAAAAAAATGTTTTTCATTTCAATACCTTCTATTTGCATTAATTTTCAACGTATTTATGCAGCCTATTCAGTAACGTAGCGAGTATATTTACAATTTTCTAAAAGAAATTTTTGAGGACAAAAAAGCTCTATGAAGAAAACCAATAAATTTTTAAGTTGTATCGGGTGGCTGATCAATTTTACCACATTAAAAAACTCAAATAACTTTTTGTAAAGTTTATGTAATTTAATTTTTAGTAATTCATTTGAAAAATAATACATTTTTATTAAAGTAATTCATGAAGTTTTCAAAATAATTGAATTTAAATGGCCTCCACTTTCGGTGACACATGTGCGACACGTTATCAAAAAGTTAGTCATTCCTGCCTGTAGTGTTGCAGCGGGCATTGTCTCAATTACAGTTCGAATTGATTGCTTTAAATCATCTAAATTTGCTGGGTTTCTTTTGTAAACGTCATCTTTGCAACAATCCTGCGAAAAAAATCCTAGGAGACCTGGGAGGCCAACGGAATGTGGAGTTCCTTGAAAATAGTTTATTGGGGACTTTTTGCCGTAATTCTGTCATAACAGGCGTGGCTATGTGACAAGTTAAAACCAAACAGAATTGAAAGGGATTCTCTTTTGGCATAATTTTGGAAAGAAAAATTCTTTCAACATCTTTAAGTAACGATCTCCATTGACCATAACAGTAAGACTGTTTTCTTCGAAAAAGTTAGGCCCGACATTAAACCTTGAAGAAACTGCCCACCACACTGTGACGCGAAGTGGATGTAATTGCATCTGATGGACTATCTGTGGATTAGAATTACTCCATATTCGACAATTTTGTTTGTTAACAATGGCGTTTAAATCAAAATGTGCCTCGTCAGACATAAAAATGCAATTCAAGACGTTTTCATTCTCTGACGCCATTTGAATGATTTCCTCACAAAATTCCAAGCGAATAGGGAAATATCTTGGGTTCAGTTTGTTTGTTAATTGAATCTTATATGGAAATAAGTTTAAATCTTGGTGAAAAATTGTCTGCAGTGACTGTCTGCTGACACCCATTTGAGCAGATAAGCTCCTTGTCAAAGCTGGAGAATTGGATTGTATGGCAGCAACTACAGCAGCGATAGTTTCCTGCGTCCGAATTGGGAGATCTCGATGATAAGGCCTTCTTGCGATTGTGCCACGCTCGGCAAAACTCTTCACGAGCCTTGTTATAGTCCATCTGCTACGAGAAGTTTCACCAAAAGTGCGCCTATATTCTATTTGGGCGAAAACTATGGACTCTAAAGCGTAAAAGCATTGCACTATCCAAATTCTTGTTTCATTGTCCCAATTCTCCATTTTAGTTAAATTTGAAAATCAATTTATAAATGAAAATAAAAATTTAACAGGTGGTTACACAGAAAATAAGTTATTAGGTTTTTTTTTTGGTAGCAGCTTTCAACAGCCACCCTGCATAATAATCTATTGTTTCAATTTCATACCCCATTTTACTGAATTTTCGGTTCAGCATTTATTTAATTTTTTATGCAGCTCTGGTGCTTTAAATATCGCAGTATTGAGTTTTTCGATTCTTTGATATTTTACTTGTTTATCGCTTAAATTATCAGTACCGGCGTATAAAACTAAAAATGTTGTTTTGACATTAATTTTGTGAATATATAATTGAATTCACCAGAATAGTAGCAACAATCTTTTTGTTATGCAACAGGCTATAAGTAATATTTTTTTTTATATTTTTATGTTTAACACTTGCATGTTTACAATTAATTGAAAGTTATATTCTGTGAATATTAGTTAAACTATTATAGAAAACCTTAATTTTGAATTTGCGTTATTTGAAAAATATATTTTTCCCATCCATAAAGTGCTTTCTATTCGTCCTTACCACCAGCAAGTGGCTTAAATTATTTTTCTTACACCACTTTTTTGTTGCTTTTCCTACCAACACGTTTCCAAAAAGTTGGCGTGCGAAATGAACTTTTTTTCTTACTGCTCTGACCCTTCTGCTTGTAAGTAACATTTCAACTCCTAGGAAATGCTATTATTTTCGTATTCAACTTTAAATGTCTGTCTGAACGCTTAAAAATGTTATTTGTTGATCGACCCTCTACGAACTGTTTCGCAAGACCAACTTGTACAATTTCAAGTTGTGTTAAGTGAATGTGAATGCGCACGTGGTAATTAGTGATAATTTTTTAATTGCTGTCAAATGTCGATTTATTGCTTAAAATAAAAACTGAAAATAGAGAAAAAAGTTTCTTATGTTTCTAAAGATTTTGGCCAAGTTGATAAGAAAACAAACCCAAAGTTTGTAATAGTTTTTTTGTTAACGTTTTTTTTTTTTTATTTTATGTGTTTCTTGCTGTCGTTATTTAATTAACATCGTTTTATTTCTATTAAAAAGGGTGCAGTTTTATTGTTCACCGAACCTGCAATAAAGTGATAATAGAATAATTTGTTAACAGTATTTAATAGCGTTTAAATAAGAGTATAAAACCATAATTGATGTCAATTAGAGTATTTTACCAAAATATCATTTATTTAGGTGATAAACGAAAATAAATTGATACAAGATTTTTTATGACTTTTGGAAAGGAACTTTTAAGCTTTTATATCGCACTTGGAAAACAATAGTGTACTAAATTAAAATAGGAAATTTTTCAACCAAATCTAGAAAACTTTTTTATTTTATGATGAACAATTTACAAATTTTTGTAGTGACTAGATATGCATATTAAATATCGGTTTCTGCCCCTGTAGGTTAGTAGGTAGTGTACTAGGTTGTCAGTCTATGGGGTTCCCAACGAAGAACTTGCTTTTTTTCAATACAAAAATAAAAATTTACTACCGGTGGAGTTGCTCAGTGATGAAGGCATGGACTGGTCGCTGTGCTGTCTTATACGACAGTTAATTTCCGTTATTATCCTTCTGCTTTTACCACCATCTCTTCTCTATCCCTTACCTAAAGGAATGTAGCACGGTACTTGACTAAATAGGCATTGTTGTCTGAAGTGCTACTTCTCTTTAAAAAAAAAAAAAAATAATAAAAAATTTGGTGCCGAACATATTATTGTTACACAAAGGCGATATGTTGAACATAACACATACTTAACAAATTCCATTGCAAAAAGGCTTTTATGGACTACTTTTGAAATAAATTCATCATAAAATAAATTACTATTTTTTCGTTAAAGCTTAAACTCTTTATATATATTTTGATATGTGCTATATCATTCGTCGGCATTCCTCTTACATGTCTACAAGGCATAATTTTCTATTGGCTAAGCTATAATTTTTGTTATGACTTAAGGCCCAACCATATTATGCATATGCTGACTTAAGCCAACTTAAGCAACTGTGCAAGTACATCATAATCATATGTAGCAAACTATAATGTACTTAAAAAACTTTTCCTCAAGTTTCTTCAAATGTCATTTGCTTAAGTAAAGTACGAAACTGATCGCACATTCCGTATGGAAACAGCTGATTTTGCATTGTGTTATACATACATGGTATACAAATTGCAAAGGAGGACGAAAGCGAAAAAATATTTTATCTGAGTTTAATAAAACTCGCACAAAGAAAACATTGCTTATATGACAAAAAAGACACGTTTTATTATAACGGCAATTGAAAGGAACGAGCATGAAAAGAACTAGCAGAAAACTGCAGTAAAAGTGTTAATACCTTAAAGAATTTTGTTTGCCATTTTTCATTTTCATAGTGGTATGAATTATATAAAGTCGCGTAGTGCAAACACAGATAGAAGTTACTACGGAAACGTTTCTGTAAGGAAATTAAGAGGATGGAAGCTCTATCAGGCAGTGGAATGGACTATATTAAGGAATGGGCACTACTGCAGCCTATGATGTTTTTGAAAAGCTCTCTCGCACCCCGCCGGCTAAGAATTTATATTGAATTTTTTTTTTACCTTTTTACAATGTGAATCTTTATTTTATAGTACTCGTGATAACGTTGAAGAACAAGACTCAAACTTGGAATTTAATAACTTAATGACCTTTAAACATTTTAATTTCTTTTCCATTTATTTACCACACAATTGTAAAAAAATTTAATTTTTTGTTTATAAATTTAATGATGCACACGGTTGCAGTTTATAATACTTTTGGCTTAATAATACAAACAGCGAAACATGTGTAATTTTTCTTTCGTAATTTTCTTAAAACTATTAACAAAAAATTATAAATTTGTTTAAGGATAATATTAAGTATACAAAATATGATTGTTAAACGCCTTTTTGCTAACAAATTTTATTTATTTAGAACGAAATTATTTGTTTGCAAAAGTACGAATAAAACAAATATGCAACTATGCATAATAATTTCTATATTCATGTAAGTACATTATAGCCACCTAAAAGTCTTCAATGATTTGCTTAAGCATTTGACAGACATTTCGTTCAATTTTTGACGTTGGCTTAAGCCAACTTATGCATATTATAGTTGGGCCTTTAAACTATTCTTCGTTTTAATGATCACATTTTTATTTTTGATGTTTTCAAAAAATTCAACTAGTAGTCTTCGGTTGCTTATATTTTTATTCGATGCATTTTAATAAATAGATTATTTTTTCAGTGAGGCTTAAATTCGCTAAAGCTATAATAAAATTTAAAAAGCTTTATTCATTAAAAAACAAAAATTAAAAAAAAGTACACAAATATTTGATTAAATATTATTTCAAATGCTAGTTATGCAAATATGCGATTATTCGATTAATAAAACAAAAAAAAAAATAATGGATTAAATTTTATTTCAAATTATAAAAAAAAATTTTATTCTTATTTAAAAAGATTAGTTCGTTCAAAAACACAAATAAAATAAAAACAAATATTGAATTGAATTGTTTGTTAGTTGAGAAAATTCCATTCGAATATTCGAATTATTCATTAAAAATTAAACAAACAAAAATGTATGCTTTTATTTAAAATTTCTTAATCGTTCGAGAACAATATTAAAAAACAAAACATATATTTAATTAAATTTTATGACAATTATACGAATACCTACCCGAATAAAAATTATAAAAAAAATTTTTATTCTTATTTAAACAAATTTTATTCTTTAAAAAACAAAAATAAAAAATTAAACAAATATTCAATTAAATTTTGTTTCAAGTGACATTTGTTTAAATTTGTGATTATTCGAATAAGAAAATAAAATCAAATAATAGATTGAATTTTATTTCAAATTAAAAAAAAAATTTTATTCTTATTTAAAAAGTTTAAATGGTTCAAAAACAAAAATAAAATAAAAACATATATTGAATTAAAATTTTCTCAACTGACAATTATTCGAATATTCGATTATTCGATTAAAAATTACAAAAAAAAAATTTTTAGTTATTAAAAAATATTTATTCGTTCAAAAATAAAATAAATATTTGATTAAATATTTTTTTCAAATGACAACTATTCTAATACTAGATTAAAAATTATCCTTTTTTTAACAAATTTTATTCGTTAAAAAACAAAAAAAAAATTTTTTTAATATTTGATTAAATTTTGATTTGTTCAATTGCTTGAAATCTTTAATATTTGGTTTGATGTAAGATTATTCATGTGCCTTACAGTTGTAAATAATAAAGGATGATTTTTGCAACATAATTTGCCAATAACTCAAGAAATATCTATGACCGGAGTGAAACTGCAGAAGACAAGATCTTACAAGCGTGTCTTACTAGGCAAACCAAAAAAATACTTATATAGGGTCCGCCATCTAACGTTTTTTTTTCAACTAGTGCTTATTTCGTAAATGGTAACACTTAACTCATGCTTGATTTGACAGTTAATTAGATTTATACTTCCGCTTTACGAATATGATTGTGTGTACGCTTGAACAACGCTGTGAAATATTGCGACATTACTTTGAAAATCGTGGTAATGTTGCAGAATGTGTGCGAAAATTGCGTACAGATTTTGGAAGAAGAGAAGCACCGTCAGCTCCGTATGTTCGTTATCTTGTGGAAAAACTGAAAGAAACTGGCCTCCTCAGTGATAAACCAAAGCGTGAAAAGCCAAAAACAGTTCGTACAACTGAGAATGTTGCTGCTGTGGCAGAAAGTGTGTGTGAAGCGTCATCAACTCCAATTCACCGCCGTTTTCAACAATTGAACATTTTAGAGACAGCCATATAAAGTCCAATTGGTTCAGGAGTTGAAGCCAAGTGACCATCCAATGCGTTTTCGCTTCGCTAAGTGGGCCTGCGATCGACTTACAGAAGATGCCGATTTTGCAAAAAAAAATAATCTTTTTAGATGAAGCTCATTTTGATCTTGGCGGGTATGTAAGCAAGCGAAATTGTCGCATTAGGGGCACAGAAAACCCACACACATACATTGAAAAGCCGACGCACCCAAAACGAGTCACTGTTTGACACGGACGTTGGTCCAGTGCCATTTTTCTTCCAAAATGAGCAAGGAGTGGCCGTTACAGGAAGAGGATATTGCCAACATTTGGTTTCAAGAGGATGGCGCTACGTGCCACACAGCCGAAGCTACACTCGATAATTTGCGCCCTATTTTTGAAAATAAAATTTATTTTCGGACCCGTTATTATTCTTAAGTGAAATACGGTTATATAATTCAAACTGAATGATGAAAAAACTTTGTAAAACTGACATAGTTATTTCCTACTTTATTTTTCTGTACTAAAAATATTTATTAAAAATATTCGCTCTACAAAAATTAATTTTGCTGCTTACGAAAAAAACAACAGAATGAAGTTCAAATTAATCAAAATCATACGCACTAGAAATCCTTTACATAAGCTCACTAGGGAACAATTTACAATTTTTGTTGTTGCTGTTGTTGTTTGGCCTGCATTTGAAATTATGCTTTCATAAGCACACATAAACACATAAATACATACATACCACACACATGATTTTATGCTCTTCAGTTTCTTATGTGTTAATGAAAGCATAACAGAGCCAGAAAAATAATAATAGAAAAATATATTTGATCTGGCATAGTGGAATATTTAGAACGGAATAGATGTCATACAAATAAAAGATATAGCAGAATCAGACAACATGTAGTAAAGTTGTTTAATCAATTAAATTTTTTTAATCAATTCTATTAATGATTTATTCAATATAAACATTTTATATAACAGCCATATATTTATAAAAAAAATTGCTTAACAATTTTTTGGATTTAAAAAATAGTTAAAAAATAAGGAAAATTTTTATGAAATTAAAAAAAATAGTACCACGACACATAACACTCATTAAACTTACATCTTGAAAGGAGACAATAACTTAGCCGTTGGATTAAGGTTGTCCTAATTTTATTAACAGCTCTCATTTTATTTCCGATATCCAGAAATTTTGTTAAATTGAACTTGTTTTATTTAAAAAACTAATTTTAAAAATTATGTAATTTTTATTTAATTTTACTTTTTAATTTCAAATCTTCAAGTTTGGACACTAATTAAGGTAATTTTGTGCTCAGTTCCAGAGAGATTAGAAAATTGGTTTTACTACTTCAATTCAAAGTGATTAGAAACAGACTTCATTTCCACTTTACTAAAATAAAAAACTCTTCACAAAACACACTTTTTAATTTGAGATTAAAATCAAAAATTATTAATTTTAAATCTCAAATGTAATGCATATAACAAAATATCACTCTTGGTGTAGCGACTCTATTCAGCAAATAAGGAAAAAAAACTATTTATGAAAATAATAAATATAAAACGGAATTAAAAAGCAAAATATAAACAAAAATTAAACAAATGCGCCAACACATCCATATGGAAGGGAAAAGGAAAAAAGTGATTATTTAAATCTTACACAGTCGTTAAATAAAAACCTTTAATAAAAATCTCAGGTGCTTAAAGTAAAAAGTTGCCGGCTGTTGAAAGAACAGAAACCCCGTTGCTAAAGTTAATGAATGTGACAAAAGATTTTTTTTATTTTATTTTTTTAGTTTATATTTCGCTTGCGCTTTTTGACAGCACTTTTGGAAGCAGTAAAATAAGTGAAAGGATTCTTATTTTGAATAATATTGCACACAGCTCGAAGCCATTGTATTGTTTTGGTTAACTTCCTTTTCATTTCAAATATCATTAACAAAATTTTCCTTCAATTTTTAGGTTTTTGTTACTGAGTTACTGGAGTAAATAAATATGTATGTGACGATAGCCATACGCAAACTTGTCAAGGATTAAAAATACCTTGCTTTGTTTGCATGGGCTTTCACGCTTTCACACTCTCCCATTTTTTTTTTTTTTTTTTTGTTTAAATCTACGTTTCATAATTTTTCTGCTCTTTCCTCTCTCCCTAGTCATCATTTTATTTTATAAGCAATACTATTTTCTGTTAACTGTAGTTTATGGTCTCAGGATAAACTATAATGACATCCTTTCGCTGTATTATAATTAACATTATTAGCAGCTTATCGCCACTAGCGATTGCTGAGTTTTTAGTTTTAATTGCAACTTAGGCTTTGCTGTTTATTTGTTTTGTGTTGCTTTTGCTATTCATTCGTTTCTATTTTAGTCGTTTTCCATTCTCTCTTCTATCACTTTTAGTGCAACTGTATTTTAATGAAAACAAGTTATTCTGCGAACAAGCGCATTTTTTTTCTTCTAAAAGAGTAAGGTAGTTTGGTTTAAAGTGATTAAAACTGATTAAAGGATGAATATGATAATGATATCCTTACAAAAAAAAAACAAAATGGCATAAAATAACATCCTTGTAAAAGCTGCTTTAAAAAAAGAGAGTTTTTACTTTTTTGATGGAATTTTATACCATTTTCCTAGTGTGACCGGTGAAATATAACCGTTTTAACCACATCTGACACACTCTGCTTTCTTGTTATTTTTGTCTTATGAACTAAAAGTTAAAGTTCTCCTTTAACGCATAACGTTTCTTTTTATATACAATTTTTTTCGTTCAGATTTACACTATGCCTTTCTTGCATGCAATTGACTTTATGATGCCAGTTGAATTTTTAAACTGCCCTTTTAATTTTACAGTCGTTATTGTAGGTATTTATGTTTTTTAAAATAGCATTCATGAAACCTGTACAGCGAATATGCAAAAAATTCGGGCTCTACTGTTGAAAATGCAATGCATAGTATCAGAACTAGGAAATTAGGTTATGGAGAGGAGGAAAGAGATAGTAGCATTTGTGGACCTTTGATTTGTACTTTCCTACATTGAAAGTGTCAGTAAAGGACTCTGGAGGAAATTTATTCCAAATACGGACTGTTCTACTAAAAAAAACTAATGTTCCTTGTAATATATAAAGGAATTCACAGGACAAAAACCATAAATGGATGGCCCCTCCAGAAAAAACGTGTCAAACACAAAAACGTGCGAATAACGGAAACAGGTTCCCTAATTTGGAGCACTTAGCATTGTAGCATTGCACTTAGCATTGCGTCAATTCTTTAGAGCATTAATACAATGAGCCTCTTGGCGGTCGAGCAACTTTAAAACGCCGTCCTATACATGAGAATTATATTCCATATTTTAACGGAAATAGTTAGTATACGTAGTACAAAAAACCCAGGCACTTAAAAACCTCTTTAGAAACCTGAGAAATGTATTTAGTCCATCGAAAATCACACTGTATTTTCATGCTAAAACTAAGAGCTTCTTTTTTTTTGTTTTGTTTTTATATAAATTAGAAGTAGCAGGTCGCAATTCAATAGCACATCAGTAAGGAAAAGGCTACACCTTCCAGAGGTTTAGGTTTAAACACCAGTCACCACGTTACTCCTCGAAAGATATCATCAGTTGGAAAGTCACTGGTCGGACTCCTGATAGCCTAGCGACTGGTGGAGCCTTTTATCCCCAGAAGCTACATGTTAAAGTCGGAAGATGTCCAACAAGACTAAGTACCCTCGGGGAGAGAGTAATTATGGTCAAATGACCGAATTCAGTTTTTTTTATATAAAAGAGAAGTAGCACTTCAGGCAGCAATGCCTATTTAGTCAAGTACTGTGCTACATTCTTTTAAGAAAAGGGCTAGATAAGAGATGAAACAGGTGGTGAAAGTAGAAGGATAGTCGCAAATTAACTGGCGTATAATAAGACAGCACAGCGACCAGTGACTATGCCTTCACCAGTGAGCAGCCCAACCGACACTCAATTTTTATTTTGGTAGTGAAAAAAAAGCCAAGCTCTTTGTTGGGAATCGAACCGGCAACCACCAAACTGATAAGCTAGTACACTACCTACTAGCCAACAGGGGCACTTAATACCTGATACCTTAATACTTATATCATCCATAATAAAAGATGCAGCATCATTTCTGAACACACATCTATGCGAGATGACCTTACGCCATTATAATCATAGATACATTTGCAGTCCTATGTTGTTCTCCTAGTGAATATTTCTTGGGGCGGAACTTGAAAATATTGCGATGAAATTTTAAAATTAATTTTCTATTAACGTTATTGAATATAATATATCTAAGTAAATATGCTTTAAATTCACAACATGTATGGAAACCCCTTCCCTTAAATTTTTAAATGTATTGTTTAAAATAGGGGATAAATTTTTACATGGATTGTTTACATTCTGAATGTCTGCTACTACAATTGAAAAATTAAATCAATTTACGATAAAATGATTACGAAGATAAGACAATAAGACACGTAATGTAAAAACAAAGCCATGGAATGAAAATCACGTCAATATTGGAACTCCCTTTAGTTGAAGTTCTATTTTTTGTACTTGTTGCTGCAGTGGGATCACCTGTACGTTCACTGTGCAAGTTTATCTGTTCTGCCTATCAGTAATAACATTTTTATAAATGTCACATAACTTTTGTAGCAATACACCTTCTGGTAAAGTTTGCAACGACACGGTTTCCCTGGCTGCTGAGATATGCGCAACGGCGTCCAGGGTCGTGCTATGCGAACGTTGAATTAAAAGACGAGTGGTTTATTCGGTATAAATCCGCAGCCTTTATTTGCCATTAATATTCTTACCGGCAGCTCACTCTCATTACTCGGTGTGTCGGGCAATGGTGTGCGTAGGTATACCTGGACTCGATACCACAGTTAGTTGACAAGGGAAATAGCTAGATGAGCGAAAGTTTTGCAGGGTACTAACCACTAGAAGAATTTAGCGCTGCTCTGGTTACTTCCAGTAGCAACTGTAGGCACAAACAAGGATGTGAAAATACCGAAGATACTCTGAAATATTTGAAAAATATTACCTGTTCTCTGTCGGCCGGTTACGAACCAATTCAGCTTTTGTTGATAAGATGCTTCTTTATATACCTATTCGCCGCCACACACAAGTACACACACACACACATACACCATCTAGGCAGCTAATATATATAACAGCTGGTGCCTGTGTTCATTATCAGCCGCCAGTTGTACCATCACATAAAGATGGCGCTGCCCAGTGAACTGTCGTTAAATATAAAATACAAAACTATAAATCTAATTATAAAATTTAAAATAAAAATAGCAGGGTTCAGAATTTTTCATTTATGAACATTCAAAAATCAACATTCATGATATTTTTCATAAATGAGAAATCTAAAATTTTATATTTATTTTTCACACTCATAAACGAACAACAAAAAATGTTCTGGTTATTTTCATACATGAATGCGAACAACAAGAATTATTAGTTTTATTCATATGTGATAAATGATAAATTAGCTACTTCTCATTAATGTTATTTTTCATAAATGTACATGTTCATTTATGAACGTTGAAATTTTACAAAATTTCTCATAAGTGAACGTGAAAAAATTTTCTACCTACGATCGCAGTTTACCGTAAAATGTAGTAAAAACACATGGGTACATATTAACTCAAAACACAATATTGCAATATATTCTAAAAGAAATAAAAAAACATTTTTTTCCTGCATACGCCGACAATTGCGCATTATCAAATATGTGCGTTTATGTACGCGAATGCTTAACGCACATATTTTTACGACCTTTTCATTTATGAAAAATTATCAAAATTGTAAATATTCAAAAATGAACACTTGTGTGTTTCTCATTTTTTCACTTATGGATAGAAAGAAAAAAATAAATCGTCGCATTCACAAATGAGAAAACACAAAATAATTTGTAGTCTCTCACACATGTATGAGAAGAAGCGGCTTAAAAATGAAATGTACATATTCATACATGTATGAACAGTGAGTGAATACTTTGCTACTCTGAAAAATAGTTATAAAATAAAGTAACAATTCATTTGCCTTAAAACTATAAAGACAATTATAGAATAAAAATAAATATATACAGAATAGAATGATAATCCATTCGACCTTGCCTGTGTCGCTAAAAACGAGCATCGAAACTTTTAGCGTTACAAGTTTCATTCTGGAGAATGAGTGCTGTGAAAGAGGAGCAGAGGGATAGACTTTGTAGCGAAAATAATGGGATTCAATTTTAACACTTTGGATGTGGAAACCTTAATTAACTGAAGCCATCACTAAGATATTTAATTTGGTTATGAATTAGGCTGCCTCACAATTTTGCACACAGACTTATTTACTGAAACAGGAAACGAAACTGTTTACAAGCTACAATTTCATTATGTTTTTGCTTAAGTGTGTAAAAGCAAAAGCTTCTTTTATAATTTCAATAATTATTTATCTCTTTTTCAAGCAATTGTTGGCAAAAAATATTTATAAAAATGTTAAACCGATTACAAATTCAATTTATAATAAGAAAATATTTATGCAAAAAAAATTTAAGTGGAAATATATTGCATTTGTAATCATACAATTACATTTGAATATTTGGCAAAGGAAAAGAAATATAAATTTATATATACACACACACATATAAGTATATACACGTACATGAACATATTTATTTGACCATAAAACTTTTCGTAAAAATCACACAACACCTGTGTTTTAACATTTGTATTTTCTTACACAAAAAACTGAAAACACCATCCAAGTTCTTGTGTCATCACAAAAGCCACAAAATCTAAACGAAAATAATAATAAAAACAACAATGTTATGTTGCTAGTTTCTCATAGTGGCACATATGTTTTCGACTATATGTAAAAGATAAAGTTTTCTTGAGGCATAATTTCAGCTTCCCATACCAATTCCAAATACAGTTTAATTTAGTCTTCATAAAAATGTTTAAACTGAACGAATGGGTTATTGTACAACATCGTTTTAACACTGGCCCCTCTCTTACTTTATCTAATCTGATTTTGCTAGCAAATGGTATTTTTTATAGAGGTATAGAACTTTAAAATGGCATAAAGTAAAAATGAGTTTTTTTTTTAATTGACACGAAATTTACTTTATTCGAAAGACAATCTTCTGGCATTATGATTTAAATATCACTTTTAATATATGAATGCCACGGCTGGCCCGAACTAAGTCTTATCTGGATGTCCAATTTTCAATGACTTTTTCCAACATTTTTGTACATAGTTCGGCAACACTGCATGGTATCTGGTCCTCTGCTGGATCAAACGTTTCGAACTTATCGGCATAGACTAGTGACTACATATATCCCAACAGAAGCCAATTCACGCGTCCGAAACGTGAAATTTTGCGGTTACCAAACGTTTCCTTCAATAAATCAATTGTGACACGAAAACGTTAGTAATCATGGCTCTATAGATGACGTCAATGGCTGTAAAGTTCTAACCAGCATCGTTTTTAAAGAAATGCAGAGCAATGAGTTCATCAACCCATAAAGCACGGTGTGTCAACATCTACTTGACGTATCCATTCACAGAAAAGTGAGCTAAACAAAATTCGCTTATAAAAATTGGGATCAACAGATCAAGTTTTTAATCCAATTTGCACAATTTGGAAGCGTTGTTCAGGCGTCAGTCTATTTATGTTCAAATGTCAAACCAAACTAAATATTTTCCATTAACAGCTGACGAAATGCTAGCCAGTTAAAAAGTGTTGTCAATTTAAAATTCAAAATTCCTGTAAAAAAAAACACCCGACATTTATAGTTTTGAAATGTGTTGCCAGTAAGTAAAATATTTAAATTTTTGTTCAAATGAATTGATATGAAGCTGCAACAATTTTCCTTAAACAGCTTTTAGTTACAATCTTGTTTTGGTTTTAGGCTTCTTAAAATTGATTCAATAATGTTTTCTTTTACATTTTGTGTCCTTTAAATTTACATTTTCCCAGTTTAGTTTGTGTCTGGTTCATTGTACAATGTTATTTGTCTTGTGGTTAACCGAAGAAAGGAATAAGGAAAGTAAAATGGAAATTCTATTGCCACATAAATTGCATCTGTTGCATGATGGGCAAGAGTTTATTTACTGATTGCATAAATTGTTGCATTAAGTAAATTATAGTTGTATTAAAATTTCCATAATCGTTTTTAAAAGGAATATTTACTTTGTGGAAATATAATTGAATAAATATTTAGAAATTATTTAAGAACTTATAAATGAAGTCAGGCATATAAAAAATATTAAGAAAAGATTTTCAAAGGCGCCACAAATTATTCAGGAAGTTTTCGGAGATCTTCACAGAAAATTAGGAGAATGTGTTTCTTCTCCTGCAAAGTTTTGAGTGCCGTGTATATTTTTAAGCCCGGTATATGTTATGAACTTTGAAAATCAATATCAAGATGACTTCTTAATTGTTATGACTCGTGTCCATCTGAGTAAGCCATCTTTCAACTAGAGCATAAACATGTTTGGCGCTATAGAATACAAAGAATAGGGGCGGTGTTTAAAATCTTTGGCAAATACTTTGGCCTTCATGCATATAAAATACAGTTGGTATAAGAATTAAACTAAAAATAAAAAAGCATAAATGGAAAAGTATGGCAACATTATTGAGAGAATGCTTATCCTAAAATAAGAGAATTAAGAAAAAGTTCTCAAAATAAAGTAAAATAAATGCATCAACTGTAAGGTATAAAAAAACGCATTGTGACTCGCTTTGTTGCATTACTAAAGACTTTATATCAGTTTCAGCCTGTTTGCCGGTTATTGCCTCCTGTCTTAATTTTAGATTTATAAAATTCTACTGAGCATGTTTGTTATCCCGAAACTATTGCTTCGTTGCTGTCCTCTACAGCGGATGTGTGCCAGCTTACACAACATCTATTTTATTATACCTCTTACAAACGTTTTGTTGTGTGTTCTTTATTGCAAAATAAATAACACCAGTTTTTAGAGTTTTTAAATTGATAACAAGTTTATTTACTTTAACTACACACAAAGTTGACACTACAGAACAATTTACTTAAGATGCACGTCTTTACCTCACGAGATTTATTTTTACACTGACTAGCTATTCACTCAGATGCTGCCCTTTTATATTTATCCACTGGAAGTCTAGAAAAATTAAGAATCTTCTACTCCCTTTGTATCACATTTTGTTGTTGTTGTATATTGTCCAATCAATGTATAGGTATCAATGTATAGGTGTCTGTATGTCTGTGTGTATTTTTGTTTTGCATGCCACGCAGTTAAAAAACCGCATATCAAATTGTTGTTGTTTGCATGTATAAAATGCAGTTTGTAACTAAAAATTTTGTTGTGGTGCATAAGATTTCTTAGCAAGCCACGCAGTTCGTAAACAAAATACCCAATAGTTTCTTATATTGCTTAATTATTTTCTTTTGAAACTTAAGCAAGACACATCCGTACCAATATGAATGTACTAACACCGTATGGCTTCAGGCTGCCAATCTTCTTGATCGCATAATAATTTTTCAGTTTCTAGAGCATCGCAGTGGCTCAATTCCATATTTTAATTTCCGGATAACGTTTCTGCACTTGCAATAGTCTTTTCTGCATCTAATTGGCCGGGTTCGCTCATACCTTCAGCTTTATTCTAAAAACATGCGGCGACAAATAATAACTTTTCCATGTTATTGTAAATTGTTATCGTCTGTTTAATTTAGTGTACAACAATCAACTTTTCCTGTGAATTAATTGATTTTTTTTTGAAACGGGTCACATGAACTTAGAAGAAAAATTATCGAACCATGTAGGACTCTTATTATACAGGGTTGATAAACTTTAAGTTGGGCATGATAATTATCCACAGTTTAGGGCCAAAAAATCAGGCTTTCGTTTAGTTACGTATTTTATTTATTTTTGTTTTCTTAAAGAGAAGTAACATTTCAGGCAACAATGCCTATTCAGTTAAGTACCGTGCTACATTCTTTAGGAAAGGGATAGAGAAGCGACAGGTGGTTAAAGTAGAAGGATAGTTACGAAAATTAAATGTCGTATAAGACAGCTTAGTGACGAGTGACCATGCCTTCATCACTAAACGGCCCCACCGACAGTCAATTTTTATTTGCAGTGAAAAAAAAACCAAGGTCTTTGTTGGGAATCGAACCCACAAGTGCCTACAAGGGCACTTATTGGCGATTCATGCTGCCCCACCATGCTAAAGATTATTTTTTAAAAGTTCAGTTTATTTTCATCCGACTTATTTTACCCTACCTGTCCCCACCCACCCCCTCGCATATTTATCATTTTAAATGTTCTACATAAAATGTCATTGAAAAATTCGAAATTTCCTTATTAGAATAAAAGTTGCACAACCCCCTTCAACTAAAATGACAAAAGAATAATTTCTGTAGACGTTTTCAACGTCAATCATCTGATTTCATTTCATATTCGCGTGGTATTTTAATTTAGTTTAAAATTAAATAAGCTGAAAGTAGGAAGAGGAAAAAAGTGTAGAAAATACTTAAGAAGATTCTTTATTACAATTTTGAAATTCCTTTAAATAAACACTGCACTTGAATTTGTCAGAAGATGACAATGTACTGACTTAATGAGTCTTTAATTACATGTCGATTAAAAGCAAATGAGCAAGCGAGCTAAGAAACACTAAGGAAGAGTAACAAAAAATAAAAATTAAAAAAAAGACGAACTAAATGAGTGACATGGATGCGATTAATTAAAAACCGGAAATTTATTGTAATGATTTGCCAAGAAAAACAGAAGGTATAAAAGCAAATGCTAAGAAGAGAATTTCCATAATCATTAAGAGGGCAGAAAAATGTTTTTCTTTCGTTTTATTTATTTTGCCTTTAAGTTAAGGAAACATAAAAATTTGTTTTATTAAAAAAAAATAAAAAATATTTAAAATTTTTTAAATTTCTGAACTCTCTTATGATGTCGAAAGAAAGAATGCTTTCTATAGTTGGAGGGGTATTTAATTTTTTAATAATTTAAAGGTATGTTCTTGAAATGATGTATTCTGAACCTATGGCAATTAGTGTGTTCTGCAAGGAACAAAAATGAATTTTAATAAAAAAAAATTTTTTAACATGAGTCATGACTTTTGTAAAATTCCGAATTTTGTTACTTTTTTTTAAGCAAGAGTTTTAAAAATATAAATTGTGTAAATTATGACAAGAGCATTTTTTTTACTATATAACTACCCCTGTAGGCTAGTAAGTAGTGTACTAGCTTATCAGTCTGGGGGTGGTGGGTTCGATTGCCAACAAAAGCCTTTGCTGTTTTCACTACAAAAATAAAAATTGAATGTCGGTGGCGCTGGCTGCTCAGTGATGAAGACATAGTCACTGGTCGCTGTGCTGTCTTATACGACTGTTAATTTCCGATAGCATGGGCTTTCAAGAAATAAAAGCTGCCCCGGCAGGCTACTAGGTAGTGTATTTAGCCTAGCAATCTAGCGGTAATTGTTTCCACTACAAAAATAAGAGCTCGGTTAGGCTGCTCAGTTATGAAGACATGGTTACTGGTCGCTGGGCTGTCTTATACAACAATTAATTTCCGTAACTATCCTTCCACTTTCACCACCCGTCTTATCTCTTCTCTATCCTTTTCCTAAAGAATGTAGCATGGTTGTGACTAAATAGGCTTTGTTGCCTGAAATGCTCTCTTTTAATAAAAAAAAACCATCACTGTTCTCTCCCCGCAGGCACTTACTCTTGTTTGACATCTTCCGATCAGAACATGTAGCTTCTGGGTATAAAAGGCACCACCAGTCGCTAACCTTCAGGAGCCCTACCAGTGACATACCAACTGATGAGGCTTTTCGGGGAGTAACGTGGTGACTGTGGTTTAAACCCAATCCACTGGAAGTTGTGCTGTTGCATTGCGACAAACTGTTACTTTTTGTTGCAAGGCGACAGGAGTTTGGATGTTCTCTAACCCTTAAGCAAGGACTGGGGTGTGTTATACACCTTGGGGACGTTAGTATACCCATCGTATTCACCACCGTAAGGATAGGGCCACATGGCTAAGTCCTGTTGTTAACCATATCACAAGCACAATCTAATCGTCGTTGCTAAACGCAAAACCAATCCTTGCGTAGAACAAATTTTCTATCACATTCTTACAGGCGAAATAGAAAAACAAACTTTGATTTGAATGTGATGGTTATACCAGAGTGTTGCCGCTGACTTTTTGTAAAACTGCCAAAATTTTAAATTTTATTTCATTTTTTAACTGATTCAAACATAAAACATTCCTGCATAATCACTTAACAATTATCAACCCTATATTTTTGTGTATAGATAAATTTGAAAAATAATATCCTTGACAAAAATTTTCCCATTTAAAATTTGGTTTTTTATATCCAAATTGAAATGCTCTTGGCACTAAAGGAAAATGGTAGAACAAAATGAATAGGATTCGTTTGTAAAGTGTTCTTTTATAGTTTTCTATACTTGGAATTTTTAGCAGTGCAGGTTGGAAAGGATTTTTGGGAATGTTTAAATTTTTAACACTCAAGATTCCCAGGGGGAAGAAACCAATTTTCATGGAAGCTATGAAAGATATCAAAATAAAATTGAATGGAACTTGTTTGAGAGGTTTTCTTATGTAACTGAAAAATGGATCAAATTGGAGAAGTTATATTAAAAGAAAATCTATCTTTTCTAAAATGAGCACTCTAGTCATCTTTCAATTTTGAATGCAGGTCTTCTCCAAATCACTGGACAGCTGGCAAAATAGCCGCCAGGTAAAAAAGGTTGCCAACTTTAAGTTCTACACCTCTATAAAAACACTCCTTATTGAGGTAAATATTCTGGCATTAACATAAACATGCGAAAATGCTTATAATTTAACAAATATCAGAACGCGGGGGAGGGGGTTCCAATTACTTCTGTTACACATCAAACAAGTAGTTGGATAAAACTGTTCTTAACCTTCAATAAAAATCCACTTATAACCTTGAACACCCCCCGGACGCACATTATAAGTCTTTTTGGATCACACAATCATCTAGACTTGTATCTTAAGGGGGTAAAAGGGAGCTCAGTTCCCTTCAAGGCTAGTAGGAGTCAACTGGACAATCCACTATATTTCCACGGGAATCAGTGAGCCCGCAGAGTTCCGCTATTTGTCTCTTTAGGCATTTAGCTGCTCCCTTCGTTTGAGTTTGTGGGTCGGATCATTTACACAATAAATGGTCCAGATCCAGTGAGTATGAATGCCGTCGTGTTCTTAATTATATTAAGCTTCGTGCGTTCTGGACCAGGAGTTGGATAGTCTCCAACTCTTCAGCAGGGAGTGAAGGCTACGGCCTGCTTCGGGCTTTTGAAGTTGCAACTAGGAATGACCGGAGGATATACGAATCCGAAGGCCTTCTAGGGCGAGGATGACGCTACATTTCATCCACAGTGGTAATGATCCACCATCTGATTAAGGCTTACGGACAGGTGCAGATGTAAATCTTGTCACGTCATAACCTTTAACATTTGACTAATAGATTATAAAAATTTAAATTATCAATTTAAGTTCTTTCATTAACATTAATTCTCTTTAATTTTTTTTTATATTTCTCAATGATTGGTACACAAAAAAGTATCGCAACTATTCAAAGTACAAATAATATATTTATTAAAAAAAAAGAGCTTGTGTTTTAAATAAATAGTCAAGCAACAAAAAAATCTCCTATTTTATTAGTGAAGTTAATTTACAAGAACTTATCTCTTATTTAAAAACAAAATTAATGATACACAAATGTCACAATAACTCTTATAAAATATATATTAAATAAATCAAACTAAATAAATAAAAATAAACTTAATAAAGCAACAAAAACAAAGCAATTTATTAAAAAAAAAATAATAGTCAAAACAAAGAGACAAGTGTAAAATGAGCACAGATGATATGACATGTTAACATGGCATTTCATAAATAAAAACAATTTTCACTTAATAAACAATTGAATTGAATGTGTAAATTCAAATGGATACAGATATAACTGATGTTGACTAAATCATACTGATGATTGTGTTTCTAAATTACAGTGCAGCACAAAACATTTACAACTCAAGTTAGATATTTAGAAATAAAATATTTTAAGTGTTTATACGACTTTCTTTTGTCATTCTAATAATTAAATAATTAGGAAAATTAAAAATATTGAGTCACAGAAAAGCCCTAATTATTATTAATACTGTAAGAGAGAGAGATGGATATATTTGTCAGCTTACGATGATGACCTATGTCTGCCTACTTCATTGCGGAACCACTAATCGACGTGAAAAGCCTAACAGTATTAACACCGCTGTCCTTCAGCCTTTAAATTGAAATTAAGTTTAATTTAACAAAAAAAAATTCGAAAGATCGATACATGACATTTTAATCTGAGAAGAATTTTGGGAATATGGCCACAACAGCTATTCTTGACTGAGGGCATCCTGGATGTCCAATATTGGGCCGCTTTTTTGAGCTGTTAGGTACTATTTTTGAAATACAATATTTGAAATTTTGGTACAACTTCCAATACTAAGGTATGATATAATTCAAGAACATTGCGAGGCACAGAATTTGACTGGGGCAGTACATCGCTCAAATAATAACGGAGGTATGGCAAGGCCAGCTCAGAACAAGGCCGAACAGAAACCACACATAGAGCAAAAGGGCAAATGTTGAGTTGATCTCGGTGTTAAGTCCTATCGATCCTTTTGGTTTAAGGAGTTTTTAACAAGAAATGTCAGATAACTTACCACAGGGTAAATTATTACATAAATAAATTTTTAAAATTCTTATACATATGCAAAAGTTACTCTCTCTCTCTCTCTTATTAAAAATGGTATTACAAATACTTTAATGTGGTTAAAAAAAAAATGTTTAGCAGGTTTTATTTTTGACTTTGTCATTCAAAAAGTAATTTTCTTTATTTTTGGGGCACAGTCCAGAAATAAGAAGAGGAAAAAATTCAGTCTTCTAAAAACACTAAATTATTATGGCGGTATTTAAAAAAAAAATATACGAGGTGTGATCAAAAAATAACCATTATTTTCAAATTTCGTGGATTAAGTATGTTCGATTTATGCATTTTTTACACATGTCTGTTATATATGTTGACAATATCAGCCATTTTGGATTACCAGTTTGTTTTTGACAGATAAAAAGGTTAGTCGTATTTTGGTGTGTGCTTCGTTTTTTTTTTCTATTCGAAAAAATGGATCCAAGAAACTGTGTTAAATTTTGTGTAAAAAATAAAATTAAATAAGCAAGGACATTTGTAATGTAGACTGTGGTATGTGGCGAGTCTACTATGAGCGGAACACAAGTTTAATTGTGGTAAAACCGGTTTAAGGAAGGCCGAAAAGATGTCAATGATGATGCTCGTCCTGGCCGCCCGAGTATGTAAACAACCTGTGAAACCATTGAAGCAGTAAAGAAAATGATTTTGGATAATTGTCGAATCACTATTAGAAAGGTTGCTAATGATTTTGGTATATCATTCGGCTTATGCCAAGCAAATTTTACGGCTGTTTAAGGCATGAAACCTGCGGCAGTGAAGATTATTCCAAAATTGCTCAATTTTAAGGCAAAACAACGTCGCATGGACTTCGCTCAGAATCTGTTAAATGTCGTCATCTACAATCTAGATTTGCTGAAAAAGGTCTTATCTGGTGACGAATCATGGGTGCATGGCTATGACATTGAAATCAAAGCGCAATCATCCCAATGAAAGCGTTCTGAAGAGCCAAGATCCAAAATATGCTGGTCAAGTTCGATCAAATATTAAGGTTTTGCTCACTGTATTCTTCGATTGCAATGGCGTGGTATATCATGAATTCTTGCCACAAGATCGTACGGTAAATAAGGAATACTACATTGATTTTTTGTGCCGTTTGCGCGAAGCAATTCATCAGAAACGCACAGAATTATGGAAAAACCAATCATAGATTTTGCACCATTATAACGCACCAGCTAACACACCGATGTTTGAGCGGGGGTTTTAGGCCAAAAACAAAACGCTAATCTTGTCTCAACCACCGTATCACCGGACTTGGTCCGTGCTGACGTTTTCCTCTTCCCAAAACTGAAGACACCGATGAATTTATGAATGAGGTAAAATAAAACTCGAAAGAGGCTGTTGGTGATACCAAAAAGCGCGTTTCAGAAGTGTTTCGAGAATTGGAAAAAAAAAGCTGGCATAAGTGTAGTGTATCTAAGGGAGATTACTTTGAAGGAGACAAGATAGTTATTGATGAAAAAATAAAAGCTTTTTGAAAAAATTTAAAATAACGTTTTTGATCATATATAACTTAACTTCGATTACAGGATTTCCACTCAGTTGACATAACATAACAAATTTTTACCACCTTGTTGTTAATATTTTGGCCATTACTGTATATTTGTATTTTAATTGAATTGCTTAAGCCAATTGTGTTATATAAAAACTAAAAATTTAAATAAACTAGACAAAACAATACAAATTTATTTATTTGTTTAAATAAATAAAAATAGAAATTGCACATATTTTAAGCCAATAAATATAAACGTTATTTATTTTGTTAACAAACGCCATATAAAATTTATTGTTAAATCGAGTAACGAAGAATAACAAAGTCACATAGTGATTTAAATCATATTTTACGCTATTGTTAAAGCTAAAAAAATATGAAGATAAAAATGAAAATAAAAAATTAAAAACTAAAAATGAAAATAAGAGAACAGCTTCATATTTTATTTGGAGGTCAACAAGTCAGCTCTTGAAAAAAAAATAAATAAATAAATATCAGCAGGGTTTATAACAGTTAAAATAACTAAATCAATAAGTATTTAATGCAAATAATGCAACATAAAAACTACACATAAATAATATATTTATTTTTGAACATAAATACTCGTACTTGCTGGAAAAGTGAAGGTTATAAACAAATATTCGCTGGTTCAAAAATAAAGTTCAGTGGTTTCCCTTTGCCACTCTCATTCAGTCAAAGCGAGTGATGAGGTGTGTATGAGTAAAAATGTGTCTGTGTGCTTAAATTTAAATTATTTATTTAGGTTCACTGCATGTAGGTGTGTATGTGTAATATTAATAGTAGTAACAAATTAAGAATAAAAAAAAAAAATTAATATTAGTTGAGGAGAAATCAAATATTTTGTGTCTTATATCAGTTGACACACATGGCATATTGCGAAATGGCTTTATCTCTATAGACATTTACAGCCATATATATATATATATCTCATTTATTTAACTTAAGGTTGACGTGGCTGTCAGGGTTGGTTAGTTTGATACTAGAAATCATATTCTTTGGTTAGTTTTAATATCAGCTTATTAATGTTGTGGAAGAGCTTTCTAAGATCCTATTCAAATTCTCTACTCGTATAAATCTCCTCTCAGTGCCGGAATATATAACTGAAGAATCTGTTCTACCGTATACTACATTATTATTGAACTTCTTGAGAAATATAATGAAACGAATGAAATTTTAGTTCGGCTTTAGTTCACTTATATTTTAATTTCTAAAGAAAGACAATTTTTAAATCATTTAAAATTAGAAATAAAAAAATTAGAATTGAATTTATAAACTCTTGCTAGAAAAGCTACAAATCAAGCAGCATAACATTCGGTTCGGCTGTGTCTGGCTTTCTGCTATATCTACTATTTTTATATAAAAGGATCTTAATTTGTCGTCCGGTCAAACGTTGTACTTTAACTTGTATGCGTTAATAGTTAATTTTTCCTTTTAGCATCGGTACAGTAATTGAATAAATGAAAAATTTTAGAGTTTTCCGAGCCTTGTACCGTTCTTTTCGTAACCTCTAGTAAAGTTTGATATAAAAATTGTTAGTATACATTTTCGATTCAGTGGTATTTTTTAATTTAATGTCTTCATACTTTTGCAAAGCTACACAGAGAAAAAAGTTTTTGCATCTATTAAACTATTATTTGTTTTCAATTAAATTTTTAATTGTCTCAACTACGTATTTAACAGAAAAATAATTACAAAAATTGTCAACATAAATAATTAATTGAACAAATGATATATTTCATTAAAACAGAAGAAAACATTAGAATATTTAATAGTTTCAGAAAACTATAGGCCTAAATATAATATGCATAAGCTGGCTTAAGCTTATGTCAAAAATTAAGCGAAAAGTCTGTCAAATGCTTAAGCAAATCATTGAAGACTTTTAGGTGGCTATAATGTACTTAAATGAATATAAAAATTATTATGCACAGTTGCACATTTATTTTATTTGTACTTTTGCAAACAAATTATTTCTTTCTAAATAAATGAAATTTATTAACAAAAAGGCGTTTAATAATCATATCTTGTATACTTACTACTATCCTTATACAAATTTATAATTTTTTATTAATAGTTTTAAGAAAATTACGAAACAAAAATTACATATATCGCTGTTTGTATTATTTGGGAAAAAAGTACTAAAAACATGCAACTGTGTGCATCATTGAATTTATAAACAATAAAAAATTAAATTTTGTTGCAAATTGTGTGTTAAAAAATGGAAAATAAATTAAAATATTTAAAGCCCCTTAAGTTATTAAACTCCAAGGTTGTGTCTAGTTCTTCAACGTTTTCACGAGTACTACAAAATAAAAATTCACATTGTAAAAAAGTAAAAAATATTCAATATTTTAACTTATATTGGCGAGAGAGCTTTTCAAACACATCATAGGCTGCCATAGTGCCCATTCCTCAATATAACCCATTTCACTGCCTGACGGAGCTTCCATTCTCTTCATTTCCTTGCAGAAACGTCACCGTAGTAACTTCCGTCTGTGTTTGCACTCTGCGACTTTATTTAATTCATATCAGTATGAAAATGAAAAAACTCAAACAAAATTCTTTTAATGCATTTTTCCGCTACTTCTTTCCATGCTTGTTTCCTTCAATTGCCGTTATAATAAAATGCGTTTCTTTTGTCATATAAGCAATTTTTTCTTTGTACATTTTGTATTAAATTCAGATTAAATATTTTTTCGTTTTCGTCCTTCATTGGAATTTGCTTACTAATGTATTTATAACACAATGCACAATGCAAAATCAGCTGTTTCCGTACGGAATGTGCGATTAGTTACGTATTTTGCTTAAGCAAATGACATTTGACGAAAATTGACGAAAAGTTTTGTTAAGTACATTATAGTTTGCCATATATGATTATTAGGTAATTGCTCAATTGCTTAAGTTGGCTTAAGTCAGCATATGCATAATATAATTGGGCCTTAATTCTGGGCCCTCTGGAATAGAAAATTGTCTTGATTACTGCTCTTACCCCAAAAGAGCAAAGCAAAGCTCTCAAATAATATTTTTAGATATTTTAACAGTTCACTATCAAAATTAAAGACAAAAAAACAAAGAGAAAAGAGAATAAATTTCGAGGAACAGATTATTCACGATAAGGAGCAAATAATATTTAAAGAAAACTAAAATTTATGAAAATGATGAATATTAACATTTCAATTTTTATAGAAATCTCCACTTAAACATGTTACCAATTTACTAAAACTAATTATTATATTATTAACAGGTTATAGGTTATTTAAAGTAAAAATATTTCCTCATACAATGTTATAAATACCTCATGAAATCACTATTTTAGAGAACTCTTCCTCATTATTTTTTCCTTTACGTAAATACTCACATTAAACAAGCAAAAAAGTAAATATTTAAATATAGAGATACAAACCGCAGCCCCTTTAACTACTACAATTTAACATTCAACAAAAAAATATTGATGTTTTATGCATGTGTTGAGTGCCGATTTTGTTGGTTTTATTTTATTTTTTATTATTTTTTTTTTGTTTATTTACACAACAGTTCAATGTCATATTTACTTAAGACCAATAAATTTTATATGAGTTCATAATCGATTTTTGACTTGAAATTGAAACATTTATGATTTGAAGGAAAGACATTTATGAACTTAACAAGTAAAACACATCAAATCCCTAAAGGATTATAGTTACAAATACAAAAACGCACTGACTAACGGTTTCTTATGAATATTTGTACAAATAATAATTTATTTGCTACACATAGGAACACACACACACAAAGCACACTTGTTAAGAAATCCAAAAAAAAATGAACAACTCAGCAAATATTATTGTAACGTGTTTGTAACCTGCGCCTGTATGTGTTGTGGAATGTGTGCGATCTTAGAAAATTGTTTGGAAATATAAGTTAAAAATAAGGAAAAATTTTGCAGAAAAATGAAAACAAAAAAAAAACACAAACTCTAAGAAACTTACAAGTATGTTATCGTCTATATTAAATAAGATTTGCTTTTCTTTTACATGTGAGCGCCTTTCGGTTATGAGTGTTTTTAAATGGTGAGTTCGCTATATATTTTATCAATATTGAAAACAAATTCAATTGCATCAAATATTCTGCCTCAGTCTTTAATGGAATCATTAAATGTTACTTATTTCAAGGAGCGTAGTAAATTAAAGGAATTATTGTTAAGCTGGTGGAAGATGATTTTTTACAAGAACAAGCAGAAGAATTGGAATAATTGATCTAGATTAAAGAAATAACTGTCGTTGTAGAAATCTTAATTCTTGCTTTTTCTATTCAATTTTTATTATTGGCTTGCAAATTGGTCGAAGGTCGAAGGATCAAAAAAACAAAATTATTGTTTAAATCGATTGAGTATTTGCAAGGACTAACATGGACATGTTAGTCACTAATAATTTTCATACAAATGTTATTCATTTGCTGTTGTTATTTCTCTCATCCTTTCTGGCTGTTACTGTTTTGCTGTAAATGGCGAGCGCTTTCGATGTTAAACATCATTATCAAGCCGATATATAATTCGTACTGGTGAGGCGTTTAGGTAGCTCTGTTGTTAAGGTGATATCTATCCATGTAGGCAGAATGCCAGTTATCTCTCAATACCTCCGTCCTTTATTATTATCTAGGTGTCCGTCTGAGGGTGTTTTTCGTTCGTTCTTGTGCATGAGTAGTTTTAGTGTTGTGTGTCTGAGGTCGTGTTTTACATGTTCGTTTATAGTGTCACTGTTGAAAGTTTTTGTTTTGTAAATTTCCATGTTTTCAAGAACATCTAGTCTTCGTTCTTTTTCGCTAGGATGTAGTAATGCCATACATTAATCTATTTCCCTTGGTGAGTTACTCACTTCCTTTATTTTCTCCTACAAATATCCGTGTTTAAAAATCATGAATAAATTTCCTTAAAATCGGTGTAATATTGTCGACATTAGCCACTTGTCGTCTCTGGAAGTATAAGTTGGTAGTAAACAATATTTTGTTTTCACATAAAAATGAAAGTGACATCTTCGAGATGCAATTGTCTTGCTTGCCTCATCTAAAATGATAAAAAAAAAAAAAAATTTTAATTACTATTTTTATTAATTGTACTCACCACCTAATATCGGCAGAGTATTAATCACACAAAAATGTTTACAAGAATTCGTTTCAGCTGATTAGCTTGAAGGGCAACCCTGCAGGAACGTTGTTAGACATTTAAATATCGTTGTTTTTCGCAATACCCAGCACATCATATTTCTTAAGCCAAGAAGTCAACAAAAAAAGGACCGAAAGCCTTGTATGCATGTGACGTCTATAGCAAACTTTTAAATTATTAATTTTTAATCTCCCTAAACTGCCTAAAACCCATTAATTTTTTATAAAAAAATTAATTAGGTGCCCCTGTAGGCTAGTAGGTAGTGTACTAGCTTGAAAATATGGGGGTTGTGGGTTCGATTCCCAACGAAGACCTTGGTTTTTTTCACTACAAAAGATAAAAATTGACTGTCGGTGGAGCTGCTCAGCGATGAAGGCATAGTCACTGGTCGCTGTTGCTGTCTTTATACGGCAGTTAATTTGCGACTATCCTTCTACTTTCACCACCTATTTCATCTCTTCTCTATCCCTTTCCTAAAGAAGGTAGCACGGTACTTGACTAAATAGGCATTGTTGCCTGAAGTGCTACTTCTCTTTAAAAAAAAAAAAAAAAATACAAATTTAATTTTTTTTTTGGAAAATTGCAAGTGTAACCCCCATGTTGAACATGATTGATGCACAATAAAGAAATAAAAAAACTTTTAATTGCAAAATAAAATTCTTCATAATTTATTTACCCTCACTTCACCTTATTTACTCAGGTTTGGGTATTCATATTAACAGCGATATTAAATATTCAGAGTTTTTTGATTTGCACAAGCACATCTTTGTACAACGTTTTATTTAATACTGCGATAAGATTCGCTTCGCCAATTTTTAATCGTAGGCGAGTTAAAACAGCTAGATTCTTGATATATGGAACGATTTGGCAGCTCGTTTTAGTTATATATTTAGCAACTACCTAACTACCTAACCTAACTACGTTAACATTTTATCTCTCAAAATGTATTTATCTTTAAGGGAAAATCGCCAACCACATTCATTTTCTACGAACCTGTTTGAATTTTTAGCAAAACAACGCTAATATTTCAATAAAAAGCTGTTTATCAGTTGACGAAAATCGAATTATTGCTAAAAACAGTTATATCCGTTATAAAATGGAACTCAGCAAAAAAAGGTGCCCACACACACACACGCACACACAGCCAGACAAACAGCATATTTGGGAACCCCTTAGATTTCTTTTCCATCGATTGGGGATCGGTAAAAAAAGGTTTTTTGTCTATATTAGCAGATAATGTACACAATAATGCTTTAGATATAACAACCCTTATGCAGTCTTCTCCTTTCTTAAGTGTAGATTGATATTTCCACAAATGTTTATATAACACTGGCAACATAACAAATTTGTTTTTTCTACTGTTGGGGTCATTTTTTTTTCTTTGTTTTTTTTTTATTTGTATTTTTATGTTTTTGATTAAAGCTCAAATACTGTCTGTATGTGTGTGTGTCTGTGTGTTGTTATTAGCTTATTTGTTTGTGGTTTTTTTATTCTTTAGCAAGACTCTACCCTATTATTTCTAGATACCAGTTTTAGATTAAATTGTTTATGTGCGTTTGACATGGATTTTGACATATTTATTAGCTGTCAATTGATTTCACAAGTCAAGAAGCCAAAAACGTTTATCAACAAAAAAAAACCTTTAAAGGATGAGTAAAAAGTTCTCTTAAATATTAAATAAAATTTATATATAAAAACTAAATATTGAGTGTGTTAATGTGGGCGCTTAGAAGTTGTGGAAGTATTAAATAATTTCAACTAAGATTAAGGTTAGTGATTAAAATTAAAATAAATTTAATTTATTTATTCTTTAATTGCAAAACTTAGCTATAACAGAGCATCATCTCATGCGGTTGTTTATTATCAGAGGAAAAATATAAAATATTAACTCAATGAATAGCATTATTATCAGAAGAAGTATTGAAAATAATAGAGACGAAACAGAGAGAGTTTACAAAACCGCCATTAGATTAATTTAAAGTAGGGTACTTTAGCTGTGTTAAAACCGTTTCAAAAATTTTTTTCCGATTTTAGAAATATTAAACTCAACCGATATTTCTTCTGAAAAAAGTTTGCTTGAAATATTTTATAACTTTTAACAAAATGAACAAAGTGCTGCTACCTGAACATCATTTCTTATTTCTTTTTCTTTGCTATTTTCGCACAGGCTTTTGACAGCATATTTCATGAAATCGTAAACACTAAAGTCTTTAGATCGTATTTTTACGGAATATTAATTTGCACTTAGTACTTTATTATATGCACTTTTACGTATTAATTCAGAATATATTTTATTATTTAAGTAAAATAATTCGAATAACGTTATTAAACATCGAAAGGTAGAGGAAATTTTTATACTCATGCTCACTTTCAAATATCACATGATGACATCACAATGTGAAAAATACCTTTATTTTGAAAATAACTAAAACATTTGCTTAAGCTTAACTACTAAACATACTAGAAGTCACGCTTTATCGTTTTTTTGGTTTCTTTTGTAAGTTTCTCTAAAGGAAGTATATTGCTTTATTTTAAAATATTGTAATTCGAATACACCTTTTGGTATTTAACATCATTTTATTACGAGTACCATCAAACATTGAAAATAATAAATTAATTCCTCAGGAATGATTCTCAATAGAAAACCGGAAAGAATAATGGAACTTCAGGGGCAGTGATTAATGATGGCATATGCAGTGGACTTGATGAGGGTTACAAGGGTGTTGTAGCTGCCGTGTTTTTGACTTGTCAAAAGCTTTTGGCTTCGTAGACCATACTATTTTAATAAAAAAAATTGATATATGATTGTTCTGATCACACTGAAAATTTTTTGGACCATTAGTTAGCCGAAACCAATTTGTACAAACTGATGTAGAATGTGCCGTCTTTTATAAAAATTTTTTGGACCATTAGTTAACCGAAACCAATTTGTACAAACTGACATAGAATGTACAATTATACAAATATAAATATGCGAAATAAAAATATTGTTTCTTAGAGTTTCTTACAATAAACAAGTTAATTCTAAGTACTAAAGGATTCAAATTCATACGTTTTAGATTATGTATAACGAGTACTAATCAACGAATCAGTCTTGACGATAAAATAATTGATGAATCAGAAAATGTGAAATATCTTGAAGCTATTTTAGCTGATAATATTTTATGAATTGATTTACTGATATGTACGTATATTCTCCGACGGGGTTTAATTTATTTGGATATGTTTTGACGTCAACCTGCGTTAAATTTGTTTTGTAAACAAACCGGTTTCGGCTATTTGCCATCTTTAGTGTTCTCTCTACACTATATAGACGTAAAATCATACTCAAACAAAATGATTATATTAATAACTTCAAATCTAAATTATCTTCAGAGTTGGATTATCTTCACTTAAAAATAAGTTAGACTTGAATTCAAAAATGATACTTTATCAATCTCTCATTCATATACATTTGGCATATCTTGCAATAATTTAGATTTTAAAGTTAAATCATTTTTCCGTTGACTGCAAGCAGTCGAAAATAAAATAGTGAAAACAGTTTTAGTTTCCCAATACATTACAGTACGATCAATTTATTTACAAATTATGTTAAAATATTACTAGTTAGAAGTCTTTATAAGCGGTAACTTGGTAGCAGTGCTGTTTACTTTCACTATATTAGTGAATATACGCAAAGAGTGACTAGACAAGCTGTGAATTTAAAATGATTAAAATACCGAGATGAAATTGCTAAGCAGCGAATCTTGTTTTCTGGCCACAGTGTTTTCAATCAGTTACCTGATCGCTTTAAAGTCATACCCGTGTTATTTACTTTTAAACATAGCATAGTGGTTTAAACACGTTTTTTTTTTCTTGAAATATTTCGGTAGCTTATGTTCCCCTATAAATAAATATTAATTACCATTAACTTAAGAACTTGAATAGATAGAGCCTTGAAATGTTACATAAGAAACCGCATAGTTGAGTAAAGTATTTTCAGAATTGGAATAGTGGCCGTGGTAACTCTTATACAAAATGAAAAATTATAATTACAGGTAGTTTTAAAATTTTTTTTACAAATTAACCTGGGCATAAGTGAGATTAGAGCAGGTGAAGCATAAATATTATCAACGTGTGCCTGGGCAACTATGATACGTATGTATAGTCTTAAAATTTTGTACCAGTGTACTCCTTACAAAGACCATAAAATTTTAGGATTTAAACTTTTGTAAAAGTAACTTCCATATTAATGTATACTGTGGGTGTGCTACCTCCTATAAAAGTTAGGAAGCGTAGCGGGTATTGCTAGTAGTATATAAAATGGTTAATAATACAATAAACATTTTTAAGTAATTGTTGCCAGTTTTGTCTCTTTAAAATTATTTGAAGTAATTTGAATTGAATAAATGAGTTCTAAAAAAAGCAATAATATCTTAATATTTTTTTTCAAATAGAAAAAAAATGAAATTTCTACTAAAATATTTTAAAAAGCAGTAAAAGCCGTCAATAAAGTACAATTGAAAAATAAAACATTATTTCGCTACCATTTTTCAGCTTAAAATGATAAAAGATTAAATGACAAAGTGACGAGAATATTAACACGAAGCAAAAATAATTTAATTTCGAAATAAAAAAAATATTTAAAAAATATTTTAAATATTAAAAAATATTTTAAATATTTTTTTAATAACATCACAGTGACATGCATTAATATATTATCAATTTGTTAAAAATAAAAAAATTATTTGGTCACAATTGCAATATGTCCATTAAATCAAATATGCAAAAAAAAATTTTGCTACACTTTTAAGTGCATAAAAATCAATTAAATCTCTTTTAACATTTTGATTGTTAAAAATAATTCAAATCATGCTGAGCGAAAGATGAAATGGAAAAGGGATAAAAAAAACATTATTTGAAACCCTCAACACTTTGTCTACTTAATGAAAAATGGAATAAATGTAACAAATATAACAAAAAAAAAAAAGAAAACAGGAAGCATTATTCATTTGAATCCCTGATTTTTTATGATTTTTTTTAGTCCTTTTTTGCTTTAATAAAAGACTGCGGCTTATTTTAAAAAATACCACACTTTCTAATTGATTTCAATATATTCAACAACACTTTGATGTGATGCATTCAATTTGAAAACTATTTTTTTGTGTTTTTGTTTTTCTCTTTTTTTTTTTGTTTTTAGTTTGTATGTCCATGTCAATTTTTGATTGAATTGGCAAATTTTGACTTTTATAAGTTTTTTTTTTGATACATACCTACATATAAGCATACATACATACATACAATGCAACACATATGTAATAAAATCAAATGGAAAAAATCAATTCCAAATACCAATGCATGGTACTGCATGCCATAAACACAACTGACTTGAACTGTAATAATACACACACACACACACACTCAACTGTAAAGAATACAAATAAAAATCGTAAATAAAGTAGAACTACAATACAAAAGATACGAATAACATTTGCACTTTTACATTCAAATAAACAAATAAATAATTAAAAGCCGCTCGCTCACAGATGCGAAACAGCCAACAGACCATTAATGCAGATAGACTAATATACCTCGCAACTAAATGTAGGAGTGTTTTTAACTCCTGCTATTTGATTGATTTTTGTTGATGCCACTCTTTTTTGTTTGCAAAAAGTTTTCTTTTTTTTTTATTTGACTTTTGTTTCATCATAAGAATTCATTTGGCTCAAATATTCGCCGAAACAAACAAACAAACAAACAAATGAATGAATGAATGCAATTTTTTACTCGTGTTATAAAGTAAAAACATTCTTAAGCTCACTATTGAAAGAATAATGAATAAAGAAAGTAATGAAAAATAATGCTATCGGAATAATAAAATAAAATTTAGAAATTTCAATTGAGCGAAGCTAATAACTTTGCTGCAGGCAAATGTTTAAATCAATTAATTTTCTTAATCAAATCTATTAAAGATTTAATCAAATGAACCAATTTTAATCAAATTAGCAGACTTTTTCTTTTAAAAAAATATTGTTTAATAAAAGCTGTTGATCTGACTAAAAAGTAAAGAAAAAAATTACGAAAATTTCCTTTTTATTACACGTAAATCAAATTTAAGCTGGCAACACTTTTTAACTGGCGGCTGTTAAGTGATTTATGTTTAGCTTGATTTGGCATTTCAACATGAATAGACTGAAGCCTAAAAAATGCTTCCAAATTGTCCGAATGGTATAAGCGAATTTTGCTTAGCAATGCAGATAACGTCAGTAAGCAAAATTATTATATTTGGAGCGACAATAATCCTCGCTTATGTTCAGACAACGCTACATCCAAAAAAAAAAACAAAAACTGACTATTTTGTGTGTTTTATAAGCTGGAAATATCACTAGTCCATACAGCTGAATGTAGCGGTGTCTAAACTTAAGTTACAGTCAATGATGATCGTTATAGATAAATATATATAGATAAATGATGACCAGGATTACTGAGTTTTTCATTCATTAAGCAATTATGATGATTTATTGATGGAAATGTTTGGTAACCACATACTTTCACGTGATTCACGCGAATCAGATCCCACAATCATGCGATTTAACGTCGCAGGATTATTTTGTGTGGAGTTAAATATAAAGTACTAGCTGCCGCTGATAAGCCCGAAACAATTGACTACTTGGAGAACAGCATTTGTCGAGTTATTTTCGATATACGGTCACAAATGTTGAGAAAAGAAATCTGAAATTGGAGCTCCAAATAAGACCACATGCGAGCCAGCCGTGGAAGTCATATGCCATATTTAAATTATAATGCCAAAAGACTACGTTTGAATAAAGAGTAATTTGAGAAATTGATTGTTTTATTCCGTAACAGCCATGGCGCACTGAGCACGATAACTGTCAACAATTCTCACGCACATATCAAATGTATAATGAAAACATAACAACGCAATTGGAAAATCCGATATTTCCCCCCGGGGGCACATGATAGTCTTTATGGATCCTACAACAGCCATCTAAACTTGTGTCTTGCGTGGTAAAAGGGAGCCAAGTCCCCTTCAAGGCTAGTAGGAGTCAACTGGACAATCCACTATATTTCCACGGGAATCAGTGAGCCCGCAGAGTTCCGCTATTTGTCTCTTTAGGCATTTAGCTGTTCCCTTCGTTTGAGTTTGTGGGTCGGATCGTTCATAATGTACACAATGAACGGCCCAGGTCCAGTGAGTATGAATGCCGTCGTGTTTTTAATTATATTAAGCTTCATGCGTTCTGGACCAGGAGTTGGATAGTCTCCAACTCTTTAGCAAGGAGTGAAGGCTGCGGCCTACTCCGGACTTTCGAAATTGCAACTAGAAGTGACCGGAGGATATACGTTTCTGAAGGCCTTCTAGGGCGAGGATGGCGTTACGTACCATACACAGTGGTAATGGCCACCATCTGATTAAGGCCTACGGCCAGGTGCAGATGTAAACCTTATCACGTCATTTCAGAGTTTAAACTGACTATCTAGCCCTTTCAGACTTAATGCAAAACTATAAAGGAAATCTGGAAAATGCAATTTGAAATTCTGACAGTTCAGAGTCAAACCTGGTTGTTTCAGACTTGACGTAAAACTTATTAACATCCTTGTATTTTAGGATATACGCACGGTGAACGCTCACTATATGCTTGTAAGAAAATATACGCACTCAGCAATACTCTGTGGTTCCAGCGGTATTCGAACTGTCAATTCTTCTTCTTTGTTGTGCCTGCTACTTTTTATTTTTACAATTCATTTATTGCGGCTACAAAACACTTTGCGGCTACTTTTTCACTTGAAATCCTTTCTACGATGTTTATTTGCCTTTAAACAGCTTATCTATCACAGAAGTTATTTTTTCTTAAACTTAAATCTCAGTTGGGATTTGAACTCATGGCTATCTATTTAGAAAAAACGTGGAAATTCATACCATAGCACAGTAATTTCAGCTTACTTCAATTTTAATGTTCTATATCCCTATGGACAACTCACCTTACAACAAAAACCTTCTTTAATAATTCATAGAGTTGCAGTTTAAAAAAAATTAAATTTCATATTGTTACGTGGGACGTCTTCTTAAGTTTTAAAAGAAATTAATTAAATAGTAAAATAAACAACTGGGTATGCTGTTTACTAACTGCGTGGCTTGCTAAGACACCTTCTACACGCAAGACAACAACAACCTTCTAGTTACAAACTGCACACAAATTTTATACACGCAAAACAACAACAATTAGGTTAGCTGTTTACTAACTGCGTAGTTTTCTAAGAAAACTTAAGCACACAAGACAACAACAACTTTCTAGTTACCAACTGCGTGGAAATTTTATACACGCAAAACAACAATAATCGGGTATGTTGTTAACTAACTACGTAGTTTGCTAAGAAAACTTAAGCACACAAGACAACAACAATAATCTTAAAATAAATTCCAGGAAGAACTTCATAAGCATAAAAACAAAAATACACATAGACTAACAGGGACCTACCTATACTTTGAATGAATAACATAACAACAACAAAATGTGATATAAAGTAAATTATTCTGCAGTGTCAACTTTGTATATAGTTAATAAATTTGTAATTAATTTAAAAACTCTAAAATCTGATGTTATTTATTTTGTAATAAAGAACTCAGTAACAACAAAATGTAACAATATTATGAAGAAGTTACACAAAATAGTGAACAATCCATTTTCCCTTCCAGCATATAAACTATACAAAACCAATTTCGTGCTGTTGCTATTGAATCAATTCAGTTTCTAAATTTAACAAACTGAGGTAGAGTTAAATTTTTTTTTACAATGTAATGAAATGTCAATACAATTGAAATTCTTAATAAAGCTGGCAGAATAAAAAAATCATGAACTTAAGCCTAAATAAAATTTTTTGTTTGATTATAACAAACTAATTCGTTAAAATAATAAATATTTTGAATCATTTAAGCTGATTTTTTCAATAACATTTTCTTTATTTTAATAAAATATAATTTAATACAAATCCAAATGCTTTGCATTTTAATTTTTACTAATACATTTGTAATAATTGTAAAAATATACATAAATAATTAAAATACATGCATGCCACAGGTATTTTTAATAGTCCACTGATTAATGTATTCAACGCAGGAGGGAGAAAAACTATAGATTTTTCAATTAACATAAAAATTATTTTCCAAAAAAAAAACAACAACAAAAAAACATGTTTGCAAATAAATTTAATTTTTTATTTAATTTTTTTTTTGCTGTTATTGTTATTTAATTAATTGTTTGTTTATTACTTTGGATCAAACATATTTATGCCGCTACAAAGCACTTGCATACAAACACATATTGATGCAATTTAATTGCGCCTGTTAATGTAATTTATTGTTAATAATACGGTGGCAAAAAGTAAATAAATTAAATTAAAACACAACAGCAACAAAAGATTCTATCGTGTTGAATAAACATCATCAATGGTTGCAAATACCGAAAATAAAAAAAATAAACAAAACAATTATTTACTCATTTAGAGGGTAATAAAATTGATAAGTGTATGGGATGTAAGTAGCAACAATAGCGATAATATAAATACACAACACTTATTTGTAACTAACAAATTATTATCTGAATAACTGATAGATATTATTCAAACTAAAAATGAAATATATCTGCAATTAATTTTTCAAAATTTAGGTTGAAAAGATTTGCCAAAAATTTACGCCTTAAACGAGAAAAATGCATAGAGAAAATACGGCTTATATAATACAACTATGTCCTGGGGTTCCACTACAATAAAAAGTAATTTTACATTTAATCTTTTATGTCAAACACTGCTTTATGTAATTAACGCGTGGACACATAGAATTCAAAAGTAGATGTTGCGCATTTTACTGTAGAACAACGATTACGATCATTAAGACTTGAGGATTTAAAGCATAACAATCTTTCTTATCTGGAAATAATAACTGTTAGCGCGACTGCCAAAGGCCACTTGATGCTTTCAATATGGCAACACCGTTTTAATTTCGAAGAGACAATTAATAATCATTATGACATTATATTGGCTTAACGAAGGAATTAATTAATTTTTTATTTTCCTATGTGTTACAATGTACCGTAAAGCAGCTCATACCTGATTGCCTTTTTACACTAGAATTTTCCAGAATTTCCTTACCGAAAAGAATTTTAATAAACTAATATTTCATAATAATCAAGTTTTGTTATGGTTGTTATTGCTGGCTTGGCCAATAGTCTTTTCAACAATAACGATAGCCATCAGCCTCTAAGAGAGTCTTAAAAAAAACAAACTTCAACTACAAATCAATGCATGCATTGACATGAAACAAGTAGAGTGCAAAAGTATAGAAAAAAGGTTTTTTTTTTAATTTTTGATTGCAAATTTTTTAAACTCATTAAATAACAAGGGAATAAATGAATTCATTTTAAATGCAATTCACTTAAATACAAAGTGAAGCTAAATGTATCTATTTTTATTTAAACGATAGCCAGTGGTAAACTGAAAGTTTATAAAATTGAATGAAAAAAATTTCAAGTGTAAAAAAAATCAAAGCTTAACAAAGAATACAAATGAGTGGAATTTTAAATGATGGTGTACGTACAAGGATACTTCAGAATATCCTACCAAACACTTTTATCTACTATTTTCAAAAAACGAGGGTTAGTTTTTTAGAACTATATAAAGGGTAAATACGTAACCGTATTCCTTTTTCTAGTGTTATTCTTTCTGGAATTCGAAAAGCCCGCAAACGCAATATCATGGAGCATTTGCACAAGTCTAACTACTGTTTGAAAAAAGTCCATAAGTCTAATTTAAATATTAATTGAAATGTAAAAAACATTTAAACGTTAAAGCTAGGAATCATAAGGATATTTTTTACAGAGGTACAGAACCTTAAATAGATGATATTTTTTTTTTAATTGACATGATATTTACTTAAGCGAAAGCGAATCTTCTAACATTATAATTTTAATACAACATGAACCACTATGGCAGGCATGAATGTAGAGTAACTTGTAGGTTCAATTTTAAGAAATCTTTTTCTACATTTATGGGTGTATAACGTGAGAAAGGGGTCCTCCAACTTCGCGCTTATCACCGCAGACTAGCGACTTCACGTAACCTCACAGAAAATAATCTAGCAGCGTGACATCGCGCAACCTTGGAGGCCAATTTACAAAGTCTAAAACGTAAAACTATACCGTTACCCAAATAATTGTGGTACGAACTGGGTGGAATGTTATGCTGTCTTATTTAAACAACAGATCCTGCACATCTCGATTCAATTAATAAATAAAAAATTAACAATAAAAAAGCCAGTGAACATGGCTTCATAGCGATCACCATCGACTTTAACGTTCTGACCAGCATCGCTTTAAAGCACCACACCAAACCATCAGTTTTCCTTCGGTGTTTCGACATACACTTGAGGATTAATTTTTATTGATTTACACTATAGATGTAAACCTTACACACTACAACTTGCATCTTTTACTTAAAACTATAACTAAACGTAAAATAAACAATTATATTACGCCTTACAACATCCAATAATAAAGAATAATCAATAAATTTATATAGGCTATTAAAATCCAATTGGATCCGCATTTGAATAATTATTTCGGAAGAACTGTAAGAACAGTGACATCAAGTTGAATGAAGCGGAACATTGAAACAGATATTAGAAATTAGGAATTCGGCTGCAATTTTTCCATTAATTAAACTGATTGCAAAAGATACATTAATTACTGTTCTGAGGCTTTTCACCCTTGGCAATCTAATTAATCTTAGCCTGCAACCATAAGATGGAAGATGAACTCCAGACTGCCATGTTAAACCTCATAAGCAGAAAATTAGAAATTATTTCTGAACCAATTCATTTTGATTACTATGCACATTATGTTGTGGGTTCCATATTACTAAACTATATTCCAAAATTGGTCTCACAAGTGATGTGTGTAACTCTTTTTTATGTACGGAGAAGTGAACTCTTTAGCACACTTTTTGATGAATGCAAGTACACCTCTAGCCTTACTAACGGTCATGTGAATATGAGATATACAAGTTAATTTGGTGTCCATCAAAATTTCCAAATTCAAAATATTATCCATCAATTACAACTGATTTTTCTCTAAAAAGTAGTGAGTATCATACAATTTTCTTCTCAAGAAACGAATACACTTTCATTTCAGTAGTTTTGTATCGTACCAACTTTGAAAGCTATTCAAGTCAGATTGAAACACCATATTGATCCGATAGATTAGCATAACTGAAGATAATTTTTACAACATCTGCGTACACCAGAATGTTGGACAATTGGTTAACGTTTGGGAGATCATTAATAAAGATGGAAAATAGAGGCCCAAGATGACTGTCTTGGATCACATAATATTGAACTACCTCTCGGTGTTGTTTTTAAATAGGACACGTAGTTTCAAATCTATTTGATATGATGAAATCCATTTAAGGGCGTTCGTACAGTAACCCAGCTCAATTTATGCAAAAGAAGTTTATAAATAACCTTGTCCAATGCTTTAATAAAGTCCGTGTAAAAAGCATTAGTTTTCTCAGCTTTAACGAAATCCTGATTAATTATTGTAGTAAAACGATAACTGATTAATTTTAGCTTCTGCTGCCATAAAACAAATCCTACAGGTTCAGATACAGAGGAATTTTTTTTTTTAATTGTCAAAATTACACCTGAAATTTTAGCCCCAATTTAACCTAAAAGAAGATCCAGACTTATCGTCCTTTTGGCACAAAATAGCTTTTCAAATTTTTTCCTTTAAGCAGGGTTAACAATTTTGATATGCGCGTAAATTACGAAGAGAACTCTGAAGATAGCAGACGGCCGAAACCGGTTTGTTCACAAATCAAATTTGACGAGGGTCGACGGAAAACCGTACCCAAATAAAAGTTAACAATTTTAATAATTTTTAACGTGTTTTTCTTATTTTTTCTTGCCATCAATTTTTTTATTTTAATATCCCGAGTCGACTCTCTTTAGGGAAAATAGTACGACTTTATAAATTTATGTTTTTACACTAAATTTACAAAATCAAAAAAGCTTGAATCAATATTCATCCTTATTCTGTTTGGCGACGGCAATACAAGACGAGGTTTTTTTATCGTTCGTTGCAAATTCGTATTCTCGTTGGCAATAGTGCCATTTATCGATGACTAGCAACACATGCTTGGTATCCTGTAAGAAAATTTGACCTTGATGTTGCCTTAAACGGCCGTTGATATTGTTGTCTGTGATTTTGGTGTCGTGCTGTTATAAACCAAAAACTTGAAAAATTAAAAAAATAAAAATGAAAAATAAAATATAAAAAAGTTAAAATAAAATAGAAAATTGGAAAAAATTAAAATTACCACCGCCAACCAATTTGAAAAATTAGTGGAAGCATTGGAAAAAAATCCATCACTTGCCAGGGGATTTCGAAGTGGCAATGTTTCTACTAATTTTAAGCAACAATGGGAAAATGTTGCGAATGCTCTAAACGCCTAAACCAAAATAGAATGAGTGATGGATGGCAAAAGGTATAATATGTAGTTCTTTAAAAATACATGTTTGAAAAAATTCTTTTTACAAAGTTGGGGCGACTTAAAATTTAAAGTAAGAAAAATATGAAATGCAAATTTACTGAAGGTGGCATATTTAATCAACTTATATTGAGCTCCATGGAAGAAGCTGTGGCAAATCTACTGAGTATTTTGATTTTAATTTATTTTGATTTTTAATTTATACAGATTTTATTTATTTTTTTCACACAGTTTATATTTTTTTCACAACAATTTTATCAAAAATAGTACACAAATGAAATAAAATGATCGATAAACTGACAACGTTGTCATAAGACTGTTAGGAAATACCAAATTAGTATTGATGTGTTAAAGTGATGATGTCTCAAAATCGACGACGATGTTGCCGTCGCCAAACAGAATAAGGGCGATTAAAACAAATTTTGTTTATTTATTTCAGAAATTTTTTAAACAAGAAAATTAATGCAGGTATTTGCGGACGTATGTGTGTTATGAAGTAAATATTTTTTTAAGGATATAGAGCTAAATGGGATTTTCTTTAATAAGAAAAATTTTTTTTAATTTTTCTGCTAAGTGGCTTTAGGTTTTTATTAGGATTCCTGTAATTTTCTGTCACCAGAAAATGTTTATGAGTTTACATCCAGATAAAGTTTTACCTACAATAATTAATGTGGGCAAAATTTTAAAAATTTCAACTTAATTAAAAAATTTAAATTTACTTAATTTAACGTCAATTAATAAGCTTACGTTAAGTATAACGCATAGAGTCCCTCATCCTTTCTAAACATCTTGAAACAATCAAATGTCTATAATTACTGAAATATCAAAATTTTAAAATTATTGTACCTTTAAAAGTTTACGTTGCTTTGTGTCAATTTCCAACAGCCTGTCAATTTCTTTTGGCAAAAATAAAAATAAAGCAAAGAAATTTTATCATTGAATTTTAGACAAGAGACAGCTTTTCTAACGAATTGAACGTGTTAGTAACTAATAATTTTTTTATCTTAATATACTTACTTGAATAAATATACAGACACTCATTCACCCACACATACACAAACTAAACCCATTTAATAATTTCTTTACACAGACATTCCCAAACACACACACACACACACACATACACTTACATTCATATTTATACAAAATTATAATTTTACTTGTTTTCATTTCAATTGTAGATATTCACTTTTTTCCACAAAAAATAAATATTATAAAAAAAAAAATAATAAACGATATTATTTCTCTTTTGCTGAACTGCTGTTCTATTCCTGTCGCACTTTAAATGACAAACGTTATGATGAAAACTGGCAAAACCCCAACAAGAATAAAAATGTAAGAGGCAAAAAATTCAACAAGTAATTGAATCTGTACGTGCTTATATTTTCAATAAAGAAAATTTGTTACCCATTATTTATGGCATGTTATCCTTTATTATGAATCCTATTAGTGGTATTACTTTATGGATTATTATTGTTATTACTGTCTGTATATTTTGATTTCATATATTCTGCTCCAAACACTCAAGGAACCCCTTATACTCAAACTTTCAAACTTTATTATTGTTGTGTATTTTATTTTATATACAGAGTCCTTTGATTGTAGCAATTTTATTCGAATATTGAAGTTATTTTGTTTTTGTTTTTTTTTTTTCAAATAGACAGTTTAGATTAGATTTGGTTTGGTTTTTGTCTATGGAAACAAATTAAAACGAATTTAATTTTGTACTGTTTGTTTTGTGTGTAAGTGCGTGTAAGGGTGTGTAAGTGTGTGTAGATATGTGAATATCCTTTTATATTTAAAATGTATTTAAAGAGAAAAAGATTATGATTGATTTGTTGTACATTTTGTTTTAATTGTTATTTGGAATTTAAAGTTTTCACATCACTTTTTTGAATTATTTTAATAAAATTTTGCATGTCTTAATCATTATTTTTTAAGTTTTCAAAAATTTTAATTATTTAAGTAAAATTTAAAAAAAATTTAACTTCATTTAACTTAAATTTTTTAAAAGTAGGAGTTTTAAATAACAAAAAATACTATAAAGGAGTTAGCAGCTTCTAAATGTATTTCATAGAAACCAGGGAACGGAAAAAAACCAAAACGAGACGTTTGCTTGGAATTGTCTTTGAGTGGAACACTTTTGACACGTTTTAGTTGATTTCCTACACTGACTAAAACTTTACATGACTTCAGACAAGATGAAGTTTACTTAATGTTTTACATTTTAAAGTTGTTATTTTAAGGCATTAACAAGATTAATATGAACTAATTTATGATATGCTATGATTTTTTGTCAGTAAATTAAAAAATCAACTTTTTTCTTCATGGTGGATATTTGTTTATTGCAATTGCAAGCAGCATTTTCATTATTTTTTTACGTTGTGTCTACGGTGTATTTTCAACTCACACAGTTCTCTGCATCTTCGGCGATCTTAATCAGATCAGCCTTTTGTCGGGAAAGATTTCAATAAAACTTTTATCCACTTAGCTCTATTTGTTACACACTTCTTTTAAATTGTTAGCTCATTTCTTAGGATGCGGCAAGTTGTTTGGCCAAACTACGCTTAAAAATATCAACAAAAGTGAATCCCCTGATTTGGTGAAAAAAAAGAAACTCTTACCGATTATATACCATTAAATACATTTTTCGTTTTTGTATACTTTTAGGCAAATTCAGAAGAAATGTCAGGAATTCGCATATCAGAAATAGCGTAGAGATGTAGTAGTAGGTGTTTTGTAAAATAATCGCCCTTATTCTGTTTAGCGACGGCAACATCATCGTCGATTTTGAGGCAACATTACTTTAACACAACATCAATACTAATTTGGTATTCCCTAACAGTCTTATGATGACGTTGCCAGTTTATCGATCATTTTAATAAAATATAACACATATATCTCACACTTCAGCTAATTCATTTCTGTACAATTTTTGATAAAATTGTTGTGAAAAAAGAAAAAAGAAAATCTGTATTAAATTGAACCTAAAATAAATTAAAAATTCAAATAAATTAAAATCGAAATGTTCAGTATATTGTTTTTTAACATCTTTTTTTATACTTAAAATTTTAAGTCGCCCCAAATTTGTAAAAAGAATTTTGTCAAACATGTATTTGTAAAGAACTATATATTACACCTTTTGCCATCCATCAGTTATTCTATTTGGTGGACCAAGGGCGTTTACAACATTTGCAACACTTTCCCATTCTTCCTTAAAACTAGAAGGAACGCTGTCTCTTCATAATACCCTGACAAGTAAAGGATTTTTTTTCCAATGCTTAAACTAATTTTACAAATTGGTTGGCCTTGGTAATTTTATTTTTTTCCAATTTCCTATTTTATTTCTACTTTTTTATATTTTATTTTATTCCGAATAATTATAAATTATTTTATATTTTATAGTTTTTTAATTTTTTTAAATTTTTGTTTATAACACCACGACACCAAAATCACTGACAACAATATCAACGGCCATTTAAGGCATCATCAACGTCAAATTTTCTTACACAATACCAAACATGTGTTGCCAGTCGTCGATAAATGGCAATATTGCCAACAAGAATACGGATTTACACGAAACATTAACAAACGACGTCGTCTTGTGTTGCCGTCGCCAAACAGAATAAGGGTGAATATTTCAAAAAAATAAGCTTCAGCGATTATTTGATGATGATCAAATTTAAAGCTTAAAGACTTTTTAACCACTAAATTTGGCTAAAGCTATTGCTTTAAAATAACAATTTGTTTGGTATTTTCTTTATTGTCTACACATTAATATATGTACTTGAATTTTTTCAAAATAATTACAACTTTAAACGAATTAATTTAATTAAATTAAACAACGTCATCGCACAGAAAAAATAATAAAAAAATGAAATCTATTTAAAATAACTCCTGTTGGATAAACACTAAAACAGGAAACAACTTCTTCTTTATGACTTCATGAGCAGTACTTACAGGGCACAATGGGAAAAAATCGGAAAATGAAACTTTCGCTTTTAAAGAAGCAATATATTAAAAATATATTTTTTAATAGGACAAATACCCAAGTTGAGCAACAATTTTTTTTTCATTAACACACAAAACTAATTATCAATTTTCCTCCAGTGTTTTAAGTATATAAATGGCAAAATTTTACAGATTTTAAAATTTTGTTTTAAAGTTATCACTAGACTCTGCAGATGTAGTCAACTGAAACAAATTAAAAAAACTGCAAACTCTTCAACTCTAGAGATAAAATGTGCATTCAAATTGGCTTAGGAAAAATCAAAATTTAGCCTCTATTCAAAAGTTAGCATGTAGAAATAGGGCATATTATATCCAGAGGCATTGTAAAGGATAAATGAGAATTATTTATTTACTTACTTTTGATTTCTCTGTAAAAAGTAGTGTTGCTATTTTCAAAATTTTCTTAAATAATTCTAAATTAAATATTTATCTTTTTCTCTTAAAATATTTGGATATTATTTTAAAAATATATTTTATTTACCCCCATTGTCATTTGGGCGGAATTTTCTCTAATAACTTTAGGTTAATTTTTTTGTTGTCACGGATGTGACAACACATCAACAATAGATGTTTAGAATTTGGCAAATTATTTCCAAAATATAGTGGCTCTGCAATAATTTTAAATATGATGCAAAAAAAGTTTTAAAATTCATTCTAGAAGATTTTTTATTGTAGATTGACTGCAATCTCGATTAATATTTAAAATAACAATAAAATTCTTCAAATGAAATTCTCTATCACTTATAGTCTATATTCTGTCTATTATATTTTTCGCTGTGTTTATTATCATTTTCCTTGGATGTCAACACAGCGAAAAATATGATAGACAGAATATTGACTATAAGTGATAGAGAATTTCATTTGAAGAATAGGGATACAATAAGAGATATACTTATGGACAATGATTTTCCAGTAGAATTAACTAACAGATTAATTAGACAATATGGTAGTTAAAGGCATAATTTAGGAAATTCTACGGCAGAGCCAAGAAATTATAAATCATTAACTTATATTCCTGGAATATCAGAAAGATTAAGAAAGTATAAAATATATGACACAGATAAATATATAATTGCATACAAAACACATGACACATTAAATAAATTATTTAGCAGTATGAAGGATAAAATAGGAAAAATGGAAATATCTGATGTAGTATACAGGATACCATGTGGAGGAAATGACCAGGTGAACTGTGACAAAGTTTATATTGGGACAACAAAAAATAAACTTAAAACGAGATTAGCTGGTCACAGGTGTGACCAAAAATATAGGAATATTTCAACACAGAAGACATCCTTATCTTCACATTGTATCCAAAGTTTGATGAAACATCAGTATTAGATATAGAAAAAAACTACAAGAGACGTTATATGTTAGAAATGTTAGAAATTGTTAATGTACCAAATGTAAGGAGAATAAATTTCAAGACAGACACAGACAATTTAGCTCAGAATTATAGGTACTTAATTAAAAAGACACATAATTTGTTATAATCATTTTATAAGAGAGAATTTGTTATTTGTTGTTTGTTATTTATTTGTTATTTCCGTTTCCTTGTTTTTGTATGTTTGAATATTTGAAAATTTAAAATTTTTGTATGTATGTATGAAAAAATATTTTATATGTTTTTGTCAAATATTTTGAAACATTTTTTCAATTTGTTAATAATTTTTTTGTTTTCAAAAATATAAAAATTTTTTCCTGAAGAAGCTTTCCAAAGGAAAGCGAAATATTGAGAAGAAAAAATATATAAAAAAGATCTTAAAAAAGAAAAAAGATATTTATTAAAGATAAAAAAGATCGTTTAAAAAAACTATTAAAATATTTAAAATAACTTTATTATTTGTGCTTGATTCCTTTAAATAAATATTTCATGATATTCTCACGAAATATTTATTACAAAAATTTTTTTTTTTTTTTTTTTTTTTTTTATTTTTATTGAAATAAATGTTTTATGAGAATATCATAAAATGTTTATTTTTTAATAAAAATTTTTGTAATAAATATTTCGTGAGAATATCATGAAATATTTATTTAAAGGAATCAAGCACAAATAATAAAATTACTTAGATTGAAAATGATTCCGATGAATAAATTACTTATTTAAAATAACTTTAATTTCATTTAAACTTTGTCGCTATCATAGTCAATGTTTGGAAATTTATACTAGCTTAAAAGTATGTTTTTAGTTAAAGTTTCATATAAAAATTGATTTTTTATAGGTGATCCCAAATTATGCTTATTTTTGCGAAATTTCTCTTATTTACGGAGATACAGCCATTTTAAGTTTTTAGTTAAATTTTCATATAAAAATAGATTTTTCATGGGTGATCCCAAACTATGCTTATTTTTGCGAAATTCCTCTTATTTACGGAGATACAGCCATTTTTGCCCCACTGTCTTTAAATAAATTATTATATTAATTTTAAATTAAATATAAATTTATCAAGATCATACTTGTAGATAGTAAAGAATTATTTATAAAATATTTTAGTTTTGTCTCACTATGCACAAGCTGGTATTTAATATTTCAGTACCTTTAACTTTGTCACCTTGCATAAAAATTATGGAGTTTCGACCTAATATGCAATGGCAGAGGTTTTCATTATTTCCAAAATATAGTTATTCCGTCCCATTGTGAAGTGAATACTTTAATTTAAAATTAATTGTTATTTCACCATTATTATATTTCTTAAAATATTATTTACAATATTTCTTGATTCCGCCACACCGTGCAGTTGCTGCCATTTTGGTAAGATATTTTATATTATTTTCAAACTAAAATAAGCACTTAAAATTCAATTGAATTTTCTATTCCTTTGCAGCTTTAAAATTTTACTATTAATACAGTCGGCTTGTAATCAGAACAGCTGAGTAGCTGGTACAATGAAATTCATATATCTGGCCATTAATTCACCATTCCAAAAATTTAATTTTCACTTAATTTGGCATAATATAATCTTCTCCACCAGCAGAGCTCCAAACAAAATATAGAGCCTGTGAGCGTAATGAAAAAATTAACATATTTTAAACATTTACTTAAATCCCGAGTATTTGCATAAATTTTAAACAAATTTATTTTTCTGGTTTTATGTTCGGTTGGTCTTTTTCTGATGCTTTTGTTCGTTTAATGTTTTAGCCGTTGCGTTTAAATAAACACTACCATTTGACCGCGAATTGTTAATAATTTTTCTTTATTTTTTCATTATCTTTATTTAGTTTTTTATTTGTGTGGTTTTAGAGGGTAGAATGATTACAATTTTCTTGGTAAAGAAGTGGCGTAGCAAATTAAAAATAAGCTGCGCTATAGTCATATTGAGGTTATCAATTTCTGCCTAACAGATAGTCTTAAGGTTTATTTTACATATGATAAGCAAGCTGTATTTCATTAATTTCTTCATATGATATTTATTTTCCTAAAGAACTAATCTTTTGATATGTGCTTGGTTTTTCCGACGGGGTTATAATCAATTCTATTTGGGTACGGTTTTCCGTCAACCCTCGTCAAATTTGGTTTGTGAACAAACCGGTTTCGGCTGTTTGCCATCTTCAGTGTTCTTTTCGTACTAGTTGCGTTCTATTGTCAGTTGTGTTTATATAGTTCGTGTCTCCCTTCGTGTTATTGCGTTCGTCCCTTTCTGTCTTAGAACACGAAAATACGCAACTTTAGACAAGAAACTCGGGACACTAACACATTCAACAAACAACAAAACGCGAAAAAACAGCAATTTCCACCCTAGATTTTTGAATCTAACAGAGGTCACCATCAGCAAGCAAGAGGCTCAATTATTGGAAAAGGGATTAAAACACAACATCACAGAGGACAACAAGAAAAAGGAAATAGAACAAACCATTGTGGACACAGAAGTCGCAATAGCGATGATCCCAAACGAATAACAAGAGCAAGCCAGGCCCATCTGCAAACAAATAATAGAGAAGGAGGCCAAGTCTACAAAACACTTGAACGGAAAGCACAATACAATTAGGAAACTAAAACGTAAACTGGAAGCGAACAACATCTTAGTCACAAGAGCAGACAAGGGAAACACAACGGTGCTCATCGGTAAACATGACTACATCGAAAAGACTGAACAGTTAATAAAAGACTCTAAGTGCAAGAGAGTTGGTAAAGATCCTACGGAAGAATACCAAACGAAAATTAAGGAGATTATAAAAAAAGGCAACAAGGATAATAAAACCAGACATATCGCAAACATTAACAATGATGAATCCATCCGCACCATCTATGATAGCACTACCGAAAATACACAAACCAAACACACCAATGAGACCCGTAATTAATTACAAATCTGCACCAGGCTACAAACTTTCGAAATATATGAAAACAATATTAAAAGACACCTTAGACCTAGAATACGGGCATACAATAGCCAACACTACAGAACTGATTAATAAACTGGAGAATGTGAAAATAACGGAGAAAACAAAAAAAAAATGGTCTCTTTTGACGTGAAGGACTTGTATCCATCAATTCCGGTAATGGATACATTGAACATTGTTCATACGACAGTAAAAAACAAAACGGAAAACAAGGAACTAGCAATACAAATTAGAGGCACACTAAAAGCGACACTAGAACAGAATTACTTTAAATTTAACAATAATATATATAGACAAATAACAGGACTAGGGATGGGAAATCCAACATCTGCCACCCTCATGGAAGTATTTATGCAGAACCTAGAAGAGGAATACGTAAAGGAATTAAAAACCAACTTCGGAGTAATATTCTACGCAAGATATGTCGACGATATCATATGTATACTAGAAGGAAATAACGATAAGCAAATTCTAGATTACTTGAATGGAAGACACAAGGACATAAAATTTACAATGGAAAAGGAAGAGGAGGGGAGACTTAATTATCTGGACCTAACGATCAAGAGGAACATAATCTCGAACAGAATAGAATATGAAATATACAGGAAACCAACAGCAACGGACACAATAATACACAACTCATCAAATCATCCCCAGCAACACAAAAACGCAGCAATCAGGCAGTTAATAACAAGACTCGAGAGAACACCACTAACACGGCAAATGTATATGAAGGAAATGGAAACAATATACACCATAGCGGCAAACAACGGATACAAAAAGCGCCTCGTGGATAACATCAGGAAACAATTTAGAACGAACAAAGAACAGAAGAAGGGAAGGAGAAAATGGGCTACATTAACATATATGGGAAAATCAACGTACAGACTGGCGAAATTCTTTGGAGAACACAACATCAATACCACATTCAGGACAAAAAACAACCTAGGCAGAATACTACGGAATAAAACAACCGGGGCAAATATACTAGACGAACAAGGAGTGTACAAATTAACTTGTACATGCCATTATAGCTACATCGGGCAAACAGGACGAAAAATTAAGACCAGATTTAGGGAACACATTAGAGACTATAACAAAAAACTACGAGAACCAAAATCAACACCAGAATCAAACTTTTCGAACCATATATTTAACAAATGTACACCAGGACATATAAAGACAACGGTTAAACTGCTTCATACCCAGCACAAAGGAAGGAGACTAAATGTATTAGAAAACATGGAAATATACAAACAAAAACATTTGACGGACGAATAATAAATGAACAAATAAATACTGCTTCGGACACAATATTTGAACCGTTGAAATATTTTTACAGGAAAACAAACACTACACCAACACAAAAACGTTACGCAGGTGCACAAGACCAAAGCAATAAAGAATATCATAAACGTACAATTACAGATTATTATGTCACATAAAAAAAAAAAAAAAAACCCAATAGGTTCACACATAATAAAAACGGACAGCAAGCATGACCGTAAAAGTATTTAAATAGAAGGAAAAAAAAAAGACGAATGAAAAAGGGATCGACAAATTAGGTAAAAGGAGACAAACGAAAAAGGAGAGATGCAGGCAAAAAAGACAGAAAGGGACGAACGCAATAACACGAAGGGAGACACGAACTATATAAACACAACTGACAATAGAACGCAACTAGTACGAAAAGAACACTGAAGATGGCAAACAGCCGAAACCGGTTTGTTCACAAACCAAATTTGACGAGGGTCGACGGAAAACCGTACCCAAATAGAATTAACTAATCTTTTATTGAAATATTTTCTAACACTCATATCACAGAACAACCTACTTTTTTCGTAAATTTAATCGAAATTAGGAACTTTTTGCAATAAAATTTTGATGTAGAATTTATCACGTTATATATTTAAATAAAAACTCATTACTACTATTTGGTTTCATTGCCTTATCCACTTAACTTTTCATTAATATCAAAGCTAAGTATAGACTAAAAATGTAAACTGTTCTATTTGTTAAGCCTGCAATCAAACTAAATCTTAGAATTTAGAATTGTTTAATTTGTTATTATAAAAAAAAGTTAATTTAACAATCTATTCAAATCTTTACACAAACGAAATAACAAAATTCACTTTATAAGGTTTTAGAACAACTAAAAAAATCGGCGATTTAAGAAACATTAAACAAACAACGGGAATAGATTTATTCATTTGTTCTAGTGTCATTAAGTTAAGACAATTAGAGAGGGTTACCAGATTTTTCCTTATCAAAAAATGCTGGTCGTTTTAAATAGCCTATAAAAAGAAATAGCAGTTGCGAGTAATTTGGCATTATCAAACAAAAGATCGAACACAAAAAAATGAACATTAAAATTTATTTTAAAGCTTAATTAGTAAAACAAAACCAAAATATTTCTAAAATTGTGTCGGCTTTAAAAAGTACATTAAACAAATAATAAGGAACGATTTTGTTATAACAAATTATCCAAAAAATATTCATCCCGTTTTAAAATCTAAAAAAAAAGATATTTTAGGTTTGAAATATCTTTTCATACAAAACTTTTTTTCATTTAAAGATTTAAAGCCAGTAAAGCAGAATCAATTTCAAGATTTTATAAAATATTTAGAGTGTTTGTGGAACACAGGGTGAATGCTCGTCAATAATAAGAATTTTTAAAATTTTGAATAAAAAATTCCTATTTAATTTCCAATATGTCTTAATTGAAATCAAAACTGTGAATTTAGAAGCAATAAATATATTTTCGTTCTTTCTCCACTCTATAGCAAACGATATAGTTTGTTGAACTGCATCACATATTATTTGCCCAGCTTTCTCGCTAGGGCAGCAGCTGCTAAATGCAAATTACTTCAATGTAATTTGATCATTTTGAGTAACTACAATAATATTTTAAAAATTTTGAAAAAAAATAACCAGCACTTCGTAACTCAGAGTAACAGAGTTATGACAATATTTGTTAATTAAAATGTTTTTAACGCAATAACGACATTTAATTTAATCATTTTAAGTTTAAGTTTATAAACATTTGACGATTAAGCTTGACTGTTAGCTGCCGACGAAACCTTCCAGGCATGTCATAATCATCATTATGCATATCAGCGGCGATGCAAAGTCCGATTAAGAGCACAATAATGGCACCACAAAATTGAAAACAATAGATTAGGTTTGGTCATTTTAAATACAATTTTGAGACGACATCGACTTAGTGTGACTTTGTTTTTGTCAACACATTCTTTGATAAAAACGGGACACAAATTCTCACATTAAGTATTAATAAAAAGTAATAAAATAAAAAAATAATTGAATATGGAAAAATACAAAATAACAGGGGCGCTAAGGCGTTTGAACATTAATCGCTGGTCTAGAAATTAATCCATATCTAGCAAATTACAAACAAGGCTGTAGAAAAATTGATTTTATTGAACCACTAATAAGGATAGTAATAGTTGACAAAATATAACTGTGAGAAAATTTTATAATATGGGTATTTTTTTCCAAATTTAATGCAAATCAATTATTTTTAGAGGTAGTGAGTTTCTACGTGTAAAGTAAAAAATGAGTTAATAGCAAAACAAAACAAAAAGAATGCAATAAAAGGAGGAATATGCTTATAAGCAATCGCCAGTTTTGATGCTAGAAAAGCTGATGCCAATATAAGTAGTTTAAAAAACATATTGTTACGTTTTATAAACGTTTTGTTGTGAGTTCTTTATTGCAAAATAAATAACACCTGATTTTAGAGTTTCTAAATTAATTACAAGTTTATTTACTTTAACTACACACAAAGTTGACACTACAGAATAATTTACTTAAGATGCACGTGTTTACTTCACTAGGTTTATTTTTCAACTAATAAACTATCCACTCAGACGCTGCCTTTTATATTTGTCCACTAGAGGTTTAGAAAAATTAAAAATCTTCTACTCCTTTTGCAATACATTTTTTTGTTGTATGTTGTTTATTCGATGTATAGGCGCCTGTATGTCTGTGTATTTTTTTTTATGCTAATAAGGTTTCTGCTTGGGATTTATTTCAAAATATTTGTTGTTGTCTCGTGTAGATAAGTTTTCTTAGAAAACTACGCAGATTTGTTTGTTGTTGCATATATGTTTGTTGTTGTCTTGCGCGTTTAGTTAGTAAACAGAAATTTTTTTTCTTGCATGCCAGGCAGTTAGTAAATAGCATATCAAATTGTTATGGATTATGTGTAAAATTTCTACGCAGTTTGTAACTAGAAATTTTGTTGTTGTACCATAGCAAGCCACGCAGTTCGTAAACAACATACCCAGTTAGTTCGCTTTATAGCTTAATTATTTTCTTTTAGAACTTAAACAAAACACATCCGTAATACTATGAATCCTGAAAGTACTATTCAAGGAATTTAATATCCACGCCATATAATAGCAGCAGACATTCTGTCCTCTCAAAAAATTACAACTTCAACTTAAACATAAAAGAAACGTTTTTTATACAATTTCTTTTATTTTATTTTATAGTATTTTAAGTGAATACAGAGTTACTGTGGATGCGCTATCGATGTCGACTTAAATTATGTTGACAACGAATTAATGAAACTGTTGACGCTGACATGCATAATATTTTTCATATATTCAAGATTACTAAGTTATTTATTTTATCGCTTGCTTAAGACTATAAGATCAATACTTATAGACTTCAACTGAAACGAAACTAATCAATCTGCCAACAGCACATTTTAAATGTTTTTATTATTTTTTGTATTATTTCTCAAATACCTACTCCAGAATACCAAATATACATTTTTTAATGGGTCTAACATTTTTATTGAATTCACTGGAAATTGAAGCTTTTTTTCTTTAGAAAATCGAAATTTAAATATTTTTTCAAAAAATCAAACAAAAATCACAACTATTTTCTTTTTTTTCAGTTATTCCCTTACATTTTCATGCTTATTTAAATGCTTAAGAAAATCCAATTAAGTGTTAAGTGTTTTATAACATTTTCATTAAAATATTAAAACTCTTTCTTGTATGAACTTCAAACACACACTAAGGCAAAGCAAAGCAGAGTAATAAAAAAAAGGACAAAACACCTGATGTTCGCTTTGTGATAAGCTTTCGTAAAATACTTTACGTTCCATAATGTTTAAAAAAATATGTATAAAAAGTATAAAGTATAAGCTGGCGTTCAACACCTGCGGTTGGCTTTTTAGTTTTTTTTTTTTGTTATTTTTTTTTTCATTTTTTGTTGAGTTTAGCAATTTTAGGGCTTAAATGAAATCTGCCTTTTATTGTAATTTTTTGTGTTATTTTACATCTTGTCACGACATTTTTTTTTATGTGTAAAGATTTGACCTTTGATAATGTAAATACGGTTTTTGTTCAAACATATTTTAACTCAAAGGGCAGAAAATATCTAAATAACAAGGGTTTTAATATCGCGAAAAAAGGTTTGAAGCCAGAATTTTTATTCAAATGCAAAATTAACAAAATGTTTCGTAGGATATGCAATCTGATTTAAGTATATTGCTCGTGATGCACCAAGTTCTTTAGGTTATCTATAACGAGTGCATTTAGCGGGCCTTGTCATGATGGAGGAAATTCTTCACATTCTCCTCTTTCTCCTGATAATAACAAAATTTCCCTTGAAATATCTATGTACATCTCCTAATCGTTTAACTTGATACTCGATTAGCAAAATAATCAGTCAGATCAAATTTAATTACATTGTTACGGATGCGTCTTACTTCATAATTACGTAATAAAGTAAGCAACTGGGTATGCTATTTCTAAGAAAACTTGTGTACATAACAACAACAGCTATCTTAAAAAAAAATTCCAGGAAAAAACTTTAATAGCATAAAAACAAAAATACACACAGACCAACAGGCGCCTATACATTGAACAAATAGCATAACAACAACAAAATGTGATACAAAGGAAGTAGATTATTCTTAATTTTTATAGACATCTAGCGGACAAACATAAGATTGTTTTGCCCAACTTTAGACTCCCGCAATTTGGATTGCTCTCGTTTGTTTCAAAACAACCAATTAAGTCGAAGTTAGAGTTACATTCATTATCATCCCCAGATACTATTTTATTTTATAGCACTTTAAGTGAAAACAGAGTTACTGTAAAGGCGATTAACGAATTTTGCATTGCACTATTAACTGTTTATCAAAAGTTCTTCTGGGAAATGAAAACGACATAACTATTAATAAATTTATTTGAAAATATTTTTTAAGTGTCAGTTGATAGTGTGACCATATATTTGAAGAAGGAAGCAAGAGTAATTATATAAGTAGTCAGTTACTGCATGTTAATAAAAACAAGTTTTGAAATTAAATGTAAATGAAAAAATAAAATCATGAATAACTGCAAAAATTACGTTTAACTATAAAAAAAAATTTAATGATGAAATTTTTCTATAAAAAAAGTTTGACTGATGAAATGTTTCCGTAAAAAATATAATACTGATGAAAGTTTTCTATAAAAAAAAAATTGATGAAAGTTTTCTATAAAAAAAATTTACTGAAGAAAATTTTCTATAAAAAAAATTTACTGAAGAAAATTTTCTATAAAAAAGATATACTAATGAAATTTTTCTATAAAAAAAATTTACTAATGAAATTTTTCTATAAAAACAATTTACTAATGAAATTTTTCTATAAAAAAAAATTACTAATGAAATTTTTCTATAAAAAAAATTTACTAATGAAATTTTTCTATAAAAAAAATTTACTAATGAAATTTTTCTATAAAAAAAATTACTAATAAAATTTTTCTATAAAAAAAATTTACTAATGAAATTTTTCTATAAAAAAAATTTGACTGATAAAGTTTTTCTATAAAAAAAAATTGACTGATGAAATTTTTCTATAAAAAAATTTTACTGATGAAATTTTTCTATAAAAAAAGTGTGACTGAAGAAATTTTTCTGTAAAAAACATTTGACTGATGAAATTTTTCTATAAAAAAATTTGACTGATGAATTTTTTTTGTAAAAAATTTATGACTAGTAAATTTTTTACAACAAAATTAATACTAAAAACATTTTTTAAAAGAAAAATTATGACTGATTAAATTAAAAAAAAAAATTATTGATGACTAATGAACATTTTCGAAAGTAAAGTTATGATTCATAAAATTTTTTTATAATTAATCTTTACTACAAAAAAATGGTGACTGATGAAAATTTTCTATAAAAACATTGTAACATTACATTTTTTTAAAGATACATTTTTTAATAAAAACATGTAATTTTTTTGCAAAGAAATTTGTGACTGATAAAATATTGTGACGTTTTTATCTTTTATAAACGTTTCGTTATTGCGGAGTTCTTTATTGCAAAATAAATAACACCAGAGTTAAGAGTTTTCAAATTAACTACAATTTTATTTACTTTAACAACACATAAAGTTGGCACTACAGAACAATTAACTAAAAATGCAAGTCTTTATTTCACGAGGTTTATGTTTTAACTAACTGACTATCCGCCCAGGCGCTGCCTTTTATATTTGTCCGCTAGAGATCTAGAAAAATTAAGAGTTTTCAGCTTTCTTTCATAGTTCGGTACGCCTGACATAATTCGCTATACGCACTAATTGTGGACATATAGACTTTATATATGTGTTTATATATTTGTTTTTTTTTTTTACTTTATATATTTGTTTTCTAAATGTGTTTATTATTATCCAATTCGATGCGATAACTACAGCGGGAAGGTATTGTGGTGCAGGATTACGCAAATAACACACAACGTATTCTGGCCAAAGAAGTGTTTAAATCACCTTCGTAATAAATTTATTCTACCAAATTTTTGTTTGCAATGAATCTGCTCTTACGTCGCTGCGTCTATATACGAGATCAAATTTTTTTACGGTTTAGTCCACATTTTAATCTTTTTCATTCGACACTGGTTTTAATTAATATCATCTGTCTGCTGTACTGTATAATAATAATTTTAATAACTTTTTTATAAATATGAATTGAAATATAAATTGAATTTTCAGCCAAATGTATGAGTAAATAATAATAATGATTTATTTCGCAAACAAAAAAATAATAACAAAATAAACGAAAATAAAATGAAATGAAAAGAATCATAAGGACATAATAAATTTATAGACCATATGTAACTGATACATTTGGACAATTATAAATGTTTTGTTGCAGTAAAGAAATAGTTGAAAAGAAAACAAATAAATACGAGGTGTTGCTGTAGGAGCTTTTTTGCATTAATTTGTATGTTGAAGATATACAATTTTTTTAGCTCTTTCATAAATAATTTTGAAATATAAACTGGATGAGGATAAAAATTTGCAAAATTTAAAGCAATTTGACCTTTAAATTGTTTCAGCAATTTTGCAAGTTAATTCCAAATTAAATAAATTTAACATTTTGAATCAGCTTAAGTGCCTGTGAACAATAATTATATTTTTCCAGTTGCACCAACTCTAATTGACCAACTCAAGATATATGAAAATCCCTATTTTAATTTATTAAATACAAAGAAAACAAAATGGGTGAAGTAACTGGTTAAAATTGTGGCACAGAGTGCAAACTATACGTGCTAAATTGGTAAATCTACAAAATAAATTTCAAATCCTTTTTAACGCTTAAGTTATTGTTATCGCTAAGCATAAGAATTTTTTAAGCCTCTTCCCATTCCAGAAGATAACCTGTTTTTGTTTTTAATTTTCTAGTTATTTCCATTCCGTACTTATGCAATATTTTCCATTTGTGCGATACCTTTATTTCTTAATATAAAAAAATAAATCGTTTTCAAATTAACCATACGCGATGTTTATTATTCAAAGTACTTTTTATTTTTTTATTCTCTGAGCTGAACAAGGATTTTAAGCACGTAACAAGCAAAATTTTAATATATATATGAAACTAGTCGATGATCCAATTTCAAAAACAAGCCTACAATTTTCTGCAAAATTTTCTTAAATTATTATTAAGAAAATTATTCCCTATTCCTTAACTTTTAAGTTCCAAATGGGTTAACAGAAACAAGCAAAAAGTATGATTTATTTTTGTGACCACTCGGAATAAAAATGTTTCACAAATTATTTGAAGCTTGAAAAATAAATTGGTAACATTCATCTGATTTCCTTCGTCTATGCGGTATGTGTTATATAATCATAAATGAAGAAATTTCTTAAATATGTTTAGTTTTATTGCTTCATAAACGCATATGTACTATCTATTCACAAATACCTTGTTTACCTTTCTTTGTGTCACAAATTGATTTTAGTTTTGTTTTCGTATTGAAGTTAACATACAGTTCATTGAATTGGAAGTTTTTCCATTTAACTTAAGCCTCTTTAGCAATTTTATATCACTCCACAATAAAATAACTTAACAATTTTGTGAAGACACTAACAGCAGTCAGTCAGTGACAGTGTGGCAATAACAACAATTTTAATGATATTATTTTATAAAGTAACCTTACTGTGCTGTATAACTGAATAAAAAAAAAACAAACATTTTTGTAGCAAGAAAATCATTTATAAGAAGATAAGAAAAGCTCATTCTTAAACAATTTTTACTTGCCAAATGAAGTGCTATTTTAGTGTAAAAATACATATTTATAGTATTAAATTTAATTAAATAAATTATTAATTTGTTTTTGAAAAAGCTTAGGTAAATGAATACACGCAGAGAAAAGATTTGTTAGAGATAATTATAATCTAAGAGCAGTAAATTATATTTGAGCTACATGGTTATAGCGAAATCAGATTAGTATTAAGCAGATAAAATTTGTCTCAATTACATTTAATTTAACTAAAAAAAAAATAATAAATTGCTTTTTAATAAAAAAATTCATTCTCAAAATAAGTAATATATATATATATATTTTTTTTTTCTAAAAATAAAAAATAAAAAAAACCCCAATTTTTTTCCTAAAAAAATTTTAATTTTTTTTTTAAAACACCTAAAATTTTTCTAAATATTCTAAATTTTTTCTAAAAAATCCAAATATTTTTTTCTAAAAATCCAAATTTATTCCTAAAAAACGAAATTTTTTCCTAAAAAAACGAAATTTTTTCCTAAAGAAATCGAAATTTTTTCCCAAAAACAATCGCAATTTTTTCGTAAAAAAAAACCAAATTTTTTCAAAAAAAAACGAATTTTTTTCCCAAAAACAATCGCAATTTTTTCTTTAAAAAATCGAAATTTTTTCCCAAATAAAATTGAAACTTTCTCCTAAGAAAATTCTAAAGTTATTCCTAAAAACACTTGAAATTTTTTTCCTAAAAACATTCGAAATTTTTTTTCTAAACACATTCGAAATTTTTTTCTAACAAATCAATTTTTTTTTCTAAAAAATCCAAACATATTTTTCCTAAAAAAATCAAACTTTTTCCCCAAAAATTTCCAAATTTTGTCCTAAAAAAACGAAATTTTTTTAAATCCAAATTTTTTCTAAAAAATAAAAATTTTTTCCTCGGAACCGAAATTTTTTCCTAAAAAAATCGATATATCTTTCTTAAAAAAAATCAAATTTTACCAAAGAAAACCGAATTTTTTTCTTAAAAAAATCTAAATTTTTTCCTAAATAATCGAATTTTTTCCTAAAAAAATTTAAATTTTTTCCTAAATAATCGAATTTTTTCCTAAAAAAATCCAAATTTTTTCCGAAAAAAAATCGAAATTGGATTACTAAACATATCGAAATTTTTTCCTAAAAAATCCAAATTTTTTTCTAAAAAATGCAAAAAATTTCCTAAAAAATTCAAATTTTTTCCTAAAAAATCCAAATATTTTTTTCAAAATCTGCAAATTTTTTGCTAAAAAAATCGAAATTTTTTCCTAAAGAATCGAAATTTGTTCCTAAAAATTTCCATTTTTTTTTCCTAAAAAAACCAAATTTTTTCTTAAAAAATCCAAATTTTTTTCCTAAAAAATCCAAATATATTTTTCTAAAAACTCCAATTTTTTTCTAAAAATCCAAATTATTTTTTCTAAAAGCTCCAAATTTTTTTCTCAAATATAAAATGTTTTGCATAAAAGTATAACATTTTTTTTTAAAAGTAATAAAAATTTATTAAAAAAAAATTGTAATTTTTTCTTAAAAAAATAACAAAAAAATTCTCTAAAAAAATTTAAAATTTTTTTAAATTGCTAAAAAATAATACAATAAAAAATTTTTTTAGCATTTTAAATAAAAACGTTACTTTAAAAATTAAAATCTTTCATTTAACACTTGAACTGCTTTCAATTGATTTATCTGTAGACATGGCGAGGCATGAACGACTTAAAAATATTTAACTTATAAAGTACATTTCCCGACATTTCAATCCCCCGCTATTAAGACGCAAGCAGACAAAAATAATAAGAGTAATAATAATGATGGAACTTTAAAACGGAAATCGTTAAAGATTATTATAATAACGACGATAATGCAGAAGAATTATATTCAACTGCTGTTGCTGACTTTGTGAGGCCATAAAGTATTGTCACCTTAAAAAATGTGCAGAACTATGTTTCATATCTGATACCGAATAGCACACCCACATACATGCATAAATAATTATACAGATTCAAATGTAGGCAGAATATTTCTTATAGGCCAAGTGCATCATTCTGCAGCTGATAATTTATACGGATTTATATTTGTTGTAATAACTTCATCAGAGAATGCAGAAATTTCACAAAATATTTACAGGATATTTAAAGATGGCAAGCGAGTAAATATTTGTAATGTGTGTTTGTGTGTGTACGTGTGTATTGTTAATATGAAGACAAGGACGAATATTTATGTAAGTTTTATTGAAGTTGTTAATGTAATTGAAGGGAAAAATTTTTTATATTGCAACGAGGGCTGTACAACAGTAAAATTATGAATTATTTGTATTTAAATGGATATGGAAAGTAAAAATATGTTTGATTTATCATTACACAAGATTGTAGATTATACGAAGTTTAGCGAAATTGAGAATGAAAGAAAAAGAGTTAAGTTATGTTTTCTATCCGTAACTGTTTTATCTTTAACTTATTTTAAATAATGACTGAAGATTTTCTTTGCATTCCTCTTTATTCAGAAGTAGAAGAATTATATTAGCGCATAAAAAGACTATGTTGTCGCCCTTATAAGCCTTCAAAAATATGATCGTCATTCCTAAGGCCCCAAATATCTGCTTTATTATTATTATTATTAGGTCGCTATTTAAATAGTTAGATTTGGCATCACGCTTAGCTTATATATAATAGTCGTTGAAGTAAAAACGTTTTAGCATACCAAAGGAAAGGGACAACAACATGTTGCGATATCTTGCAAAAGATATAAAAGTTAGTCTTCGCAAGTGCACAGATTTTGTATCTCTTCTCTTTAAGAAAAGAGTCACTAAAATTCTAATACTGAATTTATTTGGTGTGGTGAAGAAAAGAGGGAAACGTACCAAATCCGTGGCACAAACCTCACAAACATCAGCTACTATCAGGGCGTGTTTAATTTAGGAAAAGCCAAGATAACAGACGACATATGTAAAGAAAACGCCCCTCATAAGGATACTAATACAGGAAGTTGATTCTAAAAATGTTATAAAATTTGACAACGATAAACCATAAGAAAAATAAAAATTCCCTAAAAAAATAGAACGAAAATTCCCTAAAAACACCCGTTATTTTTAAAGATTACAAAAACCTGTTCTTAGTGGTATGAAACACTATAATATTGGGAACTTTTTACTTTTCTTTTGCATTTTATAATCAACCATCGCTTTGTTAACATTGTTAAAATATTCGCTAAAAATAAAAATCTTCATTTTTAAACGCCAAAAAATATTGATTTTATTTCAATTTGTTTATTGTCCTTTAACAACAACTAAAACGTGCAATGTAAAATAATTTAAAAGAATTTAATATTTTTTCTTCTTAAGTAAAACTATTTTTACCATTTTCTTTTAACTTTTTATATAGTTTGCAATGACAAATTGAAAGCGTTAACGCCAAGCATAGAAGAATAAACATCTCAGCGCGAAAGAAGAAATGTTTATACTTTCTGTTTTGCTACACAAAAACAACAACATTCCTGTACCCACCCATTAAAAGTTGTGTTCCTATTTCGATGTAACCTTAATTAGATTATTAATTATCTTAATAATATTGTTACGTTTATAACTTTTTTAAACGGTTTGTTGTAAATTTTTTATCGCAAAATAAATAGCACCAGCTTTTAGAGTTTTTAAATTAATTACAAGTTTATTTACTTTAACTACACACAAAGTTGACACTACAAAACAATTTACTTAAGATCACGTCTCTACTTCACGAGGTTTTTTTCAATAGTTTTTTTGATAGTTAATCCACTAAATCGCTGCCTTTTATATTTTTCCTTTAGAGTTCTAGAAAAATTAAGAGGCTTCTACTCTCTTTTTATCACATTTTGTTGTTGTTATGTTATTCAATTAATGTACAGGCGCCTGTAGATCTGTATGTATTTTTGTTTTTGTTTTTATGCTGATAAAATTTCTTACTTGAATTTATTTTAAGATAGTTGTTTTTGTCTGGTGTACATAAGTTTTCTTAAAAAACTATGCAGTTAGTAAACAGCATACCCAATTGTTAAGTTTTCTTAGCAAGCCACGCAGCTAGTAAACAGCATATCTAGTTGTTTACTTTATTACTTTATTATTTTCTTTTAAAACTTAAGCAATACATATACCTAACAGTATATTTAATTGAAAAAATAATTTTAAAAAATGTTTAATTAAATAATTGCTTGAAGCAGTTGCATATTTAATTTGAAAAAAGGAGAAATTGATTTTCTACGAATAGAATTTCCAGAAAAAAATTTTAGAAAAAATTACACCTTCAATATCTGCAAAATCATCTGTCCGTATAGAGTAAATTAAAAATTGCAATTTTAGCACGAAAGCAATCTATATAGCAGACATGACTTCCTTACTTCTTGTTTTATTATTAAATAAAACAAATCGTTAACAGTCCATATATATTTTATTAAGGTAAAATAGAGCTTTCTAACGTTAATTACAATGTATTTTACAAACTGAGGAAGGCCTTTTTACCACTTCAAATCCCATAACGACAACTTGAGGCACTACAAGCACGGCTTTTCATTGCCTATTATCACTATACCATTATTACGAGTAGGAATATTAAACGAAGTTTGATCGAAAATTTTGAAACTCTATACAGTAAATACAAAGAAAAGATCGAATAACAAGGTATTGAAGTCCACTCACAGTAATCACTAAGTATTGAAACAAAACTTAGAAAGATGGCCACTGCGAGACTCTAGTGACAGTCCTTAACGTTCGACGACTTTTTAGTGTTTTTATTGTCAATTATTTTTTTATTTTCAATTTCGACTATTTAAACCGTTACCAATTCCAGCGAGCTCTACTTCACAAAAATATATTTTGAAAAGAAATAATCAAAGTGACACTTTTCCAACACACAATTTGTTTACCGGCAAATTTTAAAATTTAATCCACTTTTTTTCTGTTTTTCTCTTGTTCTTTTTTTTTGTCAACTTTCCTTTTAAGTAGTTTGCATTAACGGGTCTTATTGTTAACTGTAAAATACACTGATGACATTGCACATAGTTTATCGTGACCATGCAACTTGAGATGGCTTTTTTTGTTCCGTTTTTTTTTTGTTGTTGTCGATGTTGCTGTTCTGTTTATTGTCATTCATCAACCTGAAACCTTGAATAATTAAAACAGTTTCTGATTACCAATATTCCATGTCCATGTACCTGAATGCTGTTTGAGTAGCTAGAAAATCATCATCGTCAGAGCCATCATTATCATTTGTCGCATCATTATCACCAATAAGCATACATACATTTAAATACACCAACAACAATAACAGCAACGACAGTAGAAAAAGTTCTCTTGTTTTTTGTCTTTTTAACTTTACTGTGTGTAAAGAGATAGTGAGATAGCGATTGTCTAGAAAAAATTTATTTAGATATCCTAAACGTATTAAATGAAAAAACTTTTTAATTTTTATTTCTTAAAAAAAATCTAACAAATTATGAAATTTTCTTTATTCAAAAGAAAATCTTTTGGCATTATAATTTAAAATAAGTTTTTAAGCCGCTCGGACGTAATCAAATCTAGAGATACAACAAAGTGACGACTATTTCCAAAATTTGAATCCATATATCGGTAATAAAGCGGCAAATTTTTCCTCAAAGTGGTCAATCGTTTCTGACTTATCGGCGTAGATCAGCGACTTTACATTACACGACGATTTTGGAAGCCAATTCTCGGGTCCTAAACGTGAAATTATACATTTGCATAACCTTTCCTTCAATAAATCTTGTTGAAACCACAGCTTCTGCACATCCTGGTTGTTCAATTGATTAATGAAAACAATCGGTTCTCTTTTATGGCGGTATCCAAAAAAATACGGACTTATGATTCCACCAGCTCATTAAATATACCAAATTGGCAATTTTACTGGATGTAACGATTAACACTTGATTATTATCATCGCACGATATATGCCAGTCCACTCAAAGATCTTCATCGCTTAACAGAAATTGCTTATAAAAATCGGAATCAGGCTATCTTGTTTTGGACCCAATTTGCACAACTTGGAAGCGTTGTTCACGCGTCAGTCTATTCATTTTGAAATGGCAAGCCAAACTAAATAAAAATCAATTGACAGCGACATAATGGCTGCCATTTACAAACATATTGCCTACTTAAAGGTTTATACCCCTATAAAAAACACCCTATATTAAATGCTGATGCAACATTGATTCACTTGTCAATTACGCAACTAATAAAAAAGTATCTAACATCTGATCTTATACGTTATTGCAAAGATTTGTAATGGTACTTTTTTTTAAATTTCATATAGAGATAATGAAATTTTATTACATCGAATTTGAAAAAGTTTCACAAAAATCCATTGTTTTCCATTTCTTCAATTTTCTTATCTAAAAGTTAATTTTGTATAACCAAAAAGTACCAATGCAGTCGGTTATTAAGAAATATTAACATTTTGTCCTTTTTTTATATATACACCACTTTATTGATCATTTTCCTTTGGTTTCTTAACTTCGGCTTTCTTTATTTAATAAAAGTACTTTTTGTAATAAGCAAAACTACTTTTGTACCTTTTTTTGACTTGCCTATACACTCGGGGTTATTTTTGCCGTATTTTGTAGGTTTATTTGATTTGTGTTTTATAGATTTAATGATTAAGAAAATATAGATCCACAGGAGAAGAAAAGTTTCATTTTGACTCATCACTCATCAGGTACAAATTTAAATTAGTTTTGTTCTTAAAAAGAAGTAATTGTTAAATAAAGAAAAAGTGCCATATTTTTTCAAGATTTCTTAATTTATTCAAACCTATTACAGACCGTACTTTGAGAAATAACTAAGGAAAATTAGCTCTGAAAATTAGAAATAGTACCAAATCTTTCAATTTTTTTGTCCCCTTTTAAGTTGACCAATACCTTTTTCTTAACTTTTATGTTTCGAAAAGGCATAAAGGAAAAAACCTTTACGAATTATATTTTTGAAGTTTATAACTGTTTAATTTGTTGACACCAGACCGCGCAAACGTTTCATCATGCGCTTATTATGCAACGAAATGTTGTTTATGCGTTTTATTTAACAAAATTTGTTTTTAATTCCAGAAGCCGAATTTTTCCCACTTCTAGAAATATTGTAAAAGTTGGCCTTTTATTTGCCTTCTAAATTGTTTCCAACTGTTATTTGTAACATCATTTTTTCCATTGTAGCTGTCAATGTTATTTGTTGTCATCATCAACCACATCATCGCCTGTATCCTCAACATTGTCCGATCATTATTATCATCATATTGCATTTACGGGTTTGTCTGTCTGTCTTTTGCTAATTAAACGGCAAACACAAGTTAAGGTGACACAGGAAACCATAGTGTTTGAATAAATTTTGTGTGTGTGTGTGTGTGTTTAGATGGCTTGCCTCTAACACCAATAAACATTGTTTATTTTTGGTTCTACTTTAAACAAACCATTCCGGTTTTGTTTTATAACCTTTTGTTGTTCTGGTTTTATTTATCCTTTTTACACACTTTATACAATAATACAGTGCAAAGCAAATGGCAAACAGCAAACATGAACGCTAAAGCAAAAAATTTAAATAAATAAATGGAAGCAGGGAAAATGGAAAGAAAGAAAATGGTTGAATAAAACCAAAAGTAAACATTAAGTGGTTTTGGTTGGTCTTTAGTTTCGTCATTTTTCCACTTCAGCTGCTACCTGAAACTTTAACTTGATTTTTCCTTTGTTTAATTTTTACTCAATTTCTTTTAATCTATATAAATGTAAATGTGTTTGTGTGTCTTTATCTGTATCGCTGCTGTATATATTTTTATTTCAAACCAATTTGGTTTTCAAATTGATGAGTTTTGTTTTATTAATTATTCTTGTTTATTTGATTAACAACTTTTGTTTTGTTTTATTTTGTTTTTATTAATTAACTTAATTATCAGATTTTAATATTTTCTAGCCACCTGAGTGTATGATTGAATGAAAACAAATTATTAAACTATTAATTTTTAATTGTTATTAATTTATAATTACAATATCGGTCATTAAACACTTGATGTTTGTTTTGAAATTAAATTATAAAGGCTTCTAGCTTTTATTCATATTTAATGTGGATAAAACTAATTAATAATTATTATATTGTATATTGTATATTATATTACAATAGTAAAATGGGAAACCTTTTGCCCAATTGTCCTTTTAACAGAACCAATATCAACTGGTTCCCTTGGAATTTGCTCGAATTCTAATATGATTACATGTGCCACAAGCAACAGATTCGAAAGAGAAAATGGAAAAATTCCAAGAAATCAATGAGTGACGACATTACAATAGGGGTAACTGAATGTGGGCACTAAGCGCAGGAGCTTAAAACCGATCCAGTTACGGAAGTGAAAGCTGAAATTAAATGTCATCAAACGCTGTGGAGTCACATAATATTTACAACCAAAATGCTAGAAGACAACCAAAAAATGGCCTTAATTAATGCTAAGGCAGTCGTCCTTATGCTATACCTAAATAAAGCTTATGTAACATCTTAGATCCTATGTTTTCCCTCCGAAGTCATATTTCTTTAGAAATTTTTTTATTTTTTTTTTTTTTAATAGAAGTAGTACTTCAGGGGCAACAATGCCTATTTAGTCAAGTACCGTGCTACATTCTTTACGAAAGGGATAGAGAAGAAATGAAACAGGTCGTGAAAGTAGAAGGATAGTCGGAAATTAACTGCCGTATAAAGACACCACAGCGACCACGCCTTCATCGCTGAGCAGCCCCACCGACAGTCAATTTTTATATTTGTAGTGAAATAAAATCAAGGTCCTCGTTGGGAATCGAACCCACAACCCCCATACTGACAAGCTAGTACACTACCTACTAGCTAACAAGGGCACCTAATATACACCCGCATCGTGACGTTATTTCTTTTGAAATACAAAAGGCGCAATCACCCTCCCGAGGCCTGTCCCGTGCTGAAACTACTGGTTCTATGATGCATGCTATTAGCGGATTGCACATAAAAATTACGCTCTGTTGCCGACTTTTGGTGAAGACCTCTTTTAGGAGTAACGCTTAAACTTTAATCACTAAGAAGAGAACAAAATTAAACTGCTAATGGCGCAAGTTGAGATAGCTCTCAACATAGAAGTAATGACACGGCTTTGCAAGCTGTGTGCTGTTGCCACTTGAGGGTTCGCTATGCCTTCCGAGGGCACTGTCCAGTGCATTTTAGTCACCCAGCAGTAAGACAATCCTCCGTTTTTTATCTCATTAATTTATAACACAATTAAACGCAAATGTTCACAACTTATTGACACTATAGTGAAGACTACGATTTTTATCACGCTGTATGAGTAACCACAGTATGCACTGTCGGTTTAATTTTACCTTAGCACTTCATATGGAATCAAAAGTATTAATAAAACAATCCTGAAGTTAAGTTTGTAATTATTTTTTATATAATAGTTATAATTTTTTGACCTTTTTTAATCATCAGGATGATGCCAACAAACGGTGTGGCGAAATATCGAAAATATAATAAAAAATATAGTTTTTTAAAAAATTTTTTATTAAATAAGACCTAGTGCTGAAAATTAATTACTAAAAAAAATTATTTTTTTAAGTTTTTATTTTGAAAATAAATTATATTTTTGTTTCAAAAATTAGTTACACAAAATAAAATCTACATACAACTGCTTAGAACTATTTAGATACACTTACAGAAAATAAAGGGTCCGCCATCTAACTTTTTTTTCAACTAGTGCTTCTTTCATGAATGGTAACAATTAGCTCATGTTTGATTCCACAGATAATTAGTTTTATCCTTTCGCTGAACGAATATAATTGTGTATACTCTTGAACAACGTTGGGAAATATTGTGACATTACTTTGAAAATCATGCTAATGTTGCAGAATGTGTGGGAAGATTGCATACGGATTTTGGAAGAAGAGAAGCACTGTCATCTCCGTATGTTCGTTATCTTGTAAAAAACAGTGAAAGAAACTGATATTCTCATCGATAAACCAAAGCGTGAAAAGCCAAAAACAGTGCGTACACCCGAGAATATTGCTGCTGTGGCAGAAAGTGTACGTGAAGTGCCATCAACATCAATTCACCGTCGTTTTCAACAATTGAACATTTTAGAGACGTCATTGAGACGAATTCTGCATATAGACCTTGATATGACGCCATACAAAGTCCAATTGGTTCAGAAGTAGAAGCCAAGTGACCATTCAATGCGTTTTCGCTTTGCTAAGTGGGACTGCAATCGACTTACAGAAGATGCCGACTTTGCAAAAAAAAATCAACTTTTCAGATGAAGCTCATTTTGATCTTGGCATACATCGACGCATCCAAAACGAGTCCAGAGGCATAATTGGGCCATTTTTCATCGAAAATGAGCAAGAAGTTGCCGTTAGAGTCAATGGTTTTCTACGGAAATTTGTATACAATTCACACGAGTGTCGACACATTTGATCGACTATACTGACAAACAAAAATACAAACGTTTCTAATTAATTATCAACAGTTGTGCTCCAAATCGTTATAATATATATTCCCTCATACATAAAGATCCATAAAGGATATCAAATTTTTGTAATAGGAAATATGATTAGCAACATCCCACTCTCCCAAAAACAAAAAATAATAAAACGAATAAATAAAAGACACCATAACTGCTTATTGAATTCAGTGTTTTAAACGTAATAAAAATATTTATTATCCAAAGTTTATGAGATTCTTTTGCAAGGATATCAACAGCCATTCGTTTATTTTTATTTTAAAAATTGTATGAGTCGTATAACAAGGACTACAACTACTTTACATGTAATCGTGTATTCATAAACAATATTATTCAGTCAAAATACAAACATGAAATAGTTTTCTTGTGTCTTCTGTTGTGATGCCGTTTTATGCATTTTCTCTTACAATTTTTTTTTTGTTCGTTTATGTTGTTCCTTAAGCAGGATAATATACATATAAAAATGGAAGATTTTGTATATGAATAATATAAACTCATATACTGAGAAACTGATATAAAGATATAAAGTTTAAAGCTACTTAGCTGAGCAAATAAACACAGATAAATACAAGATGATAGAGACGATGTGGCATGAAAATGTAGACAATAGGAAAATTAGATTTTATAAATTGTGATAATTAATAAAATAGAACTTTTGATTATTCATACACAAACAAAAGTTATAGTTTCGGTGGTCATATGAGAAATAATACAAAAAAAGAAAATTTGATTTAAACAAAAAACTCTTTGTTCGATAGATTTCAATGTGATTTCGGACATAAGTTAAATAACGAAGCAATTCTTCGAGTATTACTGGCTATATCTTATCAATAGAACATACAATAATGATTTATTGCCAGAAACTACTTACTTCATATGGCCCAATAGGAATAAATGGAATTTTGATTTCAATAAGTTGAAGATGACCTTCTCCATCCATCATATCATCCAACCACCATTCTGTGAAAATCACATTTCACTTGGTTTCACATTCAACCATTTATAATCGAACAATAACGATTTCGATCGATTGTAACGGCAGCTCTCTCTTCATATTTAAACAAATATTCCAACGATGCCCCGGCTTTAAGAGGATTTACTATTCAAAACAAAATGACCCTCTGGTAGCGTTCGCAACTGCAGCCATAAAACTGTAGAGAAATAACAAACGCGATGGAGAAACGACAACCACGGCAGGTGGCCATATAAAATGATCCCAGTGTTAGCTGAGTGGATAAACAAAAAAAAACGGGGAAGTAAGTTTCTACCTAACGCAGATTCTATCCGGACATGGCTACTTCCGGAAGTATTTATACAATAAAAGCAAATTTGCGAAGAAAAGGACATAGTACACGTCTCTGAGTACATCTTTTTTAAGAACCACCATTTGGTTGAATACCACCACCCTTAGTTGGCGACACTTGGTCAAACGACAACAATAATAAATAGTTCACAAAATGACCAGCAGTTGCCAAAACAGGACTGCAGTTACAAATTATGTGGAGCACGTACTCCACTAAAAAAGAGCATGTCATAGAAGTAGTGGCAACAAACCAACACTGATTTAGTATTTAAGGGGAATATCTGGACGCAGACTTAGTAAAGTAAAGGCACATTAACTAAACAGAGATCCACCCCGATGTTATGCGTGAGCGGCGCCGGAATCTGCGACATAGGCCAACCATAAGGTAGGGTTTTAGCCGGCAACCCTATAGGAGCCCGGCATTTGGCGGAATGCTGATTCTAACTAAATGCGTATCGCATTTTCCCATCCTACGCCCAAAACAGTAAATGATACGATATGTGCGGTACGAAAAGAACACAGAAGATGGCAAACGGCCGAAACCGGTTTGTTCACAAACCAAATTTGACGAGGGTCGACGGAAAATCGTACCCAAATAAAGGTAAATGATACCCGCAGCTTAAAAATCATAATACTAAATTTTTCTAAATGTCATGGAAATCCTACAGAAACATTCACTCTTCACTCTATACGCGGAAATGATGTTCCTTAAATAGCCCTTTAAGCCAAAATAAAGTCTCATCGTTAAACACAATTTTCCAATAAAACATCGGATCATTCCGACTGTCCAACCAACGTAAAAGTGATGCAAATGACAGTCTCGTGACTTTAATTCTCGTACCAGCTGAATCGTAAGCGAGTATAGACCCAACATATTGTGTAAAGTTTTCTATATAGACTAGAGCAACAGAGACCCGAATTCCATGAACAGGTTAATAAATTTGGACCCTTTCTAGGAGTAATATTCTCTTTAGAATACATATTTCCTCGGTGTATTAATATAGAGATATATTCGACAGATGGTTTGAGCGATGATTTTTAAAGCTACTATAACTTATTAAAAAGTTAGTTATACGGATTAAGTTTTCTTAATAAGTTCCATCTTCCTTTCAAGTCCCATTTCAGCCTTCCGGAACTTTTACGCAATTAAAAAGAATTCGAAATCCCTCTATAGTTTTATGGTACATATTGTTACGTATGTGTTGTACTTAAGTTCTAAAAGAAAATAATCAAGCAACAAAGTAAACTACTGGGTATTATGTTTACTAACTGCGTGGCTTGCTATAAAAACTTATGCACAACAATAAAATTTCCAGTTACAAGCTGCGTAGAAATTTTATACATGCAAACAACTACAATTTGATATTATGTTTAACTGCGGGGTTGTCTGGGAAACCTTATCTTTACAAGACAACAACAAATATTTTAAAATAAATTCCAAGATGAAACTTTATCAGCATAAAAACAAAAACAAAAATACACATAGACATACAGTCTCCTATACATTGAATGGACAACAATCAACAACAAAATGTGATACAAAGCGAGTAGAAAATTTTTAATTTTTCTAGATTTCTAGTGGACAAATATAAAAGGGCAGCATCTGAGTAGATAGTTAGTCAGTGTAAAAATAAACCTCGTGATGATTCTATGAGAATTTTTAAAAAATCAACATAGCATAGACAGCAAGACTCAAAAACACTTCTATACAAACACAGCAAAACATTTCAAAACAACAAAAAACATTGTTTATTTTCAAAAAATAATAAAATAAAAGAAAAATAAAAAAAATTATTGTAAAACTACTTAGTACTTTTAGCAGGCATACGGATCTACAAAAAGGTTCAGGGAAGTTATTTAATAGCTTTATTCGTCGTTGAAGATTGCGACATTGTATTAAAAATTTAAAAAAGGTTTATTTGTTTACATCGTTGTTTTATTTCTTAGCGTTTAATATATATACTGTTAGGTTTATTTCTTTTAGTAAACGTTTTATTGACTTCTCTGACTTTTAAATTATATTAAACGATTTATTTACTTTCAATACACACAAAATTAACACGATTGTATTTTTGTTGTCTTTACTCAACGATTATTATTCTGAGTTTTTACCTGAGTCAATTTTTGTAACTCGCACATCAATGATGGATTCCTTTTTCTTCAGTTTTAAGCCGTGCTCGCACTTTACATTTAATGCTCTGCTCGAAAGGTCATCAGCATTATCGTCAGTCAGTCTCTCCCTTGCTCTTCCATAGGCGGTGGCTGATTCCCCAGTGGTAGTGGTCGTACAATACTTAACGCTTGCATTGCTTCTTTAACTATATAGGGCTTTATTATGTACTGCGACGCCCCTGTGTCTCTGGCTTAAACCCGGTTTTCTCCGTTGATCAGCCCGCAGTAAAATTTCTTTTGTCCTGTTGTCATATAGTGGAATTGCAGATTGTGGGGCCATTGGTTGTGGGATCTTCTCTTACCGTCGATGCGATCTTGCATTATTCACCCGTTTGTTGCCCCATGGTGGCGACGATCTTGACCTTTTCCTTGCAGATCTTCAGTTGCTCTGGCAACGTTTGAAATTGGCGCAGTTAAAGCATTTAGCGCGAGACTAACACCTTTCTTCCAATATCTGTTCAAACATCTTTTTGATTTCGCCCCTGTTGTCTGACTTTGCATCTTATAGACCCGTGGTTTTGCGATAGCTTTTGCGGTCTCCTGCATCAGCGCGTACGAAATGGTTTCTGTAAAGAATGATTTCTGCGCTGCAACGCATATTTACCATCTGGATCCCTTATTCACAAATTTTAAACTGATCCAGGTATGGACGATGTTTACCTGTGTATGTGCACCAAATGTTCAAATCTTCATGGCGAAGTCTTGCAGCGTCTCATTTGCCTTCTACACCCTGTCTTGTAACTCCATTCTATAGAGTTATATTTTATACTCGCCACCGTATTTACGTTGTAAGGCCACCATTATGTCCCCGCAGTTATTTCTACAACCAGCTGGTAAGCTTTTAAGGATGTCGGTCGCTTCACCCTTTAATGATAAATGAATTGTTTTGCAGCGTCAACTTTGTATGTAGTTAAAGTAAATAAATTTGTAATTAATTTAGAAACTCTAAAATCTGGTGTTATTTATTTTGCAATAACGAACTCACAACATAACGTTTATAAAAGGTATAAACGTAACAATATTACATTTCCTTCTCGTCTCGGCTGCTTAAACATACGCAAGCTTCAAGTTTGAACAATCATTTACTCAACTTTGGAGAAATGTTTTAAATCATTAATTTTGCGACACTCGGACTAAAGTGTCGAGCAGTTTTTATAGCACATCCTGCGTTATTTAATGCTTGCTTTCTTGCGTTTACACACGCTACGTATTAAAATAAGATAGTTTATATAAAACGCAAAAATTATATTATTCTTTGGGCTGGCTAAATGCTTTTTATTTTTCTCTGCTCAAATACCCCAATCATCCTAGTGAAAAAAAATCCTGATAATTGCATGCGAAATTAAAACCCCTGGAATTTCTAGGCTAAGAAATTTGTATCCTTTTGGTTCCTTTTTTCCTATTGGGTTTTTCAGCACATTACTATTTCCCATTAGTATTTTTATTCTTTTATATGACAAGTATTTACTAGTTTTATTATAGTTTCTGTTGTTGCTGTTGTTTTTCATCGTTACTGTAGATGCTGCTACTTGATATCATATTCATATTTGGTTTGTTTTGTTTTGTTATTGTAAAATGGAGTGAAAATCACTTGTATCATCTTGGTTGCATAAATAAATGTATATTTTACGAAGAAAGCCTTTTTTATAAAAAAAAATTCTTTTTCTTTTGCATAGACTTTATAATTCAGCTAAGGAAAAAAAACTAGAAACAGGAAATTAAATCAACAAAACGAAATTTCAATTTTAAATCGCTTCTTTTTTATAAGAAATTCTGCTTTTTAAATGTTTGCAATAGATTTTATTCAAGATTTACAATTGTTGTGCTTTGAGAAGCCAAAATATTTAGCCCCAAATATGTTTACAGTCAAGAATTGATAGCAGTGAAATTAAAGGGTATTAAAAAATTTATATGAAAATTGACATTTACACTAAACGAAAAATTTATCTAAATCTTATCTATCAAATGGGACGTGGAACTTAATTAAAGTAATTTGTTTACAATTTTACAAAATTTCGGAATAATTTTTCTGATGTTTTTCGTAAACGAAAAGTAAATTTAAAGCAATTAATAAAATTATTTTAATACCTTTTTAAAAAAAATCTGTTAATTTATTTAAATTTTTGTGTAGATTTGATTAAAAATTAACTTGGTTAAAATATTTTTATTGCATCGTTAAGTTTTAATTTAATTTCTTTTGATTTTGTTTGTATGTCTTGCACAATTTTGTTCAGTATATTGAAATAAAACTGCTACAATGTTTTAACTAATCTGGTTAGCTATCGTTATCAGGCAAGATTTATGCTTTAATTCTCATTTACTCTCATGTCATAAACTGAATGAGAATTACGATATTTCAAATATTTTTTATTGTTAAAAAAACTACACACAAACACACACATTTATATGCTTTGAATTGGTATGCTCACAGACAATGATGTGGGAATTATATAAACTCACAGTTTTCAATGTCAGATTACAACTTTGAATCATAACTTCCCTCTTCAAAGGCATAAAAAAATTAAATATTTGAATACCCTTTACCATAAATATTACAATACAAATTACATAGAAAGTGGAAGTTAAAGTCTATAATTTTCTTAAGTCACCTCTAACTGCCAGACCATATTTTTTACCTGGCAACATAGTATTAAAGCAATTCTTCTTATAAATTCCTTAATCTACAGACTAAAGTCTAAACACAAAACAATGAATGCACTTGGATAAATGCAATGAATAAATATTTCTTTTCTTTCCCTTTTGTATAACGTCTTGGAATTTTAATATCTGTATGTGTGTGTGTATGTGGCTGCTGATGATGATGATACGATGAGTAGACATACAAACTCTTAAGGTTATGGCCAAAGAAAAACAAACATCAACAATAGATTACAAAGTAAATTTAACCGAAAAGAAAACAACGAAAAAGACAATAAAGATCTTCTTCATATCGCTATTATAGCCGGCTGTTTTTAAGTTCATTCCCGCACCTTTATACAACCAGCATACATCTTTACCAAAAAGGTAAAATCGTTTTTATTATTTTTTTTTGCAGCTTTGACTTGTTTGGCTTTTTGCCAAAGTGTTGTAACCATAATAAATGCTTAAAAAATAAAAAAGAAACCCCTAAGAAGAAAATCCTCTCTAATTTTACCTTTCATATGAATAGTTAAATATGCTAAATTTAACAAAGGCAAATGAAATACTTGTATATTTAAATAAACTTATCTTTAATGCAGAAATATATTTAAACGTTTGAGTTTAAAATTTCAATAGCAAAAAAAAAATGAAATCTAAAAAAAAAATTATTGTTATTCATTCAAGGAATACAATTTTAATTAAAAATCTTAATTAAAAAATAATATGAATTATGAAGTAAAGCAAATTTAGTAGCTGACGACAGTTAAATATTAGTGAAAATGTTAGTATCTATTTTTGAGCAAAGTATTTCTAAAGATACTGCAAATCTGAGTGATGGCTTCTAATTATCAAAATTACTTTCTTAGAATTTAGGAAATCAACAGGTGTGAATAAAATCGAATGCATCCACAATCACTTCATTAGCTAATACTCGATATCTCAATATTTTCTAACAGTTCCTTCTTCCTGCGTTAATTGGGACGGCATGTATTTTTAATTAGACTTCTCATAACAGGGATTAACAAATCAATTATACCTATGAGCGCACAATCAAACAAATGACGATAATAATAATAACAATAATAGCTAACACTGCAAAATCATATTTGAGAAAATTTTAAGCAGTAGTGTGACTGTTAGGATAATGTTAAGTACTATAATAAAACAGTCTTATTTGCCGACATACTTGCATTTATAACAATAAGTTCATGTTACATATCGCATATACAGTTGAAGTAAACAACAGACAAGTGGTCCGCAAAATAGTGTAACGATCAGCACGTTTCATATTGCGTCCAAAATATTTATATTAAATAATTATAGTTTGAAATAAATTTATTAAAATAACAACAATATGAATTGGATCATATGTCTATATGGTTCCCATAGATTTAAGGCTTTATAACCATTTTTAATGTATTAAGTATAGAAATGAGAGGTTGAGTATAATATAGAAAAAACACTCAACCTAATATTATATAAGCAGAACAATTGTTACATGCGTGATAAGATTTACGTCAGTACCAAGCCGTGTAAGCCATAATCAGACGGTGGATCATACAACTGTGGATGAAATGTAGCGTCATCCTCGCCCTAAGAAGCCTTCAAATACGTATATCTTCCAGTCACTCCTAGTTATAACTTCAAGAGATCGAAACAGGCCGCAGCCACTCGCTCCTTGCTGAAAAGTTGGAGAATATCCAACTCCTGGTCAAGAACGCATGAAGCTTAATAAAATTTAAGAACACAACCGCAATCATGCTCACTGGACCTGGACCATTCATTGTATTCATTGTGAATGATCCGATCCACAAACTCAAATGAGGGCCTCGAAACAGCCACTACGATACTCCCGAAGGGCCTATCTCAATAATCAGTTAGAAAACAGCTAAATACCTAAAGAGACAAATAGCGCAACTCTGGGGCTTTACTGATTCCCGTGGAAATATAGTGGATTGTCCAGTTGACTCCTACTAGCCGTGAAGGCGACTGGGTTCCCTTTTACCCCGCAAGACACAAGTGTAAATGGTTGTTTGATCCATAAAGACTTATAATTTGCCCCCGGGGAGACGCTTGCGTAGCATGCTTGATTCCCCCGGGGGCACGCAGTCGAGACTGATCTCATATTGACATCTGATTTCATCGTAAAAGGCAGGACCAGCCGGTAGGCTGACTGGAGTCCGAAACTGGAAGAAAAATAATTAAGGGCTCTCGAAGTCCGACCAGTGACTTTTTACGCCCACACTGGTACCACGCAGGGCTACGGTCTCGTTCTGGTTATTCGTGGGACTCCACAAGGAGCAACGTGATGGCGGTTGTTTTATATTGGATGGTTTTTAAAAGCGCCGAAGAGATCTTACCACATGAAATAGAACAAGGAGTTGGATAATCTCCAACTCTCGAGCAGGGAGGCAAGGGGGCACGGCCCTGCTGCTGTGCTCTTAAAAATTGCTACTGCATGTATACACCTAGATATGTGTGCGCCTTTGGGGTGCAGGTCAGCGTTAGTAAAATCACCCGGTGCTATTACCCACCTGACTGTATATATTACTCAATATATATCACACTCTGCTCGTTGAACTTTTTTTTTTTTTTGATGTACTGACTTTATTCTTGATTACAATTCTTCATGCCCATGGTTAGGTTATTCTCCAACTCTTCTTACTTCTCTTCGCTCACTTCTTACAACCGTAGTTGTAATTATAAACAAATAACAACAACTATACTTGTCTGCTTTTGTAATGCACTCAAAAATTCAGTGAGTTGCCAAAAATTTCTTGATCAGACACCTGGAATTAATATTTAAAAAAAGTTTTGGAATAATTATTTTATAGTCGTTAAAGGAAAACATTTTAAGTATAAGAAGCTACCTGAGCTGAGTTGAGCTGAGCTTAGTTGAGCAATCAACAAATTGGCCATAGGAACTAACTTAAGCACTAATTTTAGTGATTTTAATTAAAAATAGCATTTGAATTATTATCATGCTGAAGAGTGATAATAATCCAAAGTAGTTATTCCCAAAAAAAATCTTTTTTTATTTAAAAATGTTTTCAAACAAAAAATTGTCATTTTTTTCTAGTTTTTCAAAAAAAAATATTTTCAATTATCAGGCAAGGACTGATCAAAAACTTTACTAGTAAGATTGAGTTATCAAATATTTTAAGAATCTTAGGACGGAGTCTTTCAAAATTCGAGTACAAAAAATCAGTTGTTTTAGTCTAGCCATTTGGTTGTAAATAATTTTTTTACCTATAAAACCGGGTAAAAGTTATCAATTATTCGCTGGCTGCACTTAATTAAGTAAATCTGTTACTTTTAAGATACGATTTCTTTTTGAAGGTTATTTATAAAATAGATTTGACAACCACTTTGAAACATAATATTTATACAAAATGTTCATTGTGAATTTCGACAAGAAAGAATTTGCTTGTGACAGTAACTACATTTGTCCAATTCTTAGTGTGTCAATGATATTTATCATATAATATCAGTTAAATTTGAAGGTATTTCGAATCCTTATTTATCAATCAACAAACTCAAACATTAAAAATAAAAAAATAAAAACCATATTGAAAATCATAATACACAACTTTTTTAATAATTTAACTTTTTTAATAATTTCTTAACTGAACAACAATAAAATATCTGCCAACTTTTATAATCGTTTGTACTGAATCATTAACAACAGAATCGTTCAATTCCTTAATTAGTTTTTGCAGTGAAAAAACTCAAAGTTTCCATCAAAAGAGAACAGACAAAAGCAGAAATCAAAACAATCCTTTAAATTAGTGCTAGGAAAGGTATCAATCTATTTTTTAACATACTTTCCCTTGTTTTCCTTCCCTTTCTCTCTCTCTCTTACTCAGTAGTTTAATTTTCAATAGCTTTTAATATTTTCTTTCTAGTCTACTGTTTGTGAAAGTGATTTGCATGCAAATTTGTCACGTAAAGTAAATATTTAACACAAAACTGGTCATTTACTTTCGATACACAAAAGTTTTCATCTATTACAACAACAACAACAACATTAATATTTTAGTACAACAATACGAATCAGTGTTCTTCCACAAGCAACAACATAAACAAAACAGTAAATTTGTTCTTATTGTCTCTGTGTATGTGTGTATTCTTGTTATTGTTTTTATTAAAATTTTTGGCTGAAATTTTTTTTTTTACAATTTTTTTTCTTTTGTAAACAGCTTTCATTTGCTGTTGATAATTAATTTTTTTATAAAAACTATTTAATAAAATTAAGTAATAATAGATTTTACGAAAAGCTCTTTTGCTAACACAGCCATCAGCAATGCGACGACCACGCTAATGCAACTATGGGAATTGACTGATAAAAATTTTAATACAAAAATGTTTCGAGAATGAAAATCAATAAGTTGTTAATTGATTTTGCTTAAATAGCAATGAAACCTGTGGTCCTTAGCAAATATTCGTATGATTTAACTATCAAATCGATTAACTTCAGTTTCTTTCTATTTGTAATTTTTAATTTTAAAACAATTTTTGGAACCTTAAATGATTTGTTCAAAAGAATTTAAAAACCGTCTTAGACTCTTCGTTAATCGTTTTTAAATAATTTGAAATGGAGTTAATTCAATCTGCCACTGCATTAAATATTTTTGTAAAAAAAGTCTTATACACAACTTGCAGCAGACTATTGCAACAGCTTTTTTATTCTTGCTCATTCAATAAGAGGATAAAATTACAAATCAAAGCCATGTTCTATGTTAAAAGAATTTCTAACAGACAGCCTTATTCCTTAAGATGCGGTGTAAGAATTACTTTACCCCAACTGACCTGCTGTACACAAATTAAAGCAATTGCTTCACTCTCACACAGTTTATATGGCATAGGAGGCTTCATTTTGGTATCTGCACAATTTTTGCATAAAATATTGTTACGAATGCGTCTTGCTTAAGTTTTCGCAGAAAATAATTAAATAATAAAGTAAAAAACTGGCTATGATGTTTACTAACGGCGTGGCTTGCTAAGAAAACTTATGCACGCAAGACAACAACAAATATCTAATCACAAACTGCTTAGAAATTTTATACACGCAAAACAACAACAACCAGGTTTGATGTTTACCAACTGCGTAGCTTGCTAAGAAAATGTATGCGCGCAAGAAAACAACAACTTTCTAGTTACAAACTGCGTGGAAATTTTATACGCGCAAAATATGCTGTTTACTAGCTGTGTAGTTTGCTAAAAAAACTTATGTACACAAGACAACGACAGCTATCTTAAAATAAGTTCCAGGAAAAAACTTTATTAACATAAAAACAAAAATATACACAGACCTACAGACGCCTATACATTGAATGAATAAAATAACAACAACAAAATGTGATACAAAGGTAGTAGACGATTCTTAATTATTCTAAACTTCCAGTGGACGAATATAAAAGGCAGCATCTGAGTGGATAGTTGGTTAGTTGAGAAGAAAACCTCGTGAAGTAAATTGTTCTGTAGTGTCAACTGTGTGTGTAATTAAGGTAAATAAACTTGTTTTTGTTCACAAACCAAATTTGACGAGGGTCGACGAAAACCGTACCCAAACAAAAGTAATTTTAACCCCGTCGGAAAATCCAAGCACACATTAAATAAACTTGTAATTAATTTAGAAATCTTTAAAATCTGTTGTTATTTATTTTTTTGCTATAAATAATTGACAACAAAATGTTTATAAAAGGTATAAACGTAAATTTCTTTGTATTGTTCTTTGTTTTTATTGTTTCATGAATTTGAAATTGTAATTAAATTAAACTTGTATTGATTTTTTAAACACCCATTTGAATTTTATTTCTTTTTAAACAATTTAAGTTTACGAATCCGTCAACTGAACATATAGACTTTTTGAACCCAAATCTATCCTGACATTAGAGAACAAAATAATATTGTACAAAACTATAATAAAACCAGTCTGGACTTATGGCATATAACTTTGGGAAACCGCTAGCACCTCAAATATTGAAATTCTTCAAAAATACCAGTTCCAAATGCTAAGAATAATTACTAGCGCTCCATGGTTTATCAGCAACAAAAATATTCATAGCGATCTTAATATAACTACGATTAAGGAGCAGATTGCTCATTCAAACGTACCCGCCCTTAATCTTCTGAAAGACAGTGATGAAATAATGACTGAAGTCTGAGGCGTTATCACGTACTTGATCTTCCTTTTAGAAAATAGAAATTACAAAAATGAATTGTGCGAACGTTGATTAAGAAAATTTATATTAATTATTCTTTTTTTTGGCTTTTATTGAGCTCACTGGAGTTCAAGATGCTAAGTCCCTTTAATAAATTTGCTTAATCTTACCGTAGAAAATAGATTGCAAATAAAGAGAACTAAGATAAAAAAAAATTTTTTTCATTTCATTTTTAATTTAATCTACGTAAATTTGTGCTTGATTCCTTTAATAAATATTTTATGAGAAAATCGTACATAAAAAAATATATTTGAAATGTATTACTGCGGAAGAAAGCATATTCATATGGCCATTTCACTACTGCTCATATAGATCATCAGTGGATTTTACCCCCAAATTTTGTATAGAAAATTCAAGAGTCTTATATCCTAAGCCAAATTGATTAAATGAAAGTTGTAATTTAAACAACACAGCAAAAGCACATCTATACGAGCACATGGCAAACATTTTAAAAACAAATATATTTTTTTTTAATAATAAATATGTATTTTATTAGAATATCATAAAATATTTATTAAAGGAATCAAGCACAAATTAACACAGATTTTATTTCTTTTTGTTTACATTCAAGTAAAACTTCGATAAAAAGAAGAATGAAACGTAAAACGCTAATGCATATTAACGTTAACTAACGTTTATTAACGCACACTAACGTACAGTTAAGTACACTAAAAATAGATCAGTACATTACGATCGTAGTGTTTTTACTCAGTTCTCAATCATCGTGTACAATATTCCGTTGACGTTTCTCTACACAAAGGATACAAACATCTCTTTGTGTAAATAATTTTGTTTTTAATATTTTTGCCTATTGATCTTAAAAAATTTCTGTACATTTTTATTAGTATGTTTTCCCGAGCACTATTTTTTAACTATTAAATCTTTTATTGAACTAATTTATTATTTGTTTTTTTTTTTTTTTGTTTTTCTTTCAATAGTTTGTTAACTATTCAATTATATTTTTAATATTGTGTTTAATTTTGGATTTCTAGTTTTTTTTCCGTGACATAAGTCAATTGATATTTGATGCTTTTTTTTCGGACCAGCACTCCGGGGATGACCCCTACATATGCAAAGCAGTGTGCCAGAATTAGGAAATTAGGTTACAGGAAGGAGGAAAGAGGGAGTAGTGTCTGTGAACATTCAGTTTGAATTTTCCCAGATTGAAAGTGACAGGAAAGATTTCCGGAGGGATTTTATTCTACATACGGCTGTTCTGCTAAAAAACGAATTTTCCCTGTAATGCGTAGTGCGATTCACTGGCCAATCAACCACAAATGGATGTGCTCTCAACGAAAATCGTGTTAAACGCGAAAACGTGTGAGTATCGGGAACAAGTTCCCTAATTTCATTAGAGCACTTTCCATTGTAATAACGATAGAACAGTGAAATACACCCCACATTGCGTCGATGCTCTAGAGAATCAATAGAGTTGGATACCCTACCGTCCCCAATGAGCCTCTTGGCCCTCTCCTGTACGCGGTCGAGTAACTCCAAAATAGACTTTGGAGCGCCGGCCCATACATGAGAGTTGTATTCCATTTTCGGATGGATGTAGGTGGTATAGATAGTACGGAGATCGGATGGAGTGAAGTATCTTTTACACCGTTTTAGAAAACCAAGGCACTTGAATGCTTCTTTAGAAACCTGAAAAATGTGTTTAGTCCATCGAACATCGCACTGAATTTTCATGCCAAGAACATCAAGAGCTTCCGACTCCGTAATATCTATATCACCCATAGTAACAGATGAAGCACCACTACCGAACTCAGATCTATGCGTTAGCATGCAACATTGCGTCTTACGAGCATTAAAATCTACTCTATTCACACGACCCCATTCCAAGATTGTCGCGAGATCGTGATTAAGGGTATCATTCATGTTCTGCCTTTTGGAACTAACCTCCAAATGGCCTGGTCTCCTACGAAATGAATATGAGTGACAAATGGCGCTGTCATCGGCAAAAGAATATATAGGGTTGAAAGTTCGACAAAGAAGGTCATTTAGAAAAATAAGAAATAGAGTAGGAGAAAGAACGGAGCCTTGCGGTACCCCTGAATTAATCATGAACTCGTCTGATGAAATCCCATCTATAACAACTCGTATAGAGCAATTTCTGAGGAAACTAGATATAAATCTAGAGAAATTATCACCGACACCAAAAGCGACAAGTTTTGATAGAAGTGCGTTATGCCACACTCTATCGAATGCTTTGGAGATATCTAGAGCCACCACCTTACTTTCTCCGAAGTGATGAATGGAATTACACCATTGCTCAGACAGAAAGGCCAGCAAGTCGCCCCTTACGGAAACCATACTGTCGATCGCTAAGTAAGTTGTTGGACTCTAAGTACCTCACAAGATGGAAATTGACCATACCTTCAAACACTTTAGAAAGTGCAGAACAAATTGCAATTGGGCGGTAATTTTCAGGGTTGGTAGCGTCTCCCTTTTTGGGGATTGGCGTTACATTGGCAACCTTCCAGCACTTCGGAAATTGCGCGACTTGGTACAATGTGCTGAAAAGGGCTGCTAAGGGACGCGCTAGCGTCGAAGAGCACTGTTTCAAGACCAGTGCTGGTATCCCATCCGGCCCAGGCGACTTGTTGATGTTGAGATCAGCTAAAACCTTTTTAACCGCTCGAGGTCGAAAAAATATCTTTGGCATAGTAACGGATACTCTTTTGAGCTCTGGCGGTGGTTGACTTTGTATGCTTACGGATAATTTTTCTCTAGAACCCTATAGAACCTACAACATTGATGGTTAGTAGACTTTTACCAATCATCATGTATAGATTGACACTTGACTAACGTTACCAAAATTTTTTAGATTAAATTAAAATTCAGTCATCAGTTTTAGTTATACTTAGAGGACTGCACGATTTTTATGATGCACGTAATCGTACATCAAAGCAAACTATAGATAGATTTCATACCACAAGCTTTCCAAATGATATAAAAACACTAACATGTTGGAGCATTGCGCATATTGAAGGTAATATCGCCACCGTAGAAGGTGTAAAATTGTTAAGCTAGTCGCCAGTCGAAAGAATTGGAATATCTTGACCTGCAAGCGCATAAGGACCACATGGTACAGGATTTTTGTTTTTTTTTAAGATAAGCAGCACTTCAGGCAACAATACCTATTTAGTCAAGTACCGTGCAACATTCTTAAGAAAAGGGATTGAGAAGAGATGGCGACAGGTGGTGAAAGTAGAAGAATAGTTACGGAAATTAACTGTCGTATCAGACAGCTCAGTGACCAGTGACTATGCCTTCATCACTGAGCAGCCCCAATGACAGTCAATTTTTATTTGTAGTGAAAAAATCCAAGGTCTTTGTTGGGAATCGAACCCACAACTCCCAGTCTAGCTAGCTTACATAGCACACTACCTACTAGCCTACAGGGGCACATAATTTAAAGCCATAAGATAACCGGGTTTTTTCTTTCTTTCACACCAGCACTCAGGGGATGACGCCTACTCATGCAATGCAGTTCGGACCAGCACTTAAAAAAATAGGTTATGGGGAGGAAGAAAGAGGGAATAGCGTTTGTGGACATTCGATTTGAATTTTCCTACATTGACCACTGGAGTGAGTTTATTGCACACATGAACTGTTCTGCTAAAAAACGAAATCTCCCTATAATGCGCAATGCGATACACTGGCCAATCGACCACAAATGGATACGCTCTTAACGAAAATCGAGTCAAATGAAAAAACGTACGAGTACTGGGAACAAGTTGCCTAATTTCGTTAAAGCACTTGCCATTGCAATAACGATAAAACAGTGAAATACAACCAACATTGCGTCGATGCTCAAGAGAATCAATAGAGTTGAATACCCTACTGTCCCCAATGAACCTCTTGGCTTTCTCCTGTATGCAGTCGAGCAACTCTAAAATAGACTTTGGGGCGCCGGCCTGAACATGAGAATTGTATTCTATCTTTGGACTGATATAGGTGGTATAAATAGTACAAAGATCGGATGGAGTGAAGTATCTTTAACACCGTCTTGGAAAACCGAGGCACTTGAAAGTTTCTTTAGAAACTTGAAAAATATGTTTAGTCTATCGAACATCACACTGAATTTTCATGCCAAAAACATCAAGAGCGTCCGATATGGATGATATCCATATAACCCATAGTAAGAGATGTAGCACCATTCCCGAACACAGCGCTATATGTATAAGCATGCAACATTACGTCTTTCGGGCATTAAACTCCCTTCCAAGATTATTGCGAGATTGTAATTGAGCGTTCCGCCTTTTGCAACTCTCTTCCAACTGGTTCTGTCTATTGCCAAATGAATAGGAATGACAAATGGCGCTGTCATCTTCAAAAGAGTAAAGATTACCGTTTGCTTTGCTATTTTGTCGATTAGGCTCTAGGACAATTGAAAAGAAGCTGATCTTATGTTTTACCGCAAAGCTGTGTTCAGGGATTAGGTGCATTTTTACCTTAACTGATTTCTTAATAAACAAAAATACTGCAACATACCCTACATACTCCACTATATCCAGGAGAATGCATTTGTTGCGGTTTATGCATTGGTGGGATTATTGAATACCGGAGCTTGCGTTACGACAGATGGAATTTGTTATCGCACCTTGAGCAATGACTTTTTCCTCGCAAATTTGAAGGAAATTTGTTTCAGCGAGATAGCGCTACATACCATAAGGTACGAAATTTTGTTTCAACGGGATGGCGCTACATACCATAAGGTACGGAATTTTGTCTCAACGGAATAGCGCTACGTACCATAAGGTGCGGAATTTTGTTTCAATGGGATAGCGCTACATACCATAAGGTACGGAATTTTGTTTCAACGGGATGGCGCTACATACTATAAGGTATGGAATTCTGTTTCAATGGAATAGCGCCACGTACCAGAACCGTAACGATTAAGTTATTGAAATCAAAATTTTGCAATAAATTGATTTGTGAAAAACGGGTGCGCTCATTGTCCACCAAGGTTGTGCGATTTGACACCTCTATAAAATTCATTACAGCATTTTAATATTTGCTTTAAAATATGGACAGCAGTAGCGCTTTCGAAGTGAGCATTTGGCTATAGTTTGGATTCAAGAAATAGACCTGTTAATTGGCCTCCAAAGTCAAGCAATTTAATGCATCTCAATATTTCTTGTGAAGTCACTTAGAGTCGCTATAAATCAGCAACATTTAATGTTTTGGATGCAAATATTGTTCGGTTTATTGGTGATATATGGGCAGAAATGTTTAAACAACTGACCCAGGATTGAGCATCCAAAATACGTTTCCTTTAGGACATCTGTGATATGAACAGAATCTTTTGAATAAAAATATTTGTTTCAGTTTTAACAATTTTAAAATCTATCGGGTTTTCAAAAACACACACACACACTTTACTGGCTGTATCATCAAATTAGAGATATTTATAACTGTTTGTAGCCAATATACCAAGCAAACACCCATACACAGATACATACTTAATTATTCCAACACACAAATTGTGAATCACTATCAGTGGCATCAATTAAAAATCATTGTTTATTTTTAGTTTTATGAGGCCTTTTTTTGGTTGGTGTTTTTATTGCTGCGATTGGTGTGATAATTATGCTTTGATATCTGCATATATGAATGTGTTAAAAGGCTTAGAATGATATGCATGTGCAGCTATGTAAGGGCGTGTTATGTGAGTGTGTGTATGTGTATGTGGGTTTGTGTGTATTTTTTATTGATTTTATTTATAGACATAGTTTAATATTATACAGTATATTTTTCGTATTCATTATTGTTGTTATTGTATTTTTTTTGTTCATTGTTTTGTTTTTTTTTTGTTGTTCATTGTTATTGTGTGTTTTTGCAATTTGTGTTGAATATCTAGAAGCGTTTATTTGATTTTAGTGGTTTTTCAATTTAAACTAAAGTCTATTGTATTAAACCCGCCAAGTGTATGGATGTGTATGATTGTGTGGGTGTGTTTGCGTGTATATATGTGAATGTGTATTAAATATGGTTACTGTTTAATTTCAAAATGTATTTTAATGATTTATTACTAAATCGTAACTTAATATTTACTGATACATGCATGTGTATCTGTTTGTTATATATTTTAAATATGAAAGTGAATTTATTTTTTGTTTTTTTGCCATCCATTATTTTAATTTAGCATTTACTTACCATATTTTATATGCTTAAAGTAGAAAATTTTTCCAAAAATTAAACACAAAAAAAGTATACACACAGATATTTATTAGCTAAAATATTCATTATTTTTATATGGAATATTAAACAAGTGCACATAATTTTGCATTTTCTAAATTATCAATTCCATACAGATATTTTGAACATATTTGCATGTTTGTGTGTGTGTGTTTAAAATTGTTATTATCATGCAAAAGCCAGAAATGATTTAATTGCTTAAAATAATTTATATATTTATTTTAGCGGCTTTAAGATTTTCTCTTGCCAACCATTTTTAATGAAATAACATTTAATATCCGACGGGAATAAAATATCAACTGCTATTGCAGAAAATTGATTTTTAAATTAATTTTAAAGTGTTTATTTCAAAATTATTTATTACAAATAAAAAAAGATTTTTAACCATCATTTATCAGAAGTGAACTTATGTCCCCATACTGACGACTGAAAATATGCGCTTTGTATATCATATCGCTGATAACTAATCTAGGTCTCTAATATGTTGGCTGCGTATTCTTAAGATAGGCCAGCAGGGAACTTCGTAAAGAGTAAAAGGATCAACATTCTTGCTTGAACTAATTCTCATCACTGAAAAACGTATTGCGGCTACCAAGACCTATGTAGACTTTTATGTGAGAGGTTTCTAGCTCTCCCAACAATATTATTTATTTACTATTTTTCAAAGCAACGATCTATTTTTTGTTTTTTTTTTTGTTCGAAAACCATCAGCAATAAAAGAATTAGCGAAAACAACTCTCGATCAATCGATTATGTCCTGAAATTAAACACCTTGTTGTGAAAAAAATAGTGTCATGTGTTTATCTCCCATTGGCGGTATAAATATAGAAAAAAAAATCATTTAATAATTTGTTTAAAAAATGCGAATAATTTAAAAAATAAAATGGATTTCAAACCTGTGTGTAGCCATTACAGATCCCCCCGGGGGCACATTTATTGGTCTTTATGCTTTACTTGACCATCTAGACCTGTGCTGCTGAGAGTATGACGTGATAAGATTTACATCTGCACCTGGCCATGGGCGCTAATCAGATAGTGAATCATTACCACTGTGGATGAAATGTAGCGTCATCCTCGCCCTATATCGTGGGATATGAAAAATGAAGGGGCTCCGAATAAAAAGGGTGATTTCACGATTCAGTCATTACGGAATCAATGCATTTAGAATAATAACTTGGCGGTTTAAAAAGGACTTTAACCTCTCTTTATCAAAGAGTAGTAAACACTACTTAAGTCTATCGCTTGCGTAGCATGACGTGCACCTGGCCATGGGCCTTAATCAGATGGTGGATCATTACCGCTGTGGACGAAATGTAGCGTCATCCTCGCCCTAGAAGGCCTTCGGATACGTATATCCTCCGGTCACTCCTAGTTGCAACTTCAAAAGCCCGGAGTAGGCCGCAGCCATCACTCCATGCTGAAGAGTTAGAAACTATGCAACTCCTGGTGCAGAACGCATGAAGCTTAATATAATTAAGAACACGACGGCATTCATACTCACTGGACCTGGACCATTTATTGTGCTCATTGTGAATGATTCTCGAAACTACCACGATACTCCCGAAGGGTCTATCTCAATAATCAGTCAGAGAACAGCTAAATTCCTCAAGAGACAAATAGCGGAAGTCTGGGGCTTTACTGATTCCCGTGGAAATATAGTAGATTGTCCAGTTGAGTCCTACTAGCCTTGAAGTGAACTGGGCTCCCTTTTACCTCCGCAAGACACAAGTCTAGATGGTTGTGTGATACATAAAGACTTATAATGTGCCCTCGGAGGGGGGAGGGGGCTGCTGGGGGTATAAGGGAGCCCAGACCCCTGAAGGCCGCAGGGGTCAACTGGAAACTCCACGTTATTTCCACGGGAATCAGGAAAGCCCCAGAGTTCCGCTAATTATCTATTGAAACTTTTAGCTGTTTCTCTGACTAATTATTGAGGTTGGCCCTTCGGAAGTATCGTGTTGGTTGTGGTTTTGCGGCCCTCGCATGAATTTGATTATGAGGGCCAGGATTATCTCGCCTTTAATAACACCAACGGGTGAGTGATCCGGATCCAGAGTGTGATTTGTTTTACATCCGCGCCTGACCATTAGTCTTAATCAAATGGTGGACAAACCACTATTGTATAATTTGGAACGTCATACATGCGTCCTAGATAGCCGAAGCCATAATTCTATGCAACAGAACCACCTAGTTGCAAATTTAATGATTTCAGTACAGGTCTGCAAATCATCACACCTTGCTAAAGAGTTGGAGACTTTCCAACTCCTGTCCAGAACACATGTCAAGCATGCTCACTGGACTGGATCATTCACTTTGCATGTCATTATCAGTGAGATGATCCTGGCCACCATAGAAAACCATTGGATATGGGGCCGCAAAACCACAACCACCACGATGCTCCCATATAGGGGCCAACCTCAATGATCAGCCAGAGAACTATTAAATGTCTAAAGAGACAAATAATGAACTCTGCGGGTCAATGATCCCCGTGGAAATAAAGTGGAGTTTCCAGTAGACTCCCTGTCTGCCTTCAGGGGACTGGGCTCCCTTTTTCCCCCAGTTGCACAGGTCCAGATAGTTGAGTACTCTATAAGAACCGATAAATGTGCCCCCGGGGGGTTGATCCGGATCCAGTGAGTCATGTGTTCTGGACCAGGGGTTGGATAGTCTCCAGCTCTTCAGCAAGGAGTAGTGGTTTGCAACCCTGCTTTGGAACCGCTGAAATTGCAACTAGGAAAGACCTGTTGTTAGAATTAGTCTTTGGCTTCCTAGGGCCTGAATGATGTTGCTTTTCAGTCCCAGTGGTTCGACCACCATCTGATTAAGGCTTACGGCCAGGTGCAGATGTAAATCTTATCACGAAATGTAGCCATTACAGAATAGTTCTGTAATTAGATAACAGCAACATACACACAGAATTTTAAAATAGCAACTAGTCAAGGAACCTATTTCATAAAACAATTAGGAATCTTAAATAGCGAGTTTAACAGCAGTGTGTTGTAGTCGTGGTAGACTGATGAAAAGGGCTTAACTGTAAGCCACGAAATTGTGAATTGTAGTTTCTGCAGCTGCTTGCTAAACAAAATATCGACTGGTTCGACTCGTTCAAATAATACAGCGGTATAGCTAAAAATGGCTATGTGAGTTTCTGAAAGCATTTGTTTTGTAGATAAGACATCTTGGAAACAAATATAGCCAAAGCCTCTTAGTAAGATGAAATGAATAATAAAGAAAATATCCCAAAGGAGTAAAAAAAAACTCATGTTATAAGAATATCCAAGTTTTCCAAAAGCAAAATATAACAATATTCTAATAATATTGATGAACTTAACTTAATTTTAACAAATCGAAAATACTGTAACATTCAACATTCAACTAAAAGTTTTAATTACAACAATATAGACATTTTTTTCCATCGAAATAATGAAGAAGAAGAAACCTAACACTTACACCCAAAAATAAAGCAAAGAATAACAGAAAACAAAATCCATAAACTATTAAAAACTTTTTCGATTTGAAAACGTTAATGCTTTCACAATTTTCTTCAAGTAAATCAAAGAATAGAAATTCCTTTAGATCTCTCGCACGAAAGTGCTAAGAAAGTTTACAAAAGAATAAACAAAAAAAAATATCAATAAATTATTTATTACACTTCAGCAATGACTTAAACAGTATTACGACTTCTCTAATCTGAGTAGCGATTTCCCATACAGCCGCTACACTCGTACATACACACAAATACAAAAATCGAAACAAGAAATCATCAATGATGTTTAAGGGAAAATACTTACAAAAGATTTAACTCTTAAAAAAGAATAAAGTGAAAAAAAAAAACTTTTAAAATTTCTTTAGTTTGTTTCCTTGTGCTTTTTAGAAAAAATCTGAAAACCAAACCACAATAGCCAGCCAGCCAGCCAACAGACTATTTGTATTAATTTGTTTTTGTAGAATAGTGCCGATATTTTGGTGCTTCTGTTTCTGCTTTTCGTTATCTTATTTTTTAATAGCAAAATAACAAAATAAAAGTTTTTTATTTCCTTTTATATTTTTTTTTGTTTTGTTTTTTTTTTTTGTTTTTAATAACCAAACACTTTTTTTATTGAAATAAAATCTTAAATAGAATAAAAACAAGCAGAACTTAAAATATTTTTCTTAGCAAAATTTAACAGAAACAATTTATGTTGGGCATTTTTTATAATTAAGCTGGATTTTATATTTGATTTTGTTAATTTTGTTTTTGTTTTCTTTAGCAAATTTGATTTAACAAATTTAATTAATTAAGATTTTTTGTATTCAATTATCTGCATTATCCTTTTAATGCAAAAAGCATTTTTATTATTGACCTCAGAAATGTTTTAATTAAATCATTTGTCGATTAATATCTTTGTTGTAGTTTTATTTTGTTCTGTTACTCAAATGCTGTTATTTCTTTTAACTCTTTTTACAGACGTGGAACAATTTTTTAATAGTTTTCCTTTTTAATTAAATACTAAAAAAATAGTTAGAAAGCGCACATAAAAATAATGAGTAATTATTGAGATAAAAATAAATTAAGTTAGAGGCCAGTATTTATACGAGGTATGATCAAAAAATGACTGTTATTTAAAAATTTTGTGAGTTATGTATGTTCGATTTTCGCACTTTTTTTCTGTTATGTTGGTATAGATGTTGGTACACATGTTGACAACATCAGCCATTTTGGTTTGTAAATTTGTATAGATAAAAAGTTAAGTCGTGTTTTGATGTATTGTTCGATTTTTTACTATTCAAAAAAATGGATCCAAGAAACTGTATGGAGGTTTGTGTAAAAAATGAAATTAAATAAACAAGGACATTTGAAATGTTGACTATAGCGTTTGACGAGTCTACTATGATTAGAACACAAGTTCAATTGTGATATAACCGGTTTAAGAAAGGCCGAGCTGATAATGTTGGCATATCGTTCGGCTCATGCCAAGCAATTTTTACGGATGTTTTAGACATGAAACATGCGACAGCGAAGATTGTTCCAAAATTGCAAATTTTGAGCCAAAAAATAAAACGCATGGACATCGCTCAAGAGCTGTTGAACGTCGTCAACGACGATCCACATTTGCTCAAAGAGGTCATAACTGATGAAGAATAATGGGTGTATAGCTATGACATTGAAACTAAAGTCCACTTATATTCTTCGATTACATAGCATCGTGCATCATGAATTCTTGCTACAAGGTCGCACGATCAATAAGGAATACCTACCTTGAAGTTATGCGCCGTTTACTCGAAGGAATTCGTCAGAAACGAACAAAACTGTGGAAAAGCCCATCATGGATTTTGCTCTTACATCGATGCTTGTGCGTAAGTTTTTGGCCAAAAAAACTTAATCCTGCCTATTTTTCCTCTTCCCGAAACTGAAGCCACTGATGAAAGGAAAGCGTTTTGCTACGATTGAGGAGATAAAAGAAAAATCGAAAGAGGAGCTGTTGGTGATACCAAAAAGTGCGCTTCAGAAGTGTTTCGAGGATTGGAAAAAAATGCTGGCATAAGTGTATTGTATCTGAGGGAAATTACTTTGAAGGGGACAAAATATGATGATAAGAAGAGGACGGTGAAAAAATTCATAAACAGGGTCACCGAAGCAGTAATTCTTAAGGGAAAGTAAATGAAAAATAAAAATTATTCGAATACAAATTATTTGCATAAAAATTATTAAAAGAATTGAAAAAACATTTTACCATTTTCCATATTACATAAAATTAATAGTTGAATAAAAATTATTTAAATAAAAATTATTCGACTAAAAAATTATTTCAATAAAAATTATTTCAATAAAAATTATACAAATTAAAAATTATTCGAATGCACAATTATAATTAAAAACAAGTTTTAACGTTTGCTATTTTACATTAAAGCAATAGTTGAATAAAAGCCTTCGAATAACAATTATTTAAATAAAAATTATTTGAATAAAAATTATTTAAATAAAAATTATTCGAATTAAAAAATATTCGAATGCAAAATAATTAAAAAATTTTTGTCCGTTTTACATTTTCATAAAATCAATAGTTGAATTCAAATTATTTGAATAAAAATTATATAACTAAAAATAATTCGAATAAAAATTATTTTAAAAAAAATTATTCCAATAAAAATTAATTAAATAAAAATTATTCAAATAAAAATGATTAAAAAAATTATTTATTTGTTATTGATGAAAAACTTGAAAATAACGGTTTTTTTATCATACCTCGTACATAACAAGTTCAGACATATCGAGCGTGTTGCACTACTATGCCTACTTCCTATTAAAGTAAAATTTATTTTAAAAAAAAAGTTTTATGTATAAAATATTGAGATGGAATAAGAGGAAAATAAATTTGAACACTGAAGATGGCAAACAGACGAAACCGGTTCGCAAACCAAATTTGACGAGGGTCGACGGAAAACCGTACCCAAATAAAAGTAATTTTTAAAATTTACTTTATTCTGCCATTATAATCTAAATATGGCTTCTGGCATATGACCACACTGGTTGTCCAGACGTAGTCTGAACTGAGATTAAATTTTCGAAAAATTTTTCCAACACTTGTGCCCATATATCGGCAATATGTGACTAAGTAATCAATCAATCAAGTAATCAATCGTTTTCGACTTATTGACGTAGACCAGCGACATCCATATCACCAAGAAAAATAAGCTAGCAGCGTTAAAGCGCACGATCTTAGAGGCTCGGTTTCAAAACATCGTAGTTTCACGATTGCCAAACCAAACTTTTCTTTCAATTAGTCAACTGTGGCACGTTGTGCCGTCTTATTGAAAACACAGCTACTGTATATCAATGGTTATTCAATTGATGAAGGAAAAATTTGGTAATCACGACTCTATAACGGTCACCATTAACTGTTATGCTCTGATCAGCATCGATTTTAAATAAATACGGAATAATGGCTTAGTTTGTTAGGATGTGGCTGCATCTTGATATTTAGTTAAAGATTATCATCACTCCAAATACGTTTTTGTTTAGATAAAAGCCTTTAGTTTTAAATATGTATCGGTTAGATAACATAACGACTTCCATCCATAATTAACCTTATATCTATGAATGATGACCAATATTTTTTGTCTGCTTTTTCAACTTAATGGTTTTAAAAATTATGACTCTTTTCCTTTTGCTCCATCGTACTCCATAGAATTTTTAGCACTTGGCCTGGCTTAATTTTGAAATATAAAAAAGCTAACCGCTCTGTCTATTTTCCGATTTGGAATATAATGCCACAGTACGAGAGAGACAGAGATATAAAGAGAGAGAGAGAGAAAGAGAGAGATCTACTAGAATACTACCCAAGAGAGTAGTAGAAGTATTTACACCTTTTTTGGACTGGCTAACATGTTTTTGATTTTCTATTTTTTATTATAGCTGCCAAAGCAAAATGGTAAATGCAAAATTGCAGAATGCCTCTGGTGTCAACATAATATAACACCGGAGGCGCAGCATCAGCTGAAACTTAGTGTTAAAACTATTTCTCTTTCTTCTGTAGAGACGAGAAAATTACACAAAAGCTATCAGCTCCATACATATTTTATTCGTTGAAAACATGCGAGGGAAAAGCTAAAAGACAAACACACAACTAATTTATCCTAAAATGATCCGTGTTGTTGAAGAAGAATACAAGAAGAAGAATAGATACAACTAAAAAATAAGATAAGAATAGAGTATAAAAACTGATTGAAAAAATGAAGAAGATTATTTTACTCATAATTTAAGAGAAAATTCAGTTTTAGTCAGAATTCTAAGAAGATTTTAATTTTTTCTTTTTTGTTTTTAATATATAAAATTCTTGTCATTAAAACGTATTAAATATTTATTAAATATTTCTTAAAATATTAAAGATTTCTGACAATTTGAAGAGAAAATTTTATTACAGTGTAAGAGTTAAAAAAATAAGCTTACAGCGCCTAATTTGCTGTACCTCATGCCTGTGCGTGCTCTTGTTGCTCGTGCAGCTTATTTTAAGACATTTTCTTTTGTCACAAAAATCGTCTCAATGCAAAACTTTTAAAATTAAAATTTTTTAATGCAAATTAACTATTTTTTTGTTTTAAACATGATCAACTTAAAATAATAAAATACGAAAAAAATTCGAGAAGTTTTCATCATATATTTCAATTAACTGATTAACTATAACAAATTAACCGCATTCTCTAAATAAAACAATGAAAAACAAAAGCAAAACAAAAAAATAGGAAAATGAAGAGAAAAACGTAATGAAATAGCAACGTTCTACAGTTAAGTATTTTCCACAAAACAAAAAAAAAATAAACTGGAAAACTTGGAAAAAAAAACTTAATTGTTTGTAGCAGTGTTTATGCCAACAAACTTTAAAGCAAACAACAACAAATTAAAATTAAAGTTCTGTTAAAAAGGGACAAATAAAGTTGGTACTTTTTACTCTTTTAGCTGTTTATGGTAAACATTTTTAAAGGAAAAAAAAATTGTAATACTCTTTTAAACAAAAAGAAAAATCTTGTTTAGATTCTTTTTTATTTTTATTTTAAGAATATTTTTCTTTTAAATGGGAAAAGTTTTGCAACATTACAAGCAATTGTTTGTAAGTTGCCTGGTTGTTTAGTTGTTTGGGCTGCTGTTGTTCAACAGTCAAAGTTTAAAAAAAATAAAAAAAATAAAAATTGCAATCAGATACAAAATAATCTTTGTTGTTTTTAATGTAGACCATTTGTATTAATTAGACAACAAATATGGAGTTGAATTTGGACCAAAGCCAAAGCACACACAAAAAAAAAAACAAAATCAAACAACACACAAGAAAATCTAAATTAAAAAACTTTAATTTCGAACATTAAATTAATGTTATGAAAAACAAAAATTTAATAAAAGTTCTTAAAAACTTAAAAATTGCTATTAAAATAAAGAAAAACATATCAAATCGCCTGCTAATAACTATTCAAGAATTCAAGTCCACTTAACTAAATCATTTCACAGCCACTAAAACTTCCACTTAAAATTTCTATCGAAAATCATTTACAACATAAACTGTGTGCTGTCATTTATTAGGCAACCAACAACACCAAAAACCTGATGCCCAGGTATCAGTTTTCAGTAGAGGAAAAACAAACTATTCCATCAATAAGCCAAGCAACAATGTTCAATTTATTTGCTGTTTGCACATGGAAAAGGAAGCGCTTAGTCACACAAACGAATACATGGGGACATGTTGACTGCTTCACACAAAGAAGAATCCAATTAGTTGAGCAAATAAAAGGTGTTTCGAAATTCCTACTTAATTTTAAAATGCCTTCGTTTGAAGAGTATAGTTTCAAGACCACTATATGTGAATTACCAGAATCAGAAAAGAACACAGCATCACTGTTTTAAGATGAGAATCTAAAGACAAGAGCGATTCCTGTTTATTAAGTTAATTCAAGATTAAAATTTGTGGCCACACAACAGTAAATTAAGTGATATTAAATACAGGGTATTTTAACAGAGTTTTAGAACTTTAAGTTGACAACACTTTTTTTAATGATTCTGTAAGTAGTCATACGTGATAAGATTTACATTTGTACCCAGCTGCGTAAGCCATAACCAGATGGTGGATCACACCGCTGTGGATGAAATGTGGTGTCATCCTCGCCCTAGAAGGTCTTCAGATACGTATATCCTCCGGTCACTCCTAGTTGCAACTTCAAAAGCCCGGAGCAGGCCGCAACCTTCACTCCTAGCTAAAGAGTTGGAGACTATCCAACTTCTGATCCTTTACTAGCTGCTATTTTAAAATTCTGTATGTCAGACCATCAAAGTTGCTGTTCTCTAAATGCAGACCTATTCTGTAATGGCTAAATTTCGTGATAAGATTTACATCTGCACCTAGCCGTAAGCCTTAATTAGATAGAACCACTGGGAATGAAAAGCAACGTCATTCACGCCCTAGGAAGCCGAAGACTAATTCTAGCAACAAGTGTTTCCTAGTTGCAATTTCAGCCATTCCAAAGCAGGGTTACAAACCACTACTCCTTGCTGAAGCGCTGGAGACTATCCAAATCCTGGTTCAGAACACATGACAAGCAGGCTCACTGGATCCGGATCATTTACCCGTTGGTGTAATTAAAGGCGAGATGATTCTGGTCCTCATAATCAAATTCATGCGAGGGCCGCAAAACCACAACCACCACCACCACGATACTCAAGAAGGGCCGAGCTCAATATTCAGTCAGAGAACAGCTAAAAAGTTAAACACACAAATAGCTGAACTCTGGGGCTGTACTGATTTCCGTAGAAATATAGTGGAATTGTCCAGTTGGCTCCTGCTAGCCTATTAAGGGACTGGGCTCCCTTTTACCCCCGTTGACACATGTAATGACGGTGGGATTTCGTCAAGACATATCAATGTGCCCCTCTAAGCGGTCAACCGCTTCGGATTTATTAGCGTTGCTAAACGTCTTCAAGTATTCCCACAGTGACGTTAAATGTTGCGCCATCTTGTTGAAACCACAGCTCCAGCATATCACGATTGTTCAGGTAGATGATTGGCATATTTAAAGAAGTACGGATCAATGATTCCAGTTTTTCTGTATGTTACAATGTCGCAACTGCACTTGATCATTATCACTGCGCAAATATGGCAGTTTTCTTATCATTCGAATAAAAGTGAGCTTCATCGCTTAATAAAATCCGCTTATGAAAATAGAGATCAACGGTAATCTTGTTTTGGGAACAATTAGATAGAATTGTTCAAGCGTCGATATAAACCCAAATAGAATTTTCACATTCCTTCATTAGGATACTTGCCATCACTTTTTAGGAGTTATCAATATCACATTTTATTCAAATACCGTCATGTTACTAAGTATCGTTTTGTTAGAATAGAATACTTCTTTGTTAAATATATCTCTCGTGTTTTTTTTTTTGTCTAAATTTTGTATAAAAATCAACCCTGGACAAGATTTTTAATATAGAAACTCGTTTCAAACATTAAAAATTGACTTCCAGTATATAAAATTAGTTTTAAAGACTTTTTGAGCATGAATGCATAGGGATAACACATTTACAATACCATCATTATTTCTTATTTTGTGTGTGTGTGTGTGTAAGTGTGTTGTTTTTGTGGAGTATTTAAAAGGATTTTAGATTTTTGTGTGCGTGTTGTTAACATTTGTTAATTTGTTGTTTCTAATTGCCAGTCAATGTTGTTTACACAAAGTCATTTATCAATTTTGCCAAATGCGTGGTTATTGTTTCAGGACATGTTGCAATTTACATTTACTAGCATCGCTTTGTTATGGTCGTCTGAATAAATGCGTGATTAAATTTTAGAGGATTATTTAAGAATTTGACACAATTGTTTACAAATGTTTTTTTTTTTAATTTATAATAATTTTTTGATTTTGTGCAAAACTTAAATCAGTTTTAGGACATAAATACTGACAGCAGACTGTTGAAATTATAAAAGTTGATGTTTTTAACCCAATCACGTCCAAAAACGCTAAAATGATTTTCATAAAATTTTTTTATAATCGCAAATGAATTATTTTAATGACAATTCACAGTTTATATTTTCATTCAATAAATTTTTAGTTAATAGCATAATTTTACCTAACACGGAGTTTATTTATTATTTTTGATTATAAAAGAAATTATTCTTTTATACATCAAAAATAACTTAAATTTTATTAAAACTAAACTATTTATATTAAGCTATGATTTATCTTATTCAATATTAACTTTATTCAAAATGTTCTAAAATGTTAACATTCATAAGAACACATACACACACTATCACTCATTTGCTATATAATGTTAAATTAAACATAATCCCGTTTTAATGACCAACTCATTATTGTTAATTGATTTCAATTAAATCACACTCTTGCCCACAAACTTAAACACTTAATAAAAGCAAGAAAGTAAAACTCATTTTCATTTAAGTATTTTTTGTTCAGGATCCTTCTTTTTTTCTTTTCGTTTAAAAACGTCTTGTTTCTTGAAAGATACACAGCAGCTAGCTTGTTTTATTAAGTTGGTTGGTAAATTGGTAAGTTGTTGCAATAACAACAAAAAAAGTCCAGTCGAAACGAAGTTTATTTTAAGTATACCACAAGAAAAGTCCTAAGAATTATGTTCGTTATAACTATTTTGGTTTCGCACTTGGTTGAATGCTTTACACTTAGTTGAATGACTTTTGTTATTAAATCTATCGACTGCTTTTGAATGATTCACAGCTTGTTGTAGACGCTTCCCAAATAACATTTACTTTCATACTATTTGCTGAAACCGCATCCCACACGGATCAATGTCATTCACATTTTCAAACAAAGAATTATTGATCATGATGCATTTACGAACTCCATCGACCGTAACAACATCTCAGACTCTAATTGTTAAGAAAGAAGAGCCAGCTTATAAACGACAGAAAAGACGAATTTTTCTGGATAAAATGGAGTCTATTGTGAATTGGTTTACTCCTTACGCGAACTTTGTGTTTATTAAGATAACCGTTAAGCAAAGAATGAGCCTCATCGCCGAACAAATTTTACGTCAAACATTGATGAAATAAATCTGTATAATTCAGTAGCATTGATCAAGCGTAAATCTATACGCACTGAGTTGCCAGAATATAGTGATAATAAGTATCAAACATAAATGCAGTAGCAGTTCGTTTAACAATTAACCCTGTTATAATTTCCAGCGGGTCTAAAACAGCCTCCGAACGCTTACTTCCAGTATATTTAAATTCAGTAAGACTATTTTTCTTAATTCATTTCTTTAAAATTTTTACTTCAGTTCTAGTCAAGCTCTTGTTTAGTTTTTGTTCTTTTATTTTTTCAGTGCCTTTAGCAGCCTCAAACTATAAACAAAATCGTTATCATGACTTGCGAATTGCAAATTTTTATGTCGAGTAAAAGTTATTCCATTCTCACTGGTTACAATTTTATTTATTATTTACTTGTTACCATCCTTACGATAAACCATGAAGCAAAGTGAAGCTCTTCATTTATACGAGTGTCTTTTATTCTGTGCAGAATAACGTTTTGTGAACTGTTTTTATTTTTGGTCATTTAGACTGGACCAAGTTTATGAGAATATCATTGCCTTTCTTTTTATTTATTTACTCCCCTCCTGTTTTCTCTCTGTTTTCTTATTATCCTAAAAAGAGCTCATAAATTAGAATTTTTTGTGGCTGATTGTGTGCAAAAAAGAAAGTTGAGCTGCTTAAGTTAATAAGTAAAACAACATCAGATATTCTTTTTGTATATAATTTCATTTACTTGCTTGTTAAGCTGGTTTCCGTTTCCTTTTTCATGTAATTTTTTCTTTTCGTTTTTCTCTCACTGAGTCCTTTGGCGGAAGTAATACAAGTGTTTGTTATTAAAGTTTAATGTGTTTTAGGATGTTTTTACAGCAAAAGTAATTAATGTCAATTCATTTGAAGTTTTTTTTATGAATTGAATTTTTACACATTTCTCTGATTATTATCACAGTTAAATTATTAGATTTGTGTCATTTTCAAATTGACAATTTCTTATTTTTAATTATATCAATGTAAGTGACAAATTCTTTTAAAATTAATTTTGTTTACTCTTCTCTATTTAAAATCCCTGAAGTATTAATTGTTTTTATCTAAATCAACTTGACAAAAGAATACAACCCAAGTTATTTAAAAAAGACAAATTTACAAATTAAAAACTAATTACATCTCAGCATGTCTCTTAGGGACACTCAAAGTTACAGAAGTAAAACTAAAGCTTAAAATACATACACACCAGTAACCCAATTTGCCATGACTTAAAGACAGCTTGTGGTGCACAGTAACAAGTGAACATATAAAAAGCCGAATTATTATGTTTTTGCTTGCATGGGACGTGCCAATCGTTATTGTAGTCCAAATATTAAATGTTTCCAAAAAGATTACAAAAGCATAACTGGTAGACAATGCTAATATTATGCCTCTCATCTCTTTTCAAAAAACAAATATTTATCTAAAAATATCTAGACCCGCAACTGCGGCTGCAATCCCAAACATTTTTAGGTCATGTAACCATTATTTTTAATAAGTTTCCCCAGCAGTGTTTGAGGGTTCCTACCAATACTAGATTTCACAAATGAATATTATTCTCATTTCCATATATTTTTACAATAGTAATATTTTGTAAGAAATAGAAAATTTTTGTTTTATAAAATTAAAAAATATTGTAAAATTATTTTTAAAGTGAGTGTTGCCTTGGTCAAACTGCACTTTTGTTAAAAAAAATATTTGCTCGCAATGTAGTACCCACATAGTCCTTATCATTAGACGGTGCATAGTGACGGTAATGTGACTGTGGTGAACGAGAATTTATAATTTTCTTTAAGAACATCAATTCGTTATCGATCTTAATTTCACATAAAGATTTTGGAATATTTTCTTATTCATCAATTGCTAAAAAATGCCCATTTACTTCGTTAAAATGTCGCAGCTTTTAGGTCAATCGCACATCAAATTTTAATGAAAATTAAAACAGTCATCTTTACTTGATGGCTTGATTCACGAAAAGAATTTTTTTGCTCTGATCAATGGCATTCACTACACAACCATAACACTGCAGAACAAACAAATATTTTTCGAATGTTTCCTACACTAAGTTAGTTAATTTCTACTAATTTTGGGGTGATAAAAACGAAAATGACAATGAAAAATTTTTATTAGCTCTGGTTTTTAAGATACACAGTACTTAATCTTAAAGAGTAGTTATACTATACGTGAAAAATGAAAGTACATAAAACAATATTGTTATGTTTCTGTTAGAATATTTTAAGTACAAAATTGATTAAAAAAACATTATTCTTAGTGTTTTGACAAATAAAAGAAATTTGTACCACAAAATTTCAATTAAATCAATCCGATGCATTGCAAGATCGCTGTCGTTTAGCTAGTCTTTCATTAAACACTTCTGGAGCATACCTACACACAGACCAGCAGTAGCCTGCAAGCATTGCTTCATTCCAACGACCCTGATATCTGTGTTTCATTAAGGCAATGTCTTGATGGAATCTTTCACCATGTTCGTCACTCACAGCTCCACAGTTTTGTAGGAAGTTGGTGGTAAGTTTGAAGAAGCTCTTTAACCAATGCTCTGAAGTTTTACAATTTCACGGATTTGAGGCCCAATAAAGATGTCTTCCTTGACTTTTGCATCACTTAACCTGGGAAACTTTGATCTCAAGTACCTAAAAGCTTGTCCTTCCTGGTCCATGGCCGTGACAAAGTTTTTCATTAGTCCCAACTTAATATGTAGTGGGGGAAGGAGAACATCCTTAGGATCTACAAAAGGCTCATCAACTACATTTTTCTCATTAGGGTTTAGATCTCGTGTAGGCCAGTTTACCTTTTTATAGTGAGATTTTCTATCCCGTCTGTCCCACAGACACAAAAAACAGCAGTACTTGGTGAATCCTAATGGATTCCTAGGAGTATAGCAATGACTTTCAGATCACCATAGATTTGCCACTTGTGTTGTTTATATTTGATTGATTGGAGAAGTGTTTTCATATTTATATAAGTTTCCTTCATGTGAACTGCATGACCTATAGGAATAAAAGGTAGCTGATTTCGATTATGCAAAAGTACAGCTTGTAAGCTTTTTTTTTTTCTTTTAAGAGAAATAGCACTTCAGGCAACAATGCCTATTTAGTCAAGTACCGTGCTACATTCTTTAGGAAAGGGATAGAGTAGAGACGAAACAGGAGGTGAAATCAGAAGGATAGTCGGAAATTAACTGCCGTATAAAGACAGCACAGCGACCAGTGACTATGCCTTCATCGCTGAGCAGCCCCACCGACAGTCAATTTTTATTTTTTGTAGTGAAAAAAGCCAAGGTCTTCGTTGGGAATCGAACCCATAACCCCCATACTGACAAGCTAGTACACTACCTACTTGCCTACAGGGGCACTTGTAAGCTTAGTTTTGAAGAGTCTATAAACATTCTCCATTCAGATGGAGTGTGATCCAAATTTAAGCAGTTCATTAAACCATTAATATCAGAACAAACTACGAGGTTTTCTTTCTTCTCAACAAAAAGGAAGCAAATCTCTTTGACGCTGTCTGTACTGAGATATTTTCACATCATGTTTTAGACGATTCCACTGTTGTAGTCTTGGCCCTAAAAGCTCAGCCTTTTCCTTAGACAAGCCAAGATCTCTTATAAGGTCACTCAACTCTGTGCGGATCACTAGACCTGTCGCTTACCTCAAAATCAGGGTCATAAGATGTAGAAGGAGGAGTTGCTCCTTCTACACAGTCTTTATCACCTTCCTCTAAAATTTCATAGTTTTGGGGTGGAGAAGGGACTGGCAAAGTGTTTGTGTGTGGTACAGGCCGAAGAGCAGATAGGAGATCAGGGTATTTAACCGTTCCTCTTTTCTTCATAGATAAATCATGCTTAATGGGAGGAGTTAAGCAGAAATAACTGTCGCCTGTATGATTGGTAGGCTCACGCCAAACCACAGGTACTGCAAAAGCCATTGCCCGGTTTTTTTATTTTCAGCCACTCTCGCAATATGACGGAACAAGAACTGCAAAATATATGAGAGGCTCATTATTTATCTTGGTCCCCAACTTTCACACCAAAATAATGTTCATAGGCAGTCTGAAAGATAGCTGCCATTTTACATATATATATATATATATATATATATATATATATATATATATATATACATATATATATATATATATATATATATATATATATATATATAATATAATGATACTATATTTTGAAAACAAGAGCTAATACATAATTTTTATGATTATTTTCGGTTTTAACACGTGGAAATACATTAAAATCAGCTAATTTCAACCCCGAAACAAAAACTTTGTTGTTCAGTGTAATTACAGACATATCAAACATTGGTAAAGTAAATCTGTATAATTCAGTAGCGTTGATCAAGCGCTGAGTTGCCAGAATATAGTGATAATAAGTGTCAAACGTGAATGCTGTAGCAGTTTGTTTAACTGTTAACCCTTTCATAATTTCTAGCGGGCCTAAAACAGCCTCCGAACTCTTATTTCAGTAGGAGCATTTTTCTAAGTTTAGTTCTTTAAAATTTGTACTTCACTTCTGGTCAAGCTCTTGTTTAGGTTTTGTACTATTATTTCTGCCCTTAGCAGCTTCAAACTATAAACAAAGTGCTTATCATGACTTGCAAAATGCAAATTTTTATGTCGAGTAAAAGTTATTCCATTTTCAATGGTTACAATTGTATTCCCTAAAACTAAAGTTATGAATTATAATGATCTTAGGTTTTATTAGGATGGTAACGAATCTGAAACAGCTGATCAAGCAATTAATCTTTGCCATATTAAATTTATTGATTATATTAGCAAACATCTTAGCAGCCTTTTAACTAAAAATTTTCCTTGATTAGCATCTCACATTTGCACACAACTTTTCAACAAAATTTTGAAAAATTAACTGACTGGATACGCTAGTGTGAAGCCAGAGATGGCACTCATATGAAAAAAATTTTTTTTTTTCAATTCAATTCCCATAACTAATTTTATAGCCATAAATTATTTTATTTTTTTAATTTTAACAAAAGGCAATAGTTTTTTAAAACCCTTGAATAAATGAAGAATGAAAACTAACATTCATATGGGAACGGTTCTTAAATAAATTCAAGGGGGAGTGCTCAAAACTATATTTATAATTTTAATTTTTTAATTGAAAACCTTGTAATGAATTCTGTCAGTATAACTATAGTTCAATTGTTGACAAAAACATTTGTGCAGAAATAAATTTTCATAAGTACACACACATACACACGAGTACTTAATAAAAAAAAATAAATCATCAGATTACACGTCTACAAAAATGAAGTAAAAATAAAAGAATGAAAGCAAATTTCCTAAACATCTGTTACCAATTTATTTTTGTCATTGAAAGTATTTCTTGCAGTAGAAATTTCTTTAAAATAAGAAAATATTTTATTTATTTGCTTATGTGTATGTGTGTGTGTGTGTTTTAGTAAAATAAAAATTATTTTATGTAATTTTATTTTTTTTTATTTATTTTTTCTTTTTATTTTATTATTTTTAAACCGTAATAAAACAAATAAGATTTAAAAAAAATAAAAAGTTTTTGTAAAAACGATTTAAACAATTTTTTTCTTTGTTGTTTTGTTTTCTTTTGTTTTGCTTTTTATTTGGCTCGGTTTGTCGAAATCAGTCTTTTGTATCCATCCATCTGTAGTTTAAGTGCATGTCCTGTTGCCACAGTGTATCTATTTGTATTTATTCAGTTGGCTTTGAAAAGTAATAGATATTTTCCTTTGGCTTTTTTCATGATTTTATTCTAATGTCAAGATGTATGTGTTATTGTTTAGGTTTTCCTTGCTTTTCTCAGAACTTTTAAGTTGGCACATGTTGTGGTAAATGGCCTTTAGTTTTATATTCCTTTTTCAGCTGTTTGCCTTCTTAATTCTTTCAATACTTTTTTGCTATTAGTATTTTCGTTTATTTTTTTATGTATGACTTCACTTGACTGTTTCTATTTTTTGTTTGCTTTTTTTTATTTTCTTAACAATTTGAAGTTGTCATCGTTTAGTGAAAGAGATTTGTGTTAAAAAAAATAAATTTTACTTGTTATTCTCTATGATAAGTTCATTTGATGTTATTTTCTATGAAACATTCATATCAACAACAGCACTTGGTTTGCGGTTTTCTTTTTTTTCTAAATTGCAAAAATTATTATTTCTTTGTTAGTGAATAGAAGCTGAAGTTATTTATAGTCAAAATTTTTAATTACCTTTTGATTTTATGATTTCAATCAAAAGTAAACCCATATTATTCACTTCAAATAAATATATTTTCTTAATACAAAAGCCAAGTGACATTTAATCAATAGTTTCTCTTATAATCCTTGATTTTATTCATTTGAATAAATAAAAAAAAAATAAATATTTGCAGCAGAAACTAAACCGGAAAAGGGAATAGAACAATCGACGAAAATCTAAAAAAAATACAACGCTAAAGAGTTTTTTTAAACGACACTACTTCAGCCGAAATTATCATTAAATATTACAAAATTTAAATTCATCAATTCTTTAAACGCTAAACTTAACAATCACAAAATCCGATTACTAACAACAACAAATCATTTTCTCTTTCTACACTACAAAAATCATTTTGAATTCAAATTTTCTTGTAATTGCAAACAAATTAAAATTCATGAACTAAAAGTGACGCCAGCACACGGAATATATTAAGAAAATGTTTTTAAATAAATGATGAAGGATATTTATAAATCAATAACAATCATACACACAAACACATACACAAGCATACATTCATATACAAACACTTTCTATTTAACTACAATTCTTGGAAACATTCATTGAATTGAAACAAAATCACATACAATAGACAAAGACATAATGACAATTATAAAGGAAAGTGTGACAAAATGACAAAGTGATGACAATTTAAAAGCTTTAAAGCAATAAACATACGCGATTAAGTTCATTAAGAACACTTGAATTACTCGCAAGAAATTTATACAAATCGCACATAAACATACTCATACACACACGTCCCTTTCAAATACTGAAATAACTACAAATGAACAAAGCAGTCCCAATAAGATACAATGAACACAATATTTCACTATACAGACATTTATAACAGTCAAAGGCATATAAAGATATCAAAAGATTTATTAATTTGAGGGCCACTGTTAAAAGTGTCTTTAAAAGGAGTCACTTGCAAAAGATGTTTAAGAAAAGAAAAATTTTTTCTTTTAAAAACTTTTACTCACTACATTACTAATTGTAGTTTGTAGGCTGTTGAAGCTGTTGTGATACGTAGCGTGCACCCACGCCCTAGGAAGTCTTCAGATATCTCTATCCTCCATTCACTCCTAGTGGCAACTTCGAGAGCTCGAAGCAGACTAAAACTACCTCTCCTTGCTGAAAACTTGGAGACTCTCTAACTCCTGGTCCAGACAACATGCAAGCTTAATAAAATTTCAGAACACAACCGCCAGCATGCTCACTGGACCTGGATCATTCAATGTTTTCATAGTGAATGATCCGGCCCACAACAACTCAAACGAGCGCCGCGAAACCACAACTACCACTATGCTCTCGAAGGGCCAACCTCAATAATCAGTCAGAGAACAGCTAAAAAGCTGAATTCTGGGGCTTACTGATTCCCGTAGAAATTAAGTGGAGTTGTCCATTTGGCTCCTGCTAACCTTTAGGGGACTGGGACTCCCTTTTACCCCCGGTGACATATATAATGACGGTGAGAATACGTCAAAACTTATAAATGTGCCCCCAGCGAGACAGATAGCTATATAGCAATAAAATATTTTTAAGCTCTAAGGCATCTTCTACTTAATACAGGGTGTGTGCTGGGAAGGTATATTACTTTGTTTGTTTATAATTTTTGACTAAATGGAAGAGAATGGATTTTGTATTGATAAAAGTTTTATTTAATGTCGGCAATAATGTATGGAATACAATATCCGATAAATGTCCGCCTCTGTTAGCCTCACAAATGGGAGCCCTTTTGAGCACATTTTTCATTACATTCTCACACATTTCACGCGTTATTTCATTAATTTCATCACAATCATTTTCTTTGAATTGCTCAAGCGTTTCTGGTTTGTTTGCATAAGCCTTGCTTGCTCCCAACAAAAAGAAGTCCGGAGCAGTCAAATCAGGCGAACGTGGAGGTCAATCAACATCATCATTTCTTGAAATAACTTGTTGTGGAAAAAGATCTCGCAGTAATTCCCTTGTAATTCCGGCTGTATGCAATGTGGCACCGTCTTGCTGATACCACATGTTAAACAGTTTTCAATCATACCATGGTAACGTTCCCCGTTCACAGTTACCGTTACACCATTTTTAATTTCAAAGGAATAAGGTCCAATGATTCTTTCTAACCAAATTGCACACCAGACGGTCACTTTTAATGGATGCAAAGGTGACTGTTAAATAATTTGATGGTTTTCCATTCCCCAGAATCGACTATTCTGTTTATTCACACATCCATTCAAATGAAAATATGGCTCGTGACTCATTATGATTTTTTCATGAAAATCGAGGTTATCATGGGCGAGCTGTAACGTCATATTGGCGTTTGTACGACGGCGTAAATGATCTTGTGAAAGAAACTCTTGTGTAAACTGAATCTTAAATGAAAGTAAATGCAAATCCTTGTGCAAAATAGTGGGAAGAGTTTTTCTTTGAAGCTTTCAAGCTACTGAGTATGGTGTCGAATTGTGGTTGATGGATTGTTTTGAATACTTTCTTGAGCAGCAGTAATGTTTTCAGGCGATCTTGCAGTACGTTGTGGTCCCTACTTGAGTTTATCACCTACAGAGCCTCTTTCTTCGAAATCATTCACTACACGATAAATAGTGCATTTTGTTGGCACATTGTTTCTGCCAAAAATTTCGCTTAAATTTCTCACTTCGTCACATGAATCGACAATTGATTTTGATAAAATGTTTTAACGATTAAAACACGTTGGTTTATTGAATATCTTTCCATAATCAAATTTGCCACATGTCTACTTAACGACTGCCAAATACGAACTGTCAAGACTAATGTTTACCAAAATGGCGGCAAAATCCCGGCGGACATCCTGTGTAACGAGAAAGTCAGTCATCAAACGTTTTAATTTTGTTCTTTTCGTTTTCTTTTCTGGCTATTTAATTTAACAGATATTTTGTAATCACGAGAAAAAAAATACAAATTTTAACGGTGCAACGCTTCTTATTCTCTTTATGTTGTTGTTGTTTGACTCAATATAAAGAGCAAACCCTAGAGAAATCACGCGTTTCGGTTTGTTAATTTTTGGACCCTACTAGAAACCAACTTGCCCTCTTCGAACATTACATAATAATGGGTTTTCATATGTTTGCAAAAATGGAAGAGGGAAACTAGAGCGTAGCAGCTTAAATGTTGCTTAAGTTGTTTCCAGAATAGGCTGAAACAACATCACAATGTATATGCAGCACTAGCTAACGATGCACCGGAGCATCGGATTGGAAGTGAATGTCATGATTTGTCTCACTCTAAGGCAAATGCTCATAAGTATGCGTTACACATTAGTCCATGGGCTAGGAATCGAATAAATCTCATTTTATGTCGTCTAAACTTAAATAACATCATATTGTTATGGATGTGTTTTGCTTAAGTTTTAAAAGAAAATAATTAAGTAATAACGAATTAAACGAATTAACTGGGTATGCTTTTTACTAACTGCGAAGTTTTATACACGCAAGACAACAACAACAACTATCTTAAAATAAATTCCATGAAGAAACTTTAACAGCATCAAAACAAAAGCAAAAGTCTAGCGGACGAATATAAAAGACAGCATAGTTAGTTAAAACATAAACCCCGTGAAGTAAAGAGATGCATCTTTAGCAATAAAGAACTCAGTAACAACAAAACGTTTATAAAAGGTATAAACGTAACAATATATATTTGGCAAAACCTGTGAAGAAGCATTCTAATTTATTAAGACCACTCGACTGTCATATAAGAATTTCAGTTTTGGAAGAAGTAACTCCATAAAAATTTCGTCTAGCAGCAACATAGTTGGAAGTTTTATTACTTTTTGTCAATTTAGCTTAAAAATCAAAGTACTTATTCACCTGCCTTCATAATTAACTAAAAGCGCAAAGGTGAGTGATATTTGTTTGTGACAACAAGTAACGCCTTTTCCTTGAAAATAACAACAATAATAATGACAATAATAAAAACTTGACACAATACTGTCGTGTGTGGTATTTTGCTGTAGTAAATAACAACTTCCGTTATGGTTAATATGAACGACTGCAAGTGTGAAAGTATGCTTCTTTAGAAAAACTAAAACTCCCTGCAAACACACACACACACACAGACACACGCACAGAAACTCTTGTTGGCTTTGTCTATGGAGTATGGGAATATAAATATATTTATGTGTTTGTTTAAGATGTTTAAAAGTCTATTATTATTTTGTTCATTTCTATTCTATAATGAAAATTGTAAATCACTACTGTTTCCTTTCAAATGATTTCGAAAACAAAAACTTTATTTAAGTGTTTGTATGCGTGTAGGTTTATGTTGAAGTGTATGTATGCCTGTTTTCAATGGTGTTGTCTTAATTTCCTTCTACACTTGTGTAGAGGTATTGAAAGTATTAAATCGAGATAATAGTGTGTGTTTTGTATTGAATATAATTTGCAATTGTTTATAATTTAAAATTCTATTTTTGTTTTGCAGGGAGGAAGAGATGTTGTTACAAAAACATGTCACAAGTCTTAACTAATTGTTTGTAATTTGGAATGCTTATTTTACTTTAGGGAAAAGTCGTTAAAAATTTATTTATGTATTAATTTTTTTTAAGTAAATTTTCAAAATTTAATTCTTTAATTTAAGGAAAGAGTGTTTTTTAGAAGAGCCTACTGCTTGGATGAGTAGTTCTAAAGACTAGATAATAAAGCTGTAGTAAAATCACAGAAAACTGAAGGCCCAACTTTATTATGCATATGCTGGCTTAAGCCAACTTAAGCAACTGTGCAAATACCTAATAATCATATGGGCAAATAATGTACTTAATAAAACTTTTCGTCAAATTTCATCAAATGTCATTTGCTTAAGCAAAATACGTAACTGATCGCACATTCCGTACGGAAACAGCTGATTTTGCATTGTGCATTGTGTTATAGACACATTAGTAAACAAAGCGAAAAATATTTTATCCGAATTTAATAGAAAACGCACAAAGAAAAAATTGCTTATTTGAGAAAAGAGACGCGTTTTATTATAACGACAATTGAAAGGAACGAGCATGAAAAGAAGTAGCAGAAAAATGCAGTAAAAGTGGTAAGTTATACCTTGAAGAATTTTATTTGGGTTTTTCATTTTCATACTGGTATGCGTTAATGCTGAACTGCCCTAATAGTTTTCGCATTAATCGTTACTTAAGTCGTTACTTTGTTCCTCAAAGACATATAAATGTGTCTCTTTCTGGCTTAACGAAAACGTCAAATACTTAAAGAAAATACTTCAATACTTGTTTCCGGTAAAACCTAATTTTTAAGATCTCTTATGAATTCATATTTCAGCTGGTAAGTTTGATTATTCCTCCAGAAAAAATAAACGATTATATCCAATTCTTAAACAACTTTGTTTTTCTTTAATTTATTGCTTCAAACTGGTATAATTGTCTATGCTTTCATTAAGAAACAAAATCATTTAGGATTTTGTTTTGGCTCAATGATTTTGTAATACTTCCAATTCTCCAGCTTCCAACATCTTAAACCCTGAGCTGAGCAGTATGAATTATGAAAGTTACTACGGGAACGTTTCTGCCAGGAAGTGAAGATGGTGAAAGCTCCATCAGGCAGAAGAATGGGCCATATTAAGGAATGGGTACTACTGTAGCCTATAATGTTTTTGAAAAGCTCTCTCGCACCCACCCCGCCGGCATAAACATTTATATTGAATATTTTTTACTTTTTTACAATGTGAATCTTTGTTTTGTGCTACTCATAATAACGTTGAAGAACTAGATTCAACCTTGGAGTTTAATAACTTAAGGGCCTTTAAACATTTTAATTTCTATTTCATTTTTTAACACACAATTTGCATTAAAATTTAATTTTTTTATTGTTTATAAATTCAATGATGGACACAGTTGCATTTTTTAGTACTTTTGGCCCAAATAATACAAACAGTGAAACATGTGTAATTTTTTTTCGTAATTTTCTTAAAACTATTAAAAAAATTATAAGTGTGTATAAGGATAGTATAAAGTTTACAAAATATGATTATTAAACACCTTTTTAAACATAAATTTCATTTATTTAGAAAGAAATTATCTGTTTGGAAAAGTACGAATAAGTACATTATAGCCACCTAAAAGTCTTCAATAACTTGCTTAAGCATTTGACAGATTTATCGTTTAATTTTTGACATTAACTTAAGCCAGCTTATACATATTATAGTTGGGCCTTAATCTTCTGTAATTAAATTTTTTGTTTTAATAATTAAAATTTATTTACATTTTCTAAAGCATCATAGAAACGTTTATTTTGACATCAATGTTATGACAGTAAGATGAAAATTAATATTTATTTTTTTAATCAAATTTAAATTTTCATTTATGTTATGACTACAATGACATTAATTTCCATATTTTTTACATATATAATTTTTATTAATAACTATTAAAGTTTGCAGAAAAGACAGAATATACAAAAATTTGGAATTTCATAATTTTGTTGCAAACTATTTTAAAGTTTGACATCGCAATAATAACAACCAATACTAAGACACTTTCCATTGTATTGATGTAAAATGTCATCACTTTTTTGTATTTTTACACCGTGACAAAATTGCACATGGCTCTACTAATTTCTAGTTGCAGTATGTTATATTATGAAATTAAGTTTCCATTTGGGAAGAATAATACTTCTTTTGAAAAACGCAATAAAATTCTTAATTTTATTTCATGTCCTCTTTATTATTAAAGAAACAAACTCTGCACTCAGACTATACAAATTTGCACATCATTCACTTAATCCTTTAGCAATCCCTGCCACATTATGTGGCGTAACTTTAAAGCCATCATTAAATTGAAACCAAATTTAATTTACTATATTTCTCTGTGAATACACCAACAAAAAAAAAACGCCCAGTTATAATTTCTCCGATATCAACTCATTCATGGTCTCAGCTTTATAAACCATTTGGGGGAAAAAAAACAACAAAAATCATTTTAACTCTGATACTCAGTTAAATATTCTCTGTATTATTTCATGTACAAAATATTCTTGTATATTTTGGTGGCATGTGGTTTAATATTTTCATTTGTTTTTACTTTTTTTCTCTTGTATCATTTTGTGGTTTTTAATATTGCGGTATTTATACATTTGTTCACGTACACACACACACACACACACACATGCATACATACTTTATAAATGTTTTGGACACATTTCATAAAAGGACATATGAGGCACGAGTAAATTTCTTTATTCAAAAAAAAAATCCCTTAAATTAAACTTGCCTTAAAAAAAGTAAAAGTTTACAAAAAAAATTAGATTTTAAAGAAATTTTTTTTAGGAAATAAAAGCGTTTTAAAAAATTTATAACACTAAAATATATTAAAGTGTTATAATTTAATTTAAAATAGTTGTAAATGTTTCTCAAAAAATATTTATTTTTTATTAAAAGCTGCAGTGCTCAGTGCAGTTACAGGGTACAATTCATATATAATATACACTGCGGTTCATCAGGATAGAACCAACACATTTTAAAGTAAAAAAACTGTATAAATTGCAAATACAGATGAAATAAAAAAATTTAATTTTGCAGAAAAATAATTGATACATTAAGTGATATTTAAATATATATATATATATGTGGCAGCCCTTTTGTGTCATTAATAAGTAACCGGTATTTATTATCATTGCTGATCTAGAACAACTTGCACATGCATTCTGTTTTCTCTTCCGTTTTGTGCTGTTAACTATGATAGACGTGTTGGCTACGTCTTAAATATAAAATTTTATTTTAACATTAATTTAAGTGAATAAACCAAAATAAGAATTCACAAGATTACATAGTTTTATTGGATTCACGTAAACCAACAATCCAAATTGGTGACCCAACGTGATCTTGTGGATTTTTTACGATTAAAGAGAGTCTTAGTGAAACGTGAACGAGACATCTTTAATTGAACATGGTTGATAAATAAATTTTGGTCAACACAACTTCAAAAATTTTTGCCATGACAACCACCGAAGATAACGCATCTTTAGAAGACAAAGGCAACGATGGAAATAGTCAATCTACCGGCACAGATAATAATGCTTCCGTATTCGCAATTAACGCCAGATTACCATTTCCCGAAACGTGCAGTACAAACATCGAAGCGTGACGTCACAACACCTATAATTGGCTCCGATTTTATAAAATTTTACGATCTGCTAATCGATCTACGTCGCAACCGCCTTATTTGTAACACCGTTGGTTTCAGCTCTAAGCTTACGTCACAATCGATAACCAACATCGCCGCCATTAAAACGTTCAACAACATTCAAATTTGCCAGCCGTCTAAAAGCAATTGGTCAAGTCCATTGCACTAGGTATTAAAAAGTGATGGAACTTGGAGGCCATGCGGTGACTACCGTGCGCTTAATGCTCAGACGTTGCCTGATCGGTATCCTTTGCCGTATCTCACGGATTTTACCAACAACCTGCAAGGTAAGAAAATTTTTTTCGAAAATCGACCTGCAGAAAGTATTCCATCAAATTCCGATACACCCAGAGGACATACCTAAAACAGCCAAAAGCACACCGTTTGGATTGTTTGAATTCAAATTTATGACCTTCGGCTTGTGCAATGCCGCACAAACTTTCCAGCGTCTAATTAATAAAATATTCGACTACATCGACTACAAAAATTTCCAACATCAATGAAAAATCTTCGGCCAACGCAAACAGCATACCATACGCCACACGCTACATTTATCTCTAAAGATATCCCGTCGACAACACACGTCTTTGTACGCAACGATTCAATACGTCCTTCACTAACGCAACCATACGATGGTCCGTATGAAATTTTGAAGAAATTTCCAAAATATTTTACAATTAATATTCGGGGTCGAAAAACCAATATTAACATCGATAGACTTAAACCTTGTTTTTTACCAGCGAACGAGCCGTCAAAATCAGCAGCTATACAAACCGATCCTGCAACTGATCGACAACAAGTCCAAAGTTATATGCCTCAGCTACCTGCTTCAGAAGTTAATTCAGAAGAACCCACTTCAACAACATCCGAAACGATTTTGAAAGCTACGTCTAGTGGCAGAAAGGTGAAGCTTCCTGTTAGATTTAGATAACCTTTTTCCAGCGAGGGGAGTAATGTGGCAGCCCTTTTGTGTCATTAATAAGTAACCGGTATTTATTATCATTGCTGATCTAGAACAACTTGCACATGCATTCTGTTTTCTCTTCCGTTTTGTGCTGTTAACTATGATAGACGTGTTGGCTACGTCTTAAATATAAAATTTTATTTTAACATTAATTTAAGTGAATAAACCAAAATAAGAATTCACGAGATTACATAGTTTTATTGGATTCACGTAAACCAACAATCCAAATATATATATATATATATATATATATATATATATATATATATATATATATATATATTATAAAAATGGATTATAACGGTAATTTTTAATTTTTCATTTATTTTTTTGCTTTATCATAAGAGAACCACCCTTTAAATGTCCTATAAATCAAAGGTACATGCTTTTTTGTACCTGAAAATGGATTTTATTTTAATAATTTTCTCCAGATATTTATTTAATAATGCGTAAATTTACCATTATTCACCATAACTTCATAAAATCAATTTTTCATTGGCTGATATATGGATTTTAAATAGTCGAGAGATATTTCATCCCATGCAGCTTTTATTCCAACAATAAGCTCATCCGTATTGCTTCCTCCTTCGTACAATTACGCGTTAGCCAACCCTATACATTTGCTATAATGTTAAGGTCGAATGAATAGGGTGGCCAGTTTAAGGTGTCAATATTTTGGCTGGCAATCCACGATTTTACTAAACGTGCCGTGTGCATAGATGCATTATCATGTTGATAAATCCAATCTAATGGTCCGAAAATATCTTTTATCCTAGGAAAAATTTGTTCAGGTAGGGTTTTGTAATTATTTCCGGTCAATAGGGTACTTTGAATAACAAGATCAATAGTGTCGTAGTATGAAACTGCAGAGCCCATACCATACACCCCCCCCCCCCCCCCCGCCCTCACTCGCTGCTGTAATGGCGGCTCCTTACGGTATCATGTAAATAAAAGTTGTAGACATAAGGGCCATCCAAATTAATTTTTTTTTCATGCGAAAAAACCACTTTCCGCCAATCGTTCCCCCCGGGGGCACATAAATATGGTCTTTATAGAACTTCGACTATCTAGACACAGTGCAACTGGGGAAAAAGGGAGCCCAGTCCCCTGAAGTCAGCAGGGGTACAACTGGAAACTCCACTTTATTTCCACGGGAATCAGTGACCCGCAGAGTTCCGTTATTTGTCTCTTTAGCCACTTAACTGTTCTCTGGCTGATTACTGAGGTTGGCTCTATATGGGAGTATCGTGGTGGTTATGGTTTCGCGGCCCCATAACAGTATAATGGTTATTATGGTGGCCAGGATCATCTCACTGTTAATGACACCCTAAGTGAATGATCCAGTCCAGTGAGCATGCTAGACATGTGTTCTGGACAGGAGTTGGAAAGTCTCCAACTCTTAAGCAAGGAGTGATGATTTGCAACCCTGCTCTGGAATCATCGAAGTTGCAACTAGAAAGTTCTGTTGCATAGAATTATAGCCTTGGCTTCCTAGGACGAGCATGACGTTCCAAATTATGCAGTGGTTAGATCCACCATCTGATTAAGGCTTCAAGGCCAGGCGCGGATGTAAATCGAATCACACAGTTTCCGCCAATCGTTATCACTTAATTGTCTTAGAGCATGCCATATGAGCTTTGACAAGTTGGAAGCGCTGTTGTTGATGGATTGCATTTTTTATTTAGGTTTCGGAGCTGTAAAAGTTCACTGCTTAAAATAGCGCGATGAACTGTTGACTTACTTGTTTTAACTCTGATAATGTTATTAATATAATGAGCTTAATTTGAGGCAATTCGAAGAATTTTTCGCTTGTTCTGTGGTTTTAAAGCTGTGCAAGTACCTGCTTTATAATTTTTTTTTTACATGTTTTACGATGTTTTATGGAATTCATTAAACCATTATGACTTTGACCGATTTTTCTAGCGATTTCGCGATAAAAATAATTTTCAGAATGGTAAACATTAATTTTTATCATTTCCGACGAATTTAATGAACTTTTTGTTCCCATATTGATTTAGCTAACTAGAATAACTTTAATTTTATTTACCGGCTACTGATTCTGCTGAACCAAAAAATAAATAAAAAATTTTATAATATTGCCATTTTCCGTCCTAACTGGCTGGTTTGTGTTCGATGGCGAGCGCTTTCGATGCGAATGCATCATTCTCAAGCCGTGGTTCAGTCTGTACTGGTGGGTCAGTGTTGGCGTTCAGAAAAATAATAATACCCAAAAAAAATTACCGGTATAATCTTTTTTTATACTATTTTTTGTGTTTCCATTATCATCTAATGTATCAACTATTTTTTTTCAAAACAAAATTTTTTTATTCCATCTGTATTTGCAATTTATACAGTTTTTTTACTTTAAAATATGTTGGTTCTATCCTGATGAACCGCAGTGTATATATATATTATATATGTCTCCTGATTCACCCTCCTGCTTATCATTAATAACATTGTATATTCATACACCAAAACTAATTCAATTTGTGAATCTAAACCATCCAGCGCGCTACCCAAATGCATGCCAAAAAAATTCATTCAAATCGGTCAAGCAGTTTCGAAGGATTTTAGTGACAAGCACACGTACTGTAGAATTATATATATAAAGATTAATTTAAGCAATTTTAATATGTGCTTGATTCCTTCAAATAAATATTTCATGATATTCTCACAAAATATTTATTAAAAAATATTTATTAAAAAATAAACATCTTATGATATTCTCATAAAACATTTGTTCCAATAAAAATAAAAATATTAAAAATGCTTTACTGCGGGGGAGAGCATATTTATATTGCAATTTCACTATTGCTCAAGTGAATTTCACTTCTACTATTGTGTAGAAAACCTAAGAGTATTATATCCAAAGCCAAACTGATTCAATGAGAATTTTCATAAAATCAATAAAGCATAGACAGCAAGACTCTAAAACAGTTCTACACAAACATAGCAAAATATTTCAAAACAACAAAAACAAAAACAAAACAAAAAAAAAAACATTGTTTAGTTATTATTATTTATATATGAAAATGATTCCAATAAATTATAATTTACTTATAAAGATTAATTATTAATAATTATTTTTTAAAACAATACTTCCTATTATTGTTATTAAACACTTTTAAATTCCAAAATGTTTATTTACCCTCTTGAAATTGATATTTAATTTTATAATTTTGATCATCTTTATTTATTTTGATTTCAATTATTTTATTTGTAAATCTAAACAAATTACAGTTTTATTACATTTTATATTTATTTTATTTCTTAAGTTAAATTTACTCTTAAATTGAAAATATTTTCTCAAGTTAATGGAAAATTTCTGATAAACAAATTTCTGCCAATTAATTTAACAGAACAAATTAACAGACAATAAATAGAATGAGAAAACAGAAAACAAATATTTTCCTTACAATTGTAAACTTTAACTGCAATAGATTGTTTATCAGTACAGACGCCTTAACAGAAATAGTTATGTTAGAGGAAGGACCCCAGAGATGTAGAATAAAAACTAATATCAAAATTTTTATTATTATTTTCTTTTCTTTAAAAATTTATTTATAATTTTTAAATAATTAAAAAATAATAACAATTTTTGTTGGTTAATATAGTTTCAATAACCAAAAGTTATTTTTAAAGATACAATTTAGCAACAGTTTCTATACACAGAGTTTTGTTCTTAGAACTTTCTACCAAATGCTTTCTTGAAAATATATTTTTGCATTCTTGGGTTTAAATTTAGGCAATATTGCAATTCATGTGAACAGAACAATGAAGGAAGAGAAGAAAAGAGAGAGAGAGATAAAGAAAAATGCTAAAAAACCGATGGACTCTGTTTTAATTTTCTAATAGGTTTTTTTTTAATCCCCATAGAACCTACGAAATGTTTAACTTTCAAAGGAACTTTCATATTGACACTTTCTGATAAATCATTACGAATAGATTGATACTTGAACAACGCTCTAAAGTATCCAAATTTTCTTTGAAAATCAGTCATCAATTTAGCTGTGAGGCTCCTTTTGCCGCTTACTAATAAGCATATGGATTGATTACAATATAAATATACCATTTAGCCTTCATTATATTCAGAAAAATGTACCGCGCTTAGCATCTTTATTGCTACAGAAATGAAGCCGAAGCTCGCGTTACACTCAATCGAAATGTTTACGGCTTCAAGAAAAATAATTTTTTGCTTAAAAATATTGATGGCGAAATAAGATTTCAATAGCTCTAAATCTAATATGGTTACTGCAATCATTAAATTATTAAAATTAATATAAATAATTAAAACTTGATAACATAATTTCACAAGTGGGCTTGTTAAGTAGCCACCAATGCCTTCCAATTTCATACCTTCTTATCTATTCCTGTAAGGTGTCGTGTACTTATTTGACTCATTGCAGATCAACATTTTATTGCACTTCGTGACACATTTAGAATACGCTTCTTGAGAAATAGCCGCAGTGATCATATGCCCATAATCATTTTCGAAAGTTACCTCCATGAATTGATATTAAAAAAAAAACATTAATTTAATTTTGTTTGTTCGAATACTTTAAGTTAAATACTATCGGACTTAAGAAAACACCGAGTGTCTATTTTTTAAACAATTTCAGCAAAAAAAAACCATATTCTTGCCAAAATACGCAACATATGTGAGTCTAAACAGAATAAAAGTTGAGCAATTATATACTTGTGTGCTTGTCTGTTAAACAAAACATCATGTGTTCAATTCCCAGCAAAAGTAAAAAAATTGTTGTAAAATGACCTTGATAAATAAATTACTAAGAACAAGGGGAAAGCAATATAGTATAAGAACATCAGTTGTCCAAGACGTCCATATTTTTAAACAGCTGCATATAAAAAGTTAAGACGATTTTTTTGTAAAACACTGAAGACAGTAATAATATGAATATGCTGCATTCTAAGCTCTAGTATGGTTGAAGAAGCCTGCGTATTTTGGATGCTAAATTTATAAAACAGGATGAACATTTAAGGTAGCTATCAGAATTAAAAAAGAATATGATCGCGGAAAGTAAGAGGAGCTTAATAAATGAGTTGGAACTAAAATTCAATAACTTTAAAGACGAATTTATGAAAGACGTAAGAGGAGAATTAAAGAAGTTAAGTGATAAAGTAACAGTATTAGTGACTGCAAATATAGAAATGAAAAAACGACTTTGAAGATGAAATGTTCAAGTCATTCTTAAAGTCGCACATTAACTAAGCAAGACATCGTGTAGTTATTCAGATAATATTTAAATGCTAATGAATAAACCGTTACCGTACAATGGTAAATTCTAACAACAAAATGTATTTCCAGTTCCGACAACATTTGAAAATTTAAAAAAAGACAATCAGGGTATTATGTATAGGGCCCGCCAAATAACTTTTTTTTTAAATATTATAAACAAAACTACTACATAGCCCCGTCCTGTTGAAACCAAATGTTGCCAATATCCTCCTCTTCAATTTTTGTGAACAAAAACTCGTTCAACATGGCCCGATAAAGATCGCCATTGACTGTAACGGCCAATCCTGAAAAATGGCGCAATTATGCCTCTGGACCAAAATCCGCGCCAAAAAGTGACTCGTTTTGGGTGCGTCGGCTTTTCAATGTATGCGTGCGGGTTTTCTGTGCCTCAAATGCGACAATTTTGATTGTTTACATACCCGCCAGGATCAAATTAAATTCATCTGAAAAGATTATTTTTTGTTGCAAAATCGGCATCTTCTCTAAATCGATCGCAGGCCCACTTAGCGAAGCGTTGTTCAAGCGTAAACACAACCATATTCGTCCAGCGGAAGGACAAAACTAATTATCTGTCAAATCAAACATGAGCTAAGTGTTATCATTCACGAAATAAGCACTAGTTGAAAAACAAACGTTAGATGGCGGACCCTATAGAATGAAACCTTGAGCCTTACCACGAAGTGGTATACGTATGATTTATATAAATAATACTAGCGTGCCCGTAACTGCTTTGCAAGTCATTTGTGGTTTGTTTTTATTCTGCAGCGTTCTTTTTTGTGTGCGCCAAAAAATTCAATCATTCAAGAAAACTTATCAGAAAAAACACAATTTCTTTTTTTTAATTTTTATGTTTTTTTAATAATTGTATCTTTTTCACAATTCAATATTTTTGTGTGCTTATATAATACGTCTTATTCTTATTCACTGGCTTTTACATGTACGACATTTTTTGATCGATTTTGGTTCGCGGTATAGACAACCAAAGTAGTTGGTTTATTAACACGTGAACATGATAATGTAATTGAAACAGGGATCATTACAAAAGCAACACTTATAGGGAACTACAGCCGTTTAAAATAACACGACAAATCTAAAAAATCATAGGAATGCCTGGTATCAAAACTTCCTCGTCCTTATATTTTCCTCTTAACATTTTAGCTTCAATCACATTTTTCATGACTTTTTTGACTACTAAACATGTCTCATTGCAAAGTCGTGGCTGTAATTGGTACACCAACTTTCACTTGAAGGCGGTAGGGCAGCAGTCCAGGTAACTCAAGCGAAATTTAAAATTCGACTGGATAATTTACAACATCGTCTTGATTGGTAACAGAGTCAACCGATTTGTAAGTAAAAATTTCCCCAAAATGTCATTCAAAATTGTCACATTGATATCCGAAACATCTATATTTTTTGCAGCTAAGATAGCTCTTTCCCCCAACCAGTCATGGTTTCTAAAATTTTGTGCAATACCCTGAAATACGTTTGTGACCAATTCTTGCTTTGATTGTGCAAAGAGACAAAAATTATCCGGAAGCGTAATCATTTTTGTGGTGGGGTTAATTGGAATTGCGCTATTCTCAATATCTGACAATTGCTTTGAAAAACGTTCGGCTTATGGATCATTTTGCGATTGAATACGCAAATTACACCCACACAAACAATGCAACACAATATATATTTCGATTTGTATTGCCGTCGCATTCTGTACAAGCACACACACACAGCAACGTACAAACGAAAACACACATTTCATTTGATACAAAACATTGAGCCGAAGTATGCAATAGAAAAAAAATTTGATTTTTTTTTTAAAATTTGTCTTGTTTCAAACACACACTGTGGACGCACTATTCCGCATAAACACATGAAACAAAGATACAAACCAGCGAACGACCATTATTAAGGTACTGTGAAAATTTGGTGAAAATGCGACGCCGCATCTGGCCAAACACTGGCAACCAACGGACACCTATTTTTGGGCTTAATTTATATATATATATAGATTAGGAAAGTTCTCTCTCTCTCTCTTTCTCTTTGTAAAATTCCTTTAACACTTACAAATCATTTAAATACTTAAATATCAAATATAAGATTTCGAGAAATTCCATTGCTTTTCCCCATCAGCATACTTCCCTCAAATTGCACACAATAAACAAAACATTTAGCAGCAACAAAGTGTCTGATGTTGATAAGAAAATTTATGCAGAAATAATGTTGTTTGGTTTTTTCTATAAAAATGATTGAGTCGAACATGGATGGCAATGTGTGAAAATAAACACATGACCCTTAGAGCATGCATTTTCCTAGACAATTTCATACAAAATGTATAATCAAAATAACTGAAATGTCTTAAATATACGTAAATTAAAATAAACAACACAATATATTGTTGTGGACAAATATAACGTGACCTGAAAATGTATATAAGAATACAGTTCTTTTGCTTCAAAGGTTTTCTTATTTAAATACAAAGTAAAGAGTAGAGGGTTATGCATAGAATTGCACTTCCGTATAGCACAGCCAACACAAGCGTACTCTTCTGTTGAACCAGAAACAGAAACCAGAGTGAACATGAAATTGAAAGGTCTCATGCAGTTATTGCAGTAGCTCTACTATTAAAAAGCCATATCGCATAATTTGAGGCTGATTTTAATTTTGTATACTTCCACAATAATTTAATACCGACTAGGAGCGAGCGCATTGAAATGCGAGTTCAGGTTCAAAAACAATCACATACTTCCTTACAGAAAATTCTGAATTTTTCTTATAGCTTTAGTTAAGTTCTATCATAAGCCATTCATTGTTATGTTATCATAACATCAGAAGAAACTTTTGCAAAATGTGACAATATGAAGAAGACATATGGCTGATACTCTCAATCATGATTTTTTATCAATATCCGAATGGAGTCAATTTAATACTCGCAAAATCCAGTTCTGTGTGCTTTCGCATAATTTTACCAAAAAAAATTGCAACATATTTTTCCTCATTTTTATGCTCTTTTTTACTCGTTGGTAATTTTTAAACTTTCAAATTAAAAACGTTCTATTTCTTTGTGGAAAAGTAGATCTTTGTTATCATGTTGCGCTATAAAGCACCAGTTCAGTGAATACACAATTTCACAATTTTAATGAACAACAAAGTCATCAAGAGGAGAACAGTAGCCAAGTCGTATTATTAGGGCCCGTAACATATATGATATTTATATTAAAAATTAAAACATAATTCTCAGTTTCGGAATTTTACTACTTTTTGCAAATATTTCTCATATTCGGTTTTCTTTTTTTTTTTGCAGAAATTATCTTTTTCTAAAGGGTGTCTTTCATAGAGTTAGAGAACTCTAAAGGAATAGAAAACAGTTGAGTAATTTTAATTGACATTAAATTTATTTTATTCGAAAAAAAAACTCTCTGGTATCATAATATAAATTTGACTTCTGCCACGGCCGGCTCGTGCGTAATCTACTCTGGAGGTTAAATTTTTGATGATTTTTTCGGTGTTAAATCACACGATCTTGCAGGTCTGTAATGTTATTTGTTTAATTGATAAAACAACTTGTTAATGTTTGTTATTTTATTAAATTGTTCTTTATTTAGTATTTCTTTTATTTCATATTTTGCTCAGCTAGGAGCAATTTTAAGTAGGGATAGCTCAACTTGAAGCTTTGAAGGTAAAGAACAGATGTATTCCAAAATCCGTGATTGAGTGGTTTTCCAGTAGATTGAAATAATATTACGAAGTAGTATTAGTATTATGAATTGGGCGAAAATTGTAATGTGATCTAATTGTTATTGCATTTATTTTGGGATTGTTTTCCACAAAAAAAATATGTGTTACCTGAAACGCACCGATCAGCACAAGTGGTTGGAACAGCAAAAACACAAGAGAAGTCTAATTATAGTATATTTACTGAAGACCGTTTAGTCGCCGTATGCATGCCAAACACAAACATGTATGCATTGCTAGTGCATTGCACTTGAGAAATTCGAATAATGTTAAATCTTTTGTTGTGACCGCATGTGTGAATATTTATAATTTGTATTAGGGTTGTTCCGCTACAGGCCAATTCGCAACTCCGAAACATAAAGCTATGCGATTGCCAAACGTTTCCTTTAATAAATCAAGTTCGGGCCAATGAATTCTTTCATCAGCCCATAAATATGCCATACAGTCAGTTTTTCTGGATTTAGCGGTGTCGCAATAAACTCTTGACGATTTTCATCACTCAAATACAGTTGCTTGTTCGCTTAACGAAATTCACTTAGGAAAATCGGGATCAATGGCTATCTTCTTTGTTATCTATTTAGCTATCTATTTATTATTTAGAAGTTGTTGCTCAGACGTCAGTCTATTTATGTTGAAATGTCAAACCAAACAAAACATAAATCAGTTGACAAAATGGCCGCCGGTTAAAAAAATGTCATAAAAATGTTATATACTCTATTTATATTGGCGAAACTATTGTAAATAATTTTTTTTTAACCTTAAATAAGTATTTTTTTCTTTAACAATGAATTTTATGATTTTCCATATTTTTTTTTAACATCAAAATAATCATTTCGTATAAAAATAAATTCACCAGCACGTATGACTGTTTCAGAATGATATGAATTTTTATACAAAAATAAAACACGTGCGTTGCTTAGCTCGTCAGGTTATCAAAAGAGGTTTTCTTATTCATTTTATTTACCGAGTTGCCATACTTTCTATTCATAACAATGTTGTTAATACTTATATTTACAGAAGAAGTCATTTTTCTTATTGCAACACACTGTATTAAACTATTTTGAGATATTCCTTCTACTGTACAGAAGGCAGAGCGTAGCTTTTTTGGGAAGTAACTAAAAGACTTAAGATTTTTTTTTAGAAGACAATTTAATGTAAAAGATTATTATAGCACGATGCAGATACGAAAACAAACGCGAAATAAGAGTATATTTCTTCTAATTTCTCTGAGTGTAAATCTTTCTTACCTATAGTTTATTACTAGATAAGAGAACTCGACCATTTTGTATTCCGTTCGGACCAGCACTCCGAAGGGATAATCCCTGCTCACGCAATGCATTGTACCAGAGCTAGGAAATTAGGTTATGGTTAGAAGGAAAGAGGGAAGTAGGAAAGAGGGAATAGTGTTTGTGAACATTCGATTTTAATATGAAAATAACAGGAGAGGTCTGGAAAATTTTATTCCAGATAAATTATTACAAATAATAAATTATTATTCCACCATAAATTAGATCGTTATTTCTCTTTACTTTTTACAATTTACTAAAATATACATATCGCACACTAAATACAAAAGATAACAACTTAAAACACTAAAATTTTTAAGAGAAACAAAAAACTGTTTAGTTCATCGTTCAGAAGCAGCATAATTAACACAAAAATAGACATAACTGTATTTTTTTTTTTAGCTAAAAAAAGATAGTGATGTGAAAGAAATTTTTGCAGTAGTTAGAGATGTGCACTCTGAATTGATTTATGGAAAAAAAATCAGGTTTGGAAAATTTTTAGTTGTGCCTCTATTGTATTTAGGGTGCAATATATAGAAATAAAAATTGTTTTTCAAAAATATTTTTTTGCAGATAAAACATTTTTCTTTACTTGTTACGTAGATGAAAACCTTTTATTTTGTTCATCAAATCAAATAATTAATAAAAAAAGTGTATATTTTTTAACGATATCAAAGATTGCAATGTTTTTATAGCGGGTGTCTTTATGGAGGTATTAAACTTTAAGTTGGCAACATCTTTTTTAATTGGCGGCCATTTTATCAGCATAAATAGATTGACTTTTGAACACTGATTCGAAATTTATTTTTTTAAATCATTCTGGTTCTCTTTGCAATTCACGATTCCGAATTCATAAGCGAATTTTGTTTAACGGTAAAGCTGACTTATGTTTGCAGGGATATGTCAATAAACAAAACTGTCATGTTTGGAATGATGATAATTTCAATATATACTGAGACTTCATTACATCCAGAAAAACTGATTGTTTAGTGTGCTTAATGGGCTGGACAAATCTTTGCTACGTAATTCTATAAAAACTACGCTGGTCGGAACGTTACAGTCGATTGTGAGCACTATAGAGTCATGATTACTCAGATTTTTGTTTATTAATTCAACAGATATGCCATGCAGGAGCTATGGAACTGTGTGACAGAACAACATATTAAACTGCTTGTTCCACAATTAATTGAAGTCGCTAGCCTTTGCCGATATGCCTAAAATGTTTGACCACTTGAAAAACAACATTTTGCCGCGTTCTTGCCAATAGACGGCCACAAAAGTAACCGAATATTACACCTCCAGATTAATCTACTAACGCAAAAAATATTATCTTTTAAATAAAGTCAATTTAAAAAATGGCTTTTCTTATTGTCTTCAAAAAATTACTTATCGAAATGGTCTAAGTCATTCTTAAGTTGGAGTAAAATGTCTATGAGATGAAATGAACTTTGAAAGCGGTTGTTTTTTCCTTATATTCGTTTACTTTTCTTTTTTTTCCAATAGAAAGATGTGTTTGTGTATCTCACATTTAGAGAAATTTTTTAGGATACAATTGATGTCCCTTCTTACACAGAAAAAAATTTCCTATAGTAAGTTTATATTTGTCAATAAAATATTTTTACAAAGAGAAACACAACACTCTGTGCGGTTATTTTAAGTTTCGTAGGTAAGTGAAGCAGGTTTCCCTGTAGTCCATTCTTAACTTTACATGCAGCTTGATCAGATAAACTATGAAAAAGTTTTGCTCATAAATAATGTGCACACTTCCAATATAGAGAGACAACATATAACAAACACTCAAAAGTACATACATTTTTGGCGCTATAGAAAGAAGGTCTTATTACAACATTTATAACAAAAACATAATTTTACTGGCAAAACGGAAATGTACATATGAACGTTAAAGATTACTGTACACATTTACAAACATACACCACTATTGAAGGCATTAGTTTCCGTTTGGTACTTAACTTAACTTTCCTGTCTGTATGTCTTTTGGTCTCTGTAAGTCTGTTCTTTTGCTATTTCAACTGTTTTGTTTTTGACTGTTTCCACACCATAAATATTACATGCGTTAGAAATTTTTTTGTGGGGGGAAAAATATCACCAAATTTCTTCTTCTTCTTCTTAAACGTTGTTGCATCCTTGTTTTGAGCTAAGAAAAAAGAAACACAAGCTGCCTATTTGTAAGTAGTTGAGTAATGTTTCTCTTTTTTTTTGCTTGACTTTTTCTGTCGAGTGTGTTAAACTTATTAAATGTTGTCATTTTTTATAAATTTTTGTATATAAATTGTGTAGCTGTATTATTACACTTTTTATAAATTATTACTGGATTTTATTTTGCCATCATGTTTGCAAGAAGTTTGTGGAAGCTTAAATCTAGAAAAAAAATATTGTATTTCTTTATGAAAAGTTTCATTTTATTTTTAACTTTTGCGTTTATGTTGTGGCTTCCTTATCATCAGTTTACAGGCTTTCGTGTCTAAGATTTTTGAAAAGAAAAATACTATTTTGTAGTTAATGATTCAAATAAGTTTTTCTTTATTTTATTGAAGAATAATCAATAGCATAAACGATTATTTGCTACTTTTCAAAAATCGATTTTTAGAATATTTCAAATATTTCAATATTTTATAAAGCCTAGTTTGGTTTTTTTTTTCTTTTTTTTTTTGGAAAATTCATAAGAACCCTGTAAGTCGGCTACTTAGTTTTTCTGGGAAATAATTTAATTAAAAAAAACACAAACTTAACATTTTTTTAGTATATTTGTTTGCGTTTTAAACTATATAACTATTGCTAAACTTAACACATGTGGTACCTTCTTAATCTACCAATTACCCAACCGATCCAACACATCTTTTAACATCCTGTCCTTTCTTATCGACACAAAGAGCCAACATATTCAAAAACGAAGATCCGTTACAACAGAAGAGAGCTGCAATACTTAAATTACTTAAATTACTTAAAGCCTACTAATCTGCATCACTACATTTCACTATAGGTCAAATGACAGCTTTTTCTCTGCTTAATTGATTACTATTGTTGTTGTTGTTTTTAATTGGAAATGCTTCAAAACCAAGACGTGTGATATTTTGTTTGCGCTAAAAAAAGGCACCGCTACACATTTGTACGTTAAAGTCAATCACTACAATTTTTTCTACAAATGTGTTAGATTGTTCAATAGCGCAAGGTCAACTTTAACTTTGTTTTTCTCGATTTGCGTTTATTATAATAAAATTAATTTAAATGGAAAATAAAGAGCCAGGTAAATACTACTGTTTTTAATTATAATAATAATCATCATAATAATCATCATTATCATTAGACAACATCACCTTAAAAGGGTTTAGTCTTTTTAAACTTTTAAATTCCGTAAGCGCTTAAAAATTTTGACCCCATCTGACCTCTTTCAAATGGAAAAAGTGGATGAAATATAATGTAATGAGTTAATTTTGGTTTGTGACAAATTGCGATTATTTGCGCTTTCTGAGTTATGCCTTTTCTTATAAGTAAACTCTGTATGAAAAAAAAAACGATCTGTTTGAAATATGGCGAAAAGAATGTTTTAAAAAAATACAAGTTTGATACAGTTTTCAAACACGTTGTTGACAAAATCAAACTTAATACTATTTCCGATGAAATTGATAAAAATATAAAGCAAAAAATACATTTTTTTTGCGTAAAATTGGCTCAAAAGTGGGAAAAATGTTGCAGAAAGATAAATGTCTTTAAGGATTAAAATCATACGTGGCTGAATTCTGGATTACATTTTGTGGTAAGTGATATTTCAAAAAACCTACTTGTACCGGTGTTGGACGTCCGGAAATTCCATTCAGCGCAAAATCAGAATGGAAAGCTGATACTAACCTTCTCGTTCATGCAGCAGCAACATCGGCTCGCAAGCAAGGTGATTCCGATTTGGTTGCAAGAGAATTAGATGAAAGTGTGACATTACTACTAAATCTTCAAAACAAGAACTTTTAACAGTGACATTATAAATGAACAGCTAAGCATGACCTCAGAGACAATTTTCAAAGCACTACTCATACACTCTAACAAACGAAAAACATTTTTTTCCAACTGAAGAATGTTTCTGGCAACATTATTTTTTTTTTACTGTGAAACAATATAAACAGAGCTTTTCCTGGGGAATTGTTACCTACAGGTGATCAATACACTATTTGTAATTTTTTATTTTAAATTGATTTCAGCCAGAAATTACGAATTATTATTCTATTATTTTCCATTCCAAATTTGAAAAATTCATCTTTTTTTTATTCATTTCAAAATTTTTTTACCCTCGAAAAACACCCTTTAAAACAGTCTTAAAGTAAAGCAAAAAAAGTAAAGTAAAATAAATTTTTTAACAACAAATATACAGATTTTCAAATGATCGAGCTAAAATTATCCAGCCTGTGCCTCTTTCGAAAATTCAGCATTAAAAAACGACAGAAAAGTGCGGTTTCAAACCCGATTTTTTTTCGTACCAGCACTCAGAGGTTGAACCTACACATCAATGCATTGCGCCAGAACTAGGAAATCAGGTTACGGGAAAGAGAGAGTAGTGTCTGTGGACATTCAATTTGAACTTTTCCAGATTGAAAGTGACAGGAAAGACCTCCGGAGGAATGTTATGCCACATAATGGACTGGTCTGCTGGAAAACGAATTTTTCCTATAGTGCGCAGTGCGCAGAGCGCAAATGGATGCGCTCTCAACGAAAATCGAGTTAAACGCGAAAACGTGCGAGTATTGGGAACAACTTCCCTAATTTCATTAGAGCACTTACCATTGTAGTAACAATAGAACAGTGAAATACATGCCACATTGCGCCGATACTCTAGAGAATCAATAGAGTTAGATACCCTACCGTCTCCCATGAGCCTCTTGGCCCTCTCCTCTACGCGGTCGAGTAACGCCAAAATAGACTTTGGAGCGCCGGCCCATATATGAGTGTTGTATTGCATTTTTGGACGGATGTAGGTGGTATAGATAGTACGGAGATCAGATGGAGTGAATTCTCTTTTACAGCGTTTTAGAAAACTGAGGCACTTGAAAGCTTCTTTGGAAACCTGAAAAATATGTTTAGTCCATCGAATATTACACTGAATTTTCATGCCAAGAACATCAAGAGCTTCCGGTTGCGTAATACCTATGCCACATGTTGATCTACGCGTAAGAAAGCAACGGCTTACGGGCATTAAAATCTACTCTATTCACACGGCCCCATTCCCCATTCATGTTTTGCCTTTTAAAACTAACCTCCAACTGGCCTGGTCTATTACTAAATGAATACGAATGACAAATGGCGCTGTCATCTGCAAAGGAATATACAGGATTGAAAGTTTAACAAGAAGATCATTTAGAAAAATAAAAAATATGGTAGGAGAAAGAACAGAGCCTTGCGGTACCCCTAAATTCATCATGAACTCGTCGGATGAAATCCCATCTATAAGAACTCGTATAGTGAGATTTCAGAGAAAACTCGATATAAAAGCAGCAAGTTTTGACAGAAGTGCATCATGCCACACTCTAACGAATGCTTTGGAAATATCTAGAGCCACCACTTTACTATCTCCGAAATGATGTATGAAGTTACACTATTGTTCAGACAAGAAGGCTACCAGGTCTCCCGTAGAGCGCCCCTACGAAAACCATATTGTCGATCGCTAAGTAAGCTGTTGGACTCCAGGTACCTCACACGATACAAATTAATCATATTTTCAAACACTTTAGAAAGTGCCGAACAAATTACTATTGGGCGGTAATTTTTAGGGCTGTTAGCCTCCCCCTTTTTGGAGGTCGGCAGAAAAGGGCTGCTGATATCTCATCCGGCCCAGGAGACTTGTTTATGTTGACATCTGCTGGAAATCCGAGTTGTTCACACTACTAAAAAAATTTACTACACGGTGTTTGTTATAACTTAGTTGCTTAAATAACTTCGTAAAATGGTTTAAAAACAAAAATCTTAAAAAAATATTTAAATAAAATGAATAAGTCAAACTTAGCTTTTTTTGATATATTAAAGCATTATTATAAATTATAAATTTTCTTTTTATTAATGGAGCGCGATTTCATTCTTGTCACTGACAAGCTAAATTTAGCTAACAGATTATGCCTTACTCGCATAGGAAAAGTCTGAAGTGTAAAAATGAATTTTGAATATCATCAGGTAACAAAAAAAATGAAAAAATTATATCCCTCAACATAGACTCTGGTAACTCTTACCAGCATTGAGGAATTCAGTTGGCATCTCCTACGCAACTGAACACAATTACCCGATTGGTGAGTTGTTTGACATGATAACAAATACTATCCGTGTATATAGTCTATTTCAGACAAGGGAAAATTCATGACCCTACAGCACTTACTTTTAACTAAAATGGCAGCTTTATTGAAAAAAATATGTCGGCATTATGTGTGTTAAGATTTACGTCAGTACCTAGCTTTATGAGCCATAGCCTGACGGTGGATCAAATCCATGTGGATGATTTTAGAGTCACCCACGCCCTAAGAAGCCTTCGCATATCCAGTCACTTCTGGTCGCAACTCCGAGAGTTCGGAGCAGGCCAAAGCCCTCACTCTTTGCTGAAGGGTTGGAGACTATCCAACTTAACTCCCGGTCCAGAACAAGCTTAATAAAATGTTAAAACACAACGGCAAGCATGCTCGCTGAGCCAGGACCATTCATTGTATTCATTTTGAATGATCCGACCCACACAACTCAAACGAGGGCAGCGGAACCACAAACACAACGATGCTCAGTTAGATAACAGCTAAAGGGCTAAAAAGCCAAAAAGCTGAACCCTGGGCCTTACTGATTCCCGTGGAAATAAAGTGGAGTTGTCCAGTTGGCTCCTGCTAGCCTATTAGGGGAGGGGACTCCCCGCTGGCACATCTAATGACGGTGAGATTCTGTCAAAACATATAAATGTGCTCCCAGGAGGGTCGACGTTATCACGACCTTAAGTCTCATGAATTCGTTTCTCCGTAATGACGTACTATTTTTCTATTCCTAGAAACAGGAATTTGCATTAGCATAGCAGAGGAAATAAAAATCTATCTGATCAGAGAGATGATTTTTCGGCCAACTCGGTCAGTTCGATACAATCTTTTTGAAGGTCAAAATCGCAAGTACCGAAGTGAATGTACGTTTGCCTTCAATTACTTCATCAATTGGACGTAATAAGTGAATAATACGAGACCAAAATATAAATATAATCCGTATAATACATAATACCTGTATTATATCCATTACATACAACATCCGAGCAAGCCACAATAAGATTTTCACTTCGCAGCGGCCGCAGTATCACTCCATTAAAGATTTTTCAACTAAGCACCAGCTATAACTTTTTTAGGAAAGAATATTCGAGCTCTTAAAACTACTGACACAGTCCATAATCTATCGGTCTCAAAAACTTTGCTGCGGAAATGCAATACGGAATAATGAAAAAGAGTGAAACTACAGCTTAAAACCTCTTACAACATGATGAGATCACGAAAATTTTACAATAAAGAGGACCTTAGGAAAGCAAAGAATTTGATCATCCATACTCACAGTCAATTATATATCAAGCAATAGCAATACCTGAAAATAATAATGAGCTAAAGATTTCTATAAACTAATTTAACATTGCACTGCCGTAAGCGATGCAAATAAAACTCGCTTAATGAACAACTCGAATATGTAGCAAAAAGAACAAAAACTCTAACTTGTATGTATTGGAGCGATTAAATAAATCGGTTTTATTAACAATTTAATAAATTGGATATAAGAACAAAAACAAAAAAAAGCATTTAATTTGATTAAATTCTTTTATCAATTGACTCTTGTTCTATTCTATGGTATACATATGTATGTGTGTGTGTATGTGTATGATAATGATGACACCAATAACAACAATTATGATGACAGTATTGGTAAAAATGACTGTTTATTATTTTTATTTATCCACATGCGGTTGGAATTGATTGAAACATTTTGTTGTTTTTTTGTTTTTGTAATAATAAATGTTAAATGTGATTTAAAATGCTCTTTTTTCATTTGAGTCTTTATGAGCTTATTATGATGAATTGCATTTAAATAATATCTGGATTGTATTTATTTCCATTTTTTTTTTTGTTTTTGTTTTTATTGCATAATTGTAGAATAAAAAAATGGTTAATTATAAAAATTATAGGAAACAATAAGTTGATAAATAGTAATAAAATATATGTTTTTAAAGCATTTCACAAACTTGTTATTTGAAACTGGGCAAAATTAAACAAAAAATATTTTAAAATAGTTAATTGTATCATTTAAAAATTACAATACATTAACTTATAAAATATATATATTTGTTATACAAGTAGAGAACCAGATAGTGTTATGAAAATAGAATTAAAGCCTTTGTACGATTAACATAAAGTTTACAACGCCGAAATTCTGCATTCTCCACGATCGTCAAACACATCAAACAATGTTTAGCAAAACACGCAAGTACTTTTTCTAAGTGTTTAGTTTCTATACGTCCATAAATTTAATAATAAACAAAACAAGTGTAAAAAGTTGCCATATAGTTGTATATTTGCAGAATTAAAATGTTTTAACTCGCCTAAAAATAAAAATTCCATACGCTAATAGTATGGCCGTTATAAGTAGAACATCGAACAGAGCATATATCATATCTATAGTATTAAAGTGTTTGTTGCTTAATAATACTGGCAACGAAATTAGACAGAACTAGGTAAATAAAGTATCATAAAATAAATACCAAGTAAAACAATAATCTACACAAGCCCACAGTCAAGCGTTTTAATTCGCCTTATAATATAAATCGTAGTTACGACTGTAATTGAAGTTTTAAGTGAAGAGTCCAACAGATGATTTCTATACTCACAGTAAAAAAGTGTGTGGTGTTTACCTGTACTGGTAACAATATTATATGAAACTCAATAACTAAGTTGACGTTTAAAAAAATATTGGCCTCTTTTGTTTTTACAAGTATAAGGTACAATAATAAAAGAAATAACTGGATCTAACCACCATAGCCTTGCGCATTGCAAGAGTTTAGACGTTTAAAGTCACCTAAACACACAAATCGCAGATGGGTATGGCAGCATTACGCATGTTCAGATGACAAATTAAACCACTTATTTCGCTCTCTTATTTTTATATGGTAAACCATGCTGTTTCAATCAATACTCGCTCGTGAACCGCGAATGGGAAAGTGAACCTCGTTATTTGCTGTCCGTGTGTGAACATAGTACAACATGGCACTCCCCCCCCCCCCAGGGGGCACATTAATATGTTTTGACAGAATCTCACCATCATTACATGTGTCAACGGGGGTAAAAGAGAGCCCAATTCAAGGCTAGCAGGAGCCAACTGGACAACTCCACTATATTTCCACGAGAATCAGGAAAGCCCCAGAGTTCACCTGTTTGTCTTTTTAGCCTCTTAGCTGTTCTCTGACTGATTACTGAGATTGGCCCTTCGGGAGTATCGTGGTGGTGGTGGTTTCGAGGCCCTCGCGTGAGTTGTGTGGATCGGATCATTCACAATGAACACAATGAATGGTTCAGGTCTAGTGAACATGATAGCGGTTGTGTTCATAAATTTTATTAAGCTTCATTCGTTCTGGACCAGGAGTTGAATAATATCCCACTCTTCAGCAAGGAGTGAAGGCTGCAGCCTGCTCCGGGCTTTGGAAGTCGCAACTAAGAGTGACTACAGGATACACGTATCTGAAGGCCTTCTAGGGCCAGGATGACGCTACATTTCATTCACAATGGTATAATGCACCGTCTGGTTATGGCTTACACAATGTGTGATTTGTTTTACATCTGCACCGACTATATAGTCATAATCAGATGGTAGTTAAACCACTTAGTTGATTGGACACCAACTACGCCCTAGAAGGCCTTCAGATACGTATATCCTCCAGTCACTTCTAGTAGCAATTTAGAAAGTCCGGAGTAGGCCGTGCCCTCACTCCTTGCTGAGGAGTTGGAGACTTTCCAACTCCTGGTCCAGAACGCATGAAGCTCTTATTTATCAAGAACACGCCAGCATTCATACTCACTGGACCTGAACCATTCATTGTGTTAATTTGAATGGTCCGACCCACAAACTCTCACGAGGGTCCGAAACCACAACCACCACGATACTCCCATATAGGGGCCAACCTCAATAACCAGTCAGAGCACATTTTTCGTCTAAAGAGAGCAAATATTGTACTCTGGGGCAACTGATTTCCCGTGGAAATATGTGGATTGTCCAGATGACTCCTACTAGTCTTTGAGGGGCCTGGGCTCCCTTTTACCCCGAAAGTCACAAATCTAATGGAATAGTAGGTTCCAAAAGACCATCATTATGGCTTACACAGCTAGATACAGACGTAAATCTTATCACGCACAACATAGCACTCCCCCCGGAGGCGCATTTATATATCTTGACGGTATCTCACCGCCATTACATGTGTCAAAGACTAGCGGAAGCCCACTGGAAAATTCCACAATATTTCCACGGGGATTTTTAGCCTTTTAGCTGTTCTCTAACTGATTATTATGGTTATGGTTTCGTGGACTTCATGAAATGATTAAGGGGCCAGAATCATCTTATCTCTTCTAAGAACAAAGGGTGAATGATCAGGATCCAATAAGCATGCTTGTCATGTGTTCTGTATCAGGAGTTGGATAATCTCCATCTCTTCAGCCGGGAGTGGGTGTTAGTTACCCTGCACCGAAACTTTCGAAATTGCAACTAGGGATGACCTGTTGCTAGAATTATGTCTTCGGCTTTCTAGGGCGTGGATGCATGCATCATATCACCTAAAGTGGTTTGAGCCACCATTGTGTTATGGTATACAAGGCTAGGTACCAACATAAATCTTATCACGCATAAGATAGCACTTTCATGTTTATTGTAACTATTAGAACTGAGTTTAAACGATTACCTAATAAAATCTACTTCTTCTCTCTAACCTGTCAAATGGCCATATGGTTCTAAAAAATGCATACGAAGCGAATGCATTATTGAAAGCTTCTTTTTATATTTAAAAGTGTTATATTTTATGTACTCCTCTGTACTCAATTGTCAATAAACTTTATTTGTATGTGTAATGTTGTTTTCCAAGGTCTTGCAGTAGTCACGAATTTATCTTCAAAAGGTTCTATATTTATATATTTCTGTTGTGACCTTCGCACAACTTCACCACTTAATGTTGGCTGTACAAAAATATTGTAATATAGAATTGTAAAATGAAAAAATAACAAAAAATATCTTTAATCATAAAAGTTTTCTTGCCAACATCTGCTAAATAAACCATGAATAAAATAATCAATACAAAAAATAAATAAAATAATAAACACGAAAAATGCAAATGTTAAATGTTTTCACAATGCTGCATTTAAATTTGTTGCTTTAGCGTACAAATTCACTGCGAAAGTCATTATGTGGAAAAATTTCGTATTTCAAAAAAAAAAAATATTTAATTTAAATAAGCTGGTAAAGAAAACAATTTTATTTATATTAACCTGTCATCATTATAATGTTAACAAATTTTTTAGCGAAAAACAAAAACCCAAATAATACCCTCCATCACGTTCTTCAATTTGAAAAACAAATAACAAAAAAATAGACACTCATATTTTTATTATTTCAATCCCAAGTGTCTCCAAAAAAACAAAGAAAACAACAACAACACAAAGCAGCCATTTAACAAAGCAAATAGACCAGATAACCGCAATTTCTCTACCGTAAAAAATAGCCCATTCAAATATTTAAAAAACAACAACTGTGTAAATACATAAAAGCAACGGAAATAACGGAACAATAATAACAAAGTAATACACTCTTGTATTAAAGAGGAAAAAAGACAACAAAGAGACAAAAAAAAACAAACTTTTTCAAAGTAACGGTGTACTGACTTTTTATTGCTGAAAGCGTGAGTATATAAATGAAAACTTAAAATACCACTGTGGCTGTATGATTCTCATATTCACCCGCCATATAAACTCATACACATACAAAGATATGATAATAAACAATGCAAAAAAAAAGAATGTGTGAAAATGTAAAGAAAAATTTGTGAAAAAATCCCACAGGACAAATAATTTCCATTTTTCACACTTCTCTAAGAAGTAACGAACCGTAAAAAGCTTAAATACTGTTTATGCATATTCAGGTTTTTTTCAAGTGCTACATATTGTGTTAATGTATGTGTGCTTGTGTATAGGTGTAAAATAGTATTAAATACCGGAAAGAATTTTATGAATTTAAGAGATTTATAACATGTGTTTTGTTTAATCAAGTGATGTTATCAATAGATTTAAAGTTTAATTGTACGAGAGGTAATTAGGTGTCAAAAAATTATTTATGATAATTAAAAGACGATTAAAATGGGAAATAAAAACAAAGACCGAGAGAGAGAGAGAAAGTGGGTCGAATAAAATTAAAAATTTTCTGATTATTATTTTTATTCGACCTTTTTATTTATTAATAAAATATGTATTAATCTTTTCAACGGTCTTTTTAATTAAATTTTAACAATATATTTTTTCAATATTTCGCTTTCCTCTGGAAAGCTTCTTCAGGAAATTAATTAAAAAAAAAATTTAAAAAAAAATAATTTCCTGAAGAAGCTTTCCAGAGGAAAATTTAAAATTTAATTAAAAAGATTAATACATATTTAATTAAAAATTTTCATATTTTCAAATTAATGTCTAAGAATGCACAGTGGTTTGAAAACGTTTTTTTGGGAAATAATTCTCTGGCTCATGAAATTTCACAGAGCAGAGTTATAGAAGTAGCACTTCAGGCAACAATGCCTATTTAGTAAAGTACCGTGCTACATTCTTTACGAAAGGGATAGATCAGAGATGAGACAGGTGGTGAAAGTTAAAGAATAGTCGGAAATTAACTGTCGTATAAGACAGCACAGCGACCAGTGACCATGCCTTCAACACTGAGCAGCCCCACCGACAGTCAATTTTTATTTGTAGTGCAAAAAGCCAAGGTCTTTGTTGGGAATCGAACCCACAACCCCTATACTAACAAGCTAGTACACTACCTACTAGCCTACAGGGGCACCTAAGTCAACTTACAGACAATAGACCCTATAGGATAAAGGGGGACTTCTGGGTATATCCCTAAAGTTGTGTACCTCGGGCCTACAATTATTTTGGAAATGTCATAAAAAGTTTGTTTATTACGAGTTACATGTCTAGGTTGCCTCTTTTAATTTGGGAGAAAATCGGGTTAGAAAAAAATATTTTCTTAATTTTTGCCCGAGTTTAACCTTAATGTTTTTTGACGTGGCTTACTTATTTATATTCGGATTATTATAGTTTAATATTAACTGCATTCTCGAAAAATTGATTATAAAACGGTGGTAAGTTTCGTTTTGATAGCAGGTTTCCTTAAAAAGTTACAACCCTCTGAATTGGGGAAATGTAAAAACAGCCGTTTTTATATGATTTTCCCCAAAAAAGTTTTTTTTTTTTTTTGTTGTTATATAATTATAACTTAGTTTAGGACTAGTAAATATTTTTAGACTATTTTACAGACAACCTATAGCAAATGCGAATAAATAAATTGCGTCAAAAATTATAACGGTTCACCCTCCAGTCCTATTCAAATATAGCCAATTTTAAAACAAAATTTATGACTTGTACCCAAAATTTCACGGAGTTCAAAACACCGATTGAAAAATTATAAACAAATTATTAAATCTCCATCTCTTGACCACATGCAATGTCAGGGTAACCAGTTTTATAATATAAAACTAATTTTTTTAAACATTTTTCCCCGTTTCAGGAATTTATGTATTAAAATTAGAAAAATTAAAATTGTATTCCATAGTTTAAGGTGAAATTTATAGTTTTTAAGGAAAATAACATGAAAAAAATGCGACGTGAAAAAAATAGTAATAAATTGTTAATCTAAAAAGTCATAAGATTTCCTTTAATACCAATCGCTTGTATGAAGAGCATATACTTAAGTTGTAGGAGCCTGGCGAATCTTTCCCTCTAATGAAGTTTTTCTCTTTTTATATGAGAAAATGAAAATTGTATTTTTTACCTTTGCACTCTAAACAATATTTTTTTTGCACTTTTTACCTGTTCATCTTTGGTCCATTTAGGTGTTTGTAGGCGAAGGATAGTTAAGTCAAACATTTTTAATTTAATATATCAATTTTCCAATGTTTTAAAGAGTATTTATTTATTTTATAATAGTAAAAAATCATTGTTATCATGTTTTAACTTCTTTTATTTCTTTAAAAACAGAGCAGAACTTCTGTGAGTTCTTCTCTTCCATATGGAATTAAATTATTAATCCACTTTTTTCTAATAACAATGAAATGACGGAACCAGAAGATAGGATAAAGTAAATTCATAAATAAATAGTTGAACATGTCTTAACTGTGGAATGTTTCATTATACCTACTCTCTGCATAATTCGAATCTAAAAAGTACAACGACACATTAACAACTCAAAGGTCATGACCAGCGACACGTGTAGTAAGAAGAAAAATAATAATAAATGTATGCGATATTTTAAAAAGGCAATTAAATGGAAAACAGCATACAATCCTCGCGTGGGCTGCTATTTAAAGAAATGTAGGCAATTATTGTCTGCAACCGCAGCATAAAACTAGTTGAAGTCACGGGGTATAGTATTAGATCACCAAATTATAATGCACAAGTCGAAAGAGAATCCATACGAAGTCACAACATAACAACAGTGTATGGCAGTCGTGATAAGGGGGGCTTGGCTTAAGTAAGAATCTTTATCGGAGCCATAGCGTAGTGGTCCAAACATCGGATCAATTTTGCTACATTAAGAAACTGAAATAAATTTTTGTAAAGTTTATGTAATTTATTTTTTAGTAGTTCATTTTTAACATTTTTATCAAAGTAATTCATGAAGTTTTGAAAATAATTGAATTCAAATAGCCTCCAACCACGGTAACACATGTGCGATATGTTATCAAAAAGTTATTAATTTTTGCCTGTAGTGTTGCAGCGGGAATTGCCTCAACTACCGTTCGAATGCATTGCTTTAAACTTCTTCTTTGCAATAACCCCACAAAAAAAATCAGGTGCAGTGAGGTCAGGCGACGTGGGAGGCCAACGGAATGTGAAGTTTCTTGAAATCAGTTTATTGAGTAATTTTTGCCGCAAGTCTGTCATAACAGGCATGGCTATTTGACATGTTTCTTCATCTTGTTGAAACCAAACAGAGTTGAAAGGGATTCTCTTTCGCCATAATTTAGAAAAGAAAAATTCGATCAACATAGGTCTCCTTTAACCGAAACAGTAAGACCGTTTTCTTCGAAAAACTAAGGTCCGACAATGAACCTTGAAGAAACTGCACACCACACTGTGACGCGAAGTGGATGTAATTGCATCTGATGGAGTATCTGTGGATTAGAATTACTCCATATTTGACAATTTTGTTTGTTAACATTGCCGTTTAAATTAAAATGTGCCTCGTCATACACAAAAATGCAGTTCAAGACGTTTTCATTCTCTGACGCCATTTGAATGATCTTCTCAGAAAATTCCAAGCGAATCGGAAAGTCTCATGAGTTCAGTTTGTTTGTTAATTGAATCTTATATGGAAATAAGTTTAAATCTTGGTGCAAAATTGTCTGCTGGCACCCCTTTGAGTAGATAAGCTCCTTATCAAAACTCGAGAATTGGATTGTATGGCAGCAGCTACAGAAGCGATAGCTTTCTGCGTCCGAACATAGGGATCTCGATGATTAGGCCTTTTTGCGATTGTGCCACTCCCGGAAAAATTCTTTACGAGCCTCATTATAGTCTATCTGCTAGCAGGAGTGCCATCAAACGTGCGCCTATGTTCTCTTTGGACGGAAACTACAGACTCTAAAGCGTGAGAGCGTTGCACTATCCAAATTTTTGTTTTATTGTCCTAAATCTTCATTTAGTTAACAAAGAAAATAAATTATTATTTTTTTTTTGTTGTTGGTAGCAGCTTTAATCAGCCACCCTGTAGTTTAGCGACTTAGTGACGCATGTATACTAAACAAGGCATTGAAATGTTCGTATCTGGCCAAAATAACGCAGTAGTGTTGCGTAAATAACTTCGTCAGAATAACGCATGTTCAGTAAGCAAGAAACTATAAGATGAAATATATTCAGAGCCACAATGAAAGAAATAAAGAAAATAGAAAACGTATAGTACCACAATAGAGTAAAATAAAAAATTTGCGTGCTGGTAACTGCAATCAAACGAACTCCAACATGTAATCTCAATATTTAGCCATGCATGTTTATCATATGCCATGAGTAACAAAAAAATTGTAAAAATCTTTTAAACTAAAAGCAGCAAATATTTAAGTTCTTAGTTTTCAAACCATTTTTCGGCAAAAGCTTGCTCTCTATAACGAAAAAAGAAAATTGTTAAAAAATACAACCCTTTACAAAAATCGCACACACTCATCCGCACACCAATTTTAGGAAATGATAAATATCAAGTGTTCCAGGATACTTGTAAGCATATCTATCGTACGAGTATATAAAATACTAGAACATGATACTTTAAACATCATTTTATAATAAACATTTGATGGTTGTAACACGTCTTTTTGGTATTTTCACACGCTTGAGCAGCACATTTGATTCAACAGCACGTTTTCAAAATGTAACTAAAACAAGGAAACAAATGTGAGTTTCAATGTATAAACTTAACTCTTTTATTTTAGCAAGTGCGTGTGTGTGTGTGTGTTCGTTGAAATGAAATATATTATGTCTGAGATACAAACTCATTTAAATAGTTGAAAAATATAGTCGCGGTGATTACCCTTCAAATGCTATTAAATGACACAAGAACAGCAAGAACTTAAACAAACTTTAAAGTGGCGTCATATTGAACATTAACTCACGCTCCTTTTAAATACTTTCCAAATTTATTTGCATCAAATATTTATTTAGGTTCATCATAAAACTTATTTAAAATATTAAAATTAATATAAATTTTAAGATGTTTCTAAAACGAAAAGAAATTTCAAAAGTCTTGTGTTTATTTAAGATTTTAAAACACTTAAAAAACAAACTTTCAATTTTCTTTTTAAAATCACTTTAAAACTTACCTTGACATTTTAAGGTGTTTTAATAATAAATATTTTTATTTCTTTAGCTGATGAGTCTGTCTGTCTGCCTGTTGTCCTTTTTTTGCTTCTATAAATAAATAAATAAAAACCATTTAAGAAAAACTTTTAAACTTAAGAAATGTTACCTGTTTTTAACATTTGTTATGTTCGCCCATAAGTATGCAAGCATTTTTAAGCTTTCATGTGTGATTGTAAGATTAAATATATTTGAATGACGTTTAATATACGTGACCGTGTTCTTAATGTTTTCGTTAAATTTATACAAGCAAATGTAGGATTCGTTTCTTCCTTTCTTGCGTTAAGGATGTGGCTGCGAAATTTTCTTGTAGTTTTGCTTATTTGTTTTTTTTTTTAATTTTGTCAAATAGGAAATGAAATACAACAGACTTTCAGGTGATTAAGAGCCTTCTTTTAAATTTTAAGTCTTAAAGTTTTTAGATCATTTTTAAATTAGTTTCAAACGTGAGAACGAATTTGTGAGATCGCAAAGAAGAAACGCAAACAAATAAGCTCGATGCCCACCGCGACTGTTTTAACGGCGGCAGTAATCGAGTCCATGCTACTTTGGGCCTTTTACCGTCATCCGCCAATGCAAATTGGGGGCAGTTGGCGGCTGGCGACGAATTTATGGCGTGTGTGTATTTTTGAAGTAAACAATGCTCAATATTTACATAAATGCGATACCATATGATATCAAAACACAGCGCACAAAAAAATTAAATGTATTGAATGAATGAATACACAAAAATTCATTCAAGTCGATCCAGTTGTGTAGTTGCAGTGTAGTTGAATAACTTGGATACGGACTGCAGCGCCATCTGCCGGGCTGGTTTGTGAATATAAACATCCAAGGTGGCACCCAAACGCATGCAAAAAAAAATTTATTCAGTGACATACACACGTACAGTAGAATTATATACATAAAGAAGATTTGTATGGGAGGTACCACGCGTCTTTATTAAATCCCGCCTATATTTGCAGCAGAACTTAAAATATGTTCACTCAACCGAAATACCAAATTCTGTTTAAATACCGTTAGCAGGAGCAGAAATATTGGATTCTTAATTTGTGGTTTGTATAGCAGGTACCACGCCCCTTTGTGCAATCCCAGCAGCACATAAAAAATGCACACCAAACCGACATACCAAATTTTTTGCAAATACCGTTATCAGGAGCAGAAACAATAGATTTTTAATTTGTGGTTTGTATGGGAGGTAACACGCCCCATTGTCCAATTGGACCGAATTGTAAATCTAAACTACCCGGGGCCCCACCCAAACGCATACAAAAAAATTTATGCAAATCGGTCCAGGCGTTTAGGAGGAGTTCAGTCACGTTTCGCCACCAGATGGCTTCGTTTTTTGTAACATTTCGTTTGGGGATTAAAAGATAAAGAAAAATTATGTTTTTTTTGTTTTATATTTGAAAAGGAAAAATTTTATTTCATTGCACAACAGTAATGAATTCATTTCGATTACAAAAATGAAGTGGAATTTAGTTGAACTTCTCTAAGTAAAAAATGAAAGTGAATCTAAAGTAGATACTAAATCGAAGCATTATACGTGTCCGCAAATTATCCGTTTCATTGAACTGATCTTTTTTGTTTTTTGAAGTTGGCAAATAATTAAGATAGAATAATTTATTTATTTACTTTTGAAGAATACGGTGTGACTTCTGACACTAGGTGTATGTGTTGTTGTTATGTGTTGCAATTGATTATGTTGGTGTGATTGATTGGTGGGAGTGATTGGTTGAACAACATCTTTTACCTTGCAAGTCGGCATGAAGCCGCCTTCTCGAATGATATTATCTCCAAAGAAAGTCATGCGAAAGCAGTTATTGTATTCAAGGATGCGTTAAAGAAAATGGTTGGAATCGGGATCAGTTCCATCGAACAATGGTTTCAGTGGCTGTGGTGGTGGATCAAGTTTGACTTTTCCACTTTCGCAGCAATATCGGCATTCAGTCGTCATTGTTCCAATATCTAAATTATCTTCATCACTGTAGTTTACAGTGCGATCATATTGGAATGCTAAGCGATTGCATGATGCCAACAATCTTCGTGTGCTCACGCGTTGTCTCAATCGGGTATTTTCTCTTATTATATTTTGTCTTTATTCGTTTAAGTTATGTGAATACACTTGTTGCTGGCTTGCGTGTCTTGTGCGGCGGCCGACGTTCGCACGTCGTCCTCTCGGCATTGTGGACTATCGACAGACTTGTGAATTTAACCTCATATTCACGATCCATATAATTTACACAGTTTAACTTATCACCTTAAGGACAAATGCCTGCTGTTGAAGTTGAATAAAAATTTGCACAATACGCGTGATTGATTTGATGGTTTCCAATTGAACTGTTAGGAAACGAATAACTTTAACCTCAATTTCACGTGCGCATGAGTAGCTGTCAAAAATCACGTACCAGCGCCATCTACTTAAAATGAAACGTACTTATTTTCGTGAGGGATACTCACACACCACGTAGTGGTGCCGTTTTAGTACATGCTATTTATCAGAGATGGCGCTGCATGCGAAAAATAATTTTCCCTGTTTTCCTGCTTTTCTCTTGAAATTTTTCCTGAAAACCCGACTTATTTTTAGATATATAGAAGATAAAGATGTATTTAAGAAAAATTTTAATAGCTATATATTTAAAAAATATAATTATAAAATTAAATCAAATTATTTTATATTGCATAAGAGTAGCCATTTTTCATCTACTCTTCACAAAATTTTATATCCACACAAAAATTCTACTAAAATTATATATAAAAATATTATTATAAAACAACGCAAAAAATGTCTTAATTATTTCTGCAGCTTTCTTTTCCTTGAATAAATTGAACTAAGTTGCCAGACTTTTTCATATTAAAATTTTTTAGGAGTTTTAAATCGCTTAAAAATGATTTTTTAAGTATGATATACAGCCGTTCAAACATAGAAAAGGCGTGCGCCAATCATTTTTTGCAACTGATATTACTAACATTTTACAGATCTGTGAAGACAAAAAAAATAATAACCAGCCTATAAAACAATAGCCTGGTGGACATAAGGAAATTAATTTATTATTTAAAATAACTTTCATCCTCCTTTTTAAAATTTTCAATTTCAATGAGAACGACAGTAATAAAAGTGAAAATGCGCTAAAGTTTTAGATGCAATTATCCAGTTTTAAAACGTTATAATGTTCCTGTTTTTTCCATACTTTTATCTGCGCTCGCCTTTGACTACAAACCAGCCAGTTAGGACAGAAAATAGCAATAGTATTTCATTTACTCGCGGAGGAAAAATAAACAACATAATTAACAGCCGCCTTTAAAACTTTTGTCAATCGAAGAAGTCATTTATATTCATTTTTTTTTAATTTTAATCAATTATGCGAAGCAACATTTTTATGTCCTTAAAAGACTCATATTAACAAGATTAAAAACAATAAATGTCATTAAATTTAAAAAAATAATATTTTCTACTTAATCTGCTCACGGAAAATATAAACTCTCATATATTAAAAATTCCCCTCCCTATTGCATGTGAGTAATATTTTTAATTTTTTATTTCCTCAATCCTTAACTATTTTTTACTCATACGCTTTTGCGTATTTAAAATTCCTCTATCAAAATACATTTAATTAAATTAAATTTTTTAAGGTTAAATACAAACTAATTTAATGTTTCATTTTAAATTGCAACATTTTTTATTGTCATCTAAAGTGTTTCGAAATAAAACGGTGACATATTTTATTAAACACGCAGTCTCTCTTTCTAATACTCCCTTACAATTATATTGCATTTATTGAGGGAACTGCTGCTTACAGTGTAGCGTGTGTGTGTGTGTTATGCTATGTATGTTTATATTACTCCCCTAAACAACTGCTTAAATTTACATATTCCCACTTGAATTTTAAATTTCAAGAACAGAAGAAAAAAATTAAAATTTCCACCTTTTCCTCTATAGCAGCAGATCCCGAGTAGAAAAGCATATGCATATACAAATCGCACAAAAAGTGCAATCTTTGTTCTTTTTAAAAATGCAAAATACAAAAGGCTGACTTAAAAAACAGTGTTAATTAATTATTTTTTCTAACATTTTTTATACAAATATATTACATAACCGCAGAACAATAAATTTCTCTAAACACTTTTTTTGAAATTTTATTTTTCAATAAAAAGTAATGCTATAAAAATAGTATTTGACAAGCATTACATTTTAAAATGTCGCATAAAGGAGTTATTCTAACCACTTTTGGCTGCTTTTAAACAGGAGATCAGCAGTAATGAGTTTAGCAATAATCAATACCAGGAATATATAAAAAAATATTTGTTTAACCTTTCAAACCTCCTGTCAAACCTCGTTTAAGAAATTAATCCTTTCTTTGTGTATCCATTATAGATGATCAGATTATGGCACCTTTTTATAGGAACGGCTGAAAAGATTGTTGAGATGCCCGAACCCCAACGGAGCTCTAGCCACAGCGCGATAAGGCATGGTGTTACCAGTGGCTGAACAAAAGTCATACAACCATAGCAGCAACCTCAAAGTACATATTGTTACGTTTATATCTCTTAAAAACGTTTTGTTGTGAGTTCTTTACTGCAAAATAAACAACACTAGATTTTAGAGTTTTTAAATTAATTACAAGTTTAATTACACATAATGTTGACACTACAGAATAATTTACTTAAGATCTTTATTTTTCAACTAACTAACTATCCACTACGATGCTGCCTTTTATATTTGTCCACTAGAGGTCTAGAAAAGTTAAGAATTTTCTACTCCCTTTGTAGCACATTTTGTTGTTGTTTTGCTATGAATTTAATATATAGGCGCCTGTAGGTCTGTATATATTTTTGTTTTTATGCTGATAAAGATTCTTTCTGGAGTTTATTTTAGGAAAATTGTTGTTGTTGTCGTGCGTGCATAAGTTTTCGTAGTAAACTATGCAGTTAGTAAACAGCATACATAATTGTTGTTGTTTTGCGTGTATAAAATTTCTACGTAGTTTGTAACTAGAAAGTATTTGTTATCTTGCGTGCATAAGTTTTCTTGGCACGCCACGCAGTTAGTAAACAGCATGCCCAGTTGTTTACTTTATTACTTAATTATTTTCTTTTAAAACTTAAGCAAGACGCATCTGTTACAATATCAATACCTCAAGATTCAACTTTAAGCACACTATTTATAAAGCCGTTCTTTCTAAACTAACGCTGCATAATTGACAGCATTCTGTTAAGAATGCAATAGCCTTCGCGACACTTTTAGAAGGGTCTCACCAATAACTGAAAAAAGAGATCATAATGCGCGGTACCAACTCCTATGTAACCAGTAATTTATACAGCACATACACTTCAAAAGTCCTTATATTCCAGTTTCAATTGCCTGTAACAAAATGGTGCCACTTTACACCCTAGAGCCAATTGTGGCCTCTGATGATGTTCTGGGGAACTCTATTGGCATCGCTTTTTAATACAAAAAAACGTTTATTACTGGACTTTCTACACTGAATCAACTTTAAAGCATTTAAAGCTTTAAATGCACTACAAATATTAAACGATACTCCAATAATAATCGCCTATAATCGCCTATAATAAATATAAGCTCTATGACATTAAAATCACTCCCAAAGTTAAATCAACAGTAGTTCTTAATGTGTGTAAACTTTATATTTAATAACAAAAAATAGATTCCATAGGCAACGTTATATTTTTTCTATTCTAGCGATAAGATGTAGAAAATGATTCACTCTTATTCTGTTTAGCGACGGCAATACAAGACGACGTCGTTTATTATCGTTTGTTCTAAATCCGTATTCTCGTTGGCAATATTGCGATTTATCGTTGACTCGCAACATATGTTTGGTATTTTGTAAGAAAATTAAACGTTGATGTTGCCTTAAATTACCGTTGATATTGTCATCTGTGTTTTTGGTGTCGTGCTATAATAAACAAAAGTTTAGAAAGATTAAAAAAACTAAAAATACAAAATAAAATATAAAAAAGTAGAAATAAAATAGAAAATTGGAAAAAATTAAAATTACCAAGGCCAAAATTTTGAAAAATTAGTGGAAGAATCCATCACTTACCAGGGGATTTCGAAGAGGCAGTGTTCCTATTAATTTTAAGGAAGAATGAGAAAGTGTTGCGAAGGCTCTAAACGCCCTTGGCCCATCAAATAGAATGAGTGATGGATGGCAAAAGGTATAATATGTCGTTCTTTACAAATACATGTTTGACAAAATTCTTTTTCTAGATTTGGTGCGATTTAAAATTTAAAGTAAAAAAATGATGGTAAAACAACAATGTGCTGAACAGTTTGATTTTAATTTATTTTAATTTTAAATTTATTTTAGGTTCAATTTAATACAGATTTTAATTTTTTCACACAGTTTATAATTTTTTCACAACAATTTTATCAAAAATAGTACACAAATGAATCAGCTGACTCAAATATTAGATATGTGTGTTATATTTTATTAAAATGATCGATAAACTGGCAACGTCGTCATAAGACTGTTAGGGAATACCAAATTAGTATTGATGTTGTGTTCAAGTGATGTTGCCTCAAAATCGACGACGATGCTGCCGTCGCCAAACAGAATAAGGGTGATTATTTTATATGTTTTAATCTTAAGCATTGTTTTTATTTTTTTCCATACTCCAAGTATTTTAGATAAACGAATTAAGTAATTGAAATATTAAAGTTGTAACAAAAAAGTCATGCTAAATCACTACAAAACTTAGTTTAAAAAATCACCCTGTTGAAAGTAATTCATGGATAAGAATATTATGGCAGCAAAGTTAAGCGATGATTTGTATAATGACTCTTCAACCTTCAACGCTCTTAAGAGAAGTGAATACAATTTCAAACACTTTTACTTTATGTGGCTGTGTGTGTGTGTGTTTGATTTGTTTTTATTATTTACTGCAGCTATGGTGGGTGATTAAGAGAAAATTCATTTGTTTTCAAGGTATTGAGATAAAATCAAAACATGTTTATGTAAGCGTTTGTGTGTTTGCAAACATTTAACATACGCTCGAGTTCAAAAGTAACAAATTTTGATTAGAAAACAAAAAGTTTGTGTGTGTGTGTGTGATTGTTCGTTTATTTTACTTTTTCAATGTTTTCTTATTTTAGCAATTTTTAAACTACGACAAAGAACTTAATTTAAGCAGATGATACATAAAATGTTACATGATCTTAAACTAACACCGTTAAAGTTTTAAGATGAACATGAGAATTTCAATAAAATAGTAACATTTTATACTTGTTTTTTAAGTGTTTTGTTTATTAAGATAAAGGTGTAAACGAACAATAGCATGATTGTTTGATTTTAGTAGAGACATTTAAAATTTATATTTTGAACTGACTTTTCAGATTTACACAGTTTGTGTGACCTCTTTTAAAACAAGTAAAAAAATTAAGTTAAAAATTAAAGGGTGTTGGTGTAGAACCTTTTTTGTATACCCGCGAATAATTATTATACCTAATTTTCATACAAACTCCTTAATGCTTCTATAAATATTGTGTAAGTTTTTAGGCTTTTTTGTTCAAAAAAATTTAATAATATTTTATCACCTTTATTTAGGTCTCTGCACGAAGAAAAAACTTAACAACTTCCATAAGACGGGCATATTTTTAAGCACAACTAAAGTCTGCTATCCATTAGGGCACCTGCCTACAAGAAAGCCATAATCAAATTACAACATTAATTTATGATAAAGAAGAAACCTTTTGGATAAGTATAAATAAAATACAATTTGCTTACATAATTTAACAACGAGCTAAAGAAATGTTAGAAACATTTCAAAATACTTAATCTTAAACGATAACGATCCATCTTGCTTCTTCTTCTTCTGCTTCTTGCCTTTTTGACTAGATAGCGAAATAACAAGCATAAGAAATAGGCATGATTTCATACTGACGTTACAGCAAAATTAAACCGTAAGCTTGTGCCTGAAATAAATGTACGAGTAACGAAAAAAAAACTTGTTCACACATTTATCTACACACTTCAGCACACACACACTTACACACACATAGCCAAATATAAACATACACAAAATATGTGTTCGTATGTTAAAGGAAAATTAAACATCACCTTAAAAAACTTAGATTTATGATGACAGCCCATAGGAAATGATAGTCTAATATTCCATTCACCTTAAATTTACAACAACAAAATTTCTTATATTTTCGTAACAAGCCATAAAAGAAACAAGTTTCCACATAAAATAAATATTATGAGAGAGAGAAGAAGCCTAAAAAGGGGAATAATTTTAAAATTCTTCAATTAAAATTACTTATAGCCAACAAATTTCTTAAGCCAAGGACAGGCAAAGTTAAATATATTTAAATTGCCATTATTTTCTTAATACCCAAATGGCCAGAACTATTTTATGTGTGCACAAGGAAACAGATTATGGGAAATAATTTTTTATGAAAACCTTAAGTTTTCATATTAAGGTCACAGTTAAATCTAGGAATATGTGTTAGAAGGGAAATCACCTGATTATAGCATATTCATAGCAAAAACTTTATGCTCTCGGCAATTAAGGTCGTCTCAAAAACAAACTGATTATAAATTGATAATTATCTTCGATATAGCAATCAGCTCTTACTTAAAAGGTTTTTGTAAACAGTTGATGCAATAAAGGCACCTCATACATTGCTTTAGTCTTAATTAACCTTCGATCTTTCTCTCCTTCTCTCCCTCTCTCTCTCTCTCTCTCTCTACATATGCCTAGACAACAACTCAAAATTTATTCTTGATCTCAAAGTAAATTTCTCTCGCGAGTTTAGGAACTCGAATTCGTGAGACTCATTTTAACATATTGTTACGGATGCGTCTTGCTTAAGTTTTAAGTTTAGCCCCTGTAGGCTAGTAGGTAGTGTACTAGCTTGTCAGTATGGGGGTTGTCGGTTCGATTCCCAACGAAGACCTTGGTTTTTCTTCACTACAAAAAATAAAAATTGACTGTCGGTGGGGCGCCTACTCAGCGATGAAGGCATAGTCACTGTGATGTCTTATACGGCAGTTAATTTCAGACTATCCTTCTACTTTCACCACCTGTTTCATCTCTTCTCTATCCCTTTCCTAAAGAATGTAGCATGGTACTTGACTAAATAGGCATTGTTGCCTGAAGTGTTACTTCTCTTTAAAAAAAAAAAAATTAAGTAATAAAGTAAACAACTAGGTATGCTGCTTACTAACTGCGTAGCTTGCTAAGAAAACGTATGCACGCAAGACAACAACAACTTTCTAGTTATAAACTGCGCGAGAATTTTATACACGCAAAACAACAACAATCGGATATACTGCTTACTAACTGCATAGTTTGCTAAGAAAACTTATGTACACAAGACAACAACAACTATCTTAAAATAAATTCAAGGAAAAAATGTATCAGCATAAAAGCAAAAATACACACAGACCTACAGGCGCCTATACATTGAATTAATAACATAACAACAACACAATCTGAAACAAAGACAGTAGAAGATTCTTAATTTTTCTAAACCTCTGGTGGACAAATATAAAAGGCAGCGTCTGAGTGGATAGTTAGTTAGTTGAAAAATAAACCTAGCACAGTAAAGACGTGCATCTTAAGTAAATTGTTCTGCAGTGTCAATTTTATGTATAGTTAAAGTAAATAAACTTGGAATTAATTTGAAAACTCTAAAATCTGATATTATTTATTTTGCAATAAAGAACTCTGCAACAACAAAAGATTTTAAAAAGGTGTAAACGCAACAATACTATGAATTTTATTTTTTACTGTTTAAAATTTATATTCTTTTTGAAAATTTCAAGTTTTGATGTCGCGAGTTTAAAAAATGAAACTCGTAAATAGAAATCGCGAAATTCTCTTCAATATCGAAAACGATAAACAGCAAAGCAATATTTTTGGACAGAAAAATAAAGCTTAGCACGCAAACTCTTTTCCCTTGAACGCAAACATTAAAAAAACATGTCGTTTTTTAATTCCAGAGCTAGAGCGTTAAAAAGGGAGTTCACTTATATTAAAGATTTGTAGAGTTTTAGTTTCTTTATAACTACGCTGGCCAAAGAGTCATCATGGAAAAGTTTGGAGAATTCAGACTTTGAATTTCTTTAGTTTTAGGCTGGTTTGATTGATTTTGCAATGTTTAAGATATAAAAATATCAGTGATAAAAATTTTAAAGCTAATGTTAGTGGACTCTAAGGCACAAGCTAAAGTATGTTTTGGTGTTTTGCAAGTGTAACCGCAACAACAGGGCTATAAATAACACAGCACGAATACTCAACTGAAAAATAAGCAGCTCCACTGTCAGAGTAGTATAATTTTTTATAGAGTACAACTAAAAGCCTCATTCATCAATGGTACGTATTGTTAGGGTTATAACACATGTACAATTGTCCCCATTACTTAAATGTCGCCTGACATCAATGCAGTTTTAAATAGCTATTCAATGTGGCATAACTTATACACGACCACGAAATTTATCGATTTTCAAATACAAATTCTCGTATTAAAATCTTAACCCCCTTTCATTTTATTTCGTTACTAAAAGAATCCTTTCCTTTCAAAAGTTATCTGCTGACGTAACATGATTCTTATACGAATAACTATGCAATGCATAGCAGACTGTGCATGGAACTATAAATTAATGCCAACAAATGATCCAATTTAAAAAATTGAATTGCAACAATCCATTAGAGCCTGTTGGAATTTCTATTATTCAAGTTCTAGAGAAAGAAAGTACAATATGAGGATATCTGTTCGACTAAGAAATTCCAAGATTATTAAGATGATTAGAGTCTCAACAAGACGCTCGCACTTGGAATCATTTCGGAGTTTCATAAGATTTTCACAAATTTTTGTCAACCATATTTATTTAAAGCGCTACGTTTCTAACAATCGCCCTAAAAGTCCCATAAGTCAGCAGTTTTTTGTAGTAAAATTTTAGCTTCCTTGTGAGGGAGCTAACAGCTAACAATCATATGAGTGTGGAAAAATTATAAACAATTGATTATAATTATAATTAAATTAATCATATTCAGACAGACTTGAACAGACTTATTGTATCTGGATTTCATTGATTAAATTATGTTTTTGTTTAAAGTTTAGTGGCCACGTTTTGCGTTGAGCTTTAATCGATAAGCTGAAAGTCCATACCACGCGTTCTACGCGCACACGCTTTGTATGCGTTTGATGCTTTTTACGCGTTCTACGCTTTTCAAACTTCAAGTTACATGCAACGCTTTTTATGCGCCATGTTTTTTGTTATGATCAACTGTGGTGTAAATAATTTTATCTAATAAAAAAAATTTTTGCAAAAATGAAAACTGAAATTGAAATTTTTGTAGAATTTACAGAATTTATTAAATTTGTGCATATGATATATTGTGTAATGAGGACCTATGGAAAACTTCAAGAGAAAAGAAGATGCTTTTGGGTGCGTCTCTTGTTTTTGGAAAGGGAAGTGAGTGGTATTTTTGCACCAACGTTTGAAAAATCAAAAACAGCTGAAATTTTTTCATGGCGTTTGCGACGCGTAGAAAAGTAGAAAGTAAACCTACTTCATGCGTTCTATGCGTCATAAGCATTCTATGCGATGTGCTGTGTAACTTGTCACATACAATTACACTGATTCTACTTTTTTGACAGACGCGTATAAAGCGTGTACGCGTAGAACGCGTGGTATGGACTTTCAGCTTTACGCATAGTAATAAATAACTTTCACTCAATTATCAGCAAATAGGATAACAAACTAAACATACCTTTTAAGAGAAAGTAAGTTTAAGAACTTTTAAATACCAACACGAATTATGAGCCTACAATTATAATAATAACGACAACGACAATAAAAACAGTAGAATACAAATAAACATAACTTGTTCTAAGACTTTAACTTAGACTTTAACAAACACACAATAATATAAATCTACTGAAGATATTGTGTCTTATGCTCACAATGTAAAGTTGATATATATTTTACACTGTCTCACCGCACTCCAGTTGTTGCCAAAAACGAAGAAATAAATTAAACGAAGGAAAGTACTTTAAGTAATTACAATTAGTTTGTGTGTGTGTTTGTTTGTTTGTTTGTTGGTCTTCGTTTATTTAGTTGAAGTTGACTTTATGTTCTTTTTATTACAAGGAGTTTTTTTTATTATTTTTTGCCATAATTTTCAGAAAAGCACACCAACAGACTGCAACTGTTGTGCTAACTTAAGTCCTGCCGTGTGGAAGTGTGTGTGTGAGAAAGAGAGAGGGAATGAATTTAAAAGATGCGTTTTAAATCTCGGTAGTGAGCAGCAAAACAACTTTTTAAAAAAAAACAAATCAAGTTTTTTTATTGTATTTTGTGCGAATTTCTTGTGCAGTTAGGAAACATTAGCTAACAAACAGGCCAAACATAAGATGACAACAAAGTCACAATCTTTAAGATTGTTTTTTTTTTGTTTGTTTTCTTTCTGTTTATTTCTTGTTTTCTTTTCTTTCTTAATTATTGTTTTTGCACTCGCCAAGAATAGTAACTTTTAGTGTGTTAATGTTTTTGTTTACAAATGTATGTATGTTAGCATGTTTTTTTTATTGAAAAGGGTAACTTTTTAATGTTTGGTTTTTAAATCAAGTATATAAAAAATATCACAAATTTAAAAAAAAACCTTATACTTTTTCGAATAAACTTGTTAGCTTGGTAAAATAAATACTTTAATAATTTTTGATTCAAAGAAATAGCATAACAAACAAAAGATACCCCAATATTGAAGATAACTCTTTTGAGAGCAATCTTATTTTAACTTTAATATTTTAAGAAAACGAAAAATAAAAATAAAAGCAAAGCAAAACAACTCTTAAGAAATTAAAAGTTTCAACATAAACTGATATTTATTACAACCATTAATAAAATTGGGTATTTACTTTATATTAAAAAAAACTTTTAATATTCCTTCTCCCTATTTATCTGGCCATAAATATTGGCCAAGGTTTTTTAACATAATTAAAGAATCCAATGATTCCTTTTAGCAATTTAAATATTTGAATTTTAATACACAAAATATCAGTTAGATCTTTTAAAGGAAATTTTGCCACAATTTTCATATTTACATTTAAGGATGTTCAAACATTTAAGGGATTCAAACAAAATTTTACAACTTCGTAAAATACAAAAATGCATGTCTTGAGTCCGATATTTATATACATTTTAGAAGCGTTGAAATTTGTTTACAACATTAGTCATCTCCGACTTTTTTTATTTATTTACAATTAAAACAAGTAAAAACTTTAAGTGATTATCTTTAGATAACGCCTTATTTGCATTTGGTATATAATCAAAATTTCATCGCATTACATAGTATTTAAAATAAGTCAATATTAGGTATAGGTCACATTACACGAAAGTATGACGAGATCTAAAGTTTGAAATCAACAAGAAAATAATTGCTAACACGGACAATTTATCTGTTACCAGCGGCGAAAGCTGTTCACGCTAAGCCTATTGTAGGAAGCTGTAGCAAATCTCAGAAGTATTTTTAAGACCCCAAAGGAAACTTAAAAGATAATAAAAACAAATTTCATCAAAAATATTTTCATCAGTCAATATTTTTCCATAAAAACAATTTGTTGACCAAAATTTTTTGATCAAAAAAATTTGATGACCAAAATTTTCCCATCAAAAAAATTTGGTCACCAAAATTTTTCCATCAAAAAAATTTGTTCACCAAAATTTTTCCATCAAAAAAATTTCTTCACCAAAATTTTTCTATTAAAAAAATTTGTTGACTATAATTTTTCCATCAAAAAAAATTTGTTGACCAAAATTTTTCTGTGAAAAAAATTTGTTGACCAAAATATTTCCATCAAAAAAATTTGTTGACCAAATTTTTCCATCAAAAAATTATTGTTGACCAAAATTTTGCCTTAAAAAAATTTTTGTTGACCAAAATTTTTCCATCAAAAAATTTTTGTTGACCAAAATTTCTCCACCAAAAAAATTTTTTGACGAAACATTTCGACTAAGTTATTAACTAAATTTGTTCATATATTTTCCATTAAAAAAATTTTTTGACCAAAATTTTTCGATCAAAAAAATTTGTTGACCAAAATTTTTTCATCAAAAAAATTTGTTCATCAAACTTTTTCTATCAAAAAAATTTGTTGAGCAAAATTTTTCCATCAAAAAAATTTGCTGACCAAAATTGGTCAGGTGAATGCATAGCACTAACATTTGGAATTGATATCGGGCATATGATCGTCCGAAAAAGCGCATTTGATGCATTCAATTTTGGGCATTGCTTGCCATATGTTACGACTAATTCGGACAGTAACGGCTTTCAAGCTTTCAATTATTACAAGTTTATCAGCATAAAAACTGACTTCGCGTCTTACCTCAGGAAAAGAAGAAGAGATGTCAAGTCACCCGAACTTAAATGAAATTAATACCAAATTAAATAATTTGGTTTCACTGTGTATGCGGCCATTTTGTTTATTAATGTGAATTTCGATTGACAGTTAAACCTTTTGTCAGTTCTATCGGGCTTAAAAAGCATCCATAACTACAGTTAAGTACACTATAAAACAAAACTCAAATATTATACTTTACTAGCTGAACCCGGTGTGCTTCGCTACCCCCCACGTTATAAAGTAAAAGTAAAAGTAATTATATATTAACAAAAATTTATTTATGTAATTTTAATTTGATTATTGCAATGCTTTAGGATATACAATATTTTTAGTTTGCCCATCAGGAGCATACACATATAAATCGGTGGGTTTTCCTACACGCGAGCATGCAACATAAAGCTGTCCATGCGAGAAACATGGATTTGCTGAATTTAAGCCGCAAACTTGCAGAGATTGACCTTGAGTTTTGTTAACAGTCATCGCAAACGTTAACCGAACAGAAAACTGCAATCGTTTAAAATCGAATGGTAAATCTGTTGGTATCATTGGAATGCGTGGCAAAAGTACATTTGTCCCTTTATATTTTCCTGTTATAATGTTCGCTTCTATTAAATTATTTCTCAGTTTTCTTACTGCAAGTTGAGTCCCATTGCAAAGCCGTGGTAAATCGATATTACGCAGTTAAATAATGGGCAGTGTTTCGCGTTGAACAGTAGTCTCTTAAGCTCTTGATGTTGAGGTTCGAGATCGCTGAATTTCTAGGCGTGCTTCACGTTGCTGTAAATTCTCTGCAGCTCTAGAGGTTGAGGGTCGAGACCGTTCAAATACAAGGCGTGCTTCACGTTAGTTAAAAAAATAATTTAAAAATAAAACTGCAAAAAATGATTAAAAAAGAAAACTGCAACTTCTGTCTAATTCACTATTGCAAATGCGTTAAGGCAAAAGTAAATATGCAGTAAGGTTAGTGCTCCCCTTTTTTGTTTTAAACCAATAAGAAATCAGTACTGAACCGCATGTAATTTGCTTCATGCTCCCCTTTTTTATTTTTAGACGAATCAAAAAGCAGCAATTACACAATCAGCTGTTATCGCAGTCACTTGTAAGAGAATGAGAATGGGGTTACCCCACTCTCTGTTTTAATAACCATATATTACAAAATCAGCTGTTTTGCAGACAGTTGTGGGAGAAAGAGAATGGGGCTACCCCACTATTTTAATTAATATGTATTTATATGTTAATAAACGTAGTAACAGTAGGTGCAAAAGTGTGCATGGTCGAAAAATATTATCATGTAATAAGTATTCCTGAGTCAAAGAATTTATTATTTCGTAAGAATATCTTATTGTGAAAATTTAATGACGATCGGTCCAGTAGTTACGACTATATTACGATTTTTAATTGTCCTAAAAAGGGGCGTGGTTCCACCCACTTTTCTTCTGGTACGTATTCCTTATTATTCCAATACCATATGTACCAAACATCATCGACGTAGGTCAAAAAATGCCCAAAATATGGCGATTTAAATTTTTGGGTTATATGGGCGGTGCCACGCCCCTTTTTCCAATCAAAGCTTCATATAGCCTACTATTCCTTCCAGTAACATGCTGTGAAAATTTCAGGAAAATCGGCCCAAGGGTTTGGCCTCCTATAAAGCACAAACAAACAAACAAACAGACAGACAGACAGACATTGATTTATATATATATATAGATTTAAAGGCATATTGTCATTTAATATTTATATTTTAATATTTATCCACCTTAAATATAAATAATATACAAAGTCAAGCTTGATGAAAGTTAAAGGTTTAATTGAAAGCAATTAATAATAAAATTTAATAATAAAACTTATTTTTATTAAAATATGACAAAAATATAATATTTTGAAGCATATATTTTTATCTGTTTTATTATACTTTGAAATACAAATTTAATGAGTTATACAACTTTATTATTATTTAATTTAAATATAATTAAATAATTTCCTTTATCCGGGATGTGCTCAAAATTTAATTCAATTTTATACACATTTTTTACGACAAATTTACTTTATGAGGATGTCAGTCTTAACACTCATTACAAAAAAACCACAAAATTACCGACACAAATGTAAAAAGTTTTACTTTAATTACAGCATCATCTAGATAACAAACACATTGTGTATATGGACACACACACACACATACACACGCATTCAAACATTTTTGCTTGCATTAATACTTTTTATATACACAATCAGCTTTGAGGAAGTTATAAAAATCGATAGGAGGCAAATTACCCCATGAGAATTGTTACAAAAGTCCGTTCTTTTAACTTTGCTGGGTTCTTTTTTTTATCTAACAAAAGCAACACAACTAGAGTGAAATAAACAAAAAAAAACAATTTTAACATGACCTTTTTTATGTTTGTTAACAAATAGTTTGGAATTATACAAACATATTTGTATATACTCTTATTATAAGTGTAAATATGTCAGAGTATGTGTAAATATAATTGCATGAGTTTAAATCTGTTTTATACTAACAGATATACTAACACACATATCAATAGCCAGGACAAGATGAAAAGTAAGAACAATAACGAAAGCATTTATTTTGCCACTAATTCACAATGACCTTCTTGAAAGTAATTAAATCTGACCCTGCTGCTTAATGACAGCAATTTTTCAAATTTCAAAGTGAACTATTTTTGACATTTTATTCAGATCAACTCTGAATGAAAATTCTTAATATTAGAATAGTGTAAAATTTCTGTTACGAAAAATTCTAGTAGAATTCAATTTCAAGCTGCAAATCTTTCAGAAAACCAAAAGCGAAAAACAAATGAAATTTTCACAGTAAAAGCACATTTCATTTCATGAACGCGATAAACATTTTGTGAACTAAATAAATAATTTTGTTTATTTTGTATTTAAAATTGTTAAATACTTACAAAACTGAAATCAGCATTACAAAATGTACGGAATTCACTTCCTTAGTGCTGCTACACATCTTTAGTTTGTGAAATTGTTATATTGGCAACACACAAATAAAAAAAAAGGGCAAAAAATTCTAGTCAGAATTAAAATGCCTCAAACTATGCAACATTATGTTGTTGCATAATTTGCATAAAAAAATTTAAAAACATTTGTGCGGATCCACCAAAACTTCACTTCTTCGGAATGAAAACTATGAAATTAAAACCAATTCGAACGGAACTTGTTACATCGGTGAATACATATGGTACTTATATTTGGCGTTGCCATATTTTTGCATTAGAAGCATAAAACGGCAAAAAAAAAGACAGACAGAAATAAAAATAAAAACCAAAGTTATAACGCAACAAGTAGTCAGGTTTTCGTCTATAGACTAGATTAAGGCCAAACTATAATATGCATAAACTGGCTTAAGCCAACTTAAAAAACTGTGCAAATACCAAATAATCATATGTGGTAAACTATAATGTACTTTTCGCCAAATTTCGTTATATAACAATTGCTTAAGCAAAGTACGAAATATTAGTGTTAGTGGATGGTGGAGTGGAACTTATATAAATTACAAACTAGTAGAGGCAAGATTCTAAAATTATTAAATCCAAAAAGCCTGGGTAACCTTTTTGACAACAAAGCAAAAGTTACAAAAGGTTGTTTGGCGAAATGCAACTGCAAACCGAATCTGGGATGACAGGCAAATGAGGAAGCGATATAACGACAAGTAAAAAGAAGAAAACAGCAATGGATAACGCCTTATGTAAGCCAGTCAGCCACAAGGCTATAAAGGCTTTGGTGGTCGAAAAAAGATGCCGAAGAATATAGGAGCTGAACTAAAGGGTCCGCCAAATAACTTTTTGTTTTGTTTGAAATGCTCTAAACAAAACTACTAAATATTTTCTCAAATTTTTTTTTTTATTTGAAAGTACAATCCTTCCGGTTAATAATGGAAAATAATTTCATTCAAAAGGCTGCCTCGGCTGCCCATGCAGTAGCCTACACGATTGGTCCAATTTTTATGCACATTATCGATTGCTTACAGCTGTATTTCACCAATGGCTTCACAAATATTGTCCTTTAAAGCGTCAATTGTATCTGGCTTGTCCTCGTAACACTTATCTTTGACGGCACCCCACAAATAGCAGTCTAACGGTGTCACATCGCAGCTCCGAGCGAGCCAAACGGCATCAGCTCTGCGGCTGATAATGCGATCTTCAAAAATAGGGCGCAAAATGTCGAGTATATCTTCGGCTGTGTGGCATATAGCGCCGTCCTGCTAAAACCAAATGTTGCCAATATCCTACTCTTCAATTTTTGTGAACAATAATTCGTTCAACATAGCCCGATAACTATCGCCATTGACTGTAACGGCCACTCCTTGCTCATTTTCGAAGAAGAATGGTCCAATTATGCCTCTGGACCAAAATCTGCACCAAACAGTGACTCGTTTTGGGTGCATCGGCTTTTCAATGTATGCGTGCGGGTTTTCTGTGCCCCAAATGCGAAAATTTTGCTTGTTTACATACCCGCCAAGATTAAAATGAGCTTCATCTGAAAAGATGATTTTTTTTTTTTGCAAATTCGGCATCTTTTGTAAGTCGATCGCAGGCGCGCTTAGCGAAGCGAAAACGCATTGAATGGTCACGTCGTGTTCTTAACTTTATTAATATAAAATATAATTTAGCATCCAGTAAAATACCAAGATCTGAAACCACATTTACTTTCTCAAATTCACAGCCGCTTAAAATATACTGCACGTTTATATGGCATCTTCGGCAGAAACACATGTATTTGCACTTTTTAATGTTTAACTCCATACAAAATTAATATTACACCATGAAATAAATGCATCTAAGTCCTTTTGCAGGAGAGTATGATCAGCGTAACGATTATACGTTCGAAATATTTTCACGTTGCCAGCATATAATAGAACGTTGGAGTATTTAATGGCATTGGGTAGATCATTAATAAACAACGTAAATAATAAAGGACCCAGATTGCTACCATGCGGAACACCAGCTGAAACGATATTTTCCTTGGAAGTAAACGTGTTAAAATGAACTTTTTGAGCGCTGTTTGAAAGATATGAATTAATCCACCATAAGTATACTATTTATAAATCCCGTAAAATCAAGTTTCCTTATCAGAAATTTATGGTTAACCTTATCGAATGCCTTACTGAAATCAGTGCAAATAATAGCAGTTTGTTTACGTTGAGCAAAACACCGATTGACTAGCGTTGTTAACTTCAAAACATTAGTAACTGTTGAACAACAGGGAAATCTCTTGAAGAAGCTCTATGTTTCTAAAAGGAAGAAAATTATGACATAGAAATTATATATAATAATACGCTTGCTTCAACATAATATTCTTACACAAAAAAGTGTGTTCATACATTTTTGTTTTGATGAAAATGAAGGGAACTTAAGCACTATAAATTAGCTCAACGGAATCAAAACCATTGCGAATAAAATCGTTAACAAACCAGCTCATCCATATTATTTTATTTTTCTATAGAACTTTATTTATTTATTCCTTTAATTTTCCTTATATAAAACTTATGTTTTTCGTGTATTCGCCTTTCAAACTGAACCAAATAACTTATACATCGCGTCTATTCAACAAGAATTATTTCAATCAATATTCTTGGCGCCAAAGGGACCTGAACCTATGACACATGATGTTCTGTATAATAACCAGCAACCACCTTTACCATATAATCTGTTATTCTGTTTACATACAACACACTTTTGAGTGGTAGCAATAACAATCTATTCATCTCTATTCTTTTAATTAAAGGCACAATCAATAATAAATTTCTGTACTACAACGTACATGCTAATAGGTGCTGCCTTATTATGTCGTCAACCATAAATGAACAAGACAACAGAAACATTTAAAATTCAAAACGATTTAAATAAAGCAAAAATTTTTCGTCTCTCTTGCTTTGTGACTTGTAACAACTATATAATATTTAGGATAAAACTATACAACATTTGCCACAAGAAAACACACATACATGCATAAAATATCAATAGAAAATCCATTCATACATATAAACCACATACACAATCATACATAAATACATATATTAAAAGTATGTACTTGTTTACTGCTTTAATAAAACAATAACTATTTTAAATACTTTATGTCTTGTTGTTGTTGTTGTTGCTGCTGCTTTATGAAAATGGTCTTAAATGCTATTTTTAAACTTTTAAGCTGTCCAAAGGTATTTAAATGTTTACTTAAGCTATTTTTGCCAACACATACCAACATACTTACCACTACAAATGAAAATACTTAAACTAAAAAAAAAAAATTACAAATACGAAAACCTGTTTAATGTTACCTCGTATAGTTCATGGTGGTGCTTAGTGTTTGGTGTTTGTTTTAGTTGTCTTATGAAGCTTAACTCAGTATGACATTTATGGTTTTAATAGTAAATGTCAAAATGTTATATATTTTGCTCCTTTTTTCTTCTTCTTGCTTATTCTCAAACTCTTTTTTTTTTCTCCTTCTTGTTTACTGTACGAATCTGTGAGAAAGAGTATTGAAGTTGTTGTTAATAAGGTAACACTTTCTGCTTGCAGGACATACGAGTACTTGTCAACTGAGGTAATTTATTTTGTAAATCAAGCAGTGTACACAAACCAGAACGTTTAAACACTCATACTTTATATATTAAGAGTAGAAAACACAGTGGGACAAAGTTTCAAATAATTGAATAATTAAATGTGCGATTAATAGAAAAAACATCAAAATTAAGATATTTTTTTAAGCAGTAGCATAACTGATAGAAATGGAACTCATTACTAGTGATCTTGTGCTTTATAACCAATAAACAACTTTAACCATACAACTTAAGATGTTGTTCAACCTGCAGTGACCGACTTTTTTTATTTACGCTTATCATACTTGTTGAGCATTTGAAATCATTTATCATTTCATGCCAAATTTTGTCAAAATTCTTTATAAACAAAAAAAAAGTCAAACTAAATTTTAAATAAGTAAGAAAATATTGTTTTCGAGTGCAGCTGCGTTCATTTTGTGAAAAGTTGGTAAATCGCAGCATATATTTCTAGCAAAATGTTTACGTTTATTAACCCCGCAATTGTGGTAATTGATTTTTAGCAGCAGAGCAACTGAATTTTTTAAAACAGTGTTTGTTATCCTTATGTATTTAAATTTTTTTTCTGTTAAGCATGGTGGTCTGTTCTTGATTATATGCGAAATGCTGTCAGAAAGAAATAAGAAATAAGTAAGAAATAATATTGCTGTTGCGATATGTTTCCGGCAACAGTTCTCTAAACTAAATAATGTCTTTGGCAACAATTCTTTTCAATTCCAAAACAATTTGAATAGAATTATAACCTACAGCTAATTAATACGTTATTAGTAGTTAATAATATATTACTTATTATTATAATATATTATTTTATAATTTTGGTAGTTTTTTAGCAACATTAGACCTTCAGCAAGGGATATTTTTATATTAGATAAAGTAAAAACCGCTAAAAATTTTTTGAGTACTAATAGGAACATATTAATTGTTAATGCTGACAAGGGTAATGTTACTGTTGCTATGAGCAGAGACGATTATAATTCGAGAATAAATGACATTCTTAACGATTCTGCTAAATACTCAATATTGAATAAGGATCCGACTCCTAAACTGCAAAAAACAAACAATTTTTTAGTTGATGAACTTTTTAAAAAAGAAATCATTTCAGTAATGGAGAGAAATAGACTTAAGACTAATGTATCAAATTCTCCAAAGCTGTATGAAGTACCTAAGATCCATAAACAGAATTTTCCTTTAATGCCTATTTGCTCTTGCATTAATTCCCCGGCCTATGGACTGTGCAAGTATATAACAAATATTCTTAAGGTGATAACAGGACAATCAATATATAATATTAGAAATTCATTGAAATTTAAGGACAAAACCAAGAGAATAAATATACAAGATAATGATAGATTGTTTTCATTTGATGTAGTTTTACTTTTTCCAAGTATCCAAGGTTTAGCTTTAAGTATTATAGAGGAAAGAAGAAGGAATTATTTTTACGTATTCTTAAGTTTTGCATTGAAGACAATAGGTATTTTCAATTTGATAATAGGATATATCAACAGAAGGAGGGCCTCTCTATGGGCTCTCCAGCATCTCCAATTATAGCTGATATTGTGATGGAGGAATTACTAAATTCATGTATTAGTAAAATGAATATTAAACCTAAGATAATCACAAAATATGTGGATGATTTATTTTGTATAACTTCAGAAGATGCAGTGGATGATATTTTGTCAGAATGAATAGTTTCCATCCTGATATTAAATTTACGATTGAAAGAGAATTAGAATCTAGACTTCCATATTTAGATATATTGATAATAAGGAAGAAAAATAAGTTAGTATTTGATTGGTATAAGAAACCAACATCTTCTGGAAGAATTATTAATTTTTATTCAAAACATCCAAGGATAATGATAATAAACACAGCGAAAAATATGATAGACAGAATATTGACTATAAGTGATAGAGAATTTCATTTGAAGAATAGGGATACAATAAGAGATATACTTAATGACAATGATTTTCCAGTAGAATTAACTAACAGATTAATTAGACAATATGGTAGTTATAGGCATAATTTAGAAAATTCTACGGCAGAGCCAAGAAATTATAAATCATTAACTTATGTTCCTGGAATATCAGAAAGATTAACAAAGTGTAAAATATATGACACTGATAAATATGTAATTGCACACAAAACATATAACACATTAAATAAATTATTTAGCAGTATGAGGGATAAAATAGGAAAAATGGATATATCTGATGTAGTTTACAGGATACCATGTGGAGGAAATAACCAGGTGAACTGTGACAAAATTTATATTGGGACAACAAAAAATAAACTTAAAACAAGATTAGCTGGTCACAGGTGTGACCAAAAATATAGGAATATTTCAACCCAGAAGACATCCTTATCTTCACATTGTAAGAAATAGAATCATTATCCTCAGTTTGACGAAGCATCAATTAGAAATGTTAGAAATTGTTAATGTACTAAATGTAAGGAGAGTAAATTTCAAAACAGACACTGACAATTTAGCGCAGAATTATAGGTACTTAATTCAAAAGACACATAATTTGTTATAATTATTTCATAAGAGAGAATTCGTTATTTGTTATTTATTTGTTATTTCCGTTTCCTTGTTTTTCTATGTTTAAATATTTGAAAATTTAAATTTTTGTATGTTTGTATGTATGTATGAAAAAATATTTTATATGTTTTCGTCAAATGTTTTAAAAATTTTTTCAATATGTTAATAATTTTTGTTTTCAAAAACAAACATTTTTGTTTTTTTTTCCTGAAGAAGCTTTCCATAGGAAAGCGAAATATCGAAAAGAAAAAAATATATATTGTTAATTTAATTTAAAAAGACCGTAAAAAAGAACAAGAGATATTTATATTATTTTATATTATATTATTATTGACTTTCCATTCCAAAATTTCTTGCTGACCCGAATCTTCTAAAACACAATTTTTTCCATAGATGTATAAAATCTGTTAACTGGCTACTGCAATAATATTGCAGCCTTAAAGATAACGAATTGTCAACATTTTCTAGCTAAATAATAAACGTTGCTCAACAGTCTTTCCACAGAAGTCTAGGATTTATTATACAATTCCATGCCAGATGAGTACAGTCTATATTTCCTAGAATATGCCAAAAATGTTGCTGGCAACATTTGCGTTTGAAAAAAAAATGTTGCAAAAATTTCGTAGCTTTTCACAAAATGAACAAGTTAAAATTTCGTAAATAATTTATTTTATTTAATTCACACTTTTTTAATAATAAACTTTTCATAGCATTCCGGATCATATTATGAACCAAATATCATGTTTATTTTATAAAAATTTTACGCAGGACTTAAAACGAAAAATATAAAAATAGTTCAAAAAAGTTTTGTTCCTTAAAGCTTGCATTTTCATAACTTCATTTAATTTTAATTAAGGCTGAACTTGCTTTTATTAAGTCCTAAGCCTAGTACTATATCTGTTGCCCTTAAAAATATATGTTTAGATTTGATTACGAGTATGTAAATGGGCAAAGTTCTGTTCTCAAAGATTTTAGACAACAAATGGAAAACAAAACACAAAAAATGTATTTTTATTAACTGTTCTTTCGATTTAACTTAATTTTTTATCACAATCAACTTAAAGCACAAAATTACAAATAATGAATTGATCAGTTCTGGGTTAAAATTTCGTAAGAAAAAAGTGCCACTGATATTTTAAAACAAATGTCGCCGGAAACATTATTTAGTTGACAAAAAAATGTTGCATGTAACATTTCGTAACTTGGAACTTTTAAAAAATGAACAGAGTACTACTACAACAATATTATTTCTTATTTATTTTAAATCAAGTTTTTTAAATGAAGTTTCACAGATATTATGAACAGAGTAGCATCCGTTAAGTAAAAATTGTGTGTGATCATCGACTATATATGACATCAAATCCTCATTATGATCCTCACTTTTATTATATAGAAATAAAGAAGGTATTACGTTGAAATGTAACTCAATATTAAGCTATCGGTTATTTTTGCAGCTCTGTACTTATTAAAACGAAAAATATTAAGAAAAATTTTGTATTTTATTTACAAAAATTTTGGTAAAAAATTAAAACTTTTCTTTTATGAAATATGTCTTACTGTACATATTTCAATGAAAACAAGTAGTAACTTGAGACAGTATATGTAGATGGAAAAAATAGCATGAATAAGTTTGTTGTTAAATTTTGCCAGAAAACCCCTTAAACTGACCAAAACATAGACATAAACAGTCATCAGCACATAAACCAACATTAAAATTTTATATGTACATATGAGTAGTAAAGAACACACACATACAAGCATAACACAGTTACACAAACTCTTATTCGTATAAAACTAAATGATGTAGACTTTTTGTTTTGCAAAGAGAAAGTGTTTTCAACTGTGTCGTTAACATTAGCAACAACACATCGTTTATTTGTTAACATTTTCTATTTCTATGCATAATTCGCCCTCCCTCTCACCCACTGCTCTTTCTGTGTTTAAGTTTATATATCTATTTATGTCTTTTATACAGTTTATGGCCTGCTGGTTTGTTATCAGTTATGGTGTGCAAAATGTGGCTGACAACACTACAACAACCATGACCCCAAAGACTGCCATACCACATCATTTCATCACCAATATTTAACATAAACACTACAGCTAGAAAAAAGAAACACCAGAATAATAGTAGCAACCTTACAGCACATGCTATTGACTAGCCATCACCCCCTTTTGTACCCCCCCCCCTTGACATCTTTCTAAAACATAAATATTTATATGCCTACAAATTCGAAGTAAATGTATGACCAACTAAGATTTAATTGACCAAAAAAAAAAAGAAAATATCGTAAACTTATGTTTAACAATGCTAAAAATATGTGACCCTGATTTTCTGTGTCAGCAAATTTGAAAATGTTGCATTTTCTCAACACTTTTGCATTAACATGGATTTCCCATGTTAAAAGGCTAAAGTTAGAAAGTTTTAAACTACGAAAAGTATTTGAAATAGAATTAGAAACTTTAAAAATGACTTGCTCTTGCTGTTGTTAATTTTTTTACGACAACTTCTTATACCAAGAGTCGTTTAAGAGTGAAAGAGTTTGCAAGTTGTTTTAAGTTTAAAGTGAGACAAAAAAATACACAAATCTGTTAGCATTAACTTTTGTTAAAGATTAAGTGGCTTAAACCACATTTTTTTTTCGTTGTAAATTTATTTAAGATCAAATTAATGTGAGAATAGTTCCTGGAACAGGAAGTTTTTTTAAACGTTATTTTGAAAATGTGTTTACAAGGAGCATAACTAGCATAACAATTAAATTGACTACTATCAATGGATTTACAATTTTAGTTATAATTTCACCACTCTCACGAGTGCCATCGAATGAGATAAGAAAATTTATTTTCTAATAACGTTCCAGGTCCGCATCAGCAAACAAAAATGGTGTGTAGAACAGCCTCACATGGTAATAAAGCCATAACCGTTTATTTTAAATGCGATTTTATATATCTTAAAACTTTTTCTACAATTAAAAAAATGTATTATAAATCAGAGCGAATTGGAGATTAAAAACAGTACAATCTGTACCATCTGCACCTGTCCCTTAGATGGCCTCTGCTAAACTTTTTTAATCACAACTTACATAAATGTCATTTATATAAATAAACATAAACGTTTTCATCATAATTATAACATGTTTTTATAGCCGGTGAAAGTTTTTAATTCAAAATAGAGTTGGACCTATACACGATAATTTCCGCATTTGAGTCATCCTTTAATTTTTGATTTTATTCTTAAGGTTCTTTTAGAGATCATAATAATATATGCTGCCGATAAATTTAAAATGAGATCTTGTGATAGTAACTTTTCTATTCAGACAACCTTTAATTTTAATTTTGTTGCTTTAAACTTGCTTTTATAGCGTACTAACAATCCATACTTTGTATTAATTTATAACCTCAGCCTATTGTTGTCAAGTCAATACATATGTATGTCAAAATCACATTACTGTTGAGGCAGCCTTTATTTAGCTTTAGTTTTAGTTGTTTTACTTGTTCCTATAGCAGACATAGTATTATACGTCTTTATGTCTCCCTATAAAGGAGTTTGAGATAAGACAATATTCGTAAAAATAACAGTCTGTATGGAATACAGTGAACTCGCGAAAACGTAAACACTCGAACACATAAATGACTCAAAAACGTGAATATTTTAATTTTTATATTGACGACTCTAAAGACCCAATTATAATATGCATATGTAGGCTTAAGCAAACTTAAACAACTGTGCAAACACCTTATAATCACATGTGGCGAACTATAATGTACTTAACAACATTTTTCGTCAAGTTTCGTCAATTGTCCATTGCTTAAGCAAAGTACGAAACTGATCGCACATTCCGTACGAAAACAGCTGATTCTGTTATAAATACATTAGTAAAAAATTCCAATGGAGGGCAAAAATTTTTTATCTGAATTTAATAGAAATTTTATTGTAACGGCAATTCAAACGCTCGTTCGTTCCTGGCTTACAAATTGTGTTGTTAACACAAGTTTTTATTGCTTAGTCCTTATTTTTAATCGAACAAATCGTTGATTTTGCCACTTGATATTTTTTAGCTAAGCCAGTTACACTACTACCTTTTTGTAATAGGACAACAATATCTGCCTTGTCTTTCAGACTTCAAACTTTTGGCTTTGTGGATGACATTTTTATTAATTATTAGCACTCAGAATTCAAATTTGTACTTAAGCAAAATACGAGCTATGATATACTGACAGGTTGTGTGTTTATAGACCAAATGTCATGGCGCAACTAAATCAGTAAAGGTACATTCATATACATTTACATGTATTTGTGAAAACGATCAACGTAAACATAAAAATGTGTTCTGGGATTCCCAGAACTAAAAGTGAATTCAAAAAATAAAACGAAAAAACTCGGAAAACTTTGTTCACGTTTTAAAGCCCAACTATAATATGCATAAGCTAGCTCAAGCTAATGTCAAAAGTTGGACGAAAAGTCTGTCAAATGTTTAAGCGAATCATTGAAGACTTTTACGTGGCTATATTGTACTTATGTACATGAATATAGAAATTATTATGCACATTTATTTTATTCGTACTTTTGCAAAAAAATAATTTCGTTCTAAATAAATGAAATTTTTTAGCAAAAAGGCGTTTAATAATCATATTTTGTATACTTAATACTATCTGTTATCGACACTTTATAATCTACTACTTTACTTTATAATCTATTACTTTACTTTAAAATCTACTACTTATATGATCATACATGTGCTTTATATATGTTCTAAAAAAGCCAAATAAACGCGCGTTTTATATAACTTTTTTTTTTGGCAAAAAAGATCATTCTGGAAAAAAGCATTAAAGTTATAGCGTGGTACTCGTGACTGGTGGCAAAGGAATTAAAATATTAAAAAACGTGGTTTATACTAAAAATAATTTTAATAAAGAAAGCATTATATTTAACTTACTGAAATTGTTTGCTTTTCTTTCATTCAAAATATAAATGGACCACGAGTATCGACACACGTCTTTTAACACTATCCTTGTACAAATTTATAATTTTTTGTTAATAGTTTTAAGAAAATTACGAAAGAAAACTACTAAAAAATGCAACTGTGTGCATCATTGAATTTATAAAAAATAAAAAATTAAATTTAATTGCATATTGTTAAAAAATGGAAAAGAAAATAAAATGTTTAAAGACCCTCGTTTCTTTTCTAATAAATTCAATATTTTTTGCCCTGCATTTGAATTCTTTTACTAATGTATTTATAACACAATGCAAAATCAGCTGTTTCCGTACGGAATGTGCGATCAGTTTCGAACTTTGCTTAAGCAAATGACATTTGACGAAACTTGAAGAAAAGTTTTCTTAAGTACATTATAGTTTGCCACATATGATTATTAGGTATTTTCACAGTTGCTTAAGTTGCCTTAAGCCAGTTTATTCATAATATAATTTGGCCTTTACTAATTGAAATCCGTAACAATAGATGGCGAATAATCTACTAATAAATTAATTAATTATTAATCATACGCACGCAAAAAATAATCATTTTTAACAACTTGCAAATTGTGTGTTTATAAAATGTAATTTATTAATTTAAATTAAACAAAAAGCAACAAGGTCAATTTCTTAATTAAATCGTCAATTTTCACACACAAAAAAAATTAAATAAATAAATTAAAACTAATCCAACAAAACGACTCTAATAACTGGAATTTAAAACTCATTAATAAATTAAAGTCATAATATGTAATAATAAAATCAAGTAACAACACGTAGAAACATTTTACAAAATTAAGTAAACTAAACACACATGTATATGCAAATAATTATTTTCATAAATTTCATTTAATATGCCAAAAAAATGTTTTCTTCTGTGTGTGTGTGTGTGTGTGTGTGTGTGTGTGTGTGTGTACATTTATATGTGTTCTGTGTGCTGGAAATTAAAGCCAGACAATTAAAGGTTTAGACCTAAATTTTTAATGTAAACTGTATCACCATACGCAAATTCTCTGAAAACATATGTGTGTTTTAAAATTTGGCTGATAAGTACTTATGTACGAGGTGCATTTAAAAAAATTATTTTTCAAAAATATTTTCTAGTTATCTGCGTTTACATTTTTCAACTGGATAAATCTTAAGGTTAATAAATTTTTTAAAATTATAAAACTTGCCCAGCACTCAATAGCTATAGATAGCAAATATGCTATAAGAGTAACAATTAACTAAATATTGCTAATTTACTACAAAATTTAAATTAGAATTATGCCAATAATAATAACAAAAATCAATAAATTAACGCATTTTTTTTTAAAGCAAATGAAATCTAATCAAATTATCTATTCAAATATTTCTCGGTCATAAAAAAGAAAGAGATAAAATAGTAAACTATTTTAATAATATAACATACACAATGTTATATTTTGTTAATAGTTATTTTTTTAACCGATCTGATAATGAAAAGCCTCACCTTTAGCTTTTTCCGTTTACATATTATAAACTTTAATAGCTTTTCATTTTCGAACACAGAAGTTGAGAGTTCTCTTACACACTTCATTAGTACAGATTAAATTCAGGTATAAGATCAAAAAATACTAACAATGATGTTGCTTTATTTGTTAGAAAATAAATTCAAAACATACTATCGGTTATGTTGATGGTGGCTAAAAAAAGCTTAAATTTTCTTTCCTATCCATTTTAATATTATTACGGATGCTTCGGCTTAAATTCAAAACATATTATCGGTTATGTTGATCGTGGTTAAAAAAAGCTTCACTTTTCTTTCCTATCCATTTTAATATTGTTGCGAATGCGTCTTGCTTCAGTTTTAAAAGAAAATATTTAAATTATAAACTAAGCAACCGGGTAGGATGTTTACTAACTGTGTGGCTTGCTAAGAAAACTTATACATGCAAGACAACAACAACTTTCTAGTTACGAACTGGGTAGAAATTTGAAACACGCAAAACAACAACAATCGGGTATGCTGTTTACAACTGTGTAGTTTTCTAAGAAAACTTATGTATAGCAGACAACAACAACTATCTTAAAATAAATTCCAGGAAGAAATTTTATCAGCATAAAAACAAAAACAAAAATATACACAGACCTACTGGCGCCTATACATTAAATGAATAGCATAACAACAACAAAATGTGATACAAGGAAGTAGGAGATTCTTAATTTTTTAGACCTCTAGTGGACAAATATAAAAGGCAGCATCTGAGTGGATAGTTAGTTAGTTGAAAAATAAACCTTGTAAAGTAAAGACGTGCATCTTAAGTAAATTGTTCTGTAGTGTCAACTTTGTGTGTAGTTAAAGTAAATAATTTAAAAACTCTTAAATCTGGTGTTATTTATTTTGCAATAAAGAAATCACAACAAAACATTTATAAAAGATATAGATGTAACAATACTATCGATTAAGTTGTTATTTGCATTTATAAGTATTATTTTATATCAAAGCTCGCTCTTTCTCTTTGTATCTTTTTAGATTTGTTTGTTAGACTATTAGAATACTCATATTGAGTTATAACAAATTCACTAAGGACTTAGAAACTTTTAAAAAATTAAATTTATAAAATATTTAAATAAATTTACGTTAATTTGTGCTTAATTCCCCAAAAATAAATATTATGCTATTCTCTTAAAATATTTATTATTCAAAAAGTTTTTTAATGTATTACTAGGGAGGAAAGCATATTCATATGGCCAGTGGATTTTAATCCAAATTGAAATGGCTATATAGATATGCTTTGCCCGTCGTTTACAAATTATTGGAATAATAATATGATATTCTCATATTTTTAAGGAATCAAATTAATGTAAATTAACTTAAAATATATTCCAAATAAAATTGTTTATAAATAAAATTAAATATTAAATACAAAAATCTAAGCTTTTGATTACTTCTACAGACTTCTTGGAACATTTGAAATATTAAAATTTAAATAATTTACCAAGAGGATATTTTATTTATTTTTTTTTTATAGTTCAAAGCTTCTTTTAGTTGATTAATAATTTAAAGTATCTACTTTTTATACATAAATAAAATTTAAAAAGAAATAACTTCAATATTAAATTAAGCAAAGATGAATTTTTAAATTTTTTTACCGTATATTGTCAATAATGCCCTCCAATTGGTCAATCGTTTCGAGCTTATTGCCTTAGACTAATGATTTCATATACCCCACAAAAATCGCGAAGCGGCACTAAATAGGACGAACTTGGAGGCTATTTTGCGGATCCGTATTGTGAAATTACGGTTACCAAACTTTTCTTCAATAAATCAATTGTGGAACGAGCAATATAATTTGTTGCACGATCTTGTAGAATTGAGATAAAGTCAGTAATTATGGCTCTATGATGGTCAAATTCTTTGCGGCATTAAACACACCAGTCTGTTTTACTAAATGTAACGATGTCTCAACACGCACTTGATTATCATTATTCGAAATATGGCAGTTTTGGCGTATTAATTCAGTCTGTTCATGTTGAAACATCAAACCAAACTAAACATAAATCACTTGACATCTGACAAAACGACCACCAGCTAAAAAAAAATATGGCCAACTTTTATTACTAAAAAAAAGCATCCGATATATATATATATATATGAATCGACGATAAAAAGAGCGTCTACAGTGTAAGCATTGCTGAATACTGTGACTTAGCACGTTTGGGAAAACAGCGCAACTTGCTTATACAAATTATACAACGCTAGTAATAATATTCTGAATACAAATTCAAACAATATTAGCACTAAAAACAGTATCTCTACACACACAAAAAAAATGTTTGCAGCTATTAAGTATCTTATTTGTTTTAAAATTTCAAATTAATTAAAGTTTTAATTGTCTCAACTACACATTTAATTGAAAATAAATACAAATATTTCCAATTAATTAATTAACTAAATCAATCAGATGCGTTATTGAATTAATTAAAAATTTTATTAAATTTCAAACCGAAAATAAAAAATAAAACTTTAACAGGCGCACTTATAAATATAAAAATATATATTTTTTTAATTAAAAAAACTTATTTTTATTTCAACTATTTTAAAAAATTATTTCACAAAAATAAAATTTGTTTAACTATTTTTATATAAAACATAAAATACAGAGAATAATGACCGCCTGGTTATAATTTATATTTAAATAAATAATTATTTATACTTTTTTTCAACTTAATTTTTATTGTTTAAGCTAAAAGGAAACCTCCATCATAAACTAAATTTCATGTATATTGGCATAATAATTTTCTGTGCGTGAATATACCATAAATATTAACAAATTATAACAATTATTCATATTTAACTACATGATATATGAGAGGATTACATTGTGATATGCATTAAATTATGATCCGAAAAAGAAAAATAAATATTTGTTTTTTATAAATTTATTCTTTTTGGAGCCTTAATTCATTTTTATGCATTTTTAGTGGAAATTAAAAAAATCTGATATTAAATACAATTAATGTTATTGAAAATTTGAAATATGATTCCAAATCCTAAACTTTATAAATTTCTATAAATAATAAAAAAAAAACCCAATTTTTATTGCTCAATTGCCCAATATTGGAATACTATAAAAGTCGAATGCCGTTATGTGATCAGTTAATTTAATAATCGTTACACTCGGTGAATGTCAGTTATAATGCGCCTTCTCACGAAGACGATAAGTTATGAAATCAAGTAGTTTATACTTCTATTAAGGGTTATCAGATTATTTTAATAGTTGAATCTCTAAATTAAAATTTTTATTCCCAAAAATCCCACTGAATATAATAATACAGCTATTTAGTACGTAACTCTGTGCAATATTTTCACCCAGTGGTAAGAGCAGCGTTGTTTATTTGTCTGTTGTCTGTTTTCGTATTAATTGGCAACATTATAATAGTGTTGCCACATCCGTCTTTTTAAATTATTATGTTTGCATTAAATTGCACTTCCGGTATTTGAATTAACAACCACTATAACATTTATTTTTTTTTTTTAATAATTTCTTCTACAATTAACGACATAAAAACATTGTTGCAAATAAGCATGTATGGATATGTGTATATAAGTATTTTATATGTATGTGTGTTTATTTATTTAAATTTAAATTTTTGTTTTTTGATAAGTTTGTATGACCAATTGTTTAAATAAATGTGTTTGCATTTATTTATTTGCAGTGTGAGAAAATTTAAAATACATTTACGCACAATGCGTAAATAATTGTTGAATGAAGTACAGCAGTCGCAGGAAGGAGTGTGTGGTATTATTGGCTTTGATTCAGCAACAACAAACAAAAAACGCTAAGTAGGCTCTAAAGAAACATTGATTGCCAAAGCATCAATTAAATGCCTGGTTTTTGACATTTAACCCGTTTTCATGGTTTATTAAAGATTCTTTAATTAGGTCTGTTCGTGTATTGAAAAAAAAAATAATAGTAGAAATTAAAAAATATCTCGATGTTTTATTTTATTTTAAATTTAAATTTCAGATTTAAAACATAAATTTCGTTCTTAAATTTAATATTTCGTTAATTTATATTCCTCATGTTTGTATGTCAATAACTAAAAAAAATCCTTGTAAATATCTTCTTGTTTTTTTGAAATTTTAATTTTTAAAGCACATATTTTTCACTTGATTTCGTGCCCTAAAATGTTGCTGGACATCACTGTTTAAGCTTAAAACGTTTGTTATTGTGATTTTTTTTGCTGTTGCTCAACCAATGGCTAATTGCTGGTAATCAATTGTTAACATTTTTAATGTGCTGGATTTATATTGTTGGCTTTTTTATGGATTTTATTTTGTATATAAATTTTATATACTGCTGTTGACACATACGCATACACACACACACATACACTCTGGCATATTTTAATAATACAAACATTAATCTGCACACACACATGCACTGAGGTTTTGTATTTTTATGTTGTTAAATCGACTCTTCTTCTGTATGCATTTATTATTTCTGCATTAATTGTATTAACCTTTTGACTTTAAGTTATTAGTAGATTGAATAAAGTTGTTATTGGTGTTATTGGTATTTTATTTTTATTTTATTTTTGTTGTCATAATCTACAGTTCAGCTCAAACGTGTAATCGATTTGCTCTTAAATTTCTTTATTTATAATTTTCAGAATTGTAAATAAAAACTGTAAATTGATGAAAATATAATAATTATTTTATTATTGAACCTTTTTAATATTTTATGAGTAATTTATTAATTAAGCACTAAACTTTATTTCTATTTTTCCAACCAATGTATTTAATTTCTAATTCTTTTTATTTTTTGATTTATTAGAAAGATTGTGTTTATTCTGTTAGAAACTTATCTCTAATTTTGTATGCAATTTAAACCATTTCAAAAGATCATTTTACTTTCATCTGAAAATCACATATTGTATTGTTTAATTTCTAATTCTTTTTATTAAGTTACTTCATTGACACAAATAAAAAGTTTAAATATTTTAATTCTTAATTATTATTATTATCATTTTATCAAGATCACTTAGTTTAATTTAAATTCACTTTACTTTAACTCTTCATTTTTTGGCTGCCAAACGTTATTGAATGATTTCCTCTCGCCGCTCTGCCTTTTATACCCTCCAAAAGCTTGCGGTTTTCTTCCTTTGAAAAAAACCCGCCAGTTTTCCAATTCAGCGACTGTGTTGCCATCGTGGCATATTTTGTCCATAAACATGGACACAATGGTTTGGCGAAATATCGGGAAATAAGATTAACTGAATTTTTTATAAAAAAAAGAACTAATGCTTAATTAATAAATCACTAATAAATTGATAAAAAAATATTAAATAATAAAAACTATATAAAAAAAAATTAAATTGATTAAAAATGATTGATGAAAATATTTAATTAAAATATTTAAATATTTCACTTGCCAATTAAAAAATAAAACAAGTGGCTATTTTAAATTGTTAAGTATTTTTAGTAACTTTATCTTAATTTAACTTCAATTTTTTACTGTTAACAAAACTGTGAACTTCCAGAAATAGGATCATTTATTACCAAGAAACAGCATTTAGAATTAGCAAAAACACATACACATATAAGCATATACCCTGCAAACATATAGTATTGTAAAATTTACTATAAAAAGATGTGAGTACATGCGTGATCAAATTTACGTCAGTACCTAGATTTATATCTGTACCTAGCTGTGTAAGCCATAACCAGATAGACGTGGACCATTAATTGTGTTCATTGTGAATGAACCAACCCATACAACTCATACGAAATTCTTTATACAATTTTCTCTTTTTGATGATGCCATCCAATATTTAGACGAAATATTGTTAATTACCATAAAAATTATATAATTTAAATTATATAATTATAAGCAATAAGTATAGTTATTTGACGTTTTTAATTTTTTATAAGTAATTTAGTGTTCAAGCGAAAGTTGTTTCATACACAAAATTAGGATAATTTTTTTTTTTTTGGTTTTTCACTATTTCAGGAAAAAAAAAGTGTAAAAAGTGTGATTGAGCAATAAATTACTTTTATATTCTATTAATATATTATATATATATATATATTAAGAATTATGAGATATTTAAAAAATAAACTTTTATATTTAAAAATCTATCTAGAAAAACAAGAAATTAGTTTATTTTTTTAGTACATATTTATTTAATAGATATCAAATTCAGTTTAAAATGAATGCTACTGCAATATATTTAATGGGATCCTTAACTAATGTAACGGTTTTATTCGACGTATGGGCCACCATTTATATTTCGTTGTTTTTTAATTATATGTGTTTATAATTTTATAATTTATTTTTTAACCTCTTATTAAAATGTTTCGATATAGGAAATAATAACATCACAATAATATGTTTATGGGCTTTGAAAAATTTTCCTCCAACTGTCACCCAGATGAAACAAAAGCGTAACTTTTATAATAAACAATTCTTTATGTATTTAACGGGCACTTAAACATCTGTATACACATATCTTTTTATAAATTTATTTATTTAAACGTGTGTATGTATGCATGTTTTCATGTTTTTTGTAACAGAAATGCATGTGTTTAAGTACATGTTTAATGTAATTGTTGATGTATACTTGATTACCTCTGTGGCGTATACATAACATTATGTTGTCACACGGCATGATTAAACCATTCCGTCATTTACAAACATTTTTAGTCGTCATCATCATCATACACAGCTCCCAGCATAACATAATATCAGCCATACAGATATCCCCTGAATAGTTCGTTGCAATTGTATGCATGTTTGTAAAATTATTATTAAATTATTTTTAAAATGCTTCACAAGGGTTGACAGTGTTCGTTTGTATAACATTTAAGTCATGTCATCATAACCGCACATCGTTTACAAGTATACTTTTACACTAGTCTCTTTGTGTTTTGGTGTTTTATTTAAAAAAAAATAATTTTTATGTACGTTCGTTATAATTAAATCATCTAGTTTATTATTCGTGTTTTATTATCATTTTATATTTGACTGTTTTCATTCATTTCATATTCATTGCTTATTAAATAAAAAATTTTGGAATATTTTTTCCACATAAACGAATTTAAATTATGCCTGTATTATTCGAGAAGATAGATTTCATTAATTATATTGTAATTTATTATGTTCGAATTTTTGAAAAGCATATAAAACATGATTTTGTTACCTTAAACATTTAAAAAGTTAAGGCGAATAAGAATTGTCTTATCTTATCAGTAGCTTAAAAAACACGTATGAAAATTAATATTAACAATTATATAAACATTAATAATAATATTGTTACGTTTATACCTTTTATAAACGTTTTGTTGTAAGTTCTTTATTGCAAAAGAATAAACACCAGCTTTTAGAGTTTTTAAATAATAACAATTTTATTATTTACTTTAACTACACAAAGTTGACACAGAACAATTTACTTAAAAATGCACGTCTTCACTTGATGAGGTTTAATTTTCTGATTGATTATCCACTCAGATGCTCTTCCCCTATTTATACTTGTCCAATTAGAATCTAGAAGATTTAAGAATCTTCTACTCCCTTTGTATCGCTTTTTGTTTTTGTAAGTTGTTTATTAGTTGTGTAGGCGCCTGCTTGACCTGTTTTTATGCTGATAAGGTTTCTGCTTGGGATTTATTTCAATACATTTGTTGTTGCTTTTGTAAAAAAGGGTTTCTTAGACAACTACGCAGATGATAAACAACTGTATATTTGTTGTTGTAAAATTAGTTTTTGTCTTGCACGTTTAAATGATAAGCAGCATGCCAGGCAGTTAGTAAACAGCATATCAAATTGTAGTTGTGTGTGTGTGTGTGTGTGTATAAACCTCTACGCAGTTTGTAACCAGTAGTTTTCTTTATTGCTTAATTGTTTTATTTTAAATCTTAAGCAAGACATATTCGTAACAATATAAACCTCAATATTTACCTTAATATATACACTTAATTGTGTTAACACTAACATTAATGTCAACATCAATTTATTCATTAATATTAACATTAACAATAGCATAAAAATTCATATTAGCATTAAGATTAACAATAATAATAACGTTCTTTAATACTAACATTAACATTAACGTTAATATCAGCATTAGCGTTAACATCAAATATTAATTCTTTAGTAAATTTTCTATTCTCAGAAATGTTCGATTTAGAAAGTTAGTGCCCATAAGAGATGCAACTCTACCTGGAGACTCGGAACGTAGTTCTCTGCCTCCCATCCCATAGCCACGCCATTAAATTATATGAACGACATCCCCTAGCGTTGTTGCCCGCATTACCGGTTAGAAAGAAAAAATGTTTTTATCTCTTCATTATGACACATGCTATAGAAAATCAATGTACTTGCACTAATGACACAATTGCCAGTGATGACATCTATAAATACCTTCAAAGCTTTCTGTACAAACACTAAAACAGTTTACATCCCCTTATCATCACAGAAGTGATAAGCTTCTTTTACTCTTCAGTAAAACATTCTTTAATTTTTAAATCATGGGTTTTTCTTTTCTTTGGGCATGATTTTACGTCAACCCGCGACAAATTTGGTTTATAAACACTATTGTAAAAAAAAATTAATTAAACTAAAAATAAAAGGAGGCAGCGCATTTCACAAAGCATGTGTTACTATGATGTCCCATGATAGCAATAGGTTTTAAAGAACAAGATTATAAAAAGTAAAAGGGGCCACTGCATAGAAGTAATTTACACTTTTATGACCTTTTCTTTTGAACCTTAGTAGATATGCGAATTAAATTTTAAAAGCATGTAAGTAACTTAGGGTATCTGGTGCTGTATCAACTAACAAAATTTAAGGTCTGCTCCAGACAAACAGTAGTCGTAATGTGAATAAGTATATGCTTGGAGATTTGTGCAGTTTAAATTTCTTTTTTGACCCCCGATCGCCATTCTTATTTTGCAAAAATTATTTTAAAAAAATTCTTTCTAAAACATTACTTAAAATAGTATGTTTGTTGTTATACTTAAACAGTTAGATCTCTATTATTATTAATAATAATAATAATATTACTAAAATTTTAAAGACAAAAAAAACGACTGTTATCGCATAGGAAAATTACTGATTCTGATGACTTCTTTTTTCTTAAGTTCTCTAGTCATGTGCATTAACCTCTCTCAGCTGTCACATTAGCTGTTTGGAATACTTAAATAAGATGTGACAAAATGTTAAACTCTGAAAAAACCAATGCCCATAACTCGAAATTGAAAACAAAAAATATCTAATCATTACTTGATATCTTTTTTTAAGAGTATCTATTCACAGTCTTAAGGATTTTTAGCAGTTCTTGACAAGGCAAAACAAAAAAATTAAAGCAATATATTACTAAACATTTTCGCGGTGTAAACAAACTTAATTTTATTTTTAATTTCTTAAAATTTTTCAAGTAGTTTTTGGTCGCTAAATCTTCGTTTTTTACAAATATAAAATTCTAATGGACAGTTCATAATTACTCGAAACCCACCAACTATTTTTAGTTTCAATAACCTAACCAGAACTAAACTAATAAGGAAACGAACGATTTTCTTTTAAAAACCTGCAAAACAAAGTTCCACATCTGCAAAGTGCTGAGAATAACAGCCACAGTTAAAGCTTTTTCTCAATAAATCACTCTCCCTCGCTCAATTATAATTGTGCGTTCAAAATTTCCACTCACAAATCCCAGGCTCTCTCTCTCTCACTCTCTTTTTTTGTTATTTAACTAAAATTCAACCGTTCGCCGGCAATAACAATACTAACTTACTTTGCTATACAGTTATTTTCTTGTTCCAGTACAACGTCTCCAACTCTTGTTTAGTTTCTCATCTTCGAAATTCTAAGTAGAAGAAGATAAATATAACAACTCACAAATATATGTGGGTGGTGCCTAACAAAACACATACTAATGCATTAAGAGAATCAAAACAAATAGAAAAACAAAAGAACACAACAAAAACACTCTTTGTATTGTTAAATGTATAAGCAGATGTGTGTGTGTGTGGTTGTGTGATTTTAGATGTGGTTAAATTTTGTTTTCTTTTACATACATACATGCATACACATAGTTATGCATATGTAAATGAGTGCTTCTGTTGACTGCTTTGTTTTTTTTTTTTCTTCTTTTGTTGCTGTTGGTAAAACAGTTTCTTGTACATTTATTAGTATATGATGTATATATGTATGTAGTTGTAAATTGCCAGTAGTATAGAATAAAATATATTTTATGAGCATGACTCCTAGTGATTATTTTTCCTTTCTATTTCTTTTTCTTCATCCCTAAACAATTCATTCCTTTGGCATTAAACAATTTTTCAAGCAAATAAGACTCCTATAAGTATATAATGTATTGGAGAATTTTTGAGTTGCTTAAACTGGATTGGAATAAATTAAATAAAAGTTAATAAATATACTGCATACGTATATAAAGGAGACAACTTACCGTAATATGCCTAGAGTGTATTTGTGTATTTATGTGTGTGTTTATCTAAACTTAACACGTTTCTATTTTATATTATTTACTTGCATTGTATCATCCTGCAAATATGAAGAATACGGTCGTGATAATGATAATTTTTTTCCCCGTTCACTTAAAAGGTCACAGAGATCGTACAACGAACTTTTTGAATTGTTGAGGGCCAACAGAAAATGTATTTTAAATCAACATTAAAATATTTTACTTGTTAAGCCAAGGTATTTTGTCATTGTTATTAAATGCATAAGTAAGGTAAAGTTACGTTTTATTCGACGTCATTTAATATCTAATATCAGATATATTCAAAATATAATGAATTTTTGCTATACCGTTACATGCTTCTTCAATATATTTTTTTAGAATTAGATATAAATATTTAAAGAAATTGATTATGTCGAGCTGCATAGTGCTGGTTAAAGCAAATATCGCCTAAAACCTTAAATTGAAAAAAATTGCTTAGCAACTTTACTTATTTCGCTTTAATTCCTTTAAGTATGCAACATTGTTTGCTGTTTGAACAATTTTCGATTTGTTTAAAAGTTGCCCGTGTTGTTCATATTGTTACGGATGAGTCTTGCTTAAAATAAAATAATTAAGTAATAAAGTAAACAACCGGGTATGCTGTGTAGCTTGCTAAGAAAACTTATATACGCAAGACAACAACGACTTTCTAGTTACAAACTGCGTGGAAATTTTATACATGCAATACGACAACAATCCGGTATGCTGTTTACTAACTGCGTAGTTTTCTAAGAAAACTTATGTACACAAGACAACCAAAACTATCTTAAAATAAATTACAGGAAGAAACTTTATCATTATAAAAACAAAAACAAAAATACACACAGGCCTACAGACGCCTATCCAATGAATGAATAACATAACAAAATGTGATACAAAGGGAGTAGAAGATTCTTAATTTTTCTAAACCTCTAGTGGACAAATACAAAAGGCAGCGTCTGAGTGGATAGTTAATTAGTTGAAAAATAAACCTCGTGAAGTAAAGACGTGCATCTTAAGTAGTGTAGTTCTGTAGTATCAACTTTGTGCGTAGTTAAAGTAAATAAACTCGTAATTAATTTAAAAACTCTAAAATCTGCTGTTATTTATTTTGCAATAAAGAACTCACAACAAAACGTTTATAAAAGGTATAAACGTAACAATATTATTAAAGGGTATCTAGAATTGTTGGATTGGAATTCTAAAACGGTTAAGTTATAATTACTTGGCCAGAGTAATTTTGAGACACGAATGAAGGATAAATTAGACTTAATAATTAATCTTTTATTTTAACTGGAACTTGTCTGTGGATTCCGCACCTTATATTTTTTTAAATAATTATCTTTATTTTTAATAGAAACTCTTTATGATTTAATATATTGAAGTTTCTTCATTCCGCAGAGGGAAACAAATGGATGTGATATTATTCGATCGGTGATTCAAAACAAACTCAACTTTATTCAAAATGTTTCGATTTTAACAAGTCAGCTTTTTTATAAAAATTCAAGAACGTAAACAAATTAAAAATTGAAAATATTTATGTTAATTAACCAGATATGCAAGTTTACTTATTTTTATTATAAGTTTTCAGGGGAAATACAATTATCGATAAGTATAATACTAGTAAATAATTTAAACGTAAGTATATTAATATAATAGTTATAATTTTTTTTTTTTTGACCTTTTTTAATATTTTTTAGTAATTAATTTAAAGCACTAGGTCAATTTTAATAAAAAATGTTAAAAAACTTTTATTTTTTATTAATTTTTCGATATTTCGCCACACCGTTGGTTGGCATCATCAGGAACAACAAAAATAATAATAAACAAACAAATTAATTAATATTAAATTCTATGTTCAAACATAAGTAATAATTCTCCATGTATTAAGTATAGCTGATTATATTTCCCAGTTGGAAAAATTTGTTGTCAGATACGTTTGGTTTTTAAAAAACGCGAAGTATTGTCGTTAATTTTATAAAATTTGTTTTTTATTTTCTGTTATTATTTTTGTTTTGTACTTTGTTCTATTGAAATGAAAGAAGAAGAAGAAACTTTAGATAACAAAGTTATCATAATTTCACTTAACAACCGAAAATTCACTACAGCATCACATTTTCGCAAAAACTTCAACAAAAAGTTTTCATACAAAAATAAAAACTATCAATAATTTATAAGTTCTCTAAAGATCCAAGCTTCGAGAATAATTAAATCTCTATTCACCAAAAATCGGTTACTGAATCATTTTTAATTATTTATTTTTATACTATTCACCAGTATTCAATAAGTATTTAAAGGGTTCTTCGACAAGAAGTTTGTTTTCTAAAATAATGATGATAAATAAGAGAAAAGTTCGGCAATTATGAATGAAAAATGATATCTACCAAATTTCCACCACAACCACGCTGACAGATGTCGATTAAAATATTTCATCACTTTTTGGCAAAATAGCCCATGTTCTTAGCATTTTGGACGGGTATCTTTGAAGAATTTCAATATATGAGTTGCTAGCGGTTCCCCAAAGTTGTATGCCGTAAGTTCAGACTGGTTTTATTATAGTTTTGTACAATATTATTTTGTTCTCTAATGTCAGGGTAGATTTGGGTCCAAAAAGCCAATACATTTTCTTTGACTTATTGTTAAGTTGTTAACGTGTTCTTGTAATTGTGCTCTTTAACCTTCTGTCCAGGCAAAGACCTAAGTACTTTACATTATTTGCTTGTGGAAAAGTTGATCGATTTAAGGTTATTGGAACTTGAACAGATTTATCTGTGTTGATCTGAATATTCTATTTATTTAACCATTCCTCTACTATGTTCAAACAGTGTCTTGGGGGTAAAAGGGAGCCCAGGCCCGTTCAAGGCTAGTAGGAGTAATTTGGACAATCCACTATATTTCCACGGGAATCAGTAGCCCGCAGAGTTCCGCTATTTGTCTCTTTAGGCATTTAGCTGTTCTCTGGCTGATTATTGAGGTAGGCCCTTTTGGGAGTATCGTGGTGGCTGTGTTTCGAGGCCCTCGTGAGAGTTTGTGGGTCGGATCATTCACAATGAATGGTTCAGGTCCAGTGAGTATGAATGCCGTCGTGTTCTTAACTATATTAAGCTTAATGCGTTCTGGACCAGGAGTTGGATAGTCTCCAACTCTTTAGCAAGGAGTGAAGGCTGCGGCTTTCGAAATTGCAACTAGGAGTGACCGGAGGATATACGTATTCGAATGCCTTCTAGGGCGAGGATGGCGCTACATACCATCCACAGTGGTAATGGCCACCATCTGGTTAAGGCTCACGGCCAGGTACAGATGTAAACCTTATCACGTCATACCCTGATAAGTGAAAATGAGCATTGTCTGCAAAAAATATTTTTTCAGAAAAAACAACCGGTTGTTCCTGAACGAATTAAGCGAATCTACGGCGATATGAATAGTCGATCGTCTTCAATTCCTTTACCAGTTGAACCTTGTAAGGCTTCAAAGTCAAATTCTTATGCAAATTTTGGCATGTGATGCTTTTGGATAACTCCAAATGTTGAGAACCTCAAGGAATTAAAAAATTTTGATCTGCTTAAAGCAGCAGGCTCACGGCTGCGATGTTTTCAGTTGAACGACTCGGTGGAACACGTGTTGGTGTTTGTACATTTCCGTTCGAGCCTGTCGACTCGAATTTAGCAACCAAATGCTTAATAGCGGTTTCAGTGTTCTCCAAAAGTATCACGAATTTTACGAAATGTAACTTTAACAGAACTACCATTTTCGTAGTGAATTTTAGTTATTTTAATGCGATTTTCGTGCGAAGTTGAACTCATTGTAACAAATGCCAATGCATCTGCTACAAAAAACTAAAGCCATTATGTTGTTGGCGCTACCACAAGTGAAAAACAAATTTGTTGTTGAAAAAACCCGATACAATCTTGATTCTTATGCGTAGGAAATACAATTTAGCGATGTCCATTTGTTCGTCCGTAATTTGGTAGAAATTAGTTTTGTCAAGGCCATAGAAGATTTACCGAAAATTTTTAGCCGACCATTCTGTTTCGAAAGAAATGCTATAGAATTTTCTTTTCAGTGAAGATATAGTCCCACAATAGGCGTGGCCTCTATTTTGCTTACATTGTTAAGATCTTATTGTTTCTTTCTTAAAGCTTTTTTTTGTTTTTCTTTGTTGTATTGAAAACCAAAATTTAAAAAAAAATCTCAATTAGTAGGAAGTCGGAATTTCACAAAACAATTGAAATTATACCAATATTTAAAAACAAAAAATTAAAAGTTTTAATTTCATTAAAAGCTAAAAATTCATAAAAAAAAACTTTGGACAGATTTATCACAAGTTCTACGCCTGCTTCCTCTTTATTGTCAGACGGCTGCACTTTGTCTTACTTATATTTATTATCTTGAACTTCCATTTACCTATGTTTATTAAGGATATCAAATCTCAGAGCTAAGCGCTATTTCCGTCTTATAAAACCAAAGTTCTAAGTCCAAGTGTATGACTGCAAAGTCGAAGCCAAAAATTTGTTCTTTTTAAAATTTTTCCTTTAAAAATCTGCTTATAAAATAAGAAGGCCTTTGAAATTGTTGAGTTTTATATAATTTTTTTAAACCATGCAGTCATTTATTTTGGTACTTAAAGTACAATAGCTGGAGACAACCTTTTTTCTCAACTCCAATTGAACTTTTACCTGGTTCATCAAATGTTATCTTAACTTACTAAAATACTTTTCAGTTCAACTTCTTAATAAAAACATAAGATTTATTTTGAGCCAAAACCCCAAGAGCTGAGAACAAACGCCCTTTTTGAAAGTCGTTTGCAATGCTGGGCTATTTAATCTAAATGGTTGGTTGGCTTTGAATTTGATGACTCTTATTTTGTTTTTAGCCAGTTATTGCAAAATACATTTAATTTATTTAGAGAAATACATTGAAATTTATGCAAAGTATTAAAAATGACCTTGACAGAAATAAATTGTATTCAAGGGCATTTTAAACATAAGCGGCTTGATTTGAAATGTGAGGCAAAAAGCACTAAGATGTGAAGGTAATTGAAATGTCTGCGAAATGTAAACTTTCAAAGGACCACTGGCAAAATTTCAGGCAAAAAATAGTAAAAAAAAAAATTTGTAAAAAAAAGAAATCCTTTTCTTTCAACGAAGTGCATTCATCATCATGAATGAGAAAAGAAAAATCCCTACTGCCCGAATTTAATCTATAGAGGTTGCTTGAGCATCCCCAGTAAGGTTGTACGACGGCCTTTATTTAGCTTGATTTACAAGAATTTTTTAATAATTCCTAGTTTTTTAACAAAACAATTATTTGGGTAAGAGAAATCTATCGATTTGATAACGAGTATTTTTAGAGGGTTTTATGAATTTTGATCGATAAAAAAACAACAACAACATTTCTAAAATGTATAAAATTAAATTTTATAAAAGTAAATCAATCGATTTATATCATCATCATCTTGTCAAAAACGAGTAAACCTTCTGGTAAAATATTATGGTCAAGTTCACTTTTAGCACACTTGTTTATTTAAGTAATTTATAATTCATCGGAATCAATCTAAGCAATTTTATTTCGTTCTTGATTCCTTCAAATAAATATCTCATGATATTCTCGCAAAATATTTATTACAAAAATATTCATTAAGAGCATATTTACATTGCAATTTCACTAATGCTCAAGTAGCTTATCAGCGAATTTTAACTCTAATATTGTATAGAAAACCTAAAAGTCTTATATCCAAAGCCAAACTGAGCAATAGTGAAATGCAATATGAATATGCGCTCCCCCGCAGTAATACATTTCAAATGTTTTTGTTTGAATAAATGTTTAATAAATATTTTTGTAATAAGCAATTTTATTATTCGTGCTTGATTCCTTTAAATATTTCATAATATTCTCATAAAATATTTATTACAAAAATTTTTATTAAAATAAACATTTTATGATATTCTCATAAAACATTTATTCCAACAAAAATAAAAAATATTTGAAATGTATTACTGCGGGGGAGAGCATATCCATATTGCAATTTCACTATTGCTCACATAGCTCATCAGTGAATTTTACCCCAATATTGTATAGAAAAACCTAAAAGTAAGACTGATTTCATGAGAATTTTTCCATAAAATCAATATAGCATAGACAGCAAGACTCAAAAACACTTCTATACAAACACAGCAAAACATTTCAAAACAATGTTTATTTTTTAATAAAAATTTTTGTAATAAATATTTCGTGAGAATATCATGAAATATTTATTTAAAGGAATCAAGCATGAATAATAAAATTGCTTAGATTGAAAATGATTCCGATGAATAAAATACTTATTTTTGTAATAAATATTTTGTGAGAATATCATGACATATTTATTTGTAGGAATCAAGCACGAAATAAAATTGCTTAGACTAGTTATATTATTTTTAATTTTTTTGAAGAACGTCAAGCGTTGCAGAAATATTAACCTGGCAGCTCTACGACCCACACAGAAGTATTAGTGGCATTGTCTATCATTCTACACAAATGTTTAACTGAATTAAGACTTGGCGGTAGATCTGCATTCTCTTCTATAAAATTCACATAAGCTTTTTAACGGCTGACCAATTAAATTTCTCTTCAGCAGGTTCAGTAATTAAAATTTTCTATAAAACGTTTTTAACAACCAAATTTAACTTACTGTAGTGCCTATCAAGGCTGTAAATGCACACCTTGACAAAAAAAATACTAAATCTGAGTATCGGGCATGTTCTGAAAATCACTTTTTCGTTTAGTGATTTGAAATCACTGAAATGGTGTTCTGCGCACAAACATTTTTGAATTCTTATGATTTAAAACCAGTCAGTTAACAGCCTAACGATTTTAAATCACTTGAAGCTTTTTTCAGACTTTTTCTTCGAACCCAACAGTGAAACCATCACATACACTTAATATGATTTGTTCTTAATTTATTTTAGTAATTAAGTTAATTTTTTTACACATAAAAACTTTAAAATTCACAAATTTAGCAAGACGCTGTATTTCTCCTGGATTTTTTTTCTTTTTAATGTAATTATAGCCAATGAATTTGCTCTGTAGGCATTTTACACTTTATACAAAGACACGATATAAAATTTTTCTGATCATTTTCTTCAAGCTCGTAATTTAGAACAATGAAAATCACTACTAAAAATTAAAAATCTCGTGGTTTTCAGAAATCACTCTCGTGATTTGAAAATCGTTCGTGATTTGAAATCAAGTGATTTTCAGAACATGCCTGTATAAATGTTATTTACCTCATCCTACTACTTGAGGCAATAGTACTTTTTTGGTGCAATCGCTAAATTTTTCCACATAAAATTAATTTTGATCAGCAACTGTTGATTGTCTGTACTCACTAGAAAATGAATAACCTGCAGTTATGTTTAGTATACCGATCAGTTAAATATATTTTCTGAAATTTTGGTATTAAAAATTACCATAATTGGTTAGGCAAAACTTGAAACTAAAGCAAAATATTGCTTATATTATTTCTTTATATAAGAAATGTTATGGATGCGTCTTGCTTAAGTTTTTAAAGCAAATAATTAAGTAATAAAGTAAACAACTAGGATGACACCACCTACAAATTGCAATGTTCGTATAGTTATGTGCTTGACACTGGGATGGCTTTGTTGCATAGCAACTGAAAAAATCTCGTGGCTACTGACAAAATTCATTATAAAATAGCCATTTAACCTAACTGTGTAGTTTGCTAAGAAAACTTATGCAAGACAACAACAACTTTCTAGTTACAAACTGCGTGGAAATTTTATACACGCAAAGCAACAACAATAGAGTATGCTGTTTACTAACTGCGTAGTTTTTTTAAGAAAACTTATGTACACAAGACAACAACAACTTTCTAGTTAGAAACTGCGTGGCAATTTTATATACGCAAAACAACAAAAATCGGGTATGCTGTTTACTAACTGCGTAGTTTTTTTTAGAAAACTTATGTACACAAGACAAGAACAACTATCTTAAAATAAATTTCAGGAAGAAAATGTGATACAAAGGGAGTGGAAGATTCCTTATTATTCTAGACATCTAGTTGACAAATATAAAAAGGCAGCGTCTGAGTTAATAGTTAGTTGGTTGAAAAATAAACATCGTGCAGTGAAGACGTGCATCTTAAGTAAATTGTTCTGTAGTGTCAACTTTGTGTGTAGTTAAAGTAAATAAACCTGTAATTAGTTTAAAAACTCTAATCTGGTGTTATTTATTTTGCAATAACGAAATCAGCAACAACAAAACGTTTATAAAAGGTATAAACGTAACAATATATTTTTATTCTTTATATTATTTCCAAAAAAAATGAAGAATAACCACATATTTCAAATTATTATTATTCATGAAAAAATCACAATTTTAAAAAAAAATATTTTAAATTTCTGCAATAAATTAAAATTTCAGCAAAATATTTTATATTAAGCAAAAAGACCAAATTTAAAAAAGTGACTTTTTTCATTATAGAAAAAAAAATTCAACAATTTTTCCTACACTCCAAATTCATAGTTCTTAAATTGTGTTTACAACTGGAATAAACTTTGAGGAAATGCCGATTGAATAAATGAATTGATTTGCCGAAATTGCACAAATAATTGTGTTAAAACCAGAACTTAATCAAAAAGCAAAATACAACAAATTTGCGAATACACCTAAACATCACTACAAATCGAATAAAAAAACAAACCGCTTCTTTTTTACTTTTCATTAATGCGAAGTTAGTTGTTATCGGACCAACTTTATAAAGGGTGGGTAAATTAGAGGCTAGTAAGTAAATTGTCTGTCAAATGATTAAATATCAATAATTAAGCTGTCATCCATTGGCATTTATTTAGCAAAAAATTTAAATATTTTAAGCATGGAGCAAAGGATGTTAATTGTGAAAATTTACAATACAAATGGTGAACATTGCACTTAATCACCTTGTAAAATTCGAAAAGCTTTTCGTCATAATCAGAGTCCTTTTAAAACCGCTGTATGTAAACTTATCCCTAAATTCGGTATTCAAAATATTATTGCTGACAATATACCTAAACAATACGTTCGTAGTGGCAGTAGTGATACAAACATAGCGGCTGTACAGCAAAGTGTTCGCAACAATTTGGCATCACCAGAGGCACTTTGCGCAATATTTTGCATAAAAATCTTCATCTTCACGATTATAAAGTTCAACTCGTTGAAGAATTAAAGCTGACTGACCATTGTTTACGTCGAACGTTTGTAAATTGACTGTTTGAAAAACTGAATGTACAACACATTTTTTAACAAAATCATCTTTAGTGATGCGGCTTATTAATAAGACAGTAATGTAAACCAATAATCTTCAAAAAACCATTACATCCAAAGAAAGTGACCGTAGTGTGGTGCGGCTTGTAGTCAGGCGGCATTATTGCCTAGTATTTTTTCGAAAGCAATTTTTGTGGTCACACTTGGCTAATGTTGACATCAAAGGCCTTTGGCTTCAGAAAGACATTACCACAAGCCACCCAAACAATTTATTTATTGAAATTGGCAGCCTCGTTCTTGTCATTTAAAAAAATTTTAAACTAAAAATTCTTAATTTTTTTTTATGAATTATTTTATTATTTATTGTTTTATTGCTTATCTAAGCAAATAGATTTTTTGACAGTTGATTTACAAGTAAAGAATTTGAAGAATGCGTGTATTTGTGTTAAAATATTAATATTTTGGTTACTTTTAAGGAAAATTGTAAATAAAAATTTAGATCTGTCATTTTTGTTATTGTTTTATTGCGTATAAAACAAAAAATTTTTGTGCAAATAAACCACAGCTTTCGAAAAAGATAATATTACTTTTATTCCTTTGACCCAGTTTACATTGTGCAACTTTTGTCGCTGCAACTCGTACTTTATTGTTGTAAATAATGGGAGTAAAGAGAATAGGGGAAGAGAGTAACTCTATCACTATTCTCTTTACACACATTATTTACAACAACAAACTACGAGTTGCAGCGACAAAAGTTGCACAATGTAAACTGGGTCTTTAATAAACATGAATTAACTCGACGATGTTTGTACTTGAACTAACTTTATTGTACAGCGAGGGTTCTTATATATCTGTTTTGAACGGTTCACGCATGTACAAGAACATTCTATTTCAGCTCCTTCACATATTCTTGTTGTTATCATCATTCAATGTAGGCGCTTGTTTGGCTGTGTGTTTTTTCGTTCTGTCTTAGTTGTTTTTATTTTATTTCGTGGAATTTTTCATAAGCATGTTGTTGTTGTTTTATGGGCATAAGGTTTCCTAGAAACTTGGCAATTTGTAAAAAGATACAATAGGTCATTTCATGTACTGACAATTAGTTTCTTTTAAAACTTAAACAAAGCATCTTCGCAAGAATATAAACAACCTAAACTTACTTGAATTTAATCGTACTGATTATCATTTCACATTGTGAAAAATACATTTAATAAACACATCGAAACAAACAATTTTTTGTTCCAATAATAATCTCGTAAAATTTCATAATTATCTACCAGCCGTGGTGCATAGAAATTTTTTTTATATCTTTAATCATAATATAATTAATATTGAAATATGCATTAATATTGTTATGCATTTCATTGCAAATGACTTATTGTGACTTAAATACTATGACTTAGCTTGTTCGGTTTTTTGTAAGTATATATAAGTGCAGACAATTTTTATTTAATATCTGCATTAACAGCTTATTGGTGTTTTATTTATAACACCAATTGGCGCTTCGGTCTTTAATAATTCCATTTCTTTTTTAATATCTTATGTTTTTTTAATAAGATTTGATTTGTTCGGCGCTTTGTTGCAGTAAAGTTTTCTTCTTAAAACACATAAAAATTATTTATAAGTGTATACGTATGTGTGTTTGTGAAGCTTGAAAACGGCAATTGCAGGCAATACAGCAATAAAACAAACAATACTATTAAGAAACTTTTAAACTATACAGGATTGAAAGAATTTATGGTAAAAATCTTGTCAATACATAAATATACTGTTACGTTTATATCTTTTATAAATGATTTGTTGTGAGTTCTTAATTGCAAAATAAATAACACGAGATTTAAGAGTTTTTATATTAATTACAAATTTATTTACATTAACTACACACAAAGTTGACACTGCAGAACAATTTACTTAAGATGCACGTCTTTACTTCACGGGCTTTATTTTTTAACTAACTGACTGTCCATTCAGACGCTGCCTTTTTTTATTTATCCATTAGAAGTCTAGAAAAAATGCAATTAAATCTTCTACATTTTGTTGTTGTAAGTTGTCCATTCAATGTATAGGCGCCTGTATGTCTGTTTCGTTTTTTTTTTGTTTTTATGCTGATAAATTTTCCTGGAATTTATTTTCCTGGAATTTATTTTAAGATAGTTGTTGTTGTCTTGTGTACATAAGTTTTCTTAGAAAACTGCAACATACCCGATTGTTGTTGTTTTGCGTGTATAAAATTTCCGCGCAGTTTGTAACGAGAAATTTGTTGTTGTCTTGCGTGCATAAGTTTTCTTAACTAGCCACATAGTTAGTAAACAGCATACCCAGTAGTTCACTTTATTGCTTAATTATTTTCTTTTAAAACTTAAGAAAGACGCATCCGTAACAATGAAAAAACTATGTATATTGCAAATCCTTTTACCTAATGAACTCAGCTTATGGAGTGACCAATGATTCCTTTTATCACAGTGATTATTTTACAGGTACTGAAGTATTGCTCATCATTGCTTGTTTGCATCATTAGGGCTCACATAGAATATTTACTTTGTAACTAAATGCACTAAATTTTTAAATGAGATTGGAATGATTGCAAGGTACGAAGTTAATATTTTATGTTTGCAACGTATAACATAAACCTCCTTGATGCTGCCATATTAAACAAAAATTATGTTTTTTTTAACACCGTGAATGGCAGTGCTGTATATACGTATTTACCTAATGACGAATATTTTATTAAATACTCGTTATCCCTTCGCATTGTATATTTTCATAACAAACACGGAAGAAAGTGCAAAGCAGATGTAACAAAAAGTGCATAATATCATACAAATCCACAAAATTTTTATCAAATCTTAAATAAACTCTATAAAATAGTTTAAGTACGTTAAGTGAAAATATTAAAAAGTTTTAACACAAAAGGAGAATTAATATAAAGAATATACTTAAAGCATTATGCAAACTCAGATGCAATGAAAATAATAAAAACAAACAAAACTGTACTTGGTGGTTGCAATAAGTCAAAGGAACAGCAGCACGGCACCCCATTTGTAAAATTTCATAAATATGTGAAACAAACATATTAAGCAAACAGAAGATAAAACAGATTTTTAATTTGTAGTTGCTAATGCAATAAAATTAAAACCAAGACGGTTAAACCAAAAAAGCAAGATTAAAACTTTAGAATGAAATGTACTGCACTTTATTAGTTAATGTTTAATTAAACATATGCAGACAGATATGGCACCTAAAATTCCAGAAAAACATCAAACACAACAGCAGCATCTTCGTCAGCCGCTGCACAATAATTCAACTGCTATTAAACATTCCAATTCATTTCATATCTCGGCTTCTACGTTATGCCACAACAAACGTTTAAAGTTAAAGCGTTCCAAATATGGAGAGTATCTGAAAAATGCATATCAAAACAGACTTTCGACACCACAACAAAACTCCAACAAGACGGATGTGCGCCGGCAAAAATTAAGCTTATTACAGGCTGATGTGACGATTGATCTTCTTTCGGATGATGAGGAAGTCAGTAAGGAAAAGAAAAAAAATGAAAATGAAAATTTGGTTGCTTATCCTGGTCGGATGTGTTTAGAACGAGCGGCGATATTGGGTTTAATGCCGGTGGAGCGTTTAGTAAAACCGCCACCATTAGTACCAATTTTAACAAATCACCAACCTTTACCAAGGTTTCCTAATCAAAAACAAATACAAACACTTCAGCAACAGCAAGAATTACACCCACCTTTATTAACAGTGCCGAAGCCAAAGCAGCCTCCTCAACGGCCTCGCAAACGTAAATCAAAACCTCAAAAGCGACAATCTTTGCCAACTCCTCCAAAAACACCCGTTGTACTAAATTCTGAGTTGATTGTCTTAAGTGATGATAGTAACGATGTGCTTATAACAATGCCACCTCCACCAGCACCGAATTCTTTTACGTCAGTTTTACAGCCACCTGAATTGTCTGTGACATGTTCTACCTCCTCTCAAATACCTTGCCTGCCTCAACAAAACACTATGCAAGTTGATGAAGAGGTGACAATATCATTGGTGCCTCGTTCTCTCAATTCTACCACTTGTGCCAGTCGTTCATTGCATAACAGTTCTGATTGTGCAACAGCCCAACAGGGTGTATTTCCCATGTTGCCCGACGAAACGACGGTTCATACCGTTATAGCTAATCGTATTTATGAGCTGTCTCTTACTAAATTAAGAGAAGGTCTGGCTTCTTGTGGGATTCCTGAGTTTGCTGACGGCCAACAGAGAATTTCACCACAAAGACGTAAGGGTGCTGTGCAACAACCACCGACGGCTTCACCGCCTCAAGCACCTATATCTTTGAAGTTATCTAGCGATTTAAGTATTTCATTGATCTCAGACGATGAAGACGATATTCGGCAAAAGAATTGCTGGCAAGAGCCCATACTTAGTCCCGCCTTTTTACAAAAGTTACCTGTTAATGTTTCAATAGCTCCGGTGCCTGTGGTGTCGCCAAGCAATAATCATTCTGCTGACCCTCGAAAAATTAAATTGGGTTAAGCGTCATTGCCATCAATCGAGTCATTTAGAAATACGTCCCTACCACAGTCCCCCTCCATTATACTATTATTCATTCCTATTAAGAAAAATCCTTCTTTTATTTTTCCTGGTATACAGTCTTTTCTTTTTTCTTTCTTTTTTGGTATTTTTGCAATATGAAAGATTTCGAAAGTTTTCGTATTTTTCTTAAAATTTACCCAAAAACTTTATCTAAGCCAGTCGTGTTTTTTTTTGCTTAAAAATTACTTGTGTTAATAAAGAATGCATAAAAATTGGCTTTTAAAGGCAATTCTGTACCTACGCTATCCTACAAAATCAAAGCAGCAAGATTATTATTTTTAATATGTTTTCTGTTGCTTATCATTTAAGATCGTGCTTAGTTTAAGACCAAAATTATTTTGTCATTTTATTTTTTAGTGTAAGTGAAACGAACTTGAATTATATATTTAAATTTTAAAAGTATAAATAAATATTGAGAATGATTAGAGACTTGTAAATTCTTAATTTTAATTAGATCTCAAATTCTCATTATAAGAAAACGTTAATGTTCAATAGACATTATTCATCCCTAATTCCTTAAACTAAATTTTAAATTATATAATTTCTAACTAACAGCATGCAAAATTTTGACGCAAGTATTTTTCAGTAAGTATTGTATATTTAAAATAAATTTTTACTTTCTGAGAAGGCGAAAAAATATTTTAAAATATCGGAAAATTTTAAGTATTTTATTATAAAGTTTTCTAAATTTCCTTTAAAATGTATTAAGATATATTTTATTTATTATAAAAACTTTAACTCATTCAAGAGAAACAAGCATGTCAAAGCTTTTTCAAACGGTTTCTTTTGCTATTTTCGTAAATATAAACAGAAAGGACTTTTAAAATTTATTTATAAAAATTAAGTTTTTTTTACATAAATATATTTTTTAAATAACAAATTTCTTCTATTTTCGATTTATGCCTATCGTACAAAAAATTCGTTTATAAACTATTTTTGTTAACTGAATTTTGGAAATAAAAACAGCTAAACAGCAATTTAGCTATATTGAAGTATGTATTTAAGTGATACAAATAAATAAAAAAATATTTATGAAATGAAAATAATAAAGTCTTAAATAGGAAGGATAACCGGATAATAATTGATGGAAATATTAAATATTAGAAGCATTAGGAAACTTTATTTATTTAAACATCTTGCGAAGCTTCAAATGGTAATGGCAATACTCCATTACAAATACCTATGGAATAAGCTGTCAACTTAGCCATACAGGTGTTGTGAGTATATTTGAAGTTACTCCACTCGCGCATTACAAAGTTTCCTGCGACATCAATATGCGTTGGTTTTACAAGCCCCCTCCCGTCTTCATGTACAAAGAGCTAGTTCAGTAATTGTTCTGATTTCTTAAAGGCCAAATAATTAAAATGTTTGGTTTTAGTATGGATATTTCGAAAATCGCAAAAAATATAAATCATAATTAATATAAATTAAATTTTTCCTCATAAAGTGCCATCATATCATGTTCTTCACGTATTATAACTTTCAGAATTAAATTAACACATGTTAGGAAGAGGCTCCAATGGAAATAATTGCCAAATATAAATATGTTTAGTTATTTTTTCAAATAAACTTTTGAGGAACTTTTTGTCTCCCACAATTTTAAAAAACCTTTGTTATTCGTTTCTCAACAAAATATCACCGGGAATCGATTTTCGTAAACATGGTTTTCTTGAGCAGTTTCTTTTCGCATTTCGTCAGATTCTTTTAAAAATGTGATGGTGCGCAAAACATGTTTTTATTTCTATAAACATTGAATATTTTAAAATAAAACATAAAAATTGTTATCAATTAAAACTATAATCAAGATATCTAAATAAACCCCTATTATTTCTTCTTATGACGTTTGCTGCCTCTAAAAGTAGACTTTTTACCAAAATCAATTTCACTAACCAACAGGGGATTACTTGCTTGACTTTCGTAGGCGGCTTTAGCAGAAGATTGGAAATAACGGGGTGTTTTGTTAGAACTTGAGGATAAAGTAGTTATGGCTGTTCGCTTTAGGGCTTTCGGTACAATATACTCTGGAACTTGTGACAAATGTGGTTGCACTTTAACTGTCTTTAAGGGTTTATCGTGGCGCAATATCTGTAAATCACGAGTGTTTTCATTGAAGAATCCCTTTAATTTTTCACTGTTAAAAATTTCCATTTTAATTTCCTTTACGCGCGCCTCATGAACAGCAATACGAGTAACAGCACGCCATGCATCCTTGGCACGATAACGAAACGGTTCCACTTCTTCCATTTTGAATTGATAGTTCCTATAAATATATTTTATAAAAATAATTTGCCATTTTTTTTTTTTGCAGCACAACTTACTTTATGACTTGTTCTTCGCTCACGTAGCCTTCTTTTAAGCGTTCTTCTATGGCGGCATTAGTCTCAGTATCTTTAAAACTAACAAACGATAAGACTGTACCCTTGTTATTGCCTCTGGCTGTACGACCAGCACGATGTATATAGGAACTTACATCTTGTGGAAAATCAAAGTTTATAACATTGGAAACACATTGAAAATCAATGCCTCTAGATGCTCCAGATTCACGATCAGATTTATTTCTCCCGGGATTCTCTAGCATACGTTCATCAGAGGCTATGATGAAATCATAAATACCCTGATTAAATTGATTGATAGTATGTATGCGAATTTTGGCAGGCAATTCCGAGTTCAATACGCACGATTTTATACTGAATTGCTCCAAGAACAATTTCAATCTAAGATGAAAGGGGAAAACAAAATTCTTTAAATACTAGAGCGATATTTTGAACGATATGTCATGTAAATAGAAAATCAGAGAGAAGATTAGTAATATAAATCATTTGGAGGCCAAATGTAAAAACAAATGCCCCCTCTTTGAACATCGATAGCTAATTTTACATCATTTTTAATATTTGTTCTTCTAAAAAATTAATATTAGAAATTGAAATAAAGGACCAAGTGTAAAATATAAATCTTACAAACGCTTCATTAGGAAATATCATATATACGAGGAGTACTTACTTATAACAACGATCTACAGTGTTAACGAAAATTACATTTTTGCCACGTATCAAACGCAACTTTAGTAATGCATACAAAATTGCAGGTTTATCTTTCTCCTCTGCTAATATGCGTTGATGAGATAATTGACTTTCTGGTACCAGTTCTGGCTCTTCAAGTTTTAATATTACTGGATTATTTAAAACAACATTTTTCATATTCATAACATCATCGGTTATTGTAGCCGAAACTAAAATTGCCTGATATATGGCTGGCAAATATTCTATCAGCTTCTTAAAATCCTTTTCGAAGCCAAAGGAAAATATTAAATCTGCTTCATCCACAACTAAAGTTTCCAAGCGTTTTAAATCCAGGTCTTCTGACTGCAAATGTGACAAAACTTTGGCTGGTGTGGTGATTATAACATCGGGTCTTTCCGTCAAAAGGTGACGTTGAGCCACCAAGTCATTTGAGGTAAGGTCTATTATACGCAATACCTTGCCACATTTATCACTCATCTGTTCCATAGCCTTTCGCGTTTGTTGGCAAAGTTCTTTGCTGGGTGCCAACACTAGAGCACTTGTGCACTGCTCATCAGCATTCAGTTTGGAATTTAGAATTTTTTGTATTAAAGGCAACGCAAAAGCCGCTGTTTTACCAGAACCAGTTCTAGCCTTTACTATTACATCTTTACCTTCCAGCAACAATGGTATGGCTGCTTCTTGAATCAATGTAGGTTCCGTCCAGCCTAATTTTGATATGGCCTTTAAATACAAAACACTTGAAACATAAATTTATAAATATTTTATTGAAATTACCTTCAGAATTCGATCATCTAATTCCATTTCATGAAATTGTTTAATCTGCCGTTTTGTGGCCATCCCTCTTTATTATTTCCCTCTCTAAAATGATGTTAAAAACCTTCTAATTATGCCTTGTTCTATTAATTATTTTTGAATGCACGTTTTTATGTAGTGATGCCAATTTGTAAATGTTTTTATTTCGTAAATTTCAATATAAATTTAGAGCACGGCTTGAATTTTACAATATAATAAACTATTATTAATATAATATAATATTATTAAACTATTCCCTGATTACCTCAAGCTTTGATAAGTGTGTAACCGAAAATTTATTTTTTGTACATAACGATTAGTAACACAAATACTTAATCTCATAAAACGCAACTTTGATACACCTAACAAATTCGCCTTGCAATTTGTTTATGGCTACTTTTTCATTATCCGCAGACATTCTGCAATGATAATACAACAAATAAACGATAATACCACATAACACATTTATGATAACACGCAACACACACACGAAGTTATTGTATTTTTCACTAAATATGTTTTTAATCAGATATGTATGTATGAAAATTAATCGTTTCTGAATTTGTTTTCATTTTACAAAAATTTTCATATTTAAAAAAAATTATTGTAGGTATTTATTTGCGTTTTGAAATCGTTAATTACCGAAACAGTCGATTTTTATTACATATCTAAATGTATATACATAAGTGAACAGCATAGAAGAATAATTTTTACGTTATTACAAGATATGTTTTTGTTACAGTTGTATAAATGTAGTTTTTCTTTTAGTTACGAAATATGTACTTACATAAATGCGAACATAAATAGTATTTTTTATTAAAATTATACATATGTAAATAAAGAACACATGACCAAAAATTCTCATTTTAGTTATTATCTGAAAAAGTTAATTAATTTTGTGTTTTATTTTTAACCTACATGTTTTTTTCTCGATTCGGCTTTTCATTAAGTTAATCTTTTCTGTAAATAATACAAATACATACATACATACATATATAAAAATAATATACAACATAATATTCCTTGTCGCCAGTAAGATTAAAAATTTATTTCACAATCACATTCTTTTATTACCTAAATTATTAAAATACAAAGTAAATTTTACATGCTAGCTCAAAATTAATAATACTAAGTTCACGTTCAGTTTCAGAATTCAAATTAAAAGCAGTAAGTATGCATGACAAAGCATTTTAATACAATTAGAACTTGCTTACACGATAGTTTATTTTCATGCGATTTTTTCACGCCTTTTAAAGTTTTACTGGCAAAAAATTTGTGCAACTAATTTCATGAAAATTTTATCGTGTAAACAAGCTCTTGTTACTAAAGGCATGGACAATCGCTTAAAATATCAAATAATACATTTTTAAGTAATTCTTATTTATTCATAAAACTCTCAAAATAAATTGTTTTAAAGACATTATACACAAAATTAATTCATTAAAAGGGTCGAAAGGTAGGCAAACCAAATTATAGACATAAAATTTATTAAGGCGTATTTCGCTGCAGGATAGCGTATTAAACAACCATAAAATTGCACAGGAATCCACACCATATAATTTGCCGCCATTACAGTCAGAAATTCTCCTTGTAAAATATTACGTAGACTGGTTTTTGTTGGCGTAAAACCATTTAAAAAATCTGCCAAATTTATAATTCCAAAATTCAATGGCGGAGCTAAGAAGATCTGCGTAGTCAAGGTTTTTTGAGTTGCCTTTATTAGAGGTCTAATATTAGTAATAGATTTTTGCATAATAGAAGACCAACTAGCCAAAAAAGGTCCAGTAAAGATAACACCTATTGATCCAAATTTTAATACACGCTCCTTATCAACATCACTGAAACTCCGTTCATTTACCAAACATTGAGATAATAAATCAGCAGCACACATTATTACGCCACTAGTGAAGCTATTAAAGATGTATGGTGCAAAGGATTTAATCTTACACCAATTGGAAGCAGCCAAGGAGTTCATCGAAAATTTTTAAATTTCTTGCTTTCAATATTAGTTTATAAGCGTATAAAAATAAATATAATTTTTTTTCCATATGTCATTTAAATTTTTTATAATCGGCCTCAACATTTTCTAAATACCAAGTACATGTACACACATACTTACTTATGTACATACATACATAACAACTTTGGAATACAAAAAAGTATTTGTATTTAAAAACACTTTCATTTCAAAAGTTGATTTCGGTCATATTTTTTCACTTTTTCAAATGTTTGATCTTCATGTATAACTCCCGAAATATAGGCATACCACAAAATCGCTACAAAGTTGGCAAACCCAATTTGCAATGTGGGCTGTATACACACAGAACTGAAAAATTGCACACCTGGCCACAACATATAATGGTGCCTAATTATGTACGGAAAATGTTTACTTATTCGGTTTTCAATGCCCTGAGCTGAATCATTGTTTAATAAGCCTGACATTGAAATCATACCCAAATTGATGCATGGCGCCAAATAAACTTGATCCCATAACAGTTGCCTTAAAGTTTGCGTAGAACGATATTGACTAGTTTTAATTATAGCGGAAATATTATTACGCCAGTAAGTCAGAACAGGTCCCATGAAGCAAAACCCAATTGTGGCAAATTTGAAAGTTCGCTGCCAATTTATTTTTTTATTAATGTTGCCATTATTATAACGTTGCATCAAAACATCTCCAGCTCCCATAAAAAGTGCAATACGACAACTGCTAGCAAAATAATTAATAATGGTATGCAAAGTTGATTTTATTGAAATTTTTGTTAATATACTCATAATTTAGCGTTTATTTTTTAAATTTTATTTTTTCGACATGCGAGAAATTTATTTTTTTAAGACAGAATTGTATATATTTTTTTTTATTGTAGAAAATTAGTACTAAAATATGTTGGGTAGTATGCATGCTTATCAATGAGTGTACAAAGTGACATGGGAAGGTAGAAAGTTGCCCAATGTTTTTCGACTGTAATTTGTTTAATATGTTTAACTGATTTATAAATTATGTTTTCCAAGTACAAAAAATTTTAACGGCCACAAGAATTTATAGCCACACGAGCACCATTATTTATGGCGTATTATATTCATTCTTAACCGAACTTCCAGCCTTAGGTTCTCGATTTGCTGACGGTATGTGACGTAGACTCGCGACTGTAATATTTCACAAAAAAAGAAGTCTAGAGCTGTTAAATCAGACGATCCTGCCAACCACTACACTAAATCAAAGCAGTTATCTCCGTTTGCATCAATTATTGCATGTTATACGTATTATTTTTTTTTCTTATAAAAATGATATTAATACAATGAAATAAAATTTTTATGTATTAATCATATTCTCATAGGTGGGTTGCTGGGTCCAAGAACAATAACTCTGGCATTCTGATATTAAACACATTCAAGTTCAAAAAAATTCAGCAACCTGTTTACATTCAATTAATTCATTATGCTGAGTTAATAAGAATACAGAATATCTTTCGGAGCTATTTTATACATGTGCATTTTTATGTATGTATATATTCATTAGTTTTTAATTATGAATATGTCATGAAAATACTAAGAAATGTTTATTTTTAGAGAAATAAATTTTTCGATAAAAGCTAAGTTTTAGCTGGCGCACAAACCGGGTTTTCTTGCAGCAAGTATAATTTTTGTGGAAGAAAGTAAGGTGGAAGTAGTGATTGCATTTAAAACCAGACTTGCTGCAATAAACCTTAACCACAAATATAACCCTTGACGTGAGTGAATACGGTGTTAGGGTAAAACAATTTGCCGTTATTGCTTGTGTTTCTTCCTTTTGAAACATACCTGGTTACTCTGCCTATACACTAAAAATTTGGCAGCATTGCTATTTTGATGTTACAATTTTATTAAAAAATTTTAGTTCAATTTATCACAGATTAACGGATATGAACAAGCTCATGAAAAACAGACATTTTATTACTCCGTATTTGGTAGAGGGGCTTCGTACCGCCGGAATAATGGGTACTGGAGATATCTTAGCACAAACAATGGTAGAGAAGAAAAAATTCAAAGAGCTTGATTGTAAACGTACAATAATGTTCGGTGCTTTGGGCCTTGTGTTTGTGGGTCCAGTTCTGAAATATTGGTTTACCTTTTTGGATCATAAAGTATCGAAGAAGCAACCTCTTTTCAAGCGTTCATTAAAAAAGATGCTATTAGATCAATCTCTTATGGCACCGACTGTGAATTTCGTTATAACAGTCTACGTTGACATGGTAAACGGCAAAAGCTTTGAAGATATAAAAGAAACCCTAAGAGTTCAGTATCCATCCATTATGAAACGATGTTATATGTTGTGGCCGGCTGTGCAAATGATCAACTTCAGCTATGTTCCAAGGAACTATCAAGTAGTTTTTACTCAAGTGGTTGCAGTAGCTTGGAACTGTTTTCTTTCTCAATTTTTAAATGCTGATAAACAGAAGTGATATATACCTTTTGGTTTTTATTGCTAATAACTTTTTTTATATGTTAAATTTAAAAAATATAAACAGGAAAATTTAATATGCTTCACTAATTTTATTTTCATATTTAAGACCTCGCTTTGGCAGCACTTTGAAACTTGGTTTTCAAAGCAAATTTACATACATACTTATATTGGAAATTGAGTGATATTTTTTGTCCATTCATAAACAACTATCAGAAAGTTACTAAGGGATGGCTTATACTCGGGAAGTTTTGAGTCTACAATTTGGTAATTATGCTAATTTTATAGGAGCTCACTGGTGGAATATACAAGTATGAAAGTTAGCAAAAAGAAATTGATGCAAATAGTTAAAAATGCTTTTATACTGTTCAATAGGAATCTACGTTTACTTATGACCAAAATGCTGAACCAGGGGAAATATGTCATGATGTATTATATCGACAAGGCTTAAATAACAACGTAAGTTAACTTCTATTAAACTCGAAATATTCTAAACTTATTTTTTTTTTATTAGAAACAAATTACTTATACACCACGTTTGTTATTGGTCGACTTAGAAGGTTCACTTAAACATCTGCCTCGCGAGGGTGAACTTTATGATCAAGGTCTAAAAAGGGGTGGTTTGGATGATATCGCAAACTCGGAAAACATTACAGAGCATGAGGCCATTCAGAAATTAAAAGAAAACTTAGCTTGGCAGCCAGAGAATGTGGAGGTAATAGCTGAAAAGGAATCTTCAAAAAATGATTTTCAATTAGATTTAGCTACACCTGATGAAACAAGTGTTGAAGAAAAGGATTATAACCTAGTCGAAAATGTCGATTCATGGGCTGATTTTCTTTATGCCCGTTTTCATCCCCGCACTGTGAATACTATAAGACATTGTCCTAAAAATAGCGAAAAACAAACATTAGATACTTTTTCTCGTGGTGTTGAGCTCTGGCAGACAGAAGATTTTGAGGAAGAATTTTGTGATCGAATACGTCAGTATGTTGAGGAATGTGATTTTATGCAGGGTTTTCAGACAATTTTTGATTCGTTTAATGGGTTTTCTGGTTTGGCTACAAAATGTATGGAGCACATAGGTGATGAATATAGTAAGGCAAATTTGGCGGTCCCTGTATATTCTCCAAAGAATTCACCTCAGAATGCAGGTGAGTTTTAATTTTGAAAACAGTTTCAATATTCAATAGACAACGTCAGTGTAGTATATTACTATTATTTTTAATCTAAATTTCTATTTTCAATTAAATGAGTTAAGATGGCATTTTAAATCTGGCAAAAATATATAAAATATTTAAATAGATTACCCGTCTAAAAAATCTATTTTTCATTGTATCAAAATATATTGCTTTTTTGACAGATGAACCCATGTGCGATTCCATAAGAGTTGTCAACAGTGCTTTAACCCTCAGTCAACTTATTGAGCAAGCCACTTTGTTTGTACCACTAAGTACGAAGGATCGCGTTTGGCGGCAATTGGGTACGGCCAGAGAATTTTCATCACTTCAATATCAGAACGATAATCTCTATCAGACGTCAGCTATCCTAGCCACATATCTGGATACTATTTCCATGCCGTATCGTTTAAGAAACTCTTCTTCTTCAAATACATTGTCTGGGTTTTGTAGTGATCTCAACAATTATGGACGTAAAATGGCCGCAGCAGCTTTATCGTTACCTTTTAAGATGGAATATAAAATGGATCTTATTGACTGTTTGGACAAGTTTGAGGGTTCATTATTTACCCAGTTGACACCGAATTGTCAAGTCGGTACCAACAATGTTATACAACAACTATGCGTACGCGGTATACCTCTAGATCGTTTGAAGCGGCCTCGCGACCAAGCTAGACAAGAACAAATGCGTATGGCGGCATACCGATGTGAGTCGGTATCACAAATGTTTCAGTTATATTTGCAATGTTGTAATCATAATAGTTTAGCACATGTTACTTCATTTAAAACAGCTATGCCTACGCGCATTCCCTATCCCTGTGAAATGTTTTCTAATAACTTAACCTCAACAGGATTTTTAAATCCCTATCAAAAACGACCTCAAAGAGAGAAAGTCAAAAGTGTACCATGTGTTGCTGCCTTACAGTCATCCAGTAAACTAGGTGATACCCTAGAAACTTTGTATCGGGAGGGGAAAAGAATAAAAATAGCTAAATTGCATCGCTTTAAGTCGAGTGGCTTAGAAGAGGATGATTATGTGGAGGCTTTGGAAAATCTTCTACTATTCAAAGATAATTATGACGATAATTTTGAATTATAGTTCACTAAACCATGAACAAGTATTAGTAGAATTTTATCTTACATTTGTAACATGGAAAGTTGCATTTATGTTGTATTTTTATTTAATTACTAACAAATATTTTTTTTTAATTGAAAATTAAAATTTTTAATTTTCTAATTTTATTATTTATATTTATTTTTTTTTTTATTTTATATTTACTGAAAACATAATTTTGATTTGTAAGCAATTTTTATATAAACAAATTTAATAAAATACATTAAATTTTTATATCTCAGTAAATAAATTGAATTTTGAGAAAGTTGATCAGCTTTTACTTTAAAATTTATTTTAAAACTTATAAACCTTTACTTCTCGGTAAATATAAGGAATTTAGATTTGTAATCAACTTTTTATTTTTAAAATTAATTATAAACTTAATTTTTAAATAAATTAAAAAAATATTTTCGCAAATTATTAAAAACTTTAAAATCATTAAATATAAAGAATTAATATATTTTATAAAAAAAAAAACAGTTTCTATATAAAAATTTAATAAAAAACTGGGAAAATTAGCTTGATTGGTGATGACCTTTATATTTCATAAAAATCTACTTTTACTTGATAATTAATTTTAAAACTTGAAGTCTCTACATTGCATAAAATAACTTTTAAAAAGTTCAATTTGTGTATGAAAATTTATTTATTTATTAACTTTCCAAAGTTTTATGTCGGTAAATATGGGGAAGTTTGAGAAAACGATCTTGATTTCTGATAAATTTTTATGCACATAAATTTAATTATAATTTTTAATTTTCAATTGGGCATTATTTTATTATTTATTGTGAATATATTTCGAATTATATATTAAAAACCTTTGTGCTAGCAAGCTGTACAGACATTTGATTCAAATATAAATACAAACTATGATGATTTAAAATCTCACACGCAAAAATATATTTATTCTCAACATTTAATTTATAATTATTTAACGCTAATTTGCTAAATCTTCATCCAATACTTTGGTAGTGGTAAAACGCTTGTTTGAACGGGCCGATGGTGAAGTAGCAGCACTGCCTGTATCACTGCTTGAGGAGTTTTGGGCGGCCAAAGAGTGAGTTGGTACTAGTAAAAATTCATTAAATAAAAAGTCTGAGTCCATTGATTGTGTTTGACTATGAAAGCTACGTGCTATTCGTTTTGGCGGTTCTATAAATTTTTCCTTAACTATTAACGCACCTGGCCGGGGACTAGCTGGACCACTTGTTGTGACTAACTCCTCGGGAGGCATAGTTGAGCAAGACTGGGTTACTGGGCGCAATACCGGAATAGCTTTATGTTGTGGTGAACTGCAAGTTGACGAAGTGTTGGAGGTTACTGCTCCAGACGTTTTTAAATTAATACATGACTGTGTTAAATTCCCATCAACAAAGTCTTCTACATTATTTGGCACTCTTTTCAATGTATTGCTTTCAAAAGGAAAATTTGAATTAGATGTAGATTGTGTTAGATTTTCGAATTTTCTTAAGCGAGCGTCCTGCTTTAGTTGCAAGCTATTGGGTTGTGGTATATTTATAGAAGCATGTAAAGCTGCATAATCCTTTTGCCTATCTAATTCACCACTTTCAAAGAGACTAATTTGTTTTTGTATTCTGGGCGATATGGTGTCAGAAGCTTTACGTATGCTTACCACAGGCGGTTCTGTATTAAGAAAAACAGCACCGGCAGCAGTATCGTGACAGAGACACTGTTGTTTGCTATCATTGGCCGCCAAACGTTTATTTCTCATTATGTTAAAGAGTTCATTCGATTTTTGTGTATCATCAGGTGGATCACCTTGTGAACTGTGAGTTTCGCAACAGTAGCAAAATTCCAAATTAGGTTCATCCTGTGGTAAAGAAGGTGTAGTGGCTGCTGATGGCGTTGCATCATCATCATCTTCGAATCCCTGTAATGCAAGAGAACACACACACTTACATATGTACTGATTGCCAATTCAATTTCATAATTTTTTACTTACATCCACCGATAACGTCAAGGAACCCTTATTGGCCACAATACTTAAATCCATATTAAAACTAACGGGCGTTAAACAGGCACTTTTAGCATCATAACCACCGACAGCCCCAGCATAGCTTAGTTCTGTTTCAGTTCCCTCTAAGCAGTCCAAATTAATTGGCGCATAAATACTTACTGAATTTAGATCGTCATCTAGACGTGGAAAAAATTTTGCCAATCTTTGTGCAGCCGTTGCAGGCAAATTACAACCGTCTGTACTGGTTAGACTTATGGACATGTCATAACTTGGAGTCTCTTGCGAGCAGGTATCGGATATGGCTGGTGATGAGGGTTCTGTAATGCTGCTAGCGATACTTGATTGTTTGCTCCATACTTAGGGTATATGTATGTTTTTTTGTTCGAAGATATTTTAAATATACAAATTGTACAAAACTAACGGTTATTTTCATCAGATTATTAGTTAAAGTATTTTACCAATAATGGTTTATAATTTTTTGATATGCATTTCTTAATGCCGAATAAAACAAACGATATAATAACGACATTAAAATGAAATCAAGAATAAAATTATCATCGACATATGAAAATTCTTTAGTCAGATTTTTTGTTTTGACAGTTTGGATAATAACCGTTCGTTAAATATCATCTTATTTCAAATTGCTGGTAACAATTTTAGTGAAGCTGGATTTTTTTTATAATTTTAAGTTTCAAGGAAAAATTGCGAGGAAACAAACCCTGCTAGAGATACAAACCTTCAACTGCAGGGAACAGAGCAATTGCAGTAGATTGGCATCTTGGAAGCTAGTTTATTTGTTTTAATCTGCTGTGGTGACATTTAGCTGAATGTAATGATTATATGACCCGACAATGTATTTTTTTTTCGAAACTCTAGTAAAGAAATAGATCGGAGGTAGAGAATATTAAATTCAAATAATTTTTTTTTAGGAAATTCGTTTCATTATTTGAATTCTAGAATAAATAACTAACTGTATCAGGAAATTACATATCTGCAACTGTAAAAAATATTTCTTTATATTTCTAAGCTTTCCTTAAGAAAGTTTTTCTCTTAGAAATCGTGAATAAACTGTAAAGTAACAGCAAATGTTATTGTTAAAACTGGGCTGTAATAAATGTTATATTCCATAAAAAAATCTACACTTTACATATGCTTATAAGGAGTTTGACAGTAACGGCAACAGCGAAATTAATAAATCCATCATTGCATTCATGGTAACGATTAAAATATACGAATCTACCATCGCTATTTGATTCATCTTTATTGCAATGACTTGTCTTGAGTTCGCCATTTTTAAAAAGTTACTTTATAAAAATTTGCCTTGATATTATTAACAAACATCTTTTCGTTATCGTATCGTTTAGGATATTTATTTATATTGGTTATACAAACGGGTGACATTAAAATAATATAGAAAAAATATAAAATTCAATATTTTTTTAGTGTTGTGTATGAAAAATAAACAACCAAAACATGCAATTATGTGTATATATGTATGCGTTATTTTGGCAAAAATTAAAAAAAAATATAAATATATTTGCATAAAAGAGTAAAAAAATTTACAAATTTTTAAATTATTTTTATCTAAAAAGTTAGTGAGGAATACAGATTTGTATTTCTTTAATTTGTTCAATTCCAAAGTCAGCAAAAGTATCAAATGCATTTCAAAGTTTTCTAATAATTAAAACCTTCTTTTGCGATTGGATTCGCTATAAGCGAAAAGCTAGACAAAATATAAATTTTTAATTTCGAGGTTGCTTAACCTTAAAAGAGTTATCACCAGAACACCAGAATTTAAAATTTCTAAAATCAAAAGAAAAAAAGATAATTTGACAGCAGTGTTAAATTTTCGTACGCTATTTAAAGTCACAGTGGCGCGGTCTCCTTGAGCTCTATAGGATTACTATAGCTATTTGAAGTTTCAATATAATTGAGGTGGGTATTTAGAAACTACAGAATTATTTCCATTTTTTCAAACAATTTTACTAAATCCTCCACTGTGCAACTGTGGGTTATAGGATCCTAAAAAATATCCTTTTTAAGACCAGCATGAGACGATCAACTACAATGTGATATGGTGTTTCCACGGCACCTGCTTCGCTCTCTATTCTTGCTTCACACCCCAATCATAAGCGAATCAACCTGCTTCGCCATACAAAATTTTGAGAGCGAAGCTGGTAGATTCATATTGAAGCTAGTTGCGAAGCAAGTAAAAATCCTCTCTTCCCTAATTTTTATCGTAAGTTTATCTGCACTAGTTATCAAAATTAAACGTTTTTGTAAACAAAGAAAATTTACAAACAAAATAAAGTTAAAACTTAATTAATTTTAATTTTATAAAATTAAAAAAAAAAATGGATAGGAAAAAAAATTATACTTAATGCTATCGCGGCAAAAAGGATATCTTCTGTTGTTTTTCAACTGTTGTTGTTGTTTTTTAACTGTTGTTGTTGTTTTTCAACTTATGTTTTTCTGTTTAATAACAACAGCCAAATCGAAGCAGATAAATGAGTCGTGTAAACAGCATGATTCACAAACTTGCTTCAGAGAGCGAAGCACGAGATTCAAACTGTCGTGGAAACAGGCTATGAGACTTAACACAATTTATCGAAATTTATTAGCAAACTCAAGGCAATTTAACGCAACAAAAATTTACGTTCCTTAGAAAAATGTATTGTTGTTTTATAGAAAAAGTTCATTGCATAAAATTATTAATATGAAAAATGTGCAAAAAGTTTAATAATTTTATGGTGCAAAATAATATAAATAAAAAAATGCATAATTATCTTAAATATATCAATTATTTTTTATTGTTTTTGTTTTGTTTTTTTGTTCAAAATAAAATTTTTAATAAAGGCATACAATAAATGTAATTTAATAAAAAATAAATAAAATCATTAAAATTACAATTATGTAAAATAATTATAACATTACACCAATTGAATAAAAATTAATTATTTATGATTTTTTATTTATTTTTGCTCTTCAATGATAAAAGAAAAAATGTCCATGAAATAAATTTACAAAATCAAATTGAATAAATCACTTACGAAGTTGTACATCATTATCGGCATTTGATTTTGTAATTAAATTGTTGTCTTCCATTGCTGGCTTTATTGGAGTTGATGGTACTTCCTGTTTTTGGCAACATAACTTATTGTCACACATTAATTTAATGGGATTATTTTTATTGTTGCACTGACATCCATTAGGATTTGAAAGTGTGCTGTTTATGCGTTCTTCCTCCTGAGTTGTCGCATTTATCATTGACAATGGTGTTGAAGGATTTTTAGGCGGCGTAGATGTAGGCGTTTTAAAGAGTGGCGCTGATGTCATTTTCTCTAGGAAATTATCTAGCTGTTTCAGTGACAAGGCATTGTGTAATGTTTCCAATGGACGTATGGGTGGCACGCCACCAAAGCCATCTAAAACTTTTAAATATAAGACTTCAAATAAATATTGATTTATAAAAATTAAAAATGTGCTTAAGATGGCGTAAAACTAAAGCATTTCAAAATTATACGCAAAACGTTTCGTAATTTCGCTTAGTTATTTGAAAGACAAAGAGAATGAAAGACATTATAGGTCGGTCATTAACAGGGTTACGTTTGCGTAATAAAAAATCATTAAATCTATTGAGTTCAAGTTTATAGATAATCACAATGTAGATAATCAGACAGTGAGATTAAAATTAAAACTCACGTTACACTTACGATTGTATGGATTATGTAATTTGGTTTGGTATCAGGGGTTAAGATATAGGCTCTTATTAATTTAGCAACAAAAAATTGTTTTCATATGAATTATGCTATTAAGGTGCACTACTTCGCCAGTATAACTTTAAATCGTCGAAAAAAAAACTTTCGATAAAACAATATGCATGCAAGCCATAGAAATTCGAATGATTTTCAGACATACTTAACACACACTAGGAGCACTTGAAAATAAATATAATGTGCAATAACCCAATTGTAAAATAGTGAACATGAAGCTTATTATATATGTGCGTATATTGTCCGACGGAGGTTAATTTATTTGTTCACAAACTAAATTTGACGCGGGTTGACGTAAAATCATAACCCCCAAAAAGCTTATTATACTTCATGCTCACTACTCTTTACCACTTATATAATCTGTTTTATTCTTTTTCCTGCTGCCAAAGAAGATAACACATCTATGTAATTAAATTTGCTTAAATGTCTTCTAGACGAGCCATCGGACAATTCTTAAAAATGTACTCATTAATTGTTATTGTAATATTAATTTGTAGGCAGCGGTTTTAGAATATCTTTTTTGGAGAACTATAGACTATAGAACTAGACTTTCTGCTTTGCTAAAGTCATCCAAATGATCATGATAGCAAACGAAACGATCATGCTACCAAACATGAACGAATATTTTTCAGTCAGAAAAAAATTGTCTATGTAGGCTATTTGGCGACATTTCGCTTAAGTTCAAACATATCGTTGGCTCGTCAAGACAAAATATTGTTGTATGCTCACTAAGCAAATATTTCAAAAAGGAAATTCTCAAAATGTACCGACCGATTGATTTAATTATTAAAAGAAACAACATAAAAAAATAATAATGAATATATATTTGAAAAATAAGCTTACCTGATGATGATACTGGTATCATATCCCTTAAATTTGGAGCTGAGGAACTTCCAGTTATAACTGCCGTACTAAATAGACTATTGGAGCTAGTGGTCATCTTTTTACTAAAACCACCGAATCCCAACATTTTCATATAAGACATCTGGCCGGCAATACTGTGTCTTTGACGTCTAGACGATACCGACGACGATGATGATGTCGAAGTGACCGTATTATCTGTAGTTGTATTAGCAATAGTGGGTTTGATAATGGAGGAAGTGTTAACAGATTTATCGAAGGAATTGGTAGGGGTTTGTGAGCGAGATGAACGAGTGCGAGATGGAGTATTAAAGGTTTGGTGGGGTAGATGTTGGAAAGAAGAGGTGTCGTCGGATGTAGAAGTGAAATTTGTATTAAATTCATCAAAATTATTGGTTTTAAAAGGCAAATCAGTTAGTAAATTTGAGGAGGATTTTGGAGAGTTATCAAAAGTAACAACAACATTTGGTATATTAATGGTGGGAGAATGATGTTTTGTCGTATTTTTATTATTATCATTATTTTTGTGGTGATGATGAAGATGCAAGTGGGGATGATGATGATAGAAATGATCATAATGTATGTAATAATGATGCAAAGGATGATAATTCGGATTATAATGAGGATGATGATAGGCATTAAAATGTTGTTGTGCTACGTTTGCAGTTGCTGATGTATCAATTACATTAATAGTGGGAGTTGTGGGTGTGGCAAGTGTACTAGTGGATAAAGTTGTGTTGGTTGAAGCATTTTCAGCGATTGGAGCAAATTGCTTGAAACTATATAAAGCAGGATATTTAAAGGGATTTGCCAATTCTGCTATAACCGGTGCCGATTGGGCTGAAGGTAAACTTGGTTTAATGGGTTCAAAATCTCTACTATTAGATGCATGCTTGTTGCGTGTTAGACTAGACGAAGGATTAGAAATCCTAAGGGGTTTATCTAAGGCCTGACATAATTGTAGTGTGGAAGCAGTTGGAGGATTAGATATTGTAGAAGGTTTAAGTGTATCATTTTTGTTTAGAAATTCTCCACTCATTAAAGCTGCCGGAGCAGAGGAGGGTAATTGATATTCTTCAAAGGAATTTCTCGATGAATGGATGAGTATAGGCGGACTAGAAATTTTGGTCGCATATGGCAAAACTTCCGTAATATCTGCCTCACTTTTTGAATGAGCATGCGGATGGACAACATCCTCATTAAGACTAGGCAAATGATACGAACAATTGCATGTTAAAGGACGTTCGTTTGTAGCCAAAGGAGAGATTTTTCGACAATCTCTTAGTTTTTGTACAAAATCCGTTTCATCGCCACTTTCCATGCGACGCATGGTCAATAATGCGTGGCGCTTTTGCAAACAATCACCTGGCGAAGTGGACTTTTGATGAGCAGGGCATAAGTCTGGCGTTTCCGGTGTGCCTGGGTTAATGGAAAAATCTATTTCCGATAATGGTAGTTCATTAGTAGAAGAATCAATTTTGAAAAGTGTTAAACTATCGGTAACTCGTATTTGGAAAACTGAACGATTAAGATTAGTCACACGTGAGGTTAGAATCTCTTGGAACTCTTTGTCATGATTAGCCAAAGTTGATTCAAGCTCTGCTGCTTTCAATTTTGTTATATTTAGGCATTAACAGTTTAATGTGTCGAATAGTTAATTTTTTGAAAGCAAAATTTTACAGTATTTGCGAGAAAGTTAAGTCATGTGTGAAACAATAAGGGGATTCAAATGTTGTTGTGCGTATTTTTTATTTTTTTTTGAAAATAAGAAAGTAGGTTGAAATTATTGTTTAATAATATTAAAGTATAACATAGAATTTATAATATTTAGGACTTATAAAATGTTCAAACACATGTGAGAAAGTATTACAAACAATAAAAGTCATATACACATACATTTACAAAACAAAGCGCATCAAGACGAGTGAGAATTTTATTTATGTTTCCAAGCAATGATCGCACAACTTAAGAAAGTATTAAAATTATGTGGAATTTTTAAAAATACTTTTCACAGATTTCAAAGGAAGTTGAAGTAAAAATTGGAAAATTAACTTTTCACATAAAATATTTCCAATCAAGCTTAGTATTTATATTTTTTCCATTTTAAAGCCTTTTGTTAGTTTCGAAAGCTTAATTTGCATAGCACAACACGTCACAAGCATGCAATTACAGTTTAAAGGAGAGAATGTTAATTTTGTTTTGATTCAAACACCCAAATTTCTTGAAAGGATAAACAAGGTTTTGGATCTGTTATGGGGAACATTTTACACAGTGTTATTGTCTTTATTATGTATAGAAAGCTAACATGTTTATTGTTAACTGCATTAGAAATAAATTAATTAAAAAACAAAGTAAAAATGAAACCAATTTCAAAATTCAATTTTTAAACAAATTTTACTAAGAAACGTAAAAACGAACGAGTTAAAAAAGATATCCCCAAATTTTCGAGCATTAAATATAAAACCTACTTCTTGAATCTAAATTGTTCCTGACTAGCTGTAATGAAATGCTTTTTGATTGCTATATGACCTTCAGGTTCAATCATAAAGCTCTTAAAAAATTACGCAAGATTTAAACTTTTCAAAAATTATTCGAAAATAATCATGCACACTGGGAATTGTAAATCACTGCATGTGGATATGCTAAGAGATTTAATATTCTGTTTAAAAACTTCTATACCAAATTTCAGGATGAGCCGGAAATTATATATCATTTGCTTTACCACTGTCTGGTTGTGTTCGTAAGTAGATAGGCTTTTATTGGCATTTTAATCCACGCACGACTCATCGTACAGCGACATGTCAATTGTGAAACGATTGCTATTAAGGCTATTTATCTGAAGTGGCTTAGTCTGCACAACGTTACCTGATCTTAATTGGTAATACATTTCATGCAGGAAAATATTGTACAAAGGACTTATCAATTATTTTATTTTCTCCTTCTCCACTCTAAAACAATTTGTCAGAATTTTCGTAGTTGTCATCTAGATAGTCTTTTCACTTAAAGGAGGATTTTTTTTACAGAAAAGTTAATTTTGCTGGCAAAAATAGGCGTGAGGATATGGAATTCATTTTCTCGAAAAAAGAATCAAAATACTTCCTTACTTGGCGTCGTTTTGTATGGCCTGATCATAGTTGAATCTGAAGAAAATATACATAGGAGCGGATGATATCCAGACTGTAATTACTGCTGTGATTAGGCAGTTTCCGGCAAATTAAGCTCTACAGGAGAATAATGAATAATTTATTAAGCAGATTCTGTTTCAATGAATAGAAGATTATCACATTTTCTTGCTCCCTCGCTATCATTAAGTAAAGTAAATACTGCCGCACTGAACTTTAAGAATTGTTTTTGATGCAAAAACAATTGACTTTAACGTAGTAAATTTTTTCATAAGAATTAGCGAGTGATTTTTTGAGTTCTTAGCATTACCTTTGAACGAGCGTCACTTGAACTTCTTATATAGCTTAAAATTCTACAATTGTAAAGTTCATCACTTTTCTGCTTTGTCTTTATTTTCATATTTTTTCTAATTTTATTTTATCAAGATACATAAGTAAAATCCTATTCCCTATTCCTTCATCAGCTAAACTCTCTGTTAAAATTTTCACAAACTGTTAAGTAACTTTTAAAGTTAGTGTTTCCACGATTCAATAAATTGTGATTATTATTGCTGACATAAATAAAAAAATGTTAAATGTAGAAAGCATTTTAAATTTAAAAGAAAAAACTTGCTGCCAGAAACATTTTGTGACTTTTCCACAAAATACGATATAGTTGAAATTGTATTTCAAATTAAAATAATTTTTCTCATTAAAAATGAACTTGACTTGACTATGAGAGTATTTCGCATGAAACAATAGACATTTTATTATATGTTATACGAACTACTGCTTTTGCAGTAGGTGCCGACGGAAATCTAGGTTTGTTGATCTCATTACTAAAAAGAAAATCAGACCCCCACACGAATTATACCAGCTGTTATCTGTTAAAATTTGAGAAATTGATTAAGCACCTTTATATATTTGCGTTTTGATAGCTCGTAAATGAATTACTGTATGATGACCCTTAAATTAAAAATAATTAAATTGGCATTTAAATTAAATTAATAGAGATATTTTTTTTATATTTTATTTGTTATAGCAGCTATAATCATCATTTATGCCAAATTGTAAAATTGAAATTTATCCTGCAATTCGAAATATGTACTTGTCTATTCAAAATAAAGATCAAATAACACTGTGTGGATGGATTAAGACATTTTTTCCAAGTTAAAATAAAGTTAATTTAACTGCTGGTAATAATGAATAAAACAAAAAGTTTAAGTTTTCGATTCCAACATACAAACTTCTTGTTTTATAAAAAATTAATGTTTAATTATAAGAAGTCTGCTTTATAAAAACTTTATAATTATCGGTCTAAATTAGACTTTATATTACCAGTAGTTAATTTAACGTGATTGAACGTAAAAGAGTAGAGATAAGTATATAAGGAGAACGAACTTCAGCCAAGTACACGGAATTTTCCGGCCAGATGTTCATATATATTTTATAATTTATGATTTAGATAAAGTTGTTAAAACAAAAATTAAATATATATATATATATACATATATATTTTTATATAAAGATAAAATGTTGAAGACAAAATTTAGTTGTTGATTGATTTTTTGGCAGAGAAAACATCGTTCATGATTTAAAAACAATACGAAATTATTGATTAAAAATTAATTAAGTAAATAAATTATACTAATTAAAAATACAGGGTAGAAATAATGATTGGCTTTCCTTGTATAAAAAAAAATATTTTTAAAAAATGAGAATAGTAAACTCACAAAAACATAAACAACCGAAAAAGTAAAAAACTGTAGACACACGGACGCTACAACAATTCAAGCAGCAGTGTTAACAGAACACTCTATTGTTATAACAAAGTACACACAGTTTGTAGAAAAATTAAATTAAAATTAATTATTAATAAATTGATTATTAAATTAAAAGAAATCTAAAAATTTCTTTTATAACGAATATGAGATGTTGTGACAATTTTGTGAATTTATTTTTAATTTTTTTGTTTGTAGATCACCAGCAAATAATTAAAGTCTCATTTTGTGTGTTTTAATTTTACACAAAATAATTATCATGCAAATTATACATAAAGAACTTTGTAAACCTCAAATACAAATAAAAATAAAAAGAAGTTGTTTTTTAAATAATATAAAAAGTTAATAAAGCAAAACTATTTTATTGTTAAAAACAAAAAAATAAATAAGTAAAATAAAAAACAAAATTAAAAATAGAAAACATACATACCTTTTGCATTTTTTGGCCTCTGCTCAAAACTACGTGACCTAGGCTCACCATCTGGACTAATGGGTCGTTCAGCTTCTAGTGATCCTGTTTGTTTGGTTTGTTGTTGCTGACAGGCCAACTCTTCATTAAGACGTTTTGCCAGATGCATTGCCTCGTGACCCGACACTGTATGATGTGCTCCTATAGGTATCGGTTTTGATTTAAAAGGAGGCATTTCACATTCAGGTGACAGCTTTTCAGGAAAATAAAATAAAGAAAGAAGAAAGATTATTTTTTTCTTAAAAAAAAAATCAATATGTACCGAATTAGATTTGACTTGAATTTCTTCATCATATTCCTCATCGATGCGGGAAGGATTACTGCTTAAGTCGTCATGATTCTTATAGAATAAATAATAAATTGAATATTTTTTATGTTAATTAAATTTGCTTGAGGGAATTGAAAACAAGAATTAAGAAGCTTTATAATATAAAATTATATATTTATTAATTTTTTACTTTTGAATTTTTCAAAACCGAAATAAAAATATGACTATTAAAGCGGTCGAAATAATAAGTTCTTTTAAACAATAAGAAAATATCTTTTAGCTTTTTTATTTATAAAATTATTTTAAATTCAACTCATATTATCGAAAACAATAATAGCAAACCACGACATTTTTATAAAAAAGACCCAATTTTTTTGTTAATTAAAAAAGTCAAAGTCACTGGTGGCTTGTACCAAATTATTTTAAAAGTCTTTATCGAAATAAATAAGATAAGTTTCCTAATTTTATAAACAAAATGAGAATTGTTTTTGAAGCCCAATAAAAACACGTTGTTATTTTTTTCACTCCTTTTAACTTTACGCAAGTAAGTCATGCAAATTTGACTGCTTTTATTTACCATACCCAAATGTGGGGTTTAAAGCACAAGGGTAATAAGATTTATTAAAAAAGATGCACTTTTGCTTATTGTTCTCTAAATCCATTAGACCGGGTGGTTGATGCACAATGTTAATTTTGGTCTTAACGTCAAGTTTTTTGCCCAACTTAATTTGGAATTTCTTTGTTTCAGTGTTAAACAAAATCAACCATGCAGAGGTACACAATTAAAGAGCGCGTTGTAGTTTGTGAATATCGCAACTAGTAAACTGGGTCTGTGGGAAATGTGAAATCACCTGTGCATGCTCGCTCAGAAAAGTCGTCAATCTCGACTGATGAGTCGTACTCAACATTTGAAGAACACCACTGTTATGAATTTTAAATAAATATTTGATTTACAAGCTTACAAGGTTCAATTGATTATTGAAAAGCTGATTCCTCCACAAAGACTGACCGTTTGGTGCGGTTTATAGCCTTACTTCTTCGAAAATGTTATCCGCCAAGCAGTTTGCTATCGCGAAATGATAACGATTGGAGATATAGACCTGATGTGATTCCAGCAGGATGGTGCAACTTGCCACTCAGCCTACGAAACATGTCGCGACTTTGCTAAATAATCGCGATGACATTTAAAGGAACAAGTGTACGTCGATAAGCCAAGGAAAATTCAAGAGCTAAAGGGTAAAATAATTCGGCATATTAACGACATTGAACCTAAATTATGTATCACGAGTCATTGAAATTATAGACCATCGGATAGAGTTGTGCCACCGAATTTACGGCGAGCATTTGGCCGATATTTTATTTCACACAAATATTGACACAGATACTTCTATCACAATGAAAAATAATATTAAGGTAATATTCTGAAATCTTTTTGTTTTATTCACAATTGGTTGGACCACCCTTTATATAATGAATGAGATTATTAGGGAATAGGATTTTTGATAACCTAGGTTACGGCATTTGATATTTATTGCAAATCAACTCAAATAATGTTAAAGTTTTGATTAATATTGAAAGAATTTCAGCTCTTGGCTCAAGAAATAACAAAAATAATAGTGAAAAGCAAAACTTTAAAAAATGCAATACAATACAGTTTTATTTTCGTAATTATGTAAGAATAATTAAATAATTTTTTTAACACTTACCGCAACCCTCAGTTGCCCCGAATCATTGCGGGAATGAGGTCTAAAGCCTGGACCTGGAGGTAAATTCTTCTGCACACAACAATTAACACCCGGACTAAAATGCAATTCAACATGAAATCTTTCCTCTGAGGTAGGATCCTTTGTGGGATCTTCATAAAGCATTATAACTATTTGTGACATATAATTGAGCTCAGAGACCATTGATATATAATCCATAGCACGACGCCATTGTTCATCGGTTAGAACATTAAGAAGGCCGCCATAACGTAAAACCGTTAATAGGGAATGAACATGACTTTCACTGGTAAAATATAAACGGGTGCGTACATGTCTACCAGGGCTAGCAACACCATGACTATATTGGGGATTCAAACGATTTACAGACTCATCTTCCGTCTCTTCGATGTTACGTTGTAAATCTGATTTGATCTTTTTCAATAGTGGCGTACATATACCCTGACCAATTGTTAGTTTTTCCTGTGTTGTCAAACCATACTCTTGTGGTATAACAATGTCAGCTAAATATTTGGCATAAATATATAGTTCCTCTGCCTGGTCATATTGCAGTGTATGTTGATTGTGTTGCAAATCATATTTAATACAATCATAGATATCAGGTATTTTGGAAATGTCATACAATTTTGATTTGGTGCTAAAATCTTTTTCAATTTTTTCCCAGCGACAACGCATTAAATCCCAAGTTTCACCATGATATAATATAGTATCTTTTGTTTTTGGATCATCTTTTTTAATGCTTATAATAATTAATAACTCCTTAATAAGACTATGGACATGGTTGCAAAAGTCGACAGGGTTTTTAACGAAATCCAATGCCTGGTTTATGGAAATGCTGTTGTTCGGATTAATGGCCTTACGATCCTCTGCAGTAAATTCTCGGTCAATTTGCATTAACTCATGCAAACGACTTTTTGCCCTTGAATAGAAATATCAAAAATATAAAAAAAATTAATTCTAATAAAAAAATTCCAAGTTGAATTCTGATAAAAAAAAAGTAAGAAAATGCTTACAAATTTTGATATTTACTGGAATCACAATCATTGTCCAGCAAACCATTTGTATTAGCACTTTTAACCATTTGTACTAAAATTGGTGTAAGTTCACCTTCCAGGGCTAATAGACCTTTGGCAAAAGCAGCTGCTGTCATTTGTACTCTACCCTCATCGGAAGCATAGATTTTTAAATCATGTCGAAATGTCGAATGCAATCTACAGAAATATATTTTACTTTTGGTATTCTTGTGAAAATAATTTGAAAATAATTAATTACCTTAATAAACCCAAGCCCTGGGTGCCTGAATAATCTTGACGTCCTTGTCCGCCTGGATACATACACCTAAATATTCTCCCTAATTCTTCGGCTTGTATACGTCCAGCAGGTGTTAATTCTCCACCCCACTTTAATATGAGCACCAAAGATGGCTCTGTGGGTGCATCTACTTTAGGATTAAATTAATGGAACTTTTAGATTTTTTTTTGTTAGAAAATACTCTTTTTATTTTTAATTAGGCAAGTTTGTAGCGTGTATGCATTTGTTTCGACCTGTAGCTCTACAGAAATTTAATTGTTTTTATGATTGTTTATTTGGTGTTATCATCAAATAAAAATAATTGAAACTTTTAATATTTTCGAAAACTAAAATTTTGGATTCAAAAGAGATTTTCAGAAACTCAAAAATAATCTGAGTCTGGAACATGTCTAAATCAAAAATACAACATTATACATTTTTGACCGCTGAGCTGGAGTTGAAAGAGATAGAACACATTTAGTTAAGTAGAGTGACAAAAAAGTTGAATTTAAAAAAAAATTATATAACAAAAAATCCATAAAAAGCCTAGAAAATTGTTTTTTTGTTTCGACTCAATGTTGTTTCCGACAAAACCCTCTTAAAGTCAATGTTCATCCAACTCTTTGCTAATACGGATTAAATTCGACTGGAGAATAAGAATAAGTTGACATTATAGTATATTTTATTTCTTTAGTTTAAATTCATGTTTTTAACCAAATTGTGGTGATTATTGTGTAATTTGCGGTGCCATGTGATGAAAACCTGTTTCATCAAAAATTCCTTTTTGGCGAAAAAGCTCTCACTTCCGTGTTTTAAATTAGGTGCAAAAGTTTTAATTTAAATTGTTCAAAAATTGTGAAATTAGCTACGAGTGTAATTTATACAGGCCTGTATTGCCATCAAATCACATAAAGGGTGTATAATGTACGCTAAAAACCCGTCCTTGCACCGTGTGACAGTTCTTGTCTTCAAGAAATTATCTCACGTAGAAAACGTAGAAGATTTAGATTATCTGAGACTAATTAAATGAATTAAAGCAATTTTTTAAAATGGCATTCATATCACACTATAGGAACATAATTTTTATTTTTCTGCAAGTTCCAGGAACTGTTGGCTAGGACAATAGGTAACTTTAGATGTAAGATATCAAGTTTTCTAACTACTTCATTTAAAATTGATATATTAGTAAAATTTTAAAACACAATTCTATCCACAAGAGGCTTTATTTGATTTTAAATTTGTGTTTCATAAAAAGATTTTTTTTTTCAATTATAATTCGAAATTAAATAACTTCATTGGAACTTTATTACTGAAAAAAAAAATAAATAAAATCAGTAACATTAAAAAGAAGTTTAACCTTTTATCACTGTTTTAAATAATGCGAATGCAATTTGAATGGTAATCACTAAATCACAAGTATGAACTTATTATATGAAGGCTTAAAAAGCAATTCGTTTTCGAAAACATCAATCAGTCAAATAGTTGCAATACAAAAGAAAACAATTCTGACATTTGAAAATTAAAGAAGGTCGCATAAGCTAATGTGTTCAACATTATCGATTTACTCTAATTTGAAAGCATATGAAGAGTTAAAAAACTTGCTGTACTAGCAACTTGAAGAATTAAACCGCATGGACTTATTGAAATGTTATGAAAATAGAACGCCTCCTAAATCTCTGGTTTATCAAAACTATAACGTATGCTCTTTTCAATGATTATTCATGCAACTGCTTGAATTATACATTCTTAATGGAGTTTGAGGCTTTGTTTTTAAATGGCTTAAAAATATTTATATGTTGATACGGTCATTTATGTTTTTTAAATTTTACATTCATTTAATTGTAATTGAGGCGAAGCAATTTTTTTAAGAAATTTTTATTTAATATATAAAAAATAATGATTGCACCATATAATGTGACTAAAATTATATTGACTAAATTCCTGTAAATCTTTCGATGTTATGATGTAAGTAAAAAATGGTTGCGGACGTACGCAACTATCGTAGTAATTGAATTTGTAATTTTATTTATTACGTAAATTTATATAGGTAAAGAATTAAAATTAAGTGATATTTTTGTAACTTTTTTTTATAAATTAAAAGCTCATACCAGATAATATTCAATGATATTAATAACTAACATAACTAATAACACTTTTTGCAGTACTCATGTACCCAAGTGTAGAAAGGCTTACCGGTTGGTTCAGATATATTTTTTAAGCTTCGTCTTATTTATCTTTAATTTCTTTAATGTTTATTAGCTAAATGGCAGCTCGAAATCTAAACTGAATGTTTTTCTTTCATAATTTTTGTGCCCTTTTTTTATTTTGTAAGGAGATATTGACTTGCACTTATAATGAAAAAAAAACAAAAAGCTCCTTTATGCAATTATGTTTGTATGTGTGTCTGTTTGTTATTGCAAAAAAATGTGCAAAAAAATAAATACATACAAGTCTTAATATTATTACCGTCATCAGAACTGGAACCACGCGGACGGCCCTTCGGTTGATATTTCATTTGTACTTTACGATTAATACCAGAAAAGTGGCCATACCTTTAAAGACAAACAAAATCTAAATTAGAAAAAGACTGAATAATTGCTTTTTAGTGAAACAATATTTTAAAACTCTGTTCACTTTTTTGTGCAAATAAATAAAAAAATAAAAAAAAACATAAACTTACATTTCTAACACACTTTTCAATTGCTCTAATTTACTCTTTTTTTCTTCAATTTCAGCATTATCTTTAGTTTCAATTTCGGCCAAAAGAAAACGGGCAATATCTAAAATTTCCTGCAATTGCTTGGGGCGTTTCAATTTTACATGACCGTTCTTAAAGCCATCATACTTTTCAAATATTTCAAAAAATCTATGTTCATAACAAAAATCAATATTTAAGAGAAAAATAGGAAAAAATTTATACGATTATATTCAACTTACTTGGGATGTCTAACTTCAACTTTCATTTTTTGTTTAGGCGTACGATCACCATGCCTTATTACAGCTACCACACAACGAAGTTCCATCATTTTTCCAAACGTAGTCGGCACGATGGGAGGATCATCTAATTGAAATGGCACTGACCAGGGTATATGCAAAGTTGGTGTTAATTCTCTTAGAATCATATTGCCCAATATTTTGGCACAGTCATCATAGTATTTATTAGAGTTTTTAACAAAACTAAAGCCATTTACATCACATACAAAAGATTTGCCATTGGCTCTGTAAAAAAAAACAGAAAACAAAACAATTAAAAAGCTCTCAGAGTTGTTGTTTTATTTTTTAATTAATTACTTACCTTAATAAATCAAAACCGCAAACGGTTTGTTTGAAGGCTAAGCAAACTTTACGTGATATTAGTTTTTCGGCATGATTTAAAATGACCGGATAACGAATTTCTTTGCCTTCACTGTCGCGCTCAACTTTGCCATCTAAAGCTGGACTTTTGCGTGCCTCTGCATGAGCATAGTCGGGACCCACTGTATATACTTTGACATCGGTACCTGGAAAATATACTACGTTTTAAAAGTAATACTGGGTTGTTATACAACTTTCATTTTAGTTTATGATAAAGTTTGTTTTTTTAGGTTTTCGATATTAATTCTTATAGTTATTTTGTGAGAGTGTAAGTTTTATTCTTTTTTTTATATATATGTATATATAATTGTAATCGTTTTTTATAAGACTAAAATAAATTATTTAAACTCTAAAAAAAAAAAAATTAACGACACAAACGTGTACAAACGTTTATCAAAACAAATACAACAACGGACTTATAAACGTTTCAGGCAGGCAACGTAATGATAGTGAATGATTTTAGTTTTCATTACGAACGAATTTCGAATTGTTTTGTTTGTCAGCTGCTGTGATAAAAAGAAATTCAATTTCAATTAATACAAAATTTTATTTTTATAAAAAACTATCTTTTTTTTTGTATTTTAATTAACTTTTTGAGCTTGACGGCACATATTTTGTTTTAATATTTTTTAATAAATTTTTATTTAAATAAATATTTTAATACTTATTTGAACAAGTAAAATTTAATTTGTATTTAATTTTAATTTAACTTAAATTTTCTTATAAAATTTATAGTATTTAAATGAAGTTGTTGAATATTATTTAATTTATGTTAAATTTTAATAAAACAGAAAATTAATTGCAAAATAAAATACGCCAAAATTTATTTTATTTAATCAGTACACGCAACTTCTTCGCTTAACGTTTTACTTTATATGGCCATATCTATTGCTAATGCGATTTTTATTTTTAGGCGAATTAAAACGTCTACGTCTTACGCGATTTGTGTTTATAGGTGAGTTAAAACGTGTACATTCGTCGTGTATGAAAGAAGCTGACAGGCTGTTCTAGTTGTTCTTTTTTAACACCTTCCTTGACCACACTTTTAATTGTTTTTATGTTATTCTTTACCTTGTCGGTAAAATAGTTAGAAATGAAAAGGGTTACATAGTTTCATGTACTGCAGTTCTTTTGTGTTTTGTCATTTGTAGTTATAAGCAATGAAGGCAAAATTTGCAGAAATATGAATTACATATCTGAACGGAAACATGCTTCTATTTACATCTGAATGCGAAACAATTTCAAAAGTTTCCGCTGTCAACTTCTAACTAAATGTCCAAATTTTGACAGAAGTGAACTGACAGATAAGGAAGCAGTGTTCTCGTTTCAATTAAAAAGTAAAAAATTCAAAAAGTCAAAGTCAAAGTTATATAAAAATATTCAATTAAAAAAATTAACTGAAATAATATCGCATTAACAAAAAGCATTAATAAGTTGAAATTCAGTTCAATTGTTTTAATTAGTTATTCATTTTGTTTGATCAACAATTTTGTGTGTTGTTATAATTTTCTTTTGTTATCCAGTGTGATATAGAAATGTAAATAAAAATAAAAAACAAAAATTGTGTCGTCAAGCTCAAATAATTATTTAAAATATATTTTAAAACTCTTATAAAACTGAAATGTTAACGACAAAAAAAAAATTAAATTATAAGTTTAAATTTAATACTAAACAGAAGCTATGAGTTACCAATGTATAACAAAGAAGAAATTAAAATTAGCACAACATGCAGCATAAAGAAGCAAATTTAAAATTATATAACGTTGAAAAAAAAAAATAAATTTAAATAAATAACTTTTATGCGATACAATTTTTGCAACATTAAAAGAGACTTAAAAAGTGGCATAAAAATTGCATCGTATAAATCTAGTTAGGGTAGGTAGTCCATTTGATCACAAAAATTATTAGACGCATTATTTTAAGTCTTTTGACTTTTATTTTTACTACTTATTTTAAATTATTTTAATTTATTTTTCTTTATGACGGGAAAAGTATGGCAACTCGAAATAATTTAACCTTGCGCGAAAATTTAACGACAATATTAACTGTTTTGATGGCGTGGCGAACAATTTTAGCTTTAATAATAAACCAATGCATGTCAGTTTGACAAAATACTAACTTCAGCTTTTAGTAAATTATGAAAACGGCCCAAGAGTTTAATATGTATTACATATTTAAACCACATTTTGTACCCCATTATCTGACAAATGTTCATGTTCATCTTTTGAACTCCTTTAAATATAAAAGTGGAGGATGCAAGTAATTAAAATGAATTAAATAGATTTCAAACATAGTTTATATTAATTTGCATGAATGGGAAAATGCTCTAATGACATTAAGGTGAATTTGTTTAGCGATGGCATAAAATCAGATAAAAACTAGTTAAAGCAGGTTAAAACAAACATGTTTCACAGTTTAAAGGTCTCAAAAACACACAAGAAGCCCGTAGGAAACATAGCAAATAACGTTCAAACTAGCTAAAAGCAATAGAGATTTATTACTTAAAAAAATAACAAAAATAATAAAATAAAAATAAAACTTACAAAATAATTATATATACTTTTATAAAAAAAAGTAAAATATTTTAAAAAGCTTTTTTTTATATCAAAGTGGCTAAAAATGCTGGCAAAAGAAACAAAAACGCAAATTTATTTTTAAAGGCAACAAAATCATACATACCATCAGTAGGCATAAAATCTTCATAAATGAATGAACCCGTTTTACGGACACGAGATTCTGGTGAATAGACACTACTGCGGCTACCAATCTAAAATATAACACAGAAAATTTAAATACTTAATAATGTTTTAAATTTTCTCAACTCGTTCAAGAATCAATAAATTTTAAGAAAACTTAAGCAATAAAATAAAACGCTGTACAAAAACTGGTAGAAGTGGATAATTTTCAAATATTTAAAATAATTTTTTACCAAAAAGCTAAGAAATATGATTATTCTATATACGCTTTAGTATGTGAAAATCGGTTAAAGGTTGAAGAATATACAATACATACAGTAACGATTAAAAGCAAAAAGCCCAGGGTTATTTTATTGTGTCTTTACTAAAATAATTTTCGAATTTTATAGTGAGTAGGGAACAGTCCGCGGCGCACCACGGCACTTTAAAGTAGGACACTTAGCTGTATCAAAAATTATAAGTTACAATTTTTTTTTTGTTTTGGACAAATTTTTTATTTTGACAGAAAAATGTAATAAAGGAGAAGAACAATGTAAAAGGGCTCTTTTAAGTAAAAAAAATTGTTTTAAAGCTAAAAAAATCAATTTTATTTAATTTTTTTTTGGTCGAAGAAAACTAAATTTTAATTAATAATTAATTATATACAAGATCATCATTGCCTATTTTAAAATAAAGCAGCAAAAATTAAAAATGTTAGTTTTTGGAAATGTTTAAAACTTTACTGGGAATTACACGCTGTTTTTGGGTTAAACAGATGTTTTAAAGGGCAGTGGCAGCCTAAAGAAATTACCAATTTTAAACACAAATAAAACGATAAATGAGATATTTTTCGATTTTCGTAATTACTTTACCTTTCTGAATAAACGCTGACTACCACCACCAGCAGATGTTGGATAATATATATAAATATTATGATCTTCAGCCGATACAGGTTTCTCCACAAAAGGTTTATTAAATATAATACCATTAACTTCTACATGATCTTCTGATTCTATAAGTTCATGCTCTAAAACAAAAAACAATTCATATTTACAGATTTCATATTAAAGTTTACTCTGAAAATAAATGAAAAAAAAAAAAATACTTACGTTTCGGATCTGGTGAATCACGATCTAATACCGCATAACGTGGTATTTCAATGCCTTCCTTTTCTAAAATTGCATAAACTCGACGACGGTCTTGTATATCGTATTGCATATGCAGATTATTTAAAACATAGGGTTTACGAAGTTGAGCATATTGTATTGCCTTTTCCAAAGGAAAGCCTTTAGAATGAAACGATATTAAACAGTCACAAATGGGCCAATTTTCAACGGATTCCTCAAAAAAAAAAAGAAAAACGAATTACATTAAAAAAAAAACAAAAACAAAAAAAAGTCACTTACTTTTAATATTACATTCTCTTCGAATATTACCATTTTTATAAATTCGAATTCCTGCAAACGTGTTAGAATTTCTTTCATTGGCTTCGACTGTGTTTTCTTTGCCATGGCGCATATGCCTACAACCACTTGTTTGCCAGGATTTGAGGATGTACTGGCATCTGAATCCATACCGTCATTACTCTCACAAAAATCTGTATCGCCCTAAAGAGTTCCAAAGGAGGATTTTTAATTATTACTTAATTCATTTAAAATTTGAAACGTTTAATAATTTTTGGCATTACGAAAAAATTTTGTTTATTAAGAAAAAATCAAAACTAATTTTAAAAATAAAAACATGACAACATTCTGCTAAACAAATTAAAAAAAGCAGAGCTTCAAATTTTGCTGATAATTCATATTTGTTGGGTATTTAAGGGTATTTTTATACCAAAAAATGACCCGGGAATAGATGTTTCTCTGGTGAAGGTTTGTGGTTTTTCTATTGCAGGCAAGACCAGGTCGGAAATAATTTGCAATAGGGTGATAAATTGTTATTAGAAAGATTAAATTTTCGGCATGCTTTCCTGTTGAAACCAGAAACCTTTATAAAGTTTGTCGAAAATCGACGGGAGAGTGACAATGATGCAGACTTTCCAAAAACAACTAATAAAATATGATAAATTGAATTCTAATCGATATTTCGAAAACATCATACTTTATTTAGAAGATCATATGACTTTATTATATCACGGCGCTACCTACCGCATATTTTTATAAGCATTGCTATTTCATGCAGAGGCACCTTCTTGTAAGTTTTCCTTAAGTCTCAGATAATAGAAATTGTGAAAAGGATTAACATCAGCACCCAGCTGATTAATCTCTAATCTAAAGCGCAAAAAGGCAAACTTAATGACAAACCTAATCTTAGTGTGAAGGACCATGCTACTTCTCTTTGATGAGGGGGATACTTTGCCTTTCACTCGTAACGAAAATGTCACCTCATGTAGATTGAGGTCAGAACCCTTCATTTAAAAGTAGTTTTCTTTCTTATTAAAATAACGAAGGAAAGAATGAACTGCCGTACTGTGCGGATCGTGAAATTGTGTTAAGCGATAGAGGCGGTTTCGGACTTAACGAGTTTGTTAATAAAAACAATTTTTTCGTAATCACAGCAGACCTAAAACTTCAAGAAAAATTAACTGTTTGGGGCGTTTATTTACTGGTGGTATCATTGGATTTAATTCTTAAAAAATGTGGGTGCAGTTCGTCTTATGGTCCACTGATATTCAAAGCTTTTTGTTTGAAAATATACACAACGTCAGTCTAGACGCGATATAGTTGGTATACCACCAACTAACATACGGCGATCGCAATAATCGACTTATTGAAATCAAAATTTGGCGATACGTTGATTTTGAAAATGGACGTTGTAATTTCAAAACTAAAAGTGGTCAAACCTCCTATGTAAGTATACTTAAATTGTTTAGGGCTTTATTGAGACCATGTTGCAAAATAAAAAATAAAAAAGTGTTTTACGACGTTTTTGTTAAAACTTATTGACTTGAACTCATATCCAATTTAAAATTTTTTGTTTCATATTAATTTTCTATGAAACTATTGTGAAAATTAATTTGACTGCTTTGTATGAATTAATTAATTTTATTGTCAATAAAGAAACAAATGTTTTCATAGAATTTTTACAATTCGATCCAGTAGATTCTGTTATTTAAATCAATGCCATTTCATGTCTAGTGCAAGCGAACGAATTTAGTAAAATCCGGTTACAGTTTGTACAAATTATTACCATACACGAAGACACTAATTGTTTATTTTGGCACAAAATAAACAAATTGATGAAACAAAATTTTAGTAGGTTGTGAGATGCTGGGCCCAAGCATTATATTTGTTTTCAATTAACACTTTTGTAGTTAAAAATCGAAGAAAAGGAAAATGCACATAAATTATTAAATAATCTAAGAACGGCTTAATTGCCTTCATGTTAACAAAGAGACTTACAAAATGAAAATATGAAATATACGGGATGTTTTGAAAAAGTCGATACAATTTAAAATTAGAAATTAAAATTTTTAAGGGATAAATAATGAAGGCCAAAATAGCAAAAAATTAAAAAAATATATTATCTTTAGCTGTTTGTACTGGTACAATGCGTGTAAATATCATATTTAGGTCACGTTACATTATAAGTTCCTATTTACTGGATTTTATTCAATTTTACTAGATTGTAGGAAGTGACATTTAATTGACTAGGTATTTACAATTTACATCCCTGTAAAAAGCAAAAGTAAACAAATAAAAAATACGCAATTTAACAATAAAATTATTAAATAAAAAAGCTAGGAAATAAGATGTTACATGTTGAAAAAGGCGAATGTTTAACACGAAAATCTCTTTTCCCATGATATCTAAAAAATAAAACCTTTGACTTTTTAAAAATCAATCGCCATTAGCATCCCTAGTTATTGCATGTATATAACTCTTTTCAAGGAAGATAACGCAATAACGCACTTTTTTATAAACAAATATATTAAAAAAATGGACAAGAACTTGACTTCATGGCTTAAGTTTCTTGATCCGTAGATCGAGTATGACCTTAGTCAAAGACATAAAATAATGAAAAGCAATTTCTGTTTTGTTATTTTGAAAATAGCGTTTTATTATGATCATATTTAATTTTGACACCTACAGCAAGTGCATTATTATTTAATATTTCACTTGCTAATTAACAACCAGAGTTGTTAAATCTCTTAACTTTAGGAGACTGCTGTTGCTATTGATATTTTTGTTTATTTTATTGTAGCATTTAAGTTAAGATAGTATTTAACGTAAAACTATACAAAAATCCTAAACAAATATAACATTTATAAGAAAATGTTTCTTATCATTAACTTAAGAAGTGTTCTTTTAAAATTCGAATGAATAATATTTTAATATGCAACGCCAAAATAAATTCGATTATTTTATTATTCGACAAAAAGTTTTTTAAATGTTTTTATGTAGCATAATTAAAAAAATTATATTTGTTAGAAAAAAATGAGTATTCAAATAATTTATATGCCATTGATATTATAAAACAGTGTAGACCAGTAACTATTAAAATAAAATAAAATATTTGGAACATTTTTATTAAAAACTTTAATATAATATTCTTAAACTGTTGTAGAATATTATACAATATGCTATACTTTGTGATCGCCGTATTTGTTTTGTAACATTTTGATTCGTTAATAGGCGGGTAAATATATATGTGTCTCTATAAAATCATGTTAGAAGCACTAATAATTTCAAAGATGTTTGTTTTTTCTTCATCTTTGTGTTTTTTATGCATTGCTTGCTCTCATTTCATTAGGCGACAGTTCGAATAAAACTCAAAGCGACAGAACAATATTTTTAATATAACTATCAACGATATTAGCAGATAATCTGTTAATTACTACTTTTTTTGGGGAAAAAATTAAATCAAATACAACATATAAATAGCATATTTCCGCTATTATTTAAGAGTAATAATTTGGCTAACTATATATTAATTTTGCCGAGCATTCACAAATAATGAACACTGTTCAGAAAGCCCAGCTCAAATCATGAGATATTTGATATGAAATAGCGCATTATTATTAGCTACAGATTTATCTCACCAATCAATTTCGCATAAAATTTTGGTTCGAAGTAAGAATGGCATACAAAATTAGTAAATTATACCAATTAACGTCTTAATTAATTTTTATTTGTATAAAATTTAATTTAGTTGATAATTAATTTCCAAATTTGATTTTAATAATTTTTTTAAAATAATCGAACAATAGTGTCATCAATATTTAAAAATTCACTTCAAGTTCAAAACAAAGGTAACTTTTACAAACTTTACCATCCCTGGTATGGAGTAATAGTAATAACTAATAGTACTACGACTCTCATACATTCTTTTGCAGAAATATAAATGGAACGACAATTCACTGCTTTATACTACAAATGCAAAGATTTTTCTAGTTAAATACACCCGCAACAAGTTAAAACAGAACCTGTAAGGTTTAGTTGCAAAAAGGGGGAAGCTATCATTATTTGGCCAACTCAACTAAAAAATCTATAAGATATCTCTCTGTGAAGCTAATAAATAAATTAGACGTTACTAAAAGTTTAACACTTTCGCATTTAAAAAGAAACATTTTAAACTAATTATTAGTACCTTGTTTTGTAATCTTTTCATTGTTAAAGTTTCAATCGATTACACTATTATTCAAGTGCTTTCAAAATCTAATATAATTCATTAATATTAATTTTGACAGGCGATAAATGAAGTTTGTTGTTTATGATCAAATAAATTTTAATCATTCATTTTTGTTAAGTACGAACTAATGACCCTGTATTAAGTTGGTTATCAAAAAGCAAACAAAAATATTAATTGTTAGAAATAATAGCAAAAAATAATTCATTTATTTTTGTTAATATTTTGCTGGTAGTTGAATGGAAAATTATGTAATTACATGCGAGGATGGTCCCCAGAATAACAATTAAATTAATTTATGTGTGTAATTTTAACAAAATCTTATTTAATGTTATTAAATATCTTTTTGTTAGTTATTGGAAAGTGTTTTACACATTATCCATGCCTTTTTCATCTGAAGAAGACAACAGCTTTTTTTTCTTAAATAACTCCATTTCTTAATATCTGAGCTATGAGCTAATCAAAATAAGTCTACAATGCAACTAAAATGAACTAACTTCACTGCTTTTAAAGATCTGATATGTCTGTGGAATGCATGGTGGCTTTATGCAGGATTAATAAATGCTTTTAAAGAATATAAAGAAAAATAGTAATTTTCCACTTCTCATAGCAGCGTTAAACATAGCCGCTTTGAATGAGTAACTTTAATTGATCAATTTAACGACCGCCCTCGCACTCCTAATTAAATGATAAACGCAGAAACAGCAAAAATTTTAAATATATAATGTAACACTTTCATCGAAACGTATAAATATGTATATATTTATACGTGCAATTAAAAATTTTGTTGGCGGCAAATATTTAAAAAACAAATAAACAAATTAAATTGTATCAAATACTTCATACGTTCTTTTATGTATTTTTGCTCAATTACCGATTATATTATGTAGAAAATGTGATTAATATTGACAAAAGAATAGATAATGTCAATGTTAAGAATGGAGAGCAAAACGATTGCAACAAAGAAAAATTAAATAATGGAAAAATTTGATAAAGACCTACATTCAAACAGTCATCACAAAAACAAAAGTCATCGACTTCATCATCGCCATCGTCATCCTCATCGTCGTCACAATCACCATTTTCTTCACTGCAACAGTAGCCTGTTTTATCATTATTTTTAACATGGGTATAACATTCATTATCACAGCCAGCATCACCCTGTACTTCATTATTATTATTGTTATTATGTTTGCCTACATCATCTGAACTTTCATTATTTACACTCTCGATTGTTGTCAGACGTTTAAGTTTAAGACGCTTTCTATGACGTATAATTCGCTTTTGTTGCCAATCATCATCATCACTGATGAATTTTTCAATATCTTCTTCATCAAAATCACTACAGCTAAGATTTTGATTCTGACCATAATTGTGGTGATGAAGATGATAATGATGATGATGGCTTGTTGAGGTTTGATTGTCATCACTACAATCGTTTTGATTTAAATGTTGTAAACATTTTAATTTTCGCCTTCGATGTTCAGAACGATACTTTTTTAAACGCCACCAATCTCTTAACCAGCTCCATTCCATTATATTTTAACTTTTAATATTTTAAATTATTTATTTAAAACAATAGCAGCAACAACAAAAACAAAAACAACAATAACTCTAATTTAAATAGAAAACACTTGAAATTTTTATTTCTTTTGAATATTCGTCATTAAAATTCCGAACGATAAATTGTTTTACAAACACCATATTCCAAGTTCGCTTTAAAAATACAACTGATATGCAAGTGAATTGCTCTTGTTCTACTTAACCCTCCGATAAGAAAAAAATAATTATTTATTGTTGCTTTTTCTCTAGCAGAAAAGCAAAACAATATATTAAATATTATTTTAAATAATTTTCATAAAATATTTACTCAAAATATAGAAACATTTGTTTAAAAAGAGAACGATATTTAAGTGAATTAACAAATACTTAAGAGTAAAAATTGCTCAAGAAAAATTTTAAGAAATAAAGAGTGTAAATGTTAAATTGTTATTTTTTAAATTAAATAATTGTTATTAACAGAAATCTATGAAAATATTGAAACCATCTTGGTGGGCATAGTTTGACAGCTAATAATTTCTTATGTATAAACTTTTGGGGTCTTAAATGTCAAAAGACATGTAAAAAACAGCTACTGTTATGAATTTAATATATAATGTTCTACAATTATGTTTAAAATGTTTAGTTTTTCAAAAGATATCAAACAATGAGAAATTTTTGCCACTTTTTAACAAAAACTTGATTCGCGCAGTTAACGAGATAATTTTGAATTTGTATTTTTTATATTGTATTTTTTATGAAAACTTTAAATAAAATTTTCGTTCTATACTGTAAGAGGTTATGTTTGGGCAAACAATCACCATAATTGAAATATTCCTTCTCATCTCAAATAGAACTCAGGACAGAATTGTCAGATATTTGGTCCTTTATTACTATTGTTCTTTTTTCTTGATTCTTCTCCGGTTTTGTGCAGATGAATGTAAAAGAGTATAAGCATATCTGTGCCTTCAAATGACGCTAGAAGTGTGTTAAAATAAAGCCTGGCAAGACCCGATCCATCACACTATGCTCAACTTCACCAACTTTGGGCTATGTGTGGACTTCATCTAACAAAATTCATATTGATTTTGAATATTGCTCCTAGTCTTATTCATCAAATATTTAGACGATTTGTACAATGCAATTAACATGAGGAAGATGAATGCAAAAAATACTGATGACAAACGTAACAAACTCTGAAATGCTGCAAAGCATTATGTTATTAACACAAAAAATTGTAAATAATTTTTCTATCTATACGCGAACCTTAGCCGAATTAAAATTATTCTATTGGTTATTTGTAATTTCATTGAATACCTAAATTGTAAGGATAAAATTTTAAAGGATTTTCATCATCATAACAAACGGCTCAATTTAAAAAAGTTAAAAATTATTTTATAATAAAATATTTAATTTAACGAAGTTTGTCACATTTTATTAAAAGTTCAGAGATATTGATTTATTTTAACACTAAGCATACTTTCAGGCGGGCGAAAATAAACTTTTATATAAGTAGATATCACATCATGTGGCGCTACAATTTGTTTTGAATCTTTTTAAGTCCAAGAACATTTGCATCACAGTGAAAGTTAAATAAAAGATGGAAATTTTTTTAAATATCTGTGATTTTTCTGATTTATTTTATATTTGGTTATTTAAAATATTTACTGTTTGCTTTCGCTAAAACTATGTATTAATCTTTGTGAATGTGCTTGACGCGGTCTTTTATCGTCATACTTGGTGGAAAAGTTATAATTAAACAATAAAAGCAAACATAAAAAGTTAACAATACAATTGTTAGTTTGAAAAAATAAGAAAAAACAAGAAATATTTAACCGAGCCTAAAAGAGCAAAGCAGAAAGAACAAAAAATCATAAAGTAAATGCGGCGACAACAAACGAAATTTAACAATTAAATAGCAATAAAATTGAAAATTATTTAATAAAAAAATACACAAAAAAAGTAAATAAACACACACACACACACACCCACCGCATAAGAAAAAGAGGAAGAACGTAAATCCAAAGGGGGTGCTGAAGGCATAGATGTTTCTAAAATAGTTGTCATAGAAAGAAAAAAGTAAAGGAAAAAAGAAAAGAAATAAATGCACATGATTACCCTGCGTCATTATTATACCCACCCCCTAAATTGGGTGTTGAACTGACATGTAGCAAAGCTAAAGCATTCTCAGCTCCATCAAATGAACTACAAGTTTGACACTGCCGTTGATGTTTTTTGCATAATTGACATTGTATGTGCTTGTGATGACAGTATTTGTAAGAATTGGCTCTCACATGCTGATGGTTTATGAAAGAAGAACCCGTCAAATCATGATCACTGCCACTAGGCGTTAACTTTTCAAAACGATTTCCCATTGTTATTGGAAAATGTTGTTGTATTCGTTCAACCTTTTCGGTACTTGATAACTAGTGATTCGTTTAATTATAATTATTGTTGGCAATTTATCAAATATTTAGTTTAGCTGCTTTTTTTATTATTTTATTAACCAAATTAAAGGACTAGACATAAACAATATTTTTAATTATACTTTTGGCAATAGATATGCTGATGTCTTTTTAGGCTAGCAGAATTTACTTGACAATAATTTTAGTTTATTGAGAATAATTAAAAAAAAAATTTTCGAATATGTAAAGGCGTGTTTAATATTTTTTAAATATATTTAAATGTTTCTGCAAAATTTAGAATATAACGTAAAAAATAAAAATAAATATTCTCGTGAGGTAAATTCCCTGTATGTCTGTCTAGCCTATCCTGTTTATCTCCTCAAAAGTATTATGTTTTGTAAATATTTCGATAATTTTGGCAAGTTGTGATTTTGTTTTTTGCCCTGTATTAATTTAAAATTAAAATATTTAAGTTGGTGAAATATGTGTTTTGCAGATGTCCTTATTTATCCTTATTTTTATTATTTTTTTGGGTTTTTGAAATTAGTTGAACTATTTTAGTATTTTATAAAATATTAAATACATTTTAATTTTTAAATTTATTTATTAATAAAGAAAAAAATTATATTTCAAAGTTTTTGTGTTAATCTTCAGAGCAAGTAGTAAAAACAAATGTGGTTCACATATGTATATACATAAGTAAATATAGAAAGATGCATGTAGAAATGATGAGAGTTGAAGCAATCCAGAAAATTATGCATTATATTTTTCGCTTTTAATAAGCTTAGAAACTAAAAAAAAATGAACTTAAGCCGACCTAAGACTATTCATTTATTAACCTACTAAAATAGTTGAATCAATAATTTCACAATGATGAGTGGGCATTTGAGTTACTATGTAAGTGAAACTTTAGAACGTTAACAACAAGGTCAAAGTAACTTCAATATAGATAAACAACATGTATGCGGCTAATTTTTCTTTAATTATTATTTTTATGTTTAATATTTCACTTTAATAAAGAAAGATCGCCAAAAAGCAAAAAAAGTTTTTAAATAATAGTTATGAATAGCGCTCAGCATCTATCAATAACCAGGGAATAGTAGTGTCATTAAGTTGAAAGAGAAAAGCAACGTATTCTATACCTCAAAAAATGTCTGGATACGGCTAATTATCTCGCAAATGTAATCACTTACCGATCCATTGTTGCCTTTAGCTGTACAAAGGAGCATGTTGGACATGAGTGCCACTTTTCCGCTCAATCAAATATCTACTGAACTGAAAATATTTTTCTCCATCATTATAAAAGCAAAGACCCCAAAAATGTGACTCGGAATTTTTTGCCTTATAGCCAAACCAAGTTCTCAGCGAATTAAAAAACGTTAACGAGATGAGATTTATGTTTGTTAAATAAGGTTATTTTCACAATTTAAAACTGCAGGTGAAGCTGCATATATCTCAATACAATACATGAACGTTATAGAAAAAGCTGAATAATCAACCGGTGGAAAAACAAGAAATAAACTAAAAAGTTGTTTTAACTTGATCTGTACTTGGCATTGAAATGGTTCATGTAACACGCATCAGTCGCTGCTAACAAAATGTAAACAATAGATACATACATACATAAAATTTTTATAATTAAACTCAAGGCCATTTCTGTGGGGGAAAAATCTACATTGATTTATCATATGCTTAAAAAATTACTCATGCGATTCTAATAAAACAGGATCTATGTAAATGTGCATTAACAAAATGCCTACAAACGATTATGCAATAAACAAATCATTATGAAGTAAATTTAGTAATAAATGAATTTTTGTAATTAGTTTGAATGAAAATTACATTGCCATCATGACCAACAAAAAATCCAGGTCGTTGATGAGATCTGTCAGCGCTGCCGCCTGTGTTTCCCACAATGGTCCCATGAGATTGTGATGAAACGGCAGCTGCTTGTTGTGAGGACTGCTGACGCAAATCCTGATAACCTGATTCCAATTCAGTGTAAGACATTTTTTATTAAAATTTCCTTCTTATGTTTATGCCTTTGATGAATTTGATAAATGTATCGCAGCTGCTTCACAGGCCTTAAAATTGAGGCGTGACTGCTGCAGCAAATGAGTTTTGCTGCCAATGGTCTCGGTTGTCTGTTGTTTTTGAAGGTTAGTATTTGGTGTTTCAACTAAAGTTTTTTTTGGAAAATTTTGTAATGAATACATTTAACTAAGTTTTTTTATCCACATTAACAAAACGTTTATAGAAACACAAAAATGATAGACAAAACTTTGATATTTAATTGGCTAAAATATCCACTTTTCCCTTTTTATTGCTACACACTTTTTTATTGATTTTTTCACTGGTCGCCAACGCAAAGAATTCAAACACTTCAATTGCAGCTATAAAAATGACCTTCAACACGCTTTTCAGCCTTCTTTAAATATTTTACACTTCAGCTTTCCTAAACTGCTTTAAATTATGTTTTAAATGATTTCTTTAGCTTTAAAAATTATGTAATATTTTGGTTTAACACTGCGCAATAATTTTCTGTTTTTTAATGAATTTAGTCACAAATTGTGATTTCTTTTCTGTCGGTTACCCATAAATTTACACGTCACAGTTGTCAAACACGGTCAAGCAACTAATTTGAGGAATACATTTAACAGTTCCAACCAAGGCACATCTAGATGTGACTTGGCTTCAACGATATAAACAGCACAATCTGCAAACACATGTTTTGTGTTGGTATTTTCTTCTCTTTATTTTTAATTTTCAGCAAACTTCGTGGATTTCTCATTTTGTTTTTGCGCAAAATCTAGCAAAATTATTATACCAGCTGATTTCAGTGTTTGTTTTCATCTTAATCTTAACAAATACCGGCAATTTGTTATTTTTGTTTTGTTTTTACAAGAATGCAGAAAAAAATGTTTATGTTACGAAAACATCTTTTGGAAAGAGAAACAAGTCGATGTTTAGAACTGACGGCGTTAATGGCAGTTTAATAATAGTTAAACAATTTTAAATTACGGCGATCAAAATGTCCAGAAGTTACACATTTTAATTTTAAAATTATGTATAGAATTTTTGTTTAATTCCACTTTTGTAATAAATTAATATTTTTAATAATTTTTTTTCACAGTAATAAAATTATTGTAATATATTTTACTTTCTTTTTTTGGCAAGTAATAGAATTTCTCCAACAGCAGCACTTTGGTTACCTCAGCATCTCTATTGGACCTAGTAAGTAATTTACAAATTTAAATCAATTTCAAAAACAGATAATGAAAAATCGCCCGAGATTTAGAGATTGATAAGATCTCAGTGAGTTTTTGTGGGCCACTAAACCTGTAGGAGCATACGGCCTTCACTTTCTTCTTGTTTTAGCTGCGAAAAAATATTAAATAAATACAGGAAAAATTTTTTCTTTTAAACAGCATTAAAATACAAGTGATAGTTTGTTCACCTGATCTGTGGGGTTTTAAAGAGAATCTAGGATTGAAGAGTTTAGGTATCCTCAAGACATATCAATTTTATTAAGTTAAAATAACATTTGATTATTTTTGCTTTCCTTGCTTAGTAAGTATATTATTTATAAAATAACACTGCTGCATTATTATGGAAGATAGATTACTACTAATGAAATTGTTGTTCTCATAAACACAATATTCGTCTTATTTATTATTATGCTTTTAAGGAGTTTTACGAAATTAAATATAGAAGGTATAGATTTTTAGTTAATATAAGTTGATTATGCTTGATATTACCTAGTGAAATGCAATATTTCTTGATTATTTAGTATTTATGATCTCTTTTTATTGCAATTTAAACAGGAAAAAAAGCGAAGAAAGAACTTTTTAAGGTGTGAAAATTATCGAGCGCTATCAGTGTTCTTCATAATATACTAAACTATAAAGGAGCAAAAATGAACATAAAAACAATAATTTGTATAGAGACTTACAAATTTCTCACCTCATTTATAGTAACGGTATATAAATAAATATGATACAACCTGGCAACTTTGCTGCAAAAAAAAATTTGTGGTAAACAGCTGGTTCAGAATAATGCTTAGAACAAAAAAGAAAACAAAATTTTCACAGGAAAAACAAAAATAAATAACAAGTAATAAATAAATGAACTTCAAAGGGAAGACACAAAATAAATGAAACAATGAAAAGGAATTAAAACAAAAGAAATATTTTAACAAATTGTTGTGAAATTTCAAATAAATGCTTGTCATCTATTAATGTGAACAGAAGACTAATTTGCCGGTGTTGTTTAAAACAACAATAAAAAATATATATTAGAATTTATTTTAACAAAATGTCACAAATAGATAATATAATTATACAAGTAAGAGCACGTTTACAAATGTTGCGTATAAAATTGTGGCAGGAACCATATTACTATGATGGAGTTGGCTGTGTAGAGACAGAAATTGAGGTGAAATTATGGGTTACAAGAAAAATTGTTTTACTCCATTTGTTTTTTTATTTTATTTATAGCAATTGGCAAATAATTTTAGTCAAGACTTGGGCATAACCAAATCTAATTGCAAATTAGCCTTAACAGAGTTACAAGAAGGAGCTCTAAGAAAATTGGCTACACGTAAAGAATTTGAACAGACAGGTTGGTAAGATTTTTTCTTGGGTTATTATTTAATAATGGCAGTTGAAATAAAATTCCCCTTTTTGTTAATTCTAGTTCAGACTGAATATATAAATGCTTGTTTTACTAAATATTAATACCCCCATATAAGTATATAATAAATAAAAATTATTTCAAATGTATTTTAGAACTAATTTTATACGAAAAATTTGTTCTAAATAAAAATATGAAATATATTTTATTAATTAAAAATACAGGCATAAAAAAGAGCACATTAAAATGTGCTATTTTTTTTTTAAAGTGGCTTCCATCTTCAACCAAATTCTTAATTTTACGTACGATCTTATATCAAGTGACTTTCTGATGATAAAAGAAGGTATGCCGGGAGGTGTGTAGGAAACCCCGTTTTAGTCCTTTTCGCAGAAAATCTACCAATTTGGCTACAAAATTATTTGTCCTCTCACAGTGTTTTACAAAAATTTATGTGCAACGTACAAATTGCAAACAATGAGCTCATAAAGGATTATGTTCCATCTGATTATCTTCTTAAGTATTGCATAGTGGATTTTGCAATTACTTAACAGGTTTGGCTCGAAAATCTCATAATGTATTGGACTTGAAATCGTTATACCATCTTCTATCACGCTATGCAGAATTCCTAAGACCTTCGACGTTTAAGCAAGAAAAGCTTCTTGCTTTGAAAAGTGCTTAAATTTAGGTTATATTGTTCACTGTATTACCTCGTTGTTGTATTTTACTTTTAGGTCTTGCTACTCTAAGTATAAGACGCATTAATAACCAACAAGGCACTCAAAATATAACAGAAGTAAAATGTTCTTTAAGTGCTATGGGTAGCGAGCTACAATCAATAATTGCCAAATCCTTAGATATAGTCGATCCCAGTCGGTTAAAATGCATATCAGCTGGTAAAATAATAAATCCCGATCATCCATTAGAAATGCAAAATGTCAAAAACAATCAACAAATAATGGTGATCATAAGTGATGTGGATAGTGGAGCTGAACAAAATCAACAGGATGAAATGTATGATCGCATCCGTAAAATCAAAACGGATATGGAAAAAATTGTTGATTCCAATCGACAATTGTTTGAGGTAAATTTTTAATGGCTTTATTTTGTGTTTTTGTGGAATCTATTCTAAAGTTATACTGATTTTTAGATGGAAGATCAACACGGCAATCCTGTATTTTTACCACCCGCTGAAAATCGTGCCCTCTTAATGGCCTTGGGCTATTATGAAAAGGCACGTGCTGCTATGAAACATGAACGTTATGATGAGGCCTTAGTTTTATTACTTGAAGCCGATGAAAATTTTATAACTTGCAATTCAAAATTATTGGAGGCGGTGGACAATTATGCTTTAGTTAATTTGGATATTGTTTGGTGTTATTTGTGCCTAAAGGTATGTTAACTTCTTTTTTTTTAATAAATTTTATTGTTTTTTTTAGAGCTTCAAATATTGAACTTTCTTTTTAAAAAACAGAACGTTACTCAGTTACCTGATGCCCAACGTCGCTTAGAATTGTGTGAGAAAAGTTTCCGACGATCATATGGCGATAATATGGAACGTTTAATCACTCTGAAAGGTAGTGCCTCTCCCGAAAAAGCGTTAATACTGCGCTTACACTTGTTGCAGGGTGTGGTGCTCTTTCATGAAAATCGTCGCAATGAGGCTTATGAGAAATTTGCGACTGCTGAAAGTGAACTAGAGACACTTAAAGTTGATGATAATTTAGTGACAGCTTTAGTTGAAATGGGTTATGAACCGTTTGAGGCTCGTTTAGCTTTGCGATCTTGTGAAGGTAATATGGAACAAGCGATCAATTTTATACATGATAGAAAAGAAAAATTAAAAGAGTCACGTAAAAAATCCAAAAAGGAACGAAATGTCAATGAAAAGTTGTCATCAAAAAATAAAGATAAAGATTGGGTGAACCCGCGCAGTGTCTGTACGTTAGTGGAAATGGGCTTCGAGCGTAATATAGTGATTGAAGCCTTAAAACGTAGCAAAAATGATGTGCCCAAGGCTGTAAGTAAAGAACGAAAAAAGAAGTATTAAAAATTATTTTAACTCAATTTAACTTCTAATGCTCCAGTTGGACCTTTTACAAACCAGTGCTGATGAGCTCAGACATGATTTGCCACCCGCGCCTGCAGCTAGTGATGATATTCTGTTGCAACTCAAACAATTGGGATTTAATGAAGATATGGCTCGTGTTGCTCTCGAGATGTCACACAACAGTATAGATAATGCCATAGAGGTTCTGATTAAACAATATGGCAACGAAACAGAATTGATGGCTGCAATGGATCGAATGGCAGCTACTGCTGCGAATGAAAGTTTTGAAGGTCCCTCTACATCTTCTGGTGAGGATTCTTTGATAGCAAGAGTTCTAGATAAAGCCCAAAAGGAAATTGAATCCTTAAAGGCCTATAATCGATTTACCGAAGAAATAACTGAAAATGAAGAGGATTATTTAGATTTACCTCTAGTACAGGAAGAACATATTCTTGCCGAATATAAACGTTTGTTGGAACAATAAAGATTTCTTTTTCACTTTTCTCTCCTTTTTCATAAGTTCAAAAATTTGTTTTGTTTATTAGCAAAAACAAATTATTAAGTTTATTAAAGAAATTCTACATTTTTAAAAGGTCATCTTGTTTTACCTTCTTCGTAATGTTGTACCCAACAAGATACCAAACATCATTCTTTTGAGAAATAAATTGCATTTTTTATAATGATTGTTAAAAGGAGTTGTAGTGATTTCTGTTTTGAAACTATTTCATATTATTATTGATACCTAGAATTTATGCCTGTCGAAGCCTGGTTTTATAGACGTAATACAACTTGTAAAGCCTTGGATTCTTTGTATAATTAAAGCTTTTTTAAACATTTTTTTAACAGGTTTTGTGCTTTATTCGCAAAACAGATAAGAGAGAATTGTTAAATGCAAAAATCTTACTAAATCTCCTTATTCATAATTGGCTATTTGTGAACGTCGTTGCTACATTTTCAGTAAAAAAATGTATATTAAGAGCGAGATAAAGCAACATATCTTAAACATTTACTTCTTTTCATTTTAAAAACTATATTTAATAACAAAATGTTCTACTTCTTAAGGTAAAGGAGCTTTAAAATGAATGCAAAACTTGAATTAAATAGAAAGCACAGTCATTGTTTGAGCTTATTTTCTAAAGCTATAGTCTGTTATACAGCTTTGTCTCAGCTTTTTAGTTGAATTGATTCAAATGTCTAATACTTGAGAAACGTCATTCCACAGGGCGGCTTGTTTGCATTTTTGTCTGTAGGTTTTGTTAGAATATGACTCCCCCATGCTTCTAAAATTGCCATCTGAGGTGAACTTGGGGCGTTGGTAGACGTCTTGCATTTCACTTAGTGGTAAGACCACCGTCAGATTAGACCCATGCGGCTAATTGCTACTTAACTCATAGCGAATAATAATAGTCTTTGCAGTTGAAACATTTTTGCTATTGGATGAACGAAGATCAGAGACGGTAAAAAGCAAATTTGAAATTATTGCAGTAGGCGTCTTAAGATGCCTGCGACAGCGTTAATATTTTTTGATGAAATAAAGAGAAAGTGAAAATTGCTCGCATTATGTTAAAAAAAAAGATTTTACGTTTTTGGCTTCCTAATAATTAACTTCATAAAAGTTTTTTAATTTAACACTTAATAGTCTGAAGCGGTAGCCAAGAGAGTGAAATTTTCAGACCTTGACCTCACTAAAAAAGGAAAGATGAGTTCAGTTCTCATAATCTTGGGAAAAATACTGAAGTTGCTTTTGGCCACCATACTCTGATTTGGAAGCGAAAAATCTTCTGCACGAGATTTTTGATTTAAATGATTTAATGGAAATAAAGGGTTTTTCAACAGCAAGTTTGTTTTCTAAAACAAAATAAAACAAAAAATTTAGATTAAGGTGATTAAAATTTTTATTGTATTTCAAAGAGAAAAGTTTAGCAATTATGAATGAAAAATGATATCTGGTAAATGTCCGCCACGACCACGCTGATAGGTGTCGATTATTTCATGAGAGTTTTTAGTCACTTTTTGGCGGTCCTATTTCGTTAATTACATCACAGTTTTTGAGTTTTAAGGCTTAATATATGTAGCTACACAAAAGTAATTCAGTGGGGTTAAATCACACGATCTGGCTTGCCACTTAACAGCTGATTGTCGTAAAATTATGCGTTCGGGAAATTGGGTTTTGCAATAGATTGATCCTTTTGTGTGACATGTGGCACCGTCCTGTTGAAACTACATGCCAATGATATCCATGTTGTTAATAATAAGCCAAAATTAAGTTGATGTTCTAACATCCATTGGCCGTTACTGCATATCCAGCCTCATCTAAAAAAAGGCCCAACCACGCCTCTAGACCACATAGCGCACACGTTGAGCATGCAAAGGTTTCTTAATAATCGCTCTAGGATTTTCAGAAGCTCAATTGCGGCAATCTTGCTATCGTCTGAAAAAATGATATTTTCAGAAAAACCAGCCGGTTGTACCTAAGTGAACTGAGCGAATCTACGGCGATATGAAAGGTCGGTCGGCTTCAATTCTTGCACCAGTTTAACCTTATAAGGCTTTAAAGTGATGTGGTAGTTTTGTATAACCCCAATTGTTGAGAACGTTGAGGAATTGACAAATTTGGATCTGTTTCATCACTGTGGCTCACGGCTGCGTTATTTTCAGTTAAACGACCCGGTCGAACACGCTTTGGTGTTCACAAATTTTGTATCGAGCCTTTCGACTCAAACTTAACAACCAAACCCTTAATAGCGGTCTCAGAAGCATAATTATGTTGTCTGAAAATGTCACGAATTTAATTATTTTAATACGTCAAAAAAGTAAATGTCAAAACTATCTTGTTGTTGGTATTGCCACAATTGTAAAACAAACTTCTTGTTGAAAACCCCGATATAAAATTTAAAATAAATTTCAGCTATGTGGCCGCCACTGCTGTCTTATAGGTGGCGCAGTCTGGATTCCAGGTTTCACATAAATTTGTAAGAAAAATAACTTAAGGGCGCCTAATTAACAGATTCGTTAAATGAAACTATTGGTAATGAATATCAATTGGTGGCTCTGGCTAGTGGCTTAAAAAAAACAGCAAATCAATCGAATGTCGTAAAAACAAGGACAAATTTTTCGTTGCAAATATTCGTTGTAAGAAATAAAATACATTTGCATACATGAAGACGAATCTGCGATAAAAGTTTGATACAATTTTTTATGTCGACAAGTGAAGAATAGTTTTGTGTGAAGGTTTATGAGTTTTTTATTTCCCTTTATTTTCAATTATATAGCCACTCCATCAACTGGCATTTTGAAATTAATTTATAAATAATTTTGTAGCCCCAATTGTGTTTATACAATTACTAACAAAGCAGCACAAAACTCTTGAATCTTTAGTTGAAGAAACGACGCAAATTGTGAATGTTTGAAAAAAAAAGTTTTGCTAGTTTGTTTGAAATATGTAGTTAGATCATGCTAATATGTTGCTTAAAGGTTCGATGCTATAGTTTTCACCGATTCCCAATCCTAGAAACATTAAAGCCCCAATATCAGCTTTGACGATTCCATAGCAAAAACTGTAATAATCTTAGCTGTTTTGATTTTATTTATTTATTTTTTATTATTAATATCCGCATTTATAATTAGGAGTAACAACGATTTATTTATTTTATAACTAACTTTGTTTTTTATAGGAAATGATTACAGATTTTTAATTTGTCATTATGGCATGCAAAGTATAATTAAAGAAAGTATAATTAAAGCTGAAATTAAGAACACAAAATTTAGACATAAATTATCGCTTGATTGATTAAGTTAAATATTAGTTTTATAAAAAAAATGTTTCGTTTAAATGTTGCACAGTGGGGGAATTAGAAAAAAGAAGTAAATAAATCTGTAGTTTTTGAACGGAACTTATGATTTGAGTGAGAAGAATTTCATTGATAAAATTGGTTATTTAATGTTTTAAAGCTTTTGCAATAGCAAAAGTTTATAAATAAAACAAAAGGCCCTCCTACTACAAGAAGGTAAAATCATATAATATCTTCTGGAATATAAGAGACTAGCAAGCCCGGCGAACTCCGTTTCGCCACCAGATTGCTTCGAAGCGTTATACGTGTCCGCAAATTATCCGTTTTATTGAAGTGCTCTTTGGTAAACCACATTTATTGTTTTTTGGTCTGACGTTAACACAAACAAAGCAGATGGTTTCCCAACTCGTGAACACAATGATTTTCTAAATTTATCCCGCAAACACCAAGCGATTGGCCTTGCGACTTGATAATTGTGATTGCGAACCGGAAATTGCAATTGAAATTGAAGTCAAACGGAAGATTAGTCGGAATCGTTGGTATTCGAGGAATACATACATTTTCACCTGCATACTTTCCGTTAATAATGGTTCCCTCTACAAATTCGGCATAAGTCTTTTCACCGCAAGTCGAGTACCGTCGCGGTGGATATAAATTACGCAATATCATAATAACTAATTTAACTTTGAGTTGCAAGTTATGTGGTGGAAATCCTGGTAACTCCAAAGAGTTCAAAAACTCCGTTGGATAATTTACTGCGTCACCGAGATTTGTTATGGAATCGACGGGTTTCTATGTCACCAAATCGCCATCGAATTTTGATGGAATGGTGAAATTCAGTGCGTGTACATCACTATTCTTTGGGGCGAGAATTGCTCGTTGACTTAACCAAGCATAATTCCGATAATTCTCACTAATGTTTGGGAAAACATTTTCAATAAGAGCTAATTGAGAGTCTACAAATCGGCTGTCGCATCAACTGGGACTTTTCCATTTCCAACAGCTAACAATTGTTTGGAGAATTGTGCAGCACTTTGATCATTTTTAAGTTGAACTCTCACATTAGTGGTTAGCGATAATGTTTTTACGTTATTCTACAAAGGTGATGTTTTCAGGCAAGCATTCAATTCATCAGCAGGGGTTGCACGGGGAATTACTGGCAACGACTGCCTGAAATCGCCTGCCAACAATATCTTTCTTCGCTTAAGTTATGTGAATACACTTGTTGCTGGCTTGCATGTTTTGTGCGACGGTAGATGTTCGCACGTCGTCCTTTCCGCTTTTTGGACTATTGACAGACTGGTGAATTAAACCTCAAATGCACGATCCAAATAATTTACACAGTTCAACTTACCACCTAAGGACAAATGCCTGCTGTTGAAGTTGAATAAAAATTTGCACAATACGCGTGATTGATTTGATGGTTTCCAATTGGACTGTTAGGAAACGAATAACTTTAACCTCAATTTCATGTGCGCATGAGTAGCTGTCAAACAATGTATCACGCACCGGCGCCATCTACTTAAAATCAAACGTATTTATTTTCGTAAGGGATACTCACTCACCACGTACTGGTGCCGTTGTAGTACATGCTATGTATCAGAGATGGCGCTGTATGTTTAAAATGATTTTCCCTGTTTTCCTAATTTTCTCTTGAAATTTCTTCTCTATAAACCTCATGTAGCGCGAGACATTTCCAACCAATGCAAAACCGTGGAAATCGATTCGCACTCCAGAACGTACGTGTAGTGTCAGGAAGGGAAAACCCAACTTATTTTTATATATAGAAGATAGCTAATATGTTAATCGGTGCTAAATCAGCTTAAAAGAAAATGGCTACGGGTCGAATCTCTCTAACACTTCTTTAAATCATACTTCTGAGTTCCCTGTCTGCCAAAAATCTGTCGGGTCGTCCGTACAGCATTTACAAATTTATTTAAAGAAAATATTTTTCCAATTCATCCACTGTGTATCGTTACGTGCGTGTTTAATATTCTGAAATAGAATTTTTTCCGGTAAATACAGACACATTGACAAACATATTTTCTAGACTATAATTTTAGTTTTGACAGTATTTGAGCTTATAAAACCTGATCTTTTAAAAGTTTATTTTTGATTGAATTTCGTTCTTATTAAAAAAAAATTAATTAACATTTTGTTGTAAAACTTTTATTGAAATGATAATTATTCCTTTGAAGAAGTTACTTTTTTTTTTATTTGACGAATGATTGAAAAATTTAAACATCCTCATTTTGAAAAACAATCACGTAGCTTTGGATTTTGTGTGATATTAAAGTTATGTGCTTACAGAATGTTTGGCTATATGTTTTATAACTCTCTACCTAAAAACTCAAGTATACCACCATTGTCATGATGTTCGGAACATTGTTATGATCTTGCGATGTATTCTTGTCCATCTTTTTAAAATTGCTCTCACTCCTGAGAGTTGTCCTTCTTCATTGATTGCTTGAAAACTGTAATTATTATATTAACAAAATTAGTTGATACATTATTTAAAATAATATCCATTGTTAGCCACTACTTTTTCTTATTTTTCTGCTAGTATTTTCTGATACCCTGTCCTGAAGTGAAGAGTATTCCGCTAAGTGCGTTCTGCATTGATAGAAACAAATGGTGGTCAGAAGGAGTAAGCTCTGGGCTATAAGGTAGTTGAGTCAAAACTTCCTATTCACTGTTTATCAAATATTGTATTGCAACATGTGGCCGAGCGTTGTCATGATGGAAGATTGTGGCTTCGTGTCTGGTCAAATACTCTTTTTTTATTTTTTTTACGTATGCAATGCACTGTACCAGAGCTAGGAAATTAGGTTATGGGGAGGAGGAAAAACCTGGAGAAATTATCGCCGACACTAAAAGCAGCAAGTTTTAACAGAAGTGCATCATGCCACACTCTATCAAACGCCTTGGAAATATCTAAATCCACCACCTTACAACTCTGATTGTTTTTCGTTAATTGCTCTCTTAAAACGAATCAATTGTATTCAATACAGCTCCCCTGCAACCGTCTGGCGCGATTTCAGCAGCTTATAATAAAAACCAGCTTTCTGATCCTACCAAATACATAGCATTACCTTGGCGTTTTGGATATTCAGCTCCGCCCTTGATTTGGCCGGGCTTTACATATGACTTTTTGCACCTGGGATTATCGTAATATGTATATAAATTGATCACCAGTAACAATACGATGCAAAAATGTCAAGCATAATTTCTGACATGCAAAGGCGCCTTTCTTTTTTCGTCAAATATTTTAATATTTGTGTCTCCATTGATTTAGACACAAGTATTCAATTTTTCATAACGAAACGTAATAAATTTGTTAGAAATCTACCACAATCATATTAATGACACACATAACTTTTTCTCTTAAAAGTGTACCTCAATATTCGATATGTATATCAACCCTGATGATGTGCTTTTGAACACAAAGGAAGTTTTTTAGTTTCTACCCCGTTTATTTTTTAAATGTGCTATAAAAGAAGCCATATATTGTTAGGTTTATTGCTTTAATAAACCTTTAGTTTATTCAGCATTCTTATTTCAAAATAATTATATACAACACTTTAGAGTTTTAAATTGAATTACGCGATTAATTTAGACGGGTTAACTACGTTTGTATAAATATAATTACAAAAATACACGATGGTAGCTTAACAACTTTAAAGTCTAAGAGCTGTTGTATTAACTTTATGTTTTTATTTGATAACGTTCACACTAAAACTGTTTTATTAACTCTTGTGTCTTTACTCGACAAGGTTTACACTTAAACTGCTTTATTGACCAAAATTGTGAGGTTATATATTCTGTTTGAAGTGATTCTAGCGTTCACTCGAAAACACTACTTCAACATCATCACATGCAAGTGCAGCTATCATTATTCAGTGTAGGTGTTTGTTTTGCGGTGAGTCTTATTTAGCTGTCAGCTAGCTGTTTTTATATTCTAAAATTATGGTGTTTGGCTAGGAATTTTAATGTAAAGGATCCGCAATCTAACATTTTTTTCAACTAGTGCTTATTTCGTGAATGGTAACACTTAGCTCACGTTTGATTTGACGAATAATTGGTTTTATCCTTCCGCTGAACGAATATGGTTGTGTATACGCTTGAACAACACTGGGAAATATTGCGAAATTACTTTGAAAATGATGGTAATGTTGCAGAATGTGTGCGAAAATTGCGTATGGATTTTGGAAGAAGAGAAGCACCACAAAAAAGTGAAAGAAACTGGCATCCTCATCGATAAACCAAAGTGTGAAAACACAAAAATAGTACGTACAGCCGAGAATATTGCTGCTGTGGCAGAAAGTGTGCGTGAAGCGCCATCAACATCAATTTACCGTCGTTCTCAACAATTGAACATTTCAGAGGCATGTAGTGTGTATACACTATATAAACACAATTTTAATATTTGTACTAGTATTTTTAAGACACACTGTTAAACACAACTTTTATACTTTTATTTTTAAGACACACTGTAAATATATTTTTATTTCTTTACATCAGAATAATTTCATTTGACCATGAAAATTAAATTGAATGCAATTATGCTGAATAGACATAATATTTATAATAACATTTGTATATAATTAACATTAATAAATTAAGTACTAGACTATTAAAATTCTTCTCACAGTCAGTATATGTATAAACGACTGCAATTGGGGAGATGAAAATCAATCTTGGTTTTTACGTTCTAGCTCCTAGTTGAGCTTTTCATATTCTACTGCTCCCCGCTGAGCAATTAAATAGAAACCTAAAAGGACTAAAAATAAAAATCAAAATATACCAAATAAAGATACTGCATTTTCATTACAGGCATCATTGAGACGAATTTTGCATAAAGACCTTGATATGACGTCATACAAAGTCCAATTGGTTCAGGAGTTTATAACATTTAAAAGAAAAGTTATTTGTAGGACCCTATAGCATGTTGTTGTTGTTTTATATTCATAATGTTTCTTAGAAACTTCTTAATTTGTGAAAAGACACAATAGGTAATTTCACTTAATTTTTTTTTTGTTAGTGATGATCATCTGTTTTTAGCTTAAACTAAGCATCTTCGAAACGATATTTTAACTGAACTATTTTTAGAACTAAAAATTCAAATTATTATTGTAGACTACTCGATTGGCTATTTATCAAACAGGCTAACAGCAGGAATAGTTGGCGAGACTTTAAAAATTGAACCACTACATTCGTATAATGCAAATTTAAATCACGTTTTTATCAAGATATTTAATAAAAATCGATAAAAGTTGTGAAACTATTTTTAGCTACGCTCCATAACACCTTTATAAAAGCATCTAAGTTATACTTATACAGAAAAAATTTCTAGACTGTCTACCCTTGTAGGCGCAGGAGAATGTAAGTTAAAAAGCTTCTTTGACTGTTTCTGTAGGCTTAATCTAATTATCTATATATTAGTGTTTCTAGTAAGAAACTTAAAAAATGGAAAGAACTTATTTTGAAATTGTATCAGAAAATTGCCGCTGTACCAACTTTATCATTGGAAAACAATAATACACCCAGTGTTGTCAGTAATGACGATTTCTCGCCAAACGTCGCTGTGGAAAATCATATTTTGGCGATGAAATATTTCAGAAGAGCGATTGGTGAATTAAGTGGCGATATTTAAAAGACTTGGCAAATATGTGTCAAACATTTTACTGCAAAAAACATAACCCACAAGTTTTAATCTGTTTTTAAAAGTATTCTTTCAATGCACGTAAATAAAACGTTCTTTGTGGAGCTAAAATTACTTTCAAAAGTTCCCATTTTTATTCCATTCTAAAATCAACATTTAATTGTATTAATTTATAAAATTCTAATTATTTCTGAGCTTAAATGTTTGATTATTTTTAAGTAAAGTAATTAACTTTTATATTTATGATCCTTAAAACGCAAATTGAATTATCATCACAACTTTGAAAACATGGTTAAGATTAATCGGTTAATAGAAACCTTTTAACTTTTATTATATTTACATTTGCAACATTGTTATATAAATAATTATCATAATAAAATTGCATTGTGTTTGGTGCGAATAATAACAGTACGAGCATATATTTATACATTTTTTTTAATCTCAATAAAACAAGTTTTCAACGTTTGAACTTTAAATAAGTTTTTTAAAATTCCCACTCTAAGTATGAAAAGAAAAACTTTAGAATAGAAGTTAATTTAATTTATTTTTGTACTGTAGGGAATTTAAATTTATTTTTATTGCATCGAATTCAATTTGTTTGTTCGATAATTCGTAAAGTTAAGTTCGCGTAATTTTGCGTTTCATACAAAACTCGGGCAAATATTAAGAAGGCTTTCTCTGGCAACTCTTTTTCTCAAAAGCTTCTTAACGTGTTTTATCTTTACATACTAAGTTTCTGCTATTATGTCCCGATTTATATTGTACGATTTTTGTCGCTGCAATTCTTAGTTTGTTGGTAAATAAGGGGTGTAGAAAGAATAGGGGAAGAGAGGAACTAAAACAAGTACACATGCGAGTGTACTCTAGCAATTCGTTTTGTCCACAATTCGTAATTTTAAATGTGATGTTTGTGTGTATATGAATACAAAATCGTCAAATGTATACGCAAATGCAACTTTAAAGAAAGACAAAAAATGCAACGACAAAAATCGTACAATGTAAATCAGGACTATGTTACTATGCTTCTTTAGTCTTAGTTTGTTGTTGTAAATAATGTGTGTAAAGAGAATAGGGGAAGAGAGGAACTCTACCACTATTCTCTTTACACACATTATTTACCACAACAAACTAAGAATTGCAGCGACAAAAATCGCCCAATGTAAATTGGGACTTATGTGTAGCTTTGTCTTACGTATTTTTTTTTTATCACGCACTCCAAATAATCTAGTTTTAGACTGACTAATCTAGTACTCGGAAAACAATGGTCTTAAGAAGAAACCCCTTTTTCTGCCTCTTGAAGAGTCTCTGCAATGATGGTAAATGATCAAAGTCAAATTCGCCGACATACCATGATTTTTAAAATTTGGAAAAATTGAGACTCGAAATCCAGGAATTTTTCAGTTTACGAAGAACATCTTTAAATCTCCCAAAATGTGAAGATTTTTTGTGATTTTAAACCCTTTATGTTTTTAAGAGAAAAACAGTTTTGGTTCCTGGAAAAAAAAAATAATTTCGATTTAATGCATTTCTGAAGCATCCGCCATCTAACGTTTTTTTTCAACTAGTGCTTATTTCGTGAATGGTTTGATTTGACAGATAATTAGTCTTATCCTTCCGCTGAACGAATATGGTTCTATATACGGTTGAACAACGCTTCGCTAAGTGGGCCTGCGATCGACTTACAGAAGATGCCGATTTTGCAAAAAAAGCACCTTTTAAGATGAAGCTCATTGATCTTGGTGGGTATGTAAACAAGCAAAATTGTCGCATTTGGGGTACAGAAAATCCGCACGCATACATTGAAAAGCCGACGCACCCAAAACGTGTCACTGCTTGGTGCGGATTTTGCTCCAGAGGCATAATTGTGCTATTTTTTAGGAGTGGCCGTTACAGTCAGTGGCGATCGTTATTGGGCCATGTTGAACGAATTTTTGTTCACAAAAATTGAAGAGGAGGATATTGACAATATTTGGTTTCAATAGGACGGCGCTACGTGCCTGCCACACAGCCGAAGCTGTGTAGTTTTGTTTATAACATTAAAAAAAAATTATTTGGCGGACCCTATATATTAAATATTAAAAAATGTAAACTTTTTAGTAGTTAATTATAAAGCACTAGGTCACTATTTAATAAAAAATTTTTAAAAACTTTTATTTTTTTATTATTTTTTCGATATTTCGCCACACCGTTGGTTGGCATCATCAGGAAAACAAAAATAATGAAATAGTGACCTTAGTCTATATATATATAAGAGGATGTGTGTATGTATGTAAAAAATGGACTCGAAAACGGCTGGGCCGATTTTAATGAAATTTTCAGAGAATCTTCAGAATATTCAGGCGGGTGACACTGTGAAGTCCGATTTTTGATTTTCGGTCTGTGGGTGGAGGGGCGTGGCAAAACCCACCAATGACATATACATATTTATTATTTTTTTTTCTTTTTTATTTTATTTTTTAAAGCCATTGTTATGCTTTTCAAAACGAGATATCAATCTCTTAAATCGGTTATGTAGTTCCGAAGATATTTACAAAAAAAAACTCACTAATATATAATAAAATATCAAAATTTTAAAACTTTCGAAATGCTGAATTCGCTTGAGTTATCTGAACTGCCGCCCCACCGCCTACAAATGAAAGTTGGTGTACCAATTACTTTGCTTAGAAATATCTGCCAGCCACGACTTTGCAATGGGACACGTTTAGTAGTCAAAAAAGTCATGAAAAATGTGATTGAAGCAAAAATTTTAAAAGAAAAATATAAGGGCGATGTGTTGAAACCACGCATTCCTATGATTCCTCCAGATTTGCCGTTTGATTTTAAATGGCTTCAGTTCCCCATACCTGTTGCTTTTCAATGATCCCAGTTATATGTATCATGTTCACGTGCTTTGTTTTTCAATACCGCGAGCCAAAATCGATCAAAAAATGTCGAAGAAATGACTTGCAAAGCAGTCACGGGCGCGCTAGTTCTTTATAATTAACTACTAAAAAATATTAAAAAGGTCAAAAAACTATAACTATTATAAAAAATGTAAACTTTTTCAATATTCTCGGATTTTTTCTTAATATACTCAAAGTTCAAATTGATTTTTGCTAATAATGGTGTAGTTTATGAAACTGATGCTTATCACCTAAACCTTTTAATGGCCTCAGGTACGTTTTCAATGACGGAACAGAAAAGAAAAGTTTCAAAATGGCTCGTTTTTTCAATACTAATAAAATTTTTTGGGTCGTTTTAAAAATTAAAAATGACTTGAAGCAAACAGTCTGGAGAAAGAAAATTTATTCTACCCCGAGAAGTTCCGCGATTTTCGGATGCAGGATTTCTCGTGTGGCATCCCTTGATGCAACCATTAAATATTTTCCCTCTATCAATATTCGTTCAGTTTTACGGCAGTTCATTTCACAGTTTCCAATTGTAATATGTTTTACCAAAATACACTAAAATTTACTTAAATACCATAAAGTATATTAAAGTGCACTTAAATATACTAAATTACACTAAAATATACTTAAATACACTATGATAAAAATACAGCAAAATATACTAAAATATACTAAAATACACTAAAATATACCAAAATACAATAAAGTATATTACAGTACACTAAAATATACTAAATTACACTAAATTATGCTAAAATTTAAATTTAAATACACTAATATAAACTGTAAAATACACTAATGTATACTAAATAACACCAAAATATACTAAGACACTAAAATATACTAAAGATAAATTAAAACATACTAAAGTACGCTTAAATATACTAAAATGCAATAAAGTATATTAAAATACACTAAAATATACCAAAAAACAATTAAATATACTAAAATACACCAAAATATACTAAAGTAAATTAAAATATACAAAATACACTAAAATATACTAAAATACAATAAAATATACTAAAAATATACTAATGTATACTAAAATACACCAAAGCATATTAAAAATATGCTAAAATGTACTAAAATAATACTTACATGTATCGAAAGATGCTTAAAGAGGATATTTAAAATAGTGTATCACACAGTGATAAGACTCTTTCAGAAAATTTCCTCACAAGATGTCTTTTTTTTAGTTTTGAACACATCTATTCAGTCCGCTGTGACCTTAAAATTACGTCACATTCAGATTACTAGAGAATCCCAGTAAAATATTTTAAATATTTCCTCTCATTCTTCTGCAACGCGAGAATTGCCATTGAAAAACACAAAATAAACAATTGAAAATATTTTTTTAATAATTTTCATTTAATTAAACAGATTGTTAACTTAATGAAGATGAATATTTTATTGAAATATAGAAAATATTAACAAATTTAATTAACAAATAATAATACAGTTAAAAAATGATTTTTAATTAATTTTATGCTGAAATAGCAGTTCATTCAACAATTGTTCGCTTCAAACAAAATTGTACAAATAATTTATATCATTTGTTTAATTATCTTGTACTTGTTGCTTCGTTAAATCTATATATATATAAAAGAAAGTGATGTTAGTTACTACGCTTATAACTCGAGAATGCCTGGACCGATTTCGGTGATTAGCACCAATTCGGGCAGGTCTCCGGCCAAATAAGAAGAATACACAAGAAAATTTTGGAAAATTTCCCAAAAAAAAAATTATGAAGAAAATTCATTTTCACATACATTTTTTTTGCAACGCTATCTTAACTCAAGAACCCATAAAAAAACATGATTGTAAATGCTATATTGGCGTTGTATGCACACTTGGCAGATGCAATGACATATGTGACTGGAGTTTTAGTAACATAAATATTGGAATTTTCTTCAGCTTTTATCAGCTTTCCTTATTTATTTAAATTAAATTTGATTTAATACAATATTTTGAAGAAAATTTTGGAAAATTTCCCAAAAAAAAAATTATGAAGAAAATTCATTTTCACATACATTTTTTTTACAACGCTATCTTAACTCAAGAACCCATAAAAAACATGATTGTAAATGCTATATTGCCAGTAGATGGCGTTGTATGCACACTTGGCAGATGCAATGACATATGTTAGTAGTCAAAAAAGTCATGAAAAATGTGATTGAAGCAAAAATTTTAAAAGAAAAATATAAGGGCGATGTGTTGAAACCACGCATTCCTATGATTCCTCCAGATTTGCTGTTTGATTTTAAATGGCTTCAGTGCCCCATACCTGTTGCTTTTCAATGATCCCTGTTTTTTGCACTTTCAGTTATATGTATCACGTTCACGTGCTTTGTTTTTCAATACCGCGAACTAAAATCGATCAAAAAATGTCGAAGAAATGACTTGCAAAGCAGTCACGGGCACGCTAGTTTTATATAAAATATTATAATTTGTGTATAATAAAAAATTAAAAAGTAGTCTACAAAATCAAATGAATTCGCTCAACTAACGCAGCGCTATAAATTTTCCTTTACTCCTTTCCCCATCATTACGGGTTGTAACTTATTATGAGATTCAATATATAAATCATTCCTCTTTCGACTGAGAGTATAGTTGTATATAGTACACCAGCAAATCGTATACAATCTCTGTATACTAGAAGAGTGGACCTTTTTCTCAAGTACGCGAGTTATGTTGAGGGACAATACCATTGAAGTCTTCTTTAGCACCGGTCAATAAAAATTTAAGAGAAATAGGTGATCTGTCTAATTGGGGGTAAAAAACTGTCTAAGAACTGAAATTCGCAGCTAAGCGATTAAAGAGGAGATGCCTTAAAACCAGCAAATAAATGAGAGGCAAAAATGCTCCCAAAGTGAATGAAACTGTAAAGCAATTCAGGAGCACAATCATTAAAAATTCTATTCCGGTCTAACTATAGACAAGTGCTAGTGCCCTGCGGTTTACCAGGCATCCTGAACATAAAGTAAACCAGTGAACAATTACCAAATACTGGCATGTAGTAGCACAGTTATTGATTAACATTTTATGAATGGAAAAACGAGTGCACGGACACAGAACTAAATTTGTATTAATCTTTACGTTAGTTGGTTTGTTAGGTAGAGATATGTTCGGTCTGCTTAGGGGTGTGAATGATTCAATGTCATATAGCTAAAAGATATTGCAAGCCAACTACATGCTGGCAGGTGCTGTTGATTATTAAGTATTAAGTATGAGAAGTACACCGAGGGTTGGCGGCAGGGTATAATTGATTGAAAGAAACTGGGGTATGCGAAAGTTCAAGCTTTAGCTTTCAAATGAATGACTATCACGAACAGTAGTATTAAAGAGATCTTGTTCTTAAGCACTTACTGTCATTTACGAAACATGAATTTGACAATTACCAGTCGACAGGCAACAATAACTTGTAGTAAAAACCGATTGGATGGAAACCGGAAAGGTAACGATATTGTTTCAACACAATGGAATTTTCTATTTATATTTTTAACTTGTTTACGTGAAGTAAAGAAATAAAAGACAATTGTATTATTTTTCAAAAACCAAAGAAAATTCTCAATTTATTTGATATTAACTTTTTTTTTTATTTTTCAAGAATATAGGTTTTGTGTTCACACAATGGCGTTCAAACAACAATTAGTTAATATAACTCAACTAACAAAAGGCGACATGCAAAGTTTAACAAAAAACCGTTAGCGGTTTTACTCGTCATAATTTATGTAAAACCTCCCACCCAAGGGTGTAGAAAAAGGCATTTTAATAAACACTCTTTTTTAACAATTTTTGATAAAAAAAATAAATAATAAGTCCATACCGTCAATTGTATACACCACACCAATTAGTGATAATAATGAATGACGAATAACTTTAAGTTTGATAATAAAATTATAATTTATCATTATTTTTAGTTTTATTCGACCTTTGTTATTTTTATTAAATATGTACTAATCTTTTAAATGGTCTTTTTAAATTAAATTTTAACGATTTATTGTTTCGATATTTCGCTTTCCTGTGGAAAGCTTCTTCAGGAAATTATTTTTTATATTTTATAAAACTTTAATAAATATGGTTTTTCTTTTTTAAGATCTTTTTTTATATATATTTTTTTCTCTTTTCAATATTTCGCTTTCCTTTGGAAAGCTTCTTCAGAAAAAAATTTTTTATATATTTTTGAAAACAAAACAAAATTATTAACAAATTGAAAAAATGTTTCAAAAAAAAAAAAAAAAAAAAGAAGAAGTTTTCCAAAGGAAAGCGAAATATTGAAAAGAGAAAAAAATATATAAAAAAAGATCTTAAAAAAGGAAAAACATATTTATTATTTTATAAAACAATAAAAAATAATTTCCTGAAGAAGCTTTCCACAGGAAAGCGAAATATCGAAACAATAAATCGTTAAAATTTAATTTGAAAAGACCATTTGAAAGATTAGTACATATTTAATTATAATTTATCTCAATTTTCTTAATAATTTTTTCTTTTAGTAAATATTTCAAATCCTCTTCGAAGCGGTAATTAAAAAATCATGCTAAGAAATTTAGGATTAATGATTATTTGCATTAAAAAGGTCATTTTAAATATTTTGACGATTTTATAACACTTTTATCCGGCAACTATGTTTGAATCATTTGTTTAACTGCAACTCAGGCTTAGCAACATGTACCGCAACATTTAATCTAAATCAATGTTTAATAGCATAGACAAAATAAAAAATAAAAAACAACCAAATTAATGGTTGCCTGTCTGTCTGTCTGGGTGTCTGTCTGTCTATTGCATTTAAATATTAAAACTTAATTAGTTTTATTTTATTTGATTCTCCATCGTTTTGATATTGTAGCAAAAAATATTCTAAATTTATTTGCTTGGCTGATTGGCTGTACGATCAGTAAGTAAGAGATTGATAATACAAACGAACACTTTTTTAATGTTTTAACAATATTCTTTACCAACTTTAAGCTCAGTTTTAAAGCGGCAACCGGTGGTAGCAGTTATTGTGAGCGGCTTAAAAAAAGGAAAGTGCATGAATAACTTGGTGAAAATAAAGAGTGAAGATAAAAAATTTAAAATTTTCTATAAATATAAATATTTACAAGTATATTTTAAATTAAACAAATTATACTCAAATAGTGTACGAAAATAAATTAACTGTTATTTAAATTAGAGGAATCTAATGTGATAAAGTGGAACGAACATACATAAGTGATACAATTTTAAATTAAAAATAAATGTAAGTCAGTGTTATTTTGAAACTTTTTTTTTTATACCAATCTTGTAAAGAAAATAAAGCAAACGACAACAACAAAGAAAATGCATAGAGCAATTTAACACAAAAAAAAATACATAACAAATGCAAAAAACAAAAATAATAAACAACAAACTCATAAACGGAAAGTGAAACTGGATTTTGGTTTTTCTCTTGTATTTTCTAGTTTTAGTTGTTGTGCATTTTGTTTTTTTTTTGTTGTTAACGTTTTCGTAAATAATTGTGCGTCATTTTATTACATATTTTACATACAAACTACGTTTTTATTGCTCACTTTTGCTAAATGAAACTAAAGCTACTTTTCGAAATCATTATTTAGTGACCATTAAAATAATCATACTAAAATTTGATAGCGCGTTTGAAAGCACACATCCATACTAAGTTTAAAAACATAATGTTCTATTTTATAAAGGGTGATTTCTCAGTATTTTTTTGCTATAATTAAAAAAAAGAACAGGAAGTTTTAAAGTATACAAAATTGTTGCATGTATATATGTTTGTAAATTAATATATTTTTTTTTGTAATAACGTTTATTTTTAATTTAATTAGTAAAATATAAACAAACATACATACATACCGAAAAACGTCAACATTTGGTGATTTAATGATGTTGAGGATTAGATTTTATGTACAAAAAATAACAAAAACCGAATTTAAAATACAGCTATTTAAAATTGTGTCCTGAATTTATAAAGGGTTTTTCAGCAAGAAGTATGTTTTCTAAAACAGAATAAAACAAAAAATTCAGATTAAGATGAGTAATATTTTTATTGTACTACGAATAATACAATATTGAATAAAAAAAAATATCTGGCAAACATCCACCAGGATCACGCTGACAGATGTTGATACTTTCGTTAAAGTTTTGAATCACTTTTGGGCAAAATGGCGGTCCTATTTCGTTAGTCACATCACGGATTTTGAGTTTTAAGGCTGAAATCGATTCGATTGGCTCCGTGTACACTCTGTTCTTAACATAGCCCCACAAAAAGTAATCCAGTAGTGTTAAATCACACGATTTGGCTGGCCACTTAACTTCTGATTGTTGTGAAATTATCCGATCGAGAAATTTGGGTTGCAATAAATTGATCGTTTCATTAGCTGTGTGATATGTGGCATCGCCGTGTTGAAACCACATGCCCGTGATATCCACATCGTCAATAATAGGCCAAAATTGAGTTGTTAGTATCTTGCGATAGCGTGATCCATTGTACGTTACCGCATATTCAACCTTATTTTCGAAAAAACGGCTCAATCACGCCTCCAGACCACATAACATACCATACAGTAACACGTTGAGTATGCAAAGGCTTCTCAATAATTGCTATAGGATTTTAGGAATGCGGTAATTTGCTTGTTGACATACCCTGACAAGTGCTAATAGGCTTCGTCAGAAAAAATGAATCTACGGCGATATGAATGGTCGGTCGGCTTCAATTCTTGTACCAGTTAAACATTGTAAGGTTTCAAAGTCAAATCCTTACGCAAAATTCCCCATGTGGTGATTTTGGAGAAACCCAATTGTTGAGAACGTTGAGGAATTGATAAATTTGGATCTGCTTCAACACTGTGACTCATGGCTGCGATGTTTTTAGTAGAACAACCCGGTCGAACACGCATTAGTGTTCGTACATTTTGTATCGAGCCTGTTGACTCAAATTGAACGATCAAATTCTTAATAGCGGTCTCCGAAGCATGATTATGGTGTCTGAAAATATCACGAATTTTACGAAATGTAACTTTAACAGATCACCATTTTCATAGTGGATTTTAATTATTTGAATGCGATTTTCGTGCATTTTTTTTTCATTGTAACAATTGCCAATGCATCTACTACGAATATGTCAAAAAACTAAATGTCAAAACTATTATGTTGTTGGTGTTGCCACAATTGAAAAACAAACTTTTTGTTGAAAACCCCGATATTACTACTATTTAAGTAAGTATAGGGTGTTTTTTATAATGGTATTGAACTTTGGAGGCCTAATTTTTTTTTACCTTTTCCAACAAATGTTGTCCTCCTTATCGGCGTAGAATAGCGCCGTCACATATCCCCACAGAAAATAATCTAGTGGCGTTAAATTGCTTTATCTTTGAGGCCAAATCACGGGTTCGAAAAATGAAACTATGCGGTTACCAAACCGCGACATGTTGCAACCACAGCTTCCGCAAACGATGAACGAAAAAGTTAGTAATCACGACTCTATAACGGTCGCCATTGAGGAAAACGTTCTGGCCAGCATCGTTTTCAAAAAAGTTTGGAATAATGATTCCACCAGCCTATAAAGCATGCCAAACAGTCAGCTCTTCTGGATGTAAGGGTGTCTCAATACTTGAAAATTATCAAGAAAATTTGTTTTTGAAACCGTTAACTATAAGCATGCAACCTACAAAATGAAAGAGGACTCAGCTGTTTTACGATATCTTTCACACGTTAAGAAACGTTATCAAGATATCGTGTTATTTAAACATAATATGATTGTGTGAAAAAATACACTTGTTTTGAAACATATTTTTGTGACGATAAAGAATTTGTAGTTAACATTTAACAACTTTATAGTTGTCAGACCCAAAAAAGCTAATATGAATTTAACAATATACTTTTTCCCACGAAAATTTTTCCCATAGATTGTCTAATAATTAAAATGAATAAACAAAAATAAATTCTCTCTCTTATTGTGAGTTAAACAAATATGACTAAAATTATTTAAAATACATTTTTATCGAAAAGTTATAAGGATACAAATATATTGTTGGATTATGATTTTAAACAGGTGTTAAAAAAATATGCAGACATGCAACAACGTCATATTTATTCTTCTATATTTTTTAAATGAAAAGATTTAGAGGTTTCCATCAAGACGGCTTATTGACACGTCATGTAAAATTAATTCATATTGTTATGAATGTGGAGACAATGTAAATTTTTGATAAGAAAACAATTTTGAAATACACAGCTTATGATGCTATTACATAGAAATGTGCCTGTCCTCTACGAAGTCAGCAGCAAATGCCAGACATGCAACACATTAAACAGTTTTGGAATTAATTAAATTATATTTTTGAATTAAGGAAGTCCTGATGCAATACGGTTTTAATAATGGAAGTTAAGTTGAATTTTTTTTTTCATTCATTGCTAAGATTAAAATAATAAAGATAAAATAATTTTAGCTATGATGCTACATCTAAGTGTTGCATTAAATTTTACTTCTTACTTTTAGTAATAACAAATAAACGACATATTAATGTTTTACAAATTTATCGGGCTGTGTCTTTTCTATTTACTTAAAAATTTTCAAAACTAAGTATGGGGTGAATAATTTTTTATTACTGAATGTAACCCTTGTTTGGTATCAATACTAAATTGATATTCCCTAACAATCTTATGACGACGTTGCCAGTTAATCGATCACTTTAATAAAATATAACACACATATCCAATATTTGAGTCAGCTAATTTATTTGTGTACTATTTTTGATAAAATTGTTGTGAAAAAAATATGTATTTAATTGTACCTAAAATAAATTCAAAATCAAAATAAATTAAAATCAAAATGTTCAACATATTGTTTTTTTACCAACTTTTTTTACTTTAAATTTTAACTCGTGCCAAATCTGTAAAAAGAATTTTGTCACACATGTATTTGTAAAGAACTACATATTATAACTTTTGCCATCCATAACTCATTCTATTTGGTGGGGCAAGGGCGTTGAGAGCAGTCTCAACACTTTCCAATTGTTCCTTAAAATTAGTAGGAACACTGCTTTTTCGAAATCCCCTGGCAAGTGATGGATTTTTTCTCAATTTTTCCAATAATTTTTCAAATTAGCGTTGGTAATTTTAATTTTTTTCATTTTCTATTTTACTTTATTACTTTTTTATATTTTATTTTGTATTTTTTGTTTTTTCAATCTTTTAAAATTTTTGTTTATAACAGCACGACAATAAAATCACAGACGACAATGTCAGCGGCAATTTAAGGCAACATCAATTTCAAATTGTCTTACAGAGTATTAAACATGTATTGGCTGTCATCGATAAATAAAAATATTGCCAACGAGAATACGAATTTACAACAAACGACAAAAAACGACGCCGTCTTGTATTGCCGTCGCCAAACAGAATAAGGGTGACTATTTTATGTTTGACCAAAATGATATTTTTAAAATCACAAAATATGAAAATAGTATTCTTTAAATAGAAACTATATAGTATAAAAACAATATATGTTTCTTTAAAGCCCAACAGAACTTTAATCTTTAAAAAATTAACTCAAAAACTCAAATTTTATTCAAAAAAATGATTTTATTCAAAAGATCAATACAGGGCATTACCATTTGAAAATTTTTAAGTGCATATGATAATTCATGCTAAAGCACATTCTAGACATCCAATTATGGGGTAGCTTTTTAGTATTGCTGATTGATTTATATGCATAAGACATCAATTTTATAAGACTCTTGTGTAAACACTCGAGAAGTATCAAATCACTCTGCCTTGGAGACCAATTGAAATCTAAAATTCCCGATATCAAATTATTGTCAAATTTTGATTTCAATAATAATATTTCGATAGTTGTGGTTGCTGTATGATGGCACCTAGCGCAATCCTTTTAACACATTTCACCCAAATCAGAATGTGATCAATATTTTTGTTTATCGTCATGAAAATATGTTGGAAACACTATAATTATTTTGACACAGTCGTATTATGTTCAGAAGGCATTATAATTTTTTGTAGCTATAGTATGATTACGTCTTTAAAAGCACGTAGGCACATAAAATATACTATTCCCTTAGATAGAATAGTAGAAAGAGCACTTTTTATTGAATTACTGAGGCTTGTCACTGTTATAATGACAGGACTTTAAACTCGAAATTTCTTCTAAGTAATGTAGGATTAAAATAAAAATATTCCTTAAAATTGTTATTTTGTTTTCGAATAATTTTCTGTTAACTATGATTTCTACGTAATAAAAATTTCCACTTTTAGTTTTAAGAATTAAATTATATAATAACAGTGCAATCTCAACATTATTACCTACTACGAAAATGAGTTACATTCTGATTAAGTCGTTGAAATTAAAAATAAGTGAACAATATCTCTCTACCATTTTTCTTTTTTAGTTTTATTTAACTTAAATTAAAAAATTGAGTGTCAGAAAATTCAATAGTGTGAAAACAAATTAGCTTTTATTGAGTTACATTATCGTGAATTCTTTGTAGTTATAATTTTTTTTCTTTGCTTAATTGTTTCCGTGAATATATTTTTAAGTAAATTTATTTGTTATTAATTTCCTAGCAATAAAATAAAATAAATAAAGCTCTGCTTAATAATAATATAAAAAAAAAAACAGCCAACCAAAAGTTTATTGTTAAACAGATACAAATAAAATATTTAAATACGACGATAAACTTTGAACTACGAAAAAATATACTTTTCTTTTTTTTTATCAAGTGTAATCACAATCTCATGATTTGTCGAAAGGCTGTGCATATAATTAAATAATCTTTTATTATATTAAATACCTATAGTCAAACGAGTAAAACAAGTCAGAAAGTTATCCAAATGCCAAAGAGATTAACAGAAAGAAAAAGGCTGATGAAAAGAAATAAAAAACCTGGTTGAAAAAAGTGATCATATTATGATTAAACTATATTGTTGTTGCATTTAAAATATTAATTCAATAAAAGATAATATTATCATGTGTGAATTATATTTTTGTTAAAACCATTTTTAAAATATTTTAACATCATTATTTATGATGTTTTATCATCATAACTTGTGTAAAATTACCATATTATAATTAAATCTAATCATTATTAGTTACTTTAACCATATGAAAAACCGATGTGTATGCAAATATCGAATAACAAGGTAATTAGGTAACACATGCTGAACAATCATAGTGGTTCCGTTGGTAGAACTATATGCTTGCTAAGATTGAAAAATTCTTGAGTTCAATTCTGTCAGCGACATACGTATGCGTGATAAGATTTACCTCAGCACCGAGCTGTGTAAGCCATAACCTGTGTAAGCAATTGTGGATAAATGTGGCGTCATCCTCGCCCTAGGAAGCCTTCAGATACGTATATCCTTCAGTCACTCCTAGCTGCAACTTCACCCCTCGGAGCAGGCCGCAGCCCTCACTCTTTGCTGAAGAGTTGGAGACTATCCAACTCCTGGTCCAGAACGCATGAAGCTTAATAAAATTTAAGAACACAACCGCAATCTTGCTTACTGAACCTGGACCATTAATTGTGTTCATTGTGAATTATCCGAACCACACAACTCAAACGAGGGCCTCGAAACCACAGCCACCATGGTACTCCCGAAGGGCCAACCTCAATAATCAGTCAGAGAACAGCTAAAGAGCCAAAAAGCTAAACTCTGGGGCTTTACTGATTGCCGAGGAAATAAAATAAAATTGTGCAGTTGACTTCTGCTAACCTTTTTTAGGGGACTGGAATCTCTTTTGCCCCCGTTGACCCATCTAATGACGGTGAGATCCGTCAAAATATATCAATACGCCCCCGGTGCGGGAGCGAAAAAAGCAATTGAATGGACAACAGTGTATAAAACTGCCGGTGGCATCCGCAGATTAGAGAAATCAAGACGATTATTGTGTGGAACCGCGGCAGAAAAATTAGTTAGATCAGCCAATGATTCTATCCGGAGGCATGTAGTGTTGGTGACTACTTACAACACCTGGATATTGTAGCCTCTGGGGGTAAAAGGCGGCACTGGGCACTTTGGCTAGCAGGAGCCCATAAGGGCTTTTGAAGTTCGACCAGCAGTTACCGCACCTGTGCATAAAACTGCCGGTGGCATCCGCAGATTAGAGAAATCAAGATGATTATTGTGTGGAACCGCGGCAGAAAAATTAGTTAGATCAGCAGATGCGGAGGCATGTAGTCTTGGTGGCTACTTACAATACCTGGATATTGTAGCTTCTGGGGGTAAAAGGCGACACTGGTCAGCAGGAGACTGTAAGGGCTTTTGAAGTTCGACCAGTGACTAAAAAATTGGTACCATGGGAAGCGGCTACCCAGCAATTACCGCATCTGTTCCGGTTATTGGTGAGAGTAACGTGGTAACTGTTGTTTAAGCGCAAACAGTGGTGTGGCTTCTGATGTGCTGTTGCATTTCTAACGGAATATCGCCAATGGTTTGGCGGGAGTTTAAAAAACCTGCTATGCTTCTGAAGTTGCAACTAATGGTGTCGATGTGTCCCATAAGAGCGTTGGTAGACCACCGTAGAGTTTGGTCATCATGACAGTTATCCACGTTAATCTATCACCAGATGATGATGACGATCAAGCCTCCCGCATAGTAAAAGAAGATCTTAAGCTATCAATATTGACAACAATAACTATATATGGCAGTTGTGGCTAAGTTGGGTTAAAGGGCTTGGTTTGTCAAATAAGACAGAGGTAGTGAGTTAAAGTCTTTGAAGAGTCTCTCGACAGAGTTTGCGTGATCGTGAAAATTTTTGATGCACGTTACCTAAACAATTTATCGATTAATTCACATTTCGCTGGGGTGACACAGTAGCGATGCGTGGATGGGTGCGTAAGAAAAGCACATGTTAATTAAGCAGCAGATCATAGTACCAATATAGTCAGAGTCGCAAGTGAGAAATAAAGGAAACAATCAAAAGAAATCCTACGTTTGACTAAACATAACAATATGATTTTGCTATAAAGATTTTGAATGTAATTTGGATCATAAATCAGTGGGAGCCTGGGGTTAATGATCGTAATAATCGTTAACAGACTTAGTTTTTCCATTGTTATTTGTTGCAAACCTACATCAAATAGTAACTTTTTTTTTTATAAAATTGAGTTTTTAATATAAAATTAATAAATTATGGCGACCTTATAGCAACATTTAATTCTTAAATTTTAAAATAAAATAACGAAAGTCTAACTAAAATTTGATTTAATTTTAACCTTTGATAAATAAAATTAATTTTATTAGTTTTCACAAGTTTTCAAAATCAACAACTCGATTAACTAGTCATTATCTGGAATATATTCCATTATCATATGACATTAAAAGCGAAAACGAAAATGTTATTGATATAGAAAAATTATAATTTTGCATCGCAGTTGAGATGCTAAACAAGTTATTTAATAATTTATTATTTTCGAATATTGATGCATTAAAAAAGAAGTTAAATACGTAAAAAAAAGTTCTTATTCTGTTAAATTGTTTTCTCTTTTTTATTATTATTAAAAACCTGTCTGTCGTTTTGTTATGGATAAAAGAAATATGAGACAAAATTCCCATTTTGTTTATTACACGATTTGAATTAAAATAAATAACAATTTTATTAAACCTTATTGATGGAATAAATAATTTTTAAATTATTCAATTTTGTGTTTGTATTAAAAATGATTTACCGACTCTAGACTTAAGCAGTGAAATTGTTTTTTAAGTATTCAAGTAACTAAATTAACTTTAGTGTTTTATGATAATTTTTTTGTTTTAATAATGATGTAATTTAATTTAATATGAATATAACAAATTTTATTACATGGAATTGAGAACAGTGGGCTAAAACAATAAAAAACCTTTAACATGAAAAAAAACCTTTTAGAGAGATTTCATGAAAAACGTTTTTGAAAAATAATGAAATTTTTAAGAAGAGTTTAAGATCGCTTGTATTACAAACAGTAGCAGCCATTAAATCTTTTAATTCTTATTTTACTCAATTTATGAGCATTTAGAAGCCCTTTGGATTCTTTGACATTCTATGAACTTTTTTAAATTTACTTACAAGTTGTTTTTTAATTTTAAAATAAAATTTTGATGCTACTTCTCTTCAAAAGGTTTGAAGTTATTTTAGATTCAGTTAATTTCCTAATTTTTTATTTTTCACCTAAATTTAAAAAAATTAAGGACTTTGTTATCTTTTCTTTGAAAGATTTATAATAATTTATCAATCATATATTCGAAGTAGATTTTCCAATTTTGACTATCACATTTATACTCCAATAAAATCCAAAAACTTAATAAAAATTTTAACATGGCTATACCCCCGTAAATAATAGGAATTTCGAGAAAATAAGCTTATTTCATGATCACCTACTTATTACATACAAAATCGATTTTTATATCAAAAGACAACTAAAGATTTTTATTATTAAAGGTGTACGCTTGAAACGTAAACAAATTTCAAAATGTAAACAATCGTAAAATGCATATATTCATATTTTACAACATACGATACAATAAATTAAAATTTTTATAGTTTTTTAAACGATCTTTTTTTTTTTTATCTTTAATAAATATGTTTTTTCTTTTTTTTAAGATCTTTTTTTATATATATTTTTCTCTTTTCAATATTTCGCTTTCCTTTGGAAAGCTTCTTCAGGAAAAAATTTTTTATATATTTTTGAAAACAAAACAAAATTATTAACAAATTGAAAAAAAAAAATGTTTCAAAACATTTGACAAAAACATATAAAATATTTTTTCATACATACATACAAACATTTTTAAATTTTCAAATATTCAAACATACAATAACAAGGAAACGGAAATAACAAATAAATAACAACTAACAAATAACAAATTCTCTCTTATGAAATGATTATAACAAATTGTGTGTCTTTTTAATTAAGTACCTATAATTCTGAGCTAAATTGTCTGTGTCTGTCTTGAAATTTATTCTCCTTACATTTGGTACATTAACAATTTCTAACATTTCCAACATATAACGTCTCTTGTAGTTTTTTTCTATATCTAATACTGATGTTTCATCAAACTTTGGATAATGATTATATTTCTTACAATGTGAAGATAAGGATGTCTTCTGTGTTGAAATATTCCTATATTTTTGGTCACACCTGTGACCAGCTAATCTCGTTTTAAGTTTATTTTTTGTTGTCCCAATATAAACTTTGTCACAGTTCACCTGGTCATTTCCTCCACATGGTATCCTGTATACTACATCAGATATTTCCATTTTTCCTATTTTATCCTTCATACTGCTAAATAATTTATTTATTGTGTTATGTGTTTTGTGTGCAATTATATATTTATCTGTGTCATATATTTTACACTTACTTAATCTTTCTGATATTCCAGGAACATAAGTTAATGATTTATAATCTCTTGGCTCTGCTGTAGAATTTCCTAAATTATGCCTATAACTACCATATTGTCTAATTAATCTGTTAGTTAATTCTACTGGAAAATCATTGTCATTAAGTATATCTCTTATTGTATCCCTATTCTTCAAATGAAATTCTCTATCACTTATAGTCAATATTCTGTCTATCATATTTTTCGCTGTGTTTATTATCATTTTCCTTGGATGTTTTGAATAAAAATTAATGATTCTTCCAGAAGATGTTGGTTTCTTATACCAATCAAATACTAACTTATTTTTCTTCCTTATTATCAATATATCTAAATATGGAAGTCTAGATTCTAATTCTCTTTCAATCGTAAATTTAATATCCGGATGGAAACTATTCAATTCTTACAAAATATCATCCACATATTTTGTGATTATCTTAGGTTTAATATGCATTTTACTAATACATGAATTTAGTAATTCCTCCATCACAATATCAGCTATAATTGGAGATGCTGGAGAGCCCATAGGGAGGCCCTCCTTCTGTTGATATATCCTATTATCAAATTGAAAATACCTATTATCTTCAATGCAAAACTTAAGAATACGTAAAAATAATTCCTTCTCAATATTCGTATTTTGTTCTATTATCTATCTGTTCTATTATTATCAGTACTGCAAAAAACAAACAATTTTTTAGTTGATGAACTTTTTAAAAAAGAAATCATTTCAGTAATGGAGAGAAATAGACTTAAGACTAATGTATCAAATTCTCCAAAGCTGTATGGAGTACCTAAGATCCATAAACAGAATTTTCCTTTAAGGCCTATTTGCTGTTGCATTAATTCCCCGGCCTATGGACTGTGCAAGTATATAACGAATATTCTTAAGGTGATAACAGGACAATCGATATATAATATTAAAAATTCGTTGGAATTTAAGGATAAAACCAAGAGAATAAATATACAAGATAATGATAGATTGTTTTCATTTGATGTAGTTTCACTTTTTCCAAGTATTCCTGTAGGTTTAGCTTTAAGTATTATAGAGGAAAAATGGCAGATAATAGAACAAAATACGAATATTGAGAAGGAATTATTTTTACGTATTCTTAAGTTTTGCATTGAAGATAATAGGTATTTTCAATTTGATAATAGGATATATCAACAGAAGGAGGGCCTCCCTATGGGCTCTCAGCATCTCCAATTATAGCTGATATTGTGATGGAGGAATTACTAAATTCATGTATTAGTAAAATGCAAATTAAACCTAAGATAGTCACAAAATATGTGGATGATTTATTTTTTGTATTACTTCAGAAGATGCAGTGGATGACATTTTGTCAGAATTGAATAGTTTCCATCCGGATATTAAATTTACGATTGAAAGAGAATTAGAATCTAGACTTCCATATTTAGATATATTGATAATAAGGAAGAAAAATAAGTTAGTATTTGATTGGTATAAGAAACCAACATCTTCTGGAAGAATCATTAATTTTTATTCAAAACATCCAAGGAAAATGATAATAAACACAGCGAAAAATATGATAGACAGAATATTGACTATAAGTGATAGAGAATTTCATTTGAAGAATAGGGATACAATAAGAGATATACTTAATGACAATGATTTTCCAGTAGAATTAACTAACAGATTAATTAGACAATATGGTAGTTATAGGCATAATTTAGGAAATTCTACAGCAGAGCCAAGAGATTATAAATCATTAACTTATGTTCCTGGAATATCAGAAAGATTAAGTAAGTGTAAAATATATGACACAGATAAATATATAATTGCACACAAAACACATAACACATTAAATAAATTATTTAGCAGTATGAAGGATAAAATAGGAAAAATGGAAATATCTGATGTAGTATACAGGATACCATGTGGAGGAAATGACCAGGTGAACTGTGACAAAGTTTATATTGGGACAACAAAAAATAAACTTAAAACGAGATTAGCTGGTCACAGGTGTGACCAAAAATATAGGAATATTTCAACACAGAAGACATCCTTATCTTCACATTGTAAGAAATATAATCATTATCCAAAGTTTGATGAAACATCAGTATTAGATATAGAAAAAAACTACAAGAGACGTTATATGTTGGAAATGTTAGAAATTGTTAATGTACCAAATGTAAGGAGAATAAATTTCAAGACAGACACAGACAATTTAGCTCAGAATTATAGGTACTTAATTAAAAAGACACACAATTTGTTATAATCATTTCATAAGAGAGAATTTGTTATTTGTTAGTTGTTATTTATTTGTTATTTCCGTTTCCTTGTTATTGTATGTTTGAATATTTGAAAATTTAAAAATGTTTGTATGTATGTATGAAAAAATATTTTATATGTTTTTGTCAAATGTTTTGAAACATTTTTTTTTTCAATTTGTTAATAATTTTGTTTTGTTTTCAAAAATATATAAAAAATTTTTTCCTGAAGAAGCTTTCCAAAGGAAAGCGAAATATTGAAAAGAGAAAAATATATATAAAAAAAGATCTTAAAAAAGAAAAAACATATTTATAAATTAAAATTATAAATTCAAAAATTATTTTATTGTCTGTGTACTAGGCAGGCTAAGTGCTTTTAAACTCGGCGATTAATAGCAAAGAGTTTTGACGTTTTTGTAAAATAGTAAAGATTTGCTATACAAGCCTGCAATTCAATATATTTTACAATGATGTTGTAAATGCTTAGCTAACTAGATTGTGTTTTAAATTGTAAAAATTTATTTCAAGATTTTCGATTTTAAATTCAATTAATGCAGATGACAGCGCCATTTGTCACTCGTATTCATTAGGTAATAGACCAGCCCATTTGGAGGTTAGTCCCAAAAGGCAAAACAAGAATGATACTCTTAATCACGATCTCGCGACAATCTTGGAATGGGGTTGTGTGAATAGAGTAGAATTCAATGCTCGTAAGACGCATTGTTGCATGCTTACGCAGAGATCTGCGTTCAGTAGTGGTGCTGCATCTGTTATAGGTATAGGTATTACGGAATCGGAAGCTCTTGGTGTTCTTGGCATGAAAATTCAGTGTGATGTACGATGGACTAAACACATTTTGCAGGTTTCTAAAGAAGGTTTCAAGTCCCTCGGTTTTCTAAAGCAGTGTAGAAGATACTTCACTCCATCCGATCTCCGTTCTATCTATACCACCTATATCCGTTCAAAAATGGAATACAACTCTCATGTATGGGCCGACGCTCCAAAGTCTATTTTGGGATTACTCGATCGCGTACAGTAGACGGCCAATAGGCTCATTGGCGACAGAAAGGTATCGAACTCTATTGATTCTCTAGAGCATCGACGCAACATGAGGTGCATTTCACTGTTCTATCGTTACTACAATGGTAAGTGCTCTAATGAAATTAGGGAAATTGTTCCTGACACTGGCACGTTTTCACGTATAACTCGATTTTCGTTGAGAGCGCATCCATTTGTGGTTGATTGGCCAGTGAATCGTACTACACATTATAGCTGAACAGTCCGTATGTGGAATAAAATCCCTCCGGGGTCTTTCCTGTCACTTTCAATCTGGGAAAGTTCAAATCGAATGTCTACGGACACTACTCCCTCTTTCCTACTTCACGTAACCTAATTTCCTAGTTCTGGCACAACGCATTGCAAATGTACGGGTCATCACCTGAGTGCTCTTCCGAAAAAAATAAAAAAACATTCAATTAAAAAAAAGAAATGCAGCAGGATACCACAGCATACACTTTCGTTTTAAAGCCGCCAGATGTGTAGCGATTGTGATTGCGATTTTATATTGTTTTGCAAAATAACTATTGGATGATTTTTACTACAGTCTAAAATTTTTATGTAAAGTTTACAGACTTCTTAACCATAAATATTTCGATAAATTTGGCATATAGACCTGTAATTAATATATGATTAATTTTTTTATTAAAATTCCGCTTGTTTATTTGCCAAAATTGCGAATAATAAGTGGAAGCGTTTTTATTAAGGGGCCACAGATTTTTAGTTAAAGTGTCTTAACATATTGAAGCCAATTAAAAGTCAGTTTGATGGTTTAAAAAAATATATTAATTATCAAGGAAGTCCATGGATTTTAAAACTTAGTACTGTTCCTCCCAAATAAAATTTAACATATCGCACCCTAAATACAAAAAGGTCACAAATCAAAATTTTTCAAAACTGACTTTTTTCCCATAAATTAATTCAGAGTACACATCTCTAACTACTGCAAAAATTTCTGTCACATCACTATCTTCTTTAACTGGAAAAATGCAGTTATATCTATTTTTGTGTTAAGTGTGTTGCTTGTGCACGAATTATTTTGAAAAAATAATTCGTGCACAAGCAACACAACACATTTTAGTATTTTGAGTTGTGACCCTTTTGCATTTAGGGTGCGATATGTGTTACAATTTAAGTTAATGCCAAATGAATTTTGTCTTTGATTCTTCGTTAATAAAAAACCTCGTAAATCTGTGTATAAATGAATAAAAGGTTATTTGATTTTAATAGAAAATTTGTAAAAAAATATGATGCAAACCTTATTGAATTTCACTTGTAGACATTAGTAATGTTTGTTAAGACCAATTTTAAAAAACTTTTTGAAAACAATTATATGTTATGTTTGAACATAGAATAAATTTTTTTTCAAACAAAGTCAAGGGTCAGTTTTTTATATGTAAAAAAATTATGGGTGTTCTGCACGACAATTTTTTGCAATGCAGTTTGGATAATATAAGGATAACTTATAGGTCCAATCCATATTTTATAGAGTCATCATCTCATAACGATGTGTATGGTTACAAAGTATTGAGCTATTGATCCCACATTCCCATACATAACAAATGGTGGTTTTTCATCAAAATTTAGAGAGGGCTCTCTAAGAATTCGAAAATGCTTTGAAAACTTGGTACAATAAATCAATATTAAAATGATAATTAATGCTTCTCGACGGGATCTAGCATTTAAACATTTTTTTTAACAATAATAGCGCAACTCTGTTTCAATCTTTTAAGTAATTATTTTAATTTCGTTTAAGTAATCTAAAAAAAGAAGAAATAATTAATGATTTTTATATAAAATTCTTTGCGTATGTAAGAATAAATAATTTGATGTGACTATGCACCGCCTTAATATTAGCAAAACTATTGAACTTGATTTGAATAAAAATATTTTTTTCGTACACATAATTATTAAAATCGAAAGTAAACAAACTTTTTAAGTTGTTTATATAATTTATGTATCGATGCTTCGTTTTCTTTTTCCATTTGAACGTGTCATTGGAAAACAAACACACGTTCAAAAAAAAAAAAAAATAAATAAAAATAAAACAGCAATAAAATTGACTACAAAACTTCCGCATAAAAGCAATGAGAATTAAGACCGATTTTCATAAAATTTTTAAA